>CP139508.1:436488757-437688757 GCA_021014915.2 Artemisia tridentata subsp. tridentata
TTTTAAAAAAAAATTAAATGGACAAATGACGGGGGAACATAAGGTGAAAAAGTAAGGATCTTGAAGAGTTTTAGTGCCGCAGTGGTCCGATTCGCACGTAATCAGCTCCCAGGCGAGACAGAAGATCTAAACTTTTTTACTTATTTTTTAAATTGATCAAAAACTTTTGCTTATTGATTTTTTTGTAAATTTGTTGAAAGGCGGTCCAAAGTTGACAAACTGTGTGGTGGGTTTATCTGGAGAGGGGTTTTTTAAGAGATCCGCTCCAAACCGGCTCTCCGGGCCCGCTTGTGCGTCAACTGCGACTTCCCTATATCACTATTTACGTACACTATCATCTTAAGGGTGATTTACCTCAATTCCACGCGCCACTTTTGTGGCAAATACCCCGAAAAACATGTAAGAGTAGGATATGTGGTCGATAATTGTTGGTACTTCTTTAATTGGTGAACCTAATACCTCAAGTACACAGTTTTTGGTTTACTCTTAACTAATTGGTTAATAAAAATTGTTTTGAAAACTAATGATACAAAGATGAGTGCATGCGTCTTTGTACATGTTTTGTCACACCAAAAACTAAATACCCTAAAATTTAAGTTACATGCCATCTAACTATAAGGAACACTTGAAGTTAATTTTGGGTATGCGTGAGACCTGGACCAAAATTAAGGACAAGGTAAATTTCTGAGTGTGCGTGAGACCACACATGGATGAATTTACTGTTTCTAAGTTAGACAACTTAATTAAGCTGATGCGTGAGACCTAGAGCTTAAGGCATGAGATGGGATGAAACATGATTACATTGCAAATTGATGAATCAATTTGATGTAAATCCCATAATGATCTAGGAATTGGAAAATTGTTTGCCAATTATTGTTCGACAGATTACCTAGTTGAATACTATCATTACTAGCAGATCAACTGATGTAATGGTACTATGTCAATTAGGATCCTAGCTTTAAGAAAATACTATGGTTGATATGAATATTTACCAATGGGTATTTTATTTTCTTAAAGAGCTATTATCGAAAATACTAAACTGAATTTTGTAAATTCTTTTAATTGTATTAATGCAACGATAAACTGTAAACAGGGGTTATTCTTTATTAGTAAATTGATCTACACTCGTAGGGGTTTTTGGTTAGAGTCAATTTCATAAAAAGAATAAACCAAGTCTCCTTTCATATGAGAAGAGTGAGACTAAATCCTATTCCTTTTCATGAATGAGAAAGGTATGATGGGAAAATTAGAATTGTCTAAATTCTAAATACATAACTCATAGCAAGTTTTAATCGTTAAGGTTATTGCGAATTTATGAGTTTATTAATTAGAAGCTGGACTAATTACCGATAATGGTAAAAGACAAGCTAGTATATCTGTTTTGTTTTGTTTTAACCTTTGAAGGTACTACATACAATTGTTGGAATTGTAGACCTATTAAGGAAGAAATTGCATGTCAATTTTTCAAGTTAGTAGTAAGCAATGTGATGAATCACATTTGGCGTAAATGTGATAGTCCATCAGTTACTGGGTAGAATACAATCTTTTAGAACCTAAGTAATTGTTACGAATAGGTTTTGTCAAAGATGTAGGAAAGTAACAAGGACACTCTATCCTTTCACGGGTTTATGAAACACCTATTATAGGTGTCGAATTCAGTGGGAGTAATGTGTTCTTAGAACTGAATAAGGGATTATTGTAAGTTCTCTAATTTCAGTGGGAGTTGCAAAAATTTATGTGTCTTGATTGTAACTCAGATTATCTTTTGAATGCCTCAAGATAATTACTTTCACAAATATAATACTAATATTTTCAAGGATAGTCATGTGCGTTTTCCCTTTATTGATTGAGTAATTTTATATCTACTAGTTATGCGAATGACCCCAATCATATTGATCACATTAAAAAAACACGTGTAGTGTTGTCTATGTGGTACATGATGTTGTTCCATGCACAAGTGGGAGAAATCTTTATTATGTGCAAGGTACAACATATAAGAATATATTTAGTAGATTCTCTTAACCGCAAGGTAAGAGATTCTTGTTCTAATATGATTTATACATATCTATTCTTAAAAAAACACTTGGAGTTAATTTTGGGTATGCGTAGACCTGGACCAAAATTAATGACAAGGTAAATTTCCAAGTGTGCGTGAGACCACACATGGAAAAAATTTACAGTTTTCCTAAAATTTGATACTTATTAGAACTTGTGTCAAAGTGATAACCAGACTACTTCAACTTCAATATTTATGTATTTGTGGAATGACATAAATGCATGAAGTAATATAATACTACTTCAATAATTATGTATTCTTTGAATGACATAAATAAATGAAGTAATAAGTTAACTTGAAAATACTATTGAAACCAAATGATGGTGTTCATGATTACTTTAGTTATAAATATTTATACTTTATTGTAAACTTATAAAAATGAAGTCTTTTTAAAACTTAGTATAATCTAAAGTAAGACGTTAACTTGTTATGTCTTCTTTATTAAAGACATATACAAGAAGTCATTGAGTTTATCAATGATTTATAACGTGTAGTGATATTAACGGTTTTGTCTTCTTGATTGAGACATGAACATGAAGTGACTTATTTAATAAGTACTTGAGTTTATAATGCATGCAAGAAGGCTTGAAATTCTATTTCACCATTAAGATGACATAGTTGGGAAATAGGTAAGCCAAAAGGAATACAAAGTTATCTTTCATATTGTTAGATTATCTCACAATATGATTCTAATGAAAACCCCCATATTTGTGGTGTGTTCATTAGAAAATCAAACTTTATTTGTATTGTTTGGTTAAAGATAACTATAACTTCTTTTCTTCCAAAAGTTATCAAGGTTAGGAAATTGATATGGATTGAATATACTCAATTAGAAATCCTCGAAGATTTATAAGACATATTTATTATGGAATGTGATGGGTCACATTAAGTCTTAAAATGAAGTTCTGAATTTGTTAAACTTCTGATGAAGCTGGATTTTAACAAACGAATGTCAGGAATATCATGTGTATTTGTAATATCCCAAAAGAGAACAATATGGTGTTGCTTTAATTGCTAATTATTTATAGATAATCTATAAATTACAAAAAGCAAGTGGGAGTTTATCTTGTAGAGATAAAGTTACAAGATACATAATCTTCTAAAATACACTAGCAAAATTTTCATGAGAATTAAGACATGTAAATGTTGGATCTCAAATGATGGAATTCTCATTCATAGATCCACTTGGATATCTCAGATATTTGATTAATATGCTGAGGATTATATGATGAAGTATTACCAAATAATGAATTGGGTAAATTACTCATACTATGAATGTTATAGATGCTGTTCATAAAGATATTCAAAATTTTACAAATTTGGTTTATTTTAATTCTTAATAGTTAGAGAATGATGATGAGTTTATTTAAAGATAGAAAAACCCTAGGGGTTTTTAAAATCTTTATGTAGAAATCATATGACAATAATTGTACACATATTTAATGTATTGTCTTGTGACAAGATTATTAATCATACCTAATAATTTAACTATGATTGAATACTCTTTCATAAGCACATTAAATATATAAAGATAATAATTGTCATATCTATTTTCATTTATATGAAGGATGACAATGGAATATCAAAACTCTTTCTTGAGTGATTACTTGAGCGAGGACGGTAATAATCGAAAGGATTTTTGAATTCATAATTATTTTGGAAGTGTCAAAGTGTAATAATCCATGAATGGATTAATGCATGCATCTATGAAATATTCTTATGTTTAATTTTTAAATCCATTGTTTGATTTATAATTGAAATAAGACAATTTCTAAGTATTCCTAAAAGCTAGTGGGAGTTTTATGTTTAATTTCTTAAATAATTATGGTGTATAACATATGGGAAGAAAACATTCCATGTAAGTTAAATGTTAAGTCTTAATTTGGGAATGAAACTTTACTTGAAGAATTTAAGAAGTAAAACATACAACCTTGAGATATATGTTTATTATTATAAACATGTGCGGTAATTTAAATCTAATAAGACATAACATTCATTTAGAAAGTCTAAATGAAAAATATATCTTTTGATAAGTAAGAACATGAATAAAATCTTGATTGATTCTAGGATTTTCATGTATATCATTGTTGTATCATGTTTAAATGTAAAATGATTTGACAACATTTGATATCTAATAAAAGATATTTGATAAATTGTGTAATGGATATCTAATCGAATATTTTTGGGACTTAGAAAAAATGATCCTCAACCTGAATTTGCTCCTAAATTCTAAGTATAAACAATATGGCAAGTTGTTGTGTAATTGTTATAGCCAACAAATCTTGAAAGATTATAAGGCATCAAAATTACACAATTGATATTAAGTTTACGGAATAGTTAAAAAGGCATATTTTAGTTTTATACAATAGTGTTTGTTTGATTGAGATGACACTCAATACTAGTCATGGTAGGATTTTATCCTTGATAATGACCATGTGAACTAGTTATGCTTAACTAAGAAGCATAGTTGCATTATACATTAAAGGTTAGAATACTTTAAACTTTAAAGTGTTTGAAAGTTTGAATTTTTATAAATTGGTGATTGAGGATGTCACACCATTTATGAAAATAATATGTGGCAGTATCAATATAGTTGATTGCACAATACAAGAATTTCAATAATTCTTGAAATAAGTATTCTCAAAATTTTATAGATCAAAGTTAGTTGGTTTATGCCTTGTCAACAAGTATGATAGACATGACTTGAGGCATAATTCATTAACAAGTAATATCATGCATTGATCTATTTAGTGTTTGGATAAAGGACATTAAGCAATTATTATTTATAATGAATTAAAGTACTTAGTACGTTTGTTTTCATTAATAATAAATTGTGTCCTATATTTGCATGTTTAAATCCGTGAATAACTTATGTTATTCTAAATGTCCGTTGTCAATTAATGATATGGGAATATCATTGAACTAAGTACAAATCTGAGTATTGGTTAGAATATACTTGAAAGTATATTGATGCGTTGACATAACAATTTCACATGATATTCAATGAATTGAATATAGGACTTATCCCAACTACATGATTTTACTTTATGGATCTTGTCAGTAAGTAAATCATGAATTTAGTTATCCTCAGATTTGAGATACCAGATAAGTGTCATGGATGTAGTGCTTTCTGTGAGGCAATTTACCGCTTACCGTAACTGGGAGTCATAAGGATTGTTTTCAGAAATGTTGCAAAGTCTATGGGTTATTCTTGTAGTCAAGGGAGAATTTTTTTCCTTCAAATTTGTTTTGAAGTTTAATACTACTGGGCCCTCGTCGGTTGGCAAGATGTTTGCTGTGCGCACGCCCAAAGTCTATTTGAATACATTCAGACATTTTGGTAATCCTGCTCAATATAAAACAACGAGAAACAGAATTGTTAATTAAAGAATGACTAAGATCCATATCTTTATTAACGTGGTATTAGTAAAAAAAGGATGATAATAATGATGAATCATTAAAGGTTTTTTTCCCAAAAGACCTTCCTCGAGTTGATCTAGGGGCATTGGCGTGTTGCTAGACTCTAACCAATGTCATTACACTATTAATAGATATCCAAGTGGGAGCTGTTGGAGTTTGTGGATAAATATTAATAGTTTGTATGTCTAGTATCGAACCCGAGATCACGGGATTTGCACACGTTACGAATGAAGGAATTAATGAACAATAATTAATATATAAATGTTATGTATATTTAATTATTTAAACACAAGTAAATGTTAACGGACGTTAGTAATTAGCAAGTATTGACTAATGATCGTTAAATATCAAAGATAAAGGACAAGAGTGTAAAATTGGACACGAGAAGGATCCGGAAGGACCTTGGGTCCTTGTGGCCCGGTTGTGGTAGGGTTGGGGAAACCCAATCCAACTCAACTTGTTCTCCAAGTTTTTACACACTATAAATACAAAGGCTTAGGGTTATTTGTTTCTTAGATTTTGTGCACAAACTATAACCCTAAAAATTGTTTCCTTGTTCTTTTCTTTTAATGGCCGATCGTACACAACCCTTAAGGGTTTCGATTTGCATGTTTTCTTTAAACTAAATCTTGTGTTTACATTAACTAGCATTGACATTAATTCGGTTATAGTTCGTGAGTACAAGAACGTGGTATAATCACACTATTGATTATATCTTGGATCGATTAACAAAACGGTAAAGGGTTAATCAATAGATCCCTAATTCACATAAACCCTAATTAGGATTCTTCATATTGTTCAAGATTCAAGATTTGCATCGGGTACGTTTTCTTTATGTTTAAGTTAATTCTTTATATGTTATACTTATGTGTTTACACGCTTCCGCACTTGTGTACTTTGTGTTATGGAGTTTTTGATTGTCATGGTTTTCAAATTCCAACAATAAGAAAAGAACACTCATTTCCCAGTCATGATCTAAATATTACCATATGCTTGTACAAAAAACAAAACTCCACTGACATGGCGTAAGCACCAAGTGTAAACATCTAAGAGGACTTTTATTTGGGTTGTAACATTTAGGCTTTAGGTTAATAAGAGTATGGATATGACATGGGAATATTTATGAAATTGGTTTTAAAATAAAAGCTTTACAAATAGTCAAAGTCTACAACCAATTGCTACTAGCGACGACAACCTCTATCACATGAACTTGAGAATTCATCCTTGATCGATATCATACTTTCATAGCTCATTGGCTATTCTAGTCACCAAATAATTGCGATGACTTATTATTATTATTATTATTATTATTATTATTATATATATATATATAATATAATATATATAATATATATATATATATATATATATATATATATATATATATATATATATATATTCTTGGCCACATGTTTCGGCCATCGATCATAATTCCAATAGATCTTCCATGAGATTATCATGGAGTTCGCAACTTCTCAAAGTTCAAGGATTTCCCACATAACAACAATATTTCCAAGTAGCTAGTAACCAACCAAGACTTGACTATGGGTAAGGTTAAGGCCAAAAGTGTAAAATATTTTTGTATTTTTTTTTCTGGATGTAACAAAAAAAAAGAATGGCTCAGAGGGTGAACTAATGGTATCTAGCACTAAAATTTAGTGCTAACAAATGGGTCCATATGGGTGGTTAACTAACCGATGTGGCTAGCTAATATATCATTAGATGTAAAATGGAAGGCCATTTGGTTGAATCCTAAGGTTGCCTCTTATTACATGAATACACTTATATCACACAAATGTGATCTCACTGCGGTCTGGTAATGATTTGTAAGTACAATTTCTAGAATAAATAAAATCACCGGCACACTCATAGCAAAAAGATCAAGAATAAAAAATGTATGCTATATAAGAATTGGCTCAAATTCTCACAAGTTTTGGTGGAATGGGCTATAATTGTGCTAGCAATGTTATCGATCCTAAAAATGGATTGCAATGTCAATCAAGACACATCTCGAATTTTTCAAAAATTACATGTTTTATTAGTGGATTGATCTAATTATTCTAATATAAATTATCCTAAATGTGCGAAAACAACTAGATTATAAGGGCAAACAATTTAAAACTAGGCTAAAAAATATAGAAAATTTAAAATTCAGTTTCATTTTCCTATTTCCTCCCCCCCCCCCCCCTCCCCACTTAAGTTTGACATTGTCCTCAATGGAAAGAACGATGAACCATAAAAATAGGAAAATGGAACATAAAAGAAATGATACTGCCTGAGCCTTGGAATCCATATCGAGCTCCAAATGAGATATTGAGATCGAACGATCTCACATCATCGAGATCAAGCATCGTTACCTGCAGTAATCTTCATATACAAAAACAAACAAACACACAAAATGCAAAATATTTTTGGATTTTTATTTTTTATGCGACGCCCCCACACTTATGGTGAAACCATTGGGGCATAAAAATAAACAAACAATTAAAAACACACGGGTTGCCTCCCGAGAAGCGCTTAATTTATTAGCGAGTCATCAGCCTGACTCGATCTTTCTCACTTTCGTGGTTTATGTTTGGGATTCTTTCCCGACTTCTTGGGAATATACACCACATTTCCTTTCACTATTCCTTTTCCGGTTTTATCAATATCATGTAGCTTTGCGGTATCGCAAGTTCTAGGAAGATCATCCCAGATGAATCCTGTTTCCGCAGCCCATGGTATCACTTTTTTATAATCTGCTGGAAAAGGTGCCATGAATGGAATAGCATTGTATTTCTTTTTATCGAGCAGTTCAAGTGGAATTTCCTCACTTGACATTTCATTCAGTTGCTCCTCATCATGATAAATCTTGATACGATGTCCATTAACAATGAAACTTCCACCGTGCTTGTCATATAACTCGACATATCCGGATGGAAAACCATGTTTTACCACGAATGGACCAAACCATTTGGTTCTTAGTTGAGGAGCTTTGAATTTGTACTTAGAATTGAACAAAAGCACTTTGTCTCTGGCTTTGAATTCTTTCCGGATTCTGAGTTTCCTATCATGGTAAGCTTTTATTCGAGCTTTGTACAACTTGGAATTCTCATACGCTTGGAGTCTTAACTCATCGAGTTTATGCAATTGCAAGAATCATTTTTCTCCAGCGATTTTGAGATCGGGGTTACGTTGCCTCAACGCCCAGTATGCGCGGTGTTCAATTTCAAACGGCAAATGATAAGTTTTTCCATATATGAGTCTATACGGAGTTGTGCCAATTGGAGTTTTATATGCCGTTCTAAACGCCCATAGAGCATCATCGAGTTTCCTTGACCAAACGGAAGGATTATCCTTAACCATTTTTTCAAGTATTCTTTTCAAAGCTCTATTGGTGTTTTCAACTTGACCACTGGTTTGAGGATGGTATGCTGTTGCGAAACGATGATGAACTCCATATCGTTTCATAGCTTTCGCCATTTGATGGTTACAGAAGTGAGTTCCTCTGTCGCTTATCAAAGCTTTTGGTATTCCGAATCGAGAGAAAAGCTTTTTCAGAAAATTTACAACCACTCGTGCATCGTTTGTGGCTAAGGCTTCCACTTTGGCCCACTTAGAAACATAATCAACTGCAACGAGGATGTATTCGAACTTATGAGTTTTAGGAAAAGGACCCATGAAGTCAATTCCCCATATATCAAAGATTTCAGAAACTTGTATGCTTTTTTGTGGCATTTCGTCTCTACAAGAAAGACTACCAGACTTTTGGCAAGCATCACAATTCTGCCCAAGCGTATGAGCTTCTTTAAAAAATTTTGGCCAATAAAATACCGCATCAAAAACTTTTTTTGCGGTTGTGGATGGACCGTAATATCCTCCAGTTGGGCCGTGATGACATTCATCGAGACTTTTTCGGGTTTCTGAACCGTACACGCATCTTCTAATTATCCCATCGGGACACATTTTAAACAGATACGGTTCATCCCAAAAATAGTGTTTAATGTCTACGAAAATTTTACTACACTGACCGTGAGTTAGACCTTTTTGTAATACTCCTCCGACCAAATAATTCGCAAAGTCTGCAAACCATGGAACTTCTTCGTTTTCAATTCCCATAAGAATTTCATCGGGAAAATTATCATCAATCTCATCTTCACAGAATTCATCTAAATTAGGATTTTCTAATCGAGACAAATAGTCTGCTGCAACATTTTCCGCACCTTTCTTATTCTGGATTTCTATATCAAATTCTTGAAGCAATAAAATCCATCGGATAAGACGTGGTTTGGCATCTTGTTTGGAAAATAGGTATTTAAGAGCTGAATGATTGGTGAATACAACTGTCTTTGACAAAACGAGATAAGAACAAAATTTGTCAAACGCAAAAACTACAGCCAAAATTTCTTTTTCAGTGACCGTTTAGTTTTGTTGAGCACTATTCAAGGTTTTGCTAGCAAAGTAAATAGGATGAAAATGTTTTCCATCACGTTGTCTTAATACTGCTCCAACGGCAAAATCACTTGCATCACACATAAGTTCAAATGGTAGCGACCAATCTGGTGAAACCATAATCGGTGCATTTGTTAACTTATTTTTGAGCGTTTCGAATGCCTTAATGCATTCTTCATTAAAATCAAAAACTGAATCTTTCTCGAGAAGCTTCGTCATAGGACGAGATATTTTCAAAAAATCTTTGATGAATCTGTGGTAGAATCCCGCATGCCCCAAGAAACTCCTAACGCCTTTGACGTTAGTCGGGGGTGGTAACTTAGCAATAGCATCTATTTTTGCTTTGTCAACTTCGACTCCCTTGCTAGAAATATTGTGACCAAGCATAATGCCTTCCGTCACCATAAAGTTTCCAAAAGAACAGGGATGACAAGAAAGGAAAGAGTGATAGAAAATGCTTTAGATACGGAGATCCAAACCATCTCCTCGAAGAATGTCCTAAACCAACTAGAACCAAGAACCAAAGAGCACTTGTAGGAGGTTCTTGGAGTGATAGCGGTGAGGAAGAAGAGGAGAAGCCCCATGATGAAACATGTCTTATGGCTCAAGCTTCAAATGAGGTACATTCCAACTCCTCTTACTATAGTGATGATAATTCGTCAATAGATGATAATATATTATATGATGAATATAGTAAATTATGTGAAGTAAGTTCTAAAATCATAACTAGAAACAAAACACTAAAAGCAACTTTGCATAAACTCGAAATGGAAATTTTAGAACTAAAAGACCAAGTCAAAAGACTTGAGAAAAGGAAAGAATGTGATGTTGGATGCGAATCATGCCATAATCTTAGGTTAGAAAACGTAGAACTTAGGAAAAATGCGTTAAGGATCATTAAGATCGAAAAAGGAACAAAAGCACTAGATGACATGTTAGATAATATTAGATATAGTGAGCATGTCGGTGCGGGTCTAGGTTTTAATCCAAATGAAGCTTCGACAAGTAAAATAAAACAAGTAAAATTTGTCAAACCCACAAGTTCTGTCGAAATAGAGGACGGTACCATTAAAGGTACAGACGGCACCACTGAAATTAGTGGTACCGTGGTACCGTCTAGTGCAAAAGATAGGACTGAGTCGAGTCTGAAAAATAACTTAAGTCCTAAACTAAGTCACATAGTAGTTAACAATGTTAAAATACCTGTTGCTAGTAAAAAGGAGGTCAAAAGCTTTTACAAACCTTTGTCAACCCCCGGACTTGGATTTGTAAAACCCGATACAAGATCAAAGACTCCTCCACCTAGAAAAACAAATGTTTCTAAACCTCGGTCAAGAACTCCTCAACCGAGAAGTAACTTTAGATGACAAAGTTATCTAAGTAACTATCCCGTAACTTGGAATAACCTTCAACAACGAAGTTACTTGCCATGGGAAATTTGTCCTCCGTTCCAACATCCTAACCAAATGCAACAAATGCATGGGATGTTTAACACTAACAACTTTGGACCCATGAAATATTGGGGACCAAATGTTTGAGTCTTTGTCTTACTCAATAGATATGCTTGGAAATTGACTTGGAGTCCGACGAATGAGTTAAGGAAAGTGAGTGCACTAATTGCATTACGGAAAATCCAAGTCTATTCTCATCTTACAAAGAATACAACGAAGGTAACGTCACATTTACTAGTTAAAGGGCAACATCACAGGCGAAGGTACGATTTCTCAGTACTCCCTCGTTATTAGATATGTTGAGCATGTATATAACTTAGGATCTAACTTAGTTGACAAAAATTTAATGGACGTGAAAAGTACATCCCTAAATGGTTTTATTAACGAGGAGGTATATGTAGTACAACCTCAGGGCTTCGTTGATCTCTAAAAACCAAATTATGTTTATAAACTCAAGAAAGCGCACTATGATCTTAAACAAGCCCCCAAAGCTTTATATAACAGATTAAAGGCCTTCTTGCTTGAACATGAATATACCATAGGAAAGGTTGATAACACACTTTTCACAAAGAAACGAAATTCACATCTCATCATTGCTCAAATATATGTCGACGACATTATATTAGGCTCAACTTATTTAGAAATGTGCGATGATTTTTCAAAGATCATGTGTGACAAGTTTGAGACGAGCATGATGGGTGAATTAAATTTCTTCCTTGGTCTACAAATAAAACAAATGGAAGATAGTATCTTCTTTAATCTAAGTATAACAAAATATCTAAGAAGCTTAGTTTGGAAAAATCTAAACCTATAAAAATGCCCATGTTCGCGGAAATGAAACTCACGAGAGACGATGAAAGTGAGTACGCGGATAGTACTAAGTATAGGGGCATTATAGGTAGTTTATTATACCTAACGGCAAGTAGGCTCGATATCATGTTTAGTGTCTGCCTTTGTGCTCACTTCCAAGAGATCCGAAACCTCTCACCATGAAGCGGTTAAGCGTATCTTTTGATACATTAAAGGCACTATACACTTGGGATTGTATTATCCCAAGGGGACCGGTGTAGAAACTATTTTCTATGCCAACTCTGATCATGCGGGAGATTATGTGGATTGAAAAAGTACGAGTGGTGATTGTACCTTCATGGGTTGTTGTCTAACTTCTTGGTTCTCCAAGAAACAAACGGCTCTTGCTATCTCCACGAACGAAGCCTAATACGTAAGAGCCGGAAAGGCATGTCAACAAGCACTATGGATGAAACAAGCTCTAATCGACTACGACATCCATCTCGATGACATTTTGATTAAGTGCGACAACAAAGGTGCAATTGACTTGAGCAAGAACCCCGTACAACACTCGTGTACTAAACACATCGAAATTCGTCACCACTTCCTTCGCGATAACGTCCAAAAAGGAAACATTTCTATCAAGAAAGTTCCCTCTAAAGACAATATCGCCGACATCCTAATCAAACCTCTCAAATGAGAATCCATCAACTATCTACGTCTAGGTCTAGGAATGAAGGAACACATTCCGTGAATTTCATAATTTACATGTGTTCAAGAACATCTTCCGAATCTCGTCTTATGACTATCTAAATAATTCATTGGAAATATTAAAGTCATCTCTTGTATCCCTCTAATGACTATTTACGTATTTCCTTGAAAATATTAAAGTCATCTCTTCCTATCTAGTCTCATTCACCTCGTAGAAAGAATTTATTAGGTATAAATTGTCTCCTCGCATAAAAAAGTCTCACTAAATAAGAGAGACTTATTCGTCAAAAATCAAAATGGCACAAAATTTCGTCCCAGCACATCACGGCACCACTAAAGTGGCCACGGCACCACTAAATTTAGTGCTACCGTGGTACCGTGTGTCTGACAGAGCCCATTTTCTTTCCCTTTTTCCCTCACTATTCACATTCAAACACTCCCCATTCCTGCAATGGCTGTCAAACCGAAAAACCACAACAAAATTTCAATTCAACCATACAAAAGTCAAATCGAGGCATTGGATTTCAAGATAATCAACCACTACGTCCTTCTTAACATTAATTGTAAGTCAATTAACTCGAATTTTCTTTAATTTTGAGTCTAGGGTTTGTTTATATACATAAAATCGAATTGGGGCTTTTCAATTTAGATTGAAGTTTTATGCAATTAGAACTAGGATTAGACAACGTATAATTAACATGATTCCCTAAACATAGGATTTACATAAACCCACTTATATTGCATATTTTGGTCCGAACTTTATTATCAAAATTCGAATTAGATTAATTATTTTTGGTGGAATCATGTCTAGGATGCTTGAAATTGGATTAGGAGTCATTAACATTCAAGCTTTTCAACTTTAAGAATTTTGGCACCAAGATGGTGCATTTGCCAAACACCCCAATTCTCTTGTTTTTGAAAAATTTCACGAAACTAGGATCATGAAACATTTTTCGTGCATTTTCGATACAAACTAAAAATGTTTTCTCATGCATACATGATTTCGTGAATATGGGCCAAATTACATAACTAATATGTAATTTTCGACATATTTGTTTGAGCAAAAGTGAAGTTAGGAGCGTTTGGGTAATCTCATTAATTTTATGTTAGAGTCAAAATTACCGCACCTCCACATTGTCTACATACAGGCACACACTAGGGACGTGTACATCAATAATATAAAAGTTAACATATATATACTTATATATTTTTGTAGGTAACAATGCCTCGTAATGATTACCAAGACACCAAATCCTACATCCCTTCACTAATCGATGATCCAAACATTCTTGTCGAGCAAAAAGCGTATTTACAAAAAGTCCAACATCGATACATACACGAAGGTCGTGTAGCCAATGCTTACTTTGCTTCATTGGATGGCATCGATGTATGCTTTCCAACAATCTACTTTGATTGTTTATACAAAATAAATGATCAAAATTATCCTCGCTTCATTCTTGAGTTCTATAGTCATGCTCGTACCTTCAATGATCTTGAGGGTAATGTTTTTCTAGATTTTTAGATTCAAAATGAAAATATCATATTGTCCATTCCCGAGTTTGGTAATATTCTTGGAGTTCCCACTCAAGGTCTGTAACACCCCAACCCAACGAGGGTAAAGATATCACAAAAATGGTTTCATATCAGATCAAAACAAAGCATACATCTACAGTAATACGAGAATTCTTAAAGGTTACAAATGAAAACTGAAATTACAAGGTTACAAATGCGAATACAAATTCTAAAATATAATAACTTCTAATCAACCCTAATCCAGAATAACTATCAAGTCTTCTAAGTCCAAGGTACTCTCCACTCATTCCCAGCTTCCTACTAAAACCTGCCGCAGGAAAAGAAATGCGGCTGAGCTTAAAAAGCCCAGTGAACAGATATATATAAACGAAAACGAAAGCAAAAGATAACGAACATGTATAATTTGGTGCATTGGTTTTACAAAGGTATAGTCAAAGAGTACAAAGTAAGAAAGGGAAAGGGGTCAGTAATCCACCACGAGCCCGAACACAAATCAAATATAGTAACCAAATCTTCATAATCATATAGAGGGGAGACCTCTCAGATAATCAGATAATATGAGGGGTGTCCTCATTCTTCAAATGGAGTAGCTAACTCCCGAACTTGTGAAAGACGTGGATTGCACCCAGCATCAGTCACCGAACAATATAGTATCAAATCATTTAAATCCACTAATACGAACACGAACCTAGGATGCATCCATACGCCCCCCGAACAATAATATAGGCCATAATAAATATAATGTGCATGCAACGAACAATATGGGGACGGTGTGTAACATCACTCGAACACACTGGAGTCATGCCATTGGTGCATCAATGACACGGCCAGGTTACCTTCATGGCTAGGAAACGAACTTGGCTCGGGTATCAAACTGAAGGGTCAAGGTCAAAGGTACAAATCATAGCAAAGGTTCAAATAGTCAAAGTCATCGAATCATAGTCAAAGTCCAAATATCAAAGGTTCATGGCAAAGGTCATATCCAATATCAAAGTCAAATGAATCCAAACGAACTAATCAAAGGTTCATCATCAACTGGTTCATTTTAAGAAATCTTTATCAAATGGTTTTCATTAAAATGATCTTTAATAACTGTTGATGATGAACCTTTGATCAGTTCATTTGGATTCATATGACTTTGATATTGGATATGACCTTTGCCATGAACCTTTGATATTTGGACTTTGACTATGATTCGATGACTTTGACTATTTGAACCTTTGCTATGATTTGGACCTTTGACCTTGACCCTTCAGTTTGATACCCGAGCCAAGTTCGTTTCCTAGCCATGAAGGCAACATGGTCGTGTCATTGATGCACCAATGGTATGACTCCAGTGTGTTCGAGTGATGTTACACACCGTCCCCATATTGTTCGTTGCATGCACATTATATTTATTATGGCTTATATTATTGTTCGGGGGGGGGCGTATGGATGCATCCTAGGTTCGTGTTCGTATTAGCGGATTTAACATGATTTGATACTATATTATTCGGTGACTGATGTTGGGTGCAATCCACGTCTTTCACAAGTTTGGGAGTTAGCTACTCCATTTGAAGAATGAGGACACCCCTCATATTATCTGATTATCTGAGAGGTCTCCCCTCTATATGATTATGAAGATTTGGTTACTATATTTGATTTGTGTTCGGGCTCGTGGTGGATTACTAACCCCTTTCCCTTTCTTACTTTGTACTCTTTGACTATACCTTTGTAAAACCAATGCACCAAATTATACATGTTCGTTATCTTTTTCTTTCATTTTCGTTTATATATATTTGTTAAGCTTAGCCGCATTTCTTTTCCTGCAGCAGGTTTTAGTAGGAAGCTGGGAATGAGTGGAGAGTACTTTGGACTTAGAAGACTTGATTGTTATTCTGGATTAGGGTTGATTAGAAGTTATTATATTTTAGAATTTGTATTCTCATTTGTAACCTTGTAATTTCAGTATTTCATTTGTAACCTTTGAGAATTCTCGTATTACTGTAAATGTATGCTTTGTTTTGATCTGATATGAAACCATTTTTGTGATATCTTTACCCTCGTCGGGTTGGGGCGTTACAATTATGTTATCAGAGAGACAGGCTGCGATTCGTAATACATTTACCCTTGGCCTGTGTAAGTTAGGACCACTAAGTTTTCCCTGTAGGCGCTCGTAAGACAACCTTTGAAAATTTGCTTTAAGATTTCCCTATAGGAACGTAAGTTTTGACCAGTGAGGAATGGGTAGACTATAAGGCATTTGTTTAGGTATCATTGCTTCCGCATCACTCTGATTCGTGCCTTGCTTTTGGTTAGATCCTGTTGATACCACTTTTGGAAAGTGAAAGCTTATGCTTTGCACCACCTAAGATTTGAACCTAATTAAATCTTGAAGGCATTGAGAATTTCATAATAATTGCCTGACACTATTTGATCCTCATCTTCAGATTTTGACTCTGATCTCTGATCCTTTCGTTAATCATTTTGACGCCTCTTCGGGCACTCTGAGAACCTCCATGGCAATGACGTACTGAATATGTTTTGTTATTTGTCTTTTTCTTTTGATAAGTACCTATGAATCTTCTGACACTATTTGATTTCGGTTCACCCATCTCTGTCCCTATGAGAAATCTTGTGGCGTTTAACCACGAGTATAAGAATGTTTTTCCCTCTCACTTTTGAACGATAAGTTTTGCTATGCTGATCTGTTAATCTTTGGATAGTTTACTTCGGTTTTATTCTGATAAGGAATTGATTGATTGATCACTCAAATACTGACAACTACCTTTCTATGTCTCACCTTTGACGTTTGCAACAATTTTGAGCTCCCTACCATGATTACCGATTGTTAAACCCTTTGCTATCACTATTACTCTGGAGACTCGTGTGTTACTTTCGCGGTTATGAAGTTTTCCTAGGACCCAGTTCGTACACCAATGAATGAATCTTATTTTGAGAGTTATTTGGCACCCTGAGTTTTCTGAATATGATTCGTGACTGAACCACCAAGTTTTCCACCGGAATGTGAAGTAAGATTTGACATGACACCGAGTGATTGTCTAGTCACCAAGCGAAGGTGTCTTTCAGATGTGTCCGGAATCATACCTGTTGAATTGAGCAACCGGGAAGAGCAGCAACCGAAGACCAGGAAGTAAGTTTGTTTAAGTGTATCTTCTGGGCGTGTTTTAGTTTCGATCACGATAGAGAAGGATGGTGACTGGAAATAGCTGAACCGTATTACTGTTAGGAGCCAATATTCATCCACCCTGAAACGACTATGTATTTATTTAATTTTCGGAGCGCAAAGTTTCCTTCTGATGAATTGAAGTTATTCTTGAAATCACTTCCGTATTCGTAACGACGGCTATGACGGTTAGTGACGCTAATAGTATTAGCTAAAGCTGTGACTATTTCGTGAATTTGATAAATAGTGTTTTCTCGTGAGTACTTGGGCAAATGGTCATTGTATGACTTAATAGTATGTTCGGAAACGAGGAAGAGCATGAAAATCATCTTTGCACTTTGCTAGGAAATTCGTCGATCGTTTGTGCATTCTGAGAGATTGATATTTGTAAAGACAACGATGTTCTTATTTGAGGATACCTCTTTAAATCCCGCAAGTTTTGAAAACTATCACCAAGTGGTCAAGACCGATAACAGAATGGAGAACTGGAATCCTTTGAACTTTACAGAAGAATTCTGGAAGATGTTTACAACTTACGTTACCATTGATAAATTTCGTGAATCGAGAGAAACAGCTTAGTTTGATTGAGAATGGAGTTTTGGAAAAGCTGAATAGAAATTAGCTTCCATACCTTCAGGCGGAACAAATTGTAGGACATTTCAGAAAGAGACTCGGTTATACTCCCTTGCAGCACAGAAAGTTATTCGTATACATCAGGACAGCTAGAATCATATCAGAAGAATTACTTCAATACCTGACCTGGAGTTGACAACAACGGTGGCTACCCTGAAGAGTGAAGACATTCCTTACAAGGCAGAAGTGTTGGAGATGCAGAAGAAGAAATTCCAGTCAAGATGGCGAACCTGGAGCTGATGAAGACATGCAGTCTCACTTCCCTAGTCATCTTGGTTGTACCAAGATGAATTGAGAGCGGAAGCAGACTGGATGATGAAGAGATTTATAGAGCATTCTAGAAATTCACATTACTCCATCACATTCCAAGAAGAACTGCAGGAAGCTCGACGAACCAAACACAAGTTTCCGATTATGGTTTCACTTCCAGATTGATGGACAAACGAACACAGATTAACCGGACATGAAGAGATTGAATGTTTTGAATGAACGGACTTTTGAAACTGACCTTTTATGTTTGGAAGAATTGATTCTGTGAACGCCGAAGTTATTGACGACTAATTTTTCACTTCCGTTGATTCACTTAAGCTTCGTTATATAGTAATAAGATCCTCTAATGATTTAAGTTCCCTAGAAGCATTTCAGTTCCGTGTTTATTTTCCGTATGTTCGATGATGGCCTTGTTTTGGGAATTTTTGCGAATTATGCTTGTGGACGGCGTACCTTATTTCTGCTAGGCAATCTGGGATTCCGATACTCTTGCGATTAGTTTTGTTTTCCCTCTTGACTATGACATTCGATTTTAGTTGACCTCTGAGACTGTAGAAGTACTAGGTGGATTAAGATAGGTGGTTTTGATTACGACTTGAGATAAAGTATGACCATCATGAGGGCATATTTATATGATGCCGGTATTATGACGTCTGGCCAACGTGATAATACTTACATCATATAACGTGCATTTGTTGTGGGCATAGGATATCTTGGGGAGTACCTAAGAAGTTTAGAATTTGATCTCCGTTGGATTATCCGTGATTAGTGAGACTTTAGGTTCATTCTACCTATGCGTATACTCTGCTTTCGTTCATTAGATATCTGGATGAGTTTGGACTCTCGTTTTGCATTCTGTTGACCTCAGTTATAAATCTTGAACTCTGTGTAGAGCTCTCTACTGTTGATACAGTTAAATTGATTTGAAATTTTGTTCGTATTCCATATGAGCTTTCCAGAAGATTCACCTATCATCCATTTTATGTTGCATGGACCTTTTGATCAGAATCAACCTGATTTGTCTCCTTCTGAGAATTTTGAACCCACCTTGTTTTGATTTGAGTCATGAGAAACTATATGGTCTAAAGATCCTTTTTGGAAGAACCTCCCCGGGCGTGAGAATGTTGTGACGATCTTTTGCGATTTGCTACGAACTCATCCAACCTTGCGACTTCAAATTTCGAGGACGAAATTTTCTTGTAGAGGGGAAGAAGTTGTAAAACCTCAAAATCACCACAATCCGAAATGACCAAAATACCCTCTAAATTTGAAATTTTAAGAACTTATGAAATACGCTATAAATTAAAACTTGAGTTATATATCATGTTATGACTCGAAGCTATACGATATGAACATGTAATCTAAACTATATGTTATGAAAATAAATACATATAATAAAATTAACCTAAGTTATATGCCTAAATAATATTTTACTACAAAATAAGATCTTCCTAGTATCCCTCTACATCACACGTTAAGAATGTGGACAATTTACCTTATCTTTTATGCTTTCACAAGTAGAATTAAAAGACACAATGTAAATCATAATTAAATGTACATAGCAAAAGCCAAAAGGGATATGACAACAGAGACCTTATAGGTCTGTTTTGACGTTTTAGAAGCAAAGGTCTTTAACACTCAAATCAAATTTTGGAAACAATATAACTAACCATTCAATCATTCCGTGAAATCCAGCCATCACCCATGATATTCTCCAATCACCATCAAAAAATTTCGACCCTTCCTAAAATCTCGCTACTCGTTTATTTAGTACCATTTTATTCCATGCAAGGCTTTTGAGAACAAAGAAAACCACACACGCTTTCCTTTCTTAAAAGATATGAAAATATCACTTTTGAATATATTACACACGCCTTGCTTCTGATATATCCAGATAAAACAGCCCAAGTCCCTCTTATTTCTCCATATATATCGATTATAGTACAACCAATATCACACAAAACAAATACCCAAAAACCCTAGAATTATATTGTAGCAGCAGTGTACTCTCTCTTTTCTTTTTCTGTCGAGAGCAAGGGAGGTGTCATGAGGTTATTTGGATCATGGTTGGAGTACAGTTTGTAACTGGGTCGAAGGTTCGTGACATCGTTGGGGTTTTGGTTTCGATCATACCTCGTTGGATCTTCGTGTTCGTGTTCGAGCTCGTCACCACATCCAAAGTTCATTCATTTTGATCAGCCCTTGTCCCTTTTGGAGGTAACCTTATGATCGTTACTTTTTCCTTGTTGATTCACACTTATGTATACATAAAAGACATAAACACTTAACCTATAAAATGACAGGTTATAGAATGATGAAACGTAGATCGACATATAAGACTAGAACCTATGAAACCAAACCACTGTTTGTTAAAACAAGATATAAGTCACGTGAAAGAACAAGGTACAAATGCCTTATATGGGTGTTTAGTGTCGGGTAAATAGAGGCCGAAAAAGGAGTTTTCCTGGTCGACAAGTTTAGGACCTTATGTGGTCGTATGGGTTGTGTATGTAGCTGTCTTAATGGGTCATTAATATACATGTCGAAATGGCTGGAAACAAGAGTCTCATGTGGGTAAATAGTGTCGAGTCATGTGGGATGTTTTCGTGTCAACTTAGGCTGGGGAACAAGAGTAAATTTACGTGTGGGTTAGTGTGTAAAGATGGCTGTGAAATGGGGTCTTGGTGTGTCGAACTATGGGAAAACAGGAAAATCAAATTGGTCATGTTTGGTCGAATAAAAATCAGTAACCATGGGGTGTTGTGGTAATTTTAAACGCGTGATTTCATGTGAGTTGTTGTGTGTCGTGGGGCTGAAAACAAGGGGTCAAGATCGTTGTAATGTTGGGTTAGGCTTGTGTCATATTGATGTTTCGTTTTGCCTCGTTAAGCCTAGAATGTCTCGTCTTTGTTTTGTCTCCCTAGATCAGTTTTGGCTGAGAAGGGGGTGGTTTCGGTTTAGTTTCGTCTCAATGGAATAATGCTATGAGAGGGTGTGTGGGTGTCGACCTATCGAGGGAAAGTAACACATAACTTATATATAACGCATATAATTACAACAGGAATTTGGAAATTTGTAATAAAAAGGGCAAATCGATTTCGACTGCGTTCTGCATTAAGTTTATACGAAATGTTGAATTGGACTGCATGCATGCGTATACTTGAATGTGATTCATAAGATGAAGTTAGAACTTTAATATTTGGCACCTTAAACCTTGGACTTTACTAAAATGTCATATTAACCTCTAAACTTTGGTAAGTTACATTTCAAACCCTAAATTATGAAATTGTCATAATTAACCTTAACTCTAATAAATTATCAATAGTAAACCTAAATTATCAAGGTACTAAATATGGCAAGCTACTAAAAATAGAAAGTTACCAAAATGGAAAGTTACTAAAAATGAAAAGTTTCTAAAAATAGAAAGAAATCTAAAAGGAGTAATCTGATTTAAAATGAGCTTATAAATAATAAGACGACCATGTATTCGTGTAGATTCGCTGAAGATGGAGTTATCTCCGATCCTTATATTCTAGATATGTTTGCACTTGCGGTATAAGGTACGGATATTCTATTTTCCTCATTTATCGTTCTTGATACCTTTTGTTAATCAGATATGTACTTCTTTGGTCATTGGTACGTTTTGTTGGTTCTTTCATTTGCATTTCTTATCGGCACAGATATTCTACCCTTTTTCAGTAAGGGTGTTTTCCCTCTCATGACTCATTGATCTTGATTTGTTTTAAGATTCCCTAAGCCATTGCTATGTTCCCTTACACTTTGGTTCGTTTGTTTGATTCATTTTGACTTTGATGTTCGATATGATTCTTTTTGCTTTGAGCCTCTATAATGATCCATTTGATATTCGTTCGTGACCTGTGATATTAGTGTTCGAATCACTTGATACTTCGAAGGTTCATTTGATTTTGGTAAATTGATGTGAAAACCTTTTCAATTACATCATGGAAATGTTTTGAGGAAAACTTATTTTAAAATGATGTTTATGAAATATGCGATACCACTTTTATTTGGAATTTTACTAAACTTTTATGAAAACTACTTTTAAAGATTACTTTTGTAAAAACAGTTATTAAAGATCATTTTAATGAAAACCATTTGATAAAGATTTCTTAAACTGAACCAGTTGATGATGAACCTTTGATAAGTTCATTTGGATTCATTTGACTTTGATATTGGATATGACCTTTGCCATGAACCTTTGATATATGGACTTTGACTATGATTCGATGCCTTTGACTATTTGAACCTTTGCTATGATTTAGACCTTTGACCTTGACCCTTCAGTTTGATACCCGAGCCAAGTTCGTTTCCTAGCCAAGAAGGTAACATGGCCGTGTCATTGATGCACCAATGGCATGACTCCAGTGTGTTCGAGTAATGTTACACACCGTCCCCATATTGTTCGTTGCATGCACATTATATTTATTATGGCCTATATTATTGTTCGGGGGGGGGGGGGGGCGTATGGATGCATCCTAGGTTCGTGTTCGTATTAGTGGATTTAACATGATTTGAGACTATATTGTTTGGTGACTGATGTTGGGTGCAATCCACATCTTTCACAAGTTCGGGAGTTAGCTACTCCATTTGAAGAATGAGGACACCCCTCATATTATCTGATTATCTGAGAGGTCTCCCCTCTATATGATTATGAAGATTTGGTTACTATATTTGATTTGTGTTCGGGCTCGTGGTGGATTACTGACCCCTTTCCCTTTTTTACTTTGTACTCTTTGACTATACCTTTGTAAAACCAATGCACCAAATTATACATGTTCGTTATCTTTTGCTTTCGTTTTCGTTTATATATATCTGTTCACTGGGTTTTTTAAGCTCAGCCGCATTTCTTTTCCTGCGGCATGTTTTAGTAGGAAGCTGGGAATGAGTGGAGAGTACCTTGAACTTAGAAGACTTGATAGTTATTCTGGATTAGGGTTGATTAGAAGTTATTATATTTTAGAATTTGTATTCGCATTTGTAACCTTGTAATTTCAGTATTTCATTTGTAACCTTTGAGAATTCTCGTATTACTGTAAATGTATGCTTTGTTTTGATCTGATATGAAACCATTTTTGTGATATCTTTACCCTCGTCGGGTTGGGGTGTTACGATTATGGTAATATTCTTGGAGTTCCTGCTCAAGGTCAATGTGCTTACACAGAATACCACTCTTTAGAGTCATTTTTCTATCATTTAGAAAATGAAGGTCCATACCTAACCGAAATTCCCGATACAAAACCCATAAAGCAACATGTTCAAACCCCTCGAGTCACCAACATGTAGCAAAAACGTGATGGTTCAATAGTCAACCTCGACCCAAAAAAATCTACGTCAAAGAAATCCTTCCCGATGTCAAAAATTAGGAACTCCTTCTTCGTGAGAATGTCTTGTCTCTTGCGGGCAACCGAGATCATGTTCCGGCTAGTCTAGCCCATATTCTCTATTGTCTTAGTACCGAGACTCCATACAATCTCGCGTACTACATGGCAAAAAGAATTGCCAACATTCATGGTCGGTCCGATAAGCTCATGCCATACGGTATGTTGCTTACTCGTCTCTTTCGTTGGGTCATGGCTAATCATCCACACCTCGAAAATGTCGACTACTACCTTGTCAATCCCATTATGAAACCTCTTAGTGGACCATAATGTGGCACAAAGCAACGTAGTGACAAAGGGTCAAAATGTGGTCGTAAATCCACCTCCGATGACACTTCCTCCTCCTTTCATCATGGATCCTCATCACAACCCATTGATAGTGATGATGATGAAGTGAATGAAGAAGGCACTTCTCGTGCTCGTACCCCCTCACCCGATACATACCTTCATAATCTTGACACATCAACCTTCACTCCAACAACCGACTTTCCTTACCATAACACTAACTTAAGCGCTGTCATGCGAAGGCAAACTACGATGTATAATTGACAGGTGTCAATGCACGAGCAAACGGTCGGGGCGTTCAAGTCACTTGGGAAGGCAATCAAGGGTCTCGGAAAGCAAATAAAGAAGTTGGGGAGGTCGAGAGATTGAACAATATTAAACTATTACTTAATCAGTATTGTATGTTCAAGTATTATTAAACTAACTTTCATGGGGTTTTGGCTACGGCCTTGTGACATTAACAAACTAGGTTTACTATAACTTACGTTAACTAACTTGTCATAGTTAGTTTTGGGTGTGTCTTTAAATTTTACCACCTGGTGTTTTTTAATTAAGTTTAATCCTTGGTTAAATTTAGCTTGCTTGCATTATTTAGTTTTTATTTTCCTACATGCATCTTTCTTGCATAATCTAGATGATCATGTTGCTAGCTTGTTTGCATGCTTAGTGGTAACCTAGATTTAGCTAATCACATGTTTTTGTTTAGTGCTAGATATAGCTAAAGTTATGAAATTCATGTGATTATTCTTTAGTGATTTGAGGCTATAGGAGTTGGTGCAAATAGTACCTGATAACGCTTAAATCTAACATGTTTTTAGTAGCGTTATTTGTGTTTTTATATGTGTTTTGTGGTTATATTTATATGCTTTTGTTACTTAATCATACCAAAGTGTGTTTGCGAAGTATATGTAGCCAAAAACAGGAAAAAGGATGAAAATGATGCAAAAACGAGGAAGAAGGAAATATTTATGATTTCCTGAAGATTCTTGTGGCAAGTCCCGAACCAAAAAGTACTTAGAAGAGCAAAAGTCCATGTAGTCAAGTTAATGAGTTTAAAGATGAAGGGAAAGATCAAAGAACCAAGAGCTACGAACAAGAAACAAGTCAAACGGCAAAAGTCCAAAAAGAGTAAATCAGCAAGCTCCATCCGATCGGATGCAGCCCGCATCCGATTCGGATGGAGGTCAGCTTTGAAGACCAACCGATCGGTTGGACGAAATACCGATCGGTTGGATGTCGTTTGATTTCCAAATCTTTATCATTAAGTCTTGTGCTTGCTACACATCCGGTTCTAGGACCTTCCACTCATAATTCTTGCCTATTTAATACTACTTGGAGGACAAGAGAAGCATTAATGAACCAAGACCCTTGGTTAGAGTATTATAAGAACCATTTGATGAGTATTGAATACAACACTCTCAATCAACAAGTAGAATCCATCAACCACTCATCACATACTCTTAATTTTCGTCCAAAAAGTCCAGGAGCAGAGGAGAGTCGAAGTCCATTTCATTTCTTGTGAGAATAATTGCCTTTTCACTTGTAATCTTATTTTCAATCATTGTAAGACTCTCAATCATGATTTTTAATGTTCAAGGTTTTAAGATTATGTTTATGTTTGTTATGAGTGGCTAGTGCCTTTGTGCACTTGCTTAGATGATGTGTATTACCTATTGATTGGCATATGATTGTGATAACATGTTTTAATTCAATTTCAAGTCGATTCTAAGAACCAATTGTGATCAAGTTTCATAGTGACATTTGTTGGTCAAGTTTAACTAGTTGCTAGTAATTTTAAGGGTCGAGAGAACTATTGTTATTCAGCTAGTTATAATCATTTGTCTATGAATGATTGTTGTCATCCACTATTCTTGATTAAACAAAGAAACTTAATCGTGATTGTAATGAAAATGCTTTTGTCTATCAAAACGGATTGATTGTAAACCATTTCAAGGGTCGAGAGATTAATAGTTTACCATCAATTGTGACCTTTTGTTTATAATCGGTTACCTTTTGTATTGACCATTTCTTAAGCTTGTTTGATAAAACAAAAGATTGTTTTTGTGTTTAAGGTACACCAACTTATGAACCTTGAGTTGATCTTGAATTGATTGGTTAAACGTAATGCTTGTTTTTATAAACTAAGATCTTGACGAAGGTTTAATTTGTAGAAACAATAGATTAGTCACCAAACTAATTATCATAACCAACATGTTATCCAAAGTTATCACAATCATATTAGTCAATTGTAGTACACTAGTCTAAGCAAGTGTAGTTTTTAATCATTTGAATTTTCATATTATCATTATTGCTTGTTTGAGAAATTTGCTTTTAACTTACAATTCGATTCACTACACAAATCCCTGCGAACGATCCTGACTTACCATAAAAATCTTGCTACAACGGACGAGTATACTTGCTCGTATGTGTTGTTCTTAGATTCGGTAATTCACCCTTATAAATTTAAAACTTGCACGAACCGGACACATCAAGTTTTTGGCGCCACTGCCGGGGATTTTGATTGTGTTTCTGTAAGTTTTAGTCCATTTCTCACCTAGTTAGTTTTCATAAAAAAAAAATTACCGAGCTGAGAAACCGATCGGTTTCACATCCATCCGATCGGTTGCCCAGTTTTTCATTTTACCGAGAGATCTATCCGATTGGTAGGCACTTCCATCCGATCGGATCCTTCAAACCCAATTTTACCGAGAGCATCATCCGATCGGTAGACCATTCTATCCGATCGGTTGGTCAGTTCTGATCTTTTTAAATTGTTTTCATTCTTCGCTCGTTTGTTTAGACATTGCCTCGATTCTCTGGGGAATTGTATGAACACTCGATCAACCGGAAGAGAACCAATTCCGCCTCTTTTCGATCCCGAAAGTTTGATTCGAACAAGATCTAGAAACAGAAGAAGAATACCCTTTGTTCCATTAGCTAATCATGTGCGGAGAGTACCAAACCCCACTTTTGATAACCTTTTTGAAGCCAAAGTCGTTTATAATCCATTCACTGATCAACCTTTTCCCATGGCTGACGATCAACCCATGTGGGAAGCCAACCGAGCCGTAGCACCCACTCCTGGAGCTGCTATTGTTGTTGTCAACGTAGGTGACAATTTCACCGTGAAAGGTCACCATCTTTCTATGATCAAAGTCCGTCAATTCGATGGCCGTTCGAGGGCCGATCCTCACAAACACATTGCCGAATTCATTAAAATCTGTGACATGTTCCGATATGGTGATACCAATGTGGATGCCATTAAACTCAAACTTTTCCCGTCATCACTTGCTGGAGATGCAAAAGTGTGGTATAACGAATTAACACCCAGAATCATCAATACTTGGGAGGAGATGAGGCAAGCTTTTGTAAGCCGATTCTTTCCACCTGCCATGTTTGACCGACTCATGGGAGAAATTCGTGCTTTCACACAAAACCCTAACGAATCGCTCGTCGAAGCCTGGCTTCGTATGAAAGATCTACTTCGAAGTTGTCATGGACATGGTTTAGGACGAGGAACCATTATCCAAATCTTCTACCATGGACTTGATGAAGCATCTCAAGGAATTCTTGATGCTGGAGGAATTTTTCTTTATAAGACCCCTAACCAGGCATACCAATTGCTTGAAGACCGAGTTCTTCTCAAACTGGACTGGTCGAAAGATGCCAAAACCAAACCTTTAAGAAAAACCATTGCTTTTGTCGAAAGTTCCGATACATCTAAACTCATGGAGAAAATGGAAACCTTGGTTTCCAGAATCGATTCGCAATACAAAGATCTTAAAGGAGAGATGAAAGAAATGCGAGATGATTGTAACAACTGTGGAGGTAATCACCCGTCTTCAGAATGCGACGATCAACCAATGGATCAACCCAAAGAAGGAGAAGCTAATTATGTCCAAGGAGGATACCGTGGAGGCGGATATCGTGGAAATTATTACGGACGAAACTCTGTTAATTGGCAAGATCGCCGACAAAGGGATAACAACCATGATTCCCAACCAAGAGTAGATAACCAAACTCCACAAAATTCTGACAGAAAACCCGAAGAAACCGATTTTGAAAAAATGATGAGAGAATTCGTCACAGCTCAAAAATCAACCAACGAGTTTGTCAAGAATCAATTCTTCAATCTCAAAACCAAGGTTGAGCAAGGTCAGAAAAATCATCAAGCATCTATTCAAGATCTTGAAAACAAATTTGGTAGACTCTCTGATCAAATTTCTTCCCGACCATCAGGTTCGTTACCTAGTAACACCCAAACAAACCCTAAGCCATCATCATCATCGAACGATAAAACTTATCATCCACCACAGACCAGAAATGAGCATATCAATGCTGTATTCACAAGAAGTGGCCTTTCTTATGATCCACCACCCAACCCAAACAATACCATGACCATCAATTACGATAGTGAAGAATTCCAGAAGGAAAATACCCCAAAAACGCCACCCAAACCCAAACCACCAGTTAAGGCTTACACTTCAAAAATTCCATATCCTCAGAGCCTTAAGAAAGAAAGAATGGAGGAGCGTTATAAGAAGTTTGTTGAAATAATCAAAGAAGTTAGACTCAATGTACCCCTCATTGATGTTCTAGCCGGAATGCCCAATTATGGGAAATTTTTGAAGGAACTTCTTAATAACAAGAACAAGTTGGAGCAAATATCTGCTACCTTTCTCAATGAAGAATGTTCAGCCATTGTTCAAAACAAAATTCCACCGAAACTCAGATATCCCGGAAGTTTTCTGATTCCATGCATATTAGGAAACAACATCATATGCGATGCTTTAGCCGATTTAGGTGCAAGTATCAACTTGATTCCCTATTCTCTGTATTCGAAACTTTCCATCAATACCCTGAAACCCACAAGAATGAGTATTCGATTAGCAAATCATTCTTATCAATATCCTGTTGGTATTGCTGAGAATATGCTTGTCCAAGTAGGTAAATTCATTTTTCCCGTGGATTTTGTGATCTTAGAAATGGAGGAAGATAGTAGAGTACCCCTTATTTTAGGAAGACCTTTCCTAAACACCGCTGACGCGATCATCAAAGTAAAAGGAAAAGAACTCAATCTTGGAGTTGGAGATGATAGAATCACCTTTTTAATCGATAAAGCAATGCAATATCCACATTCCAGTGATGACACTTGTTTCAACATTGATATAATCGATGAAGTCACTGAGGAAGAATTGGACGCATTACTTGAAGATTCTGATCTGTACATGACTACTTCAGAGAAAATTAGTGAAACAACCTTTGATAAAGAGTTCGCTGATTTTATGGAAGTAAAGATTGAAGAAGAAGAAGTTGAAGAAGGAGAGATAATAGAAGAAGATTTTGAGGAAATCGATTTTAATGATCAAATGAGGATTAAAACATCACTTCAAGAACCACCGACTGATCTTGAGTTGAAACCGCTCCCCAAAAATCTTGAATATGCTTACTTGGAAGATAATTCACTACTTCCAGTAGTCATATCTTCGTTGCTCAATGATTATGAGAAAGAATGTCTCATTTCCGTTCTCAAGAAGCATAAAGAAGCTTTTGCGTGGAAAACTTCTGATATCCCAGGAATCAGTCCTGATTTTTGCAAGCACAAAATCAATTTCGAAGAAGATGCCAAACCAGTTGTAGAAAGACAACGTCGACTCAACCCCAACATGAAAGAAGTTGTTAAAAAAGAAATCATCAAACTTCTTGATGCCGGTATTATTTACCCCATCGAGGATAGTCCTTGGGTGAGTCCTGTTCACTGTGTTCCGAAAAAAGGAGGAATGACTGTTGTGACCAACGAACGGAATGAATTAGTTCCTACTAGAACTGTCACCGGATGGCGAGTATGTATTGATTACAGAAAATTGAACAAAGCCACCAGAAAAGATCATTTTCCTTTGCCTTTCATGGATCAAATGCTTGAGAGATTAGCAGGGAACAAATACTTTTTCTTAGGAATTAAACTTTGAGTTGATATTGACAAAAACATGAAAGATGGAGGAAACTTATGAAGACAGAGATAGGGGACTAATTATGTATTATTTAGAGTCTTTGTAACCCTAATCCTTTATTATATAAAGAGGATAGGTCGTAGGTTTTATTAATCAAGGTCTTCCAATGTAGTCGACTAAAAGTGTGTGTGTGTGTGTCTAGGTATCGAGTCCTCTAATGGACATCTAGGGTTTAGGTTTGTAATCATTCGACAAACCTTGATTAATAATAATGAAGCTTATATTCTGCTACATATTGTTCTTGTTCATTATTATTGTGTTAAATCCTAGATGAGGTCTAACAAGCCTCGAGCATATGATCTCCACACTTTTGCTTCCTTGATGGTTTTTCAGGATATTTTCAAATTCCTATTGATCCGGCTGATCAAGAAAATACTACATTCACATGTCCCTTTGGAACTTACGCTTACCGGCGTATGCCTTTTGGATTATGTAATGCACCCGCGACTTTTCAAAGATGTATGATTGTCATATTCCAAGACATGCTTGAAACATCGATGGAAGTTTTCATGGATGATTTTTCAGTTTTTGGAAGCTCATTTGAAGCTTGTCTTTCTAATCTCGATAAAATGCTTGAAAGATGCGAAGCTGCACATCTTGTTCTCAACTGGGAGAAATGTCATTTCATGGTGACTGAAGGAATTGTGCTAGGACACAAGATTTCCAGCGCAGGAATGGAAGTTGACAAAGCAAAGATCGATGTCATAACCAAATTACCACCCCCAACCAACGTTAAAGCCGTTAGAAGTTTTTTAGGACATGCCGGTTTTTACCGTCGTTTCATTAAGGATTTTTCCAAAATATCTCGTCCAATGACGAAACTTCTTGAAAAAGATGTTGTTTTCGACTTTAATGCAGATTGCATGAAGGCATTCGAAACGTTGAAAACCCAACTGACTAGTGCACCCATTATGGTTTCCCCTGATTGGTCACTACCATTCGAGCTCATGTGCGACACAAGCGATTTTGCGGTTGGAGCTGTATTAGGACAACGTGAAGAGAAACATTTTCGTCCTATATACTTCGCCAGCAAAACACTCAATGATGCGCAACAAAATTATACGGTTACGGAGAAAGAATTGTTAGCCGTTGTTTTTGCTTTCGATAAATTCGGATCTTACCTTGTACTCTCGAAAACAATCGTGTTCACTGATCATTCAGCGTTAAAATATCTGTTTGCCAAACAAGATGCCAAACCGCGTCTCATTCGATGGATTTTGCTACTCCAAGAATTCGATATCGAAATCAAAGATAAGAAAGGAGCAGAAAATCTAGCTGCTGATCATCTGTCTCGTTTAGAAAATCCAAATTTGGAAGAGTTAAAAGAAGATGAGATTGACGATTATTTTCTGGATGAAACCCTCATGACTGTTGATACAGTTGATGAAAACGAAATTCCATGGTTTGCAGATTATGCAAATTATCTCGTTGGAAGAATTCTAAAGAAAGGATTAACTCATGCCCAACGAAGTAAATTATTTTCAGAACTTAAACACTACTATTGGGAAGAACCCTATCTTTTCAAAATGTGCCCGGACGGGATGATAAGAAGATGTGTTTATGGTTCCGAAACGAGAAGAATTCTTGATGAATGTCATCATGGCCCGACTGGGGGACACTATGATACTTCCACCACAGCTAAAAAAGTCTTTGATGCTGGATTCTATTGGCCAACTATTTTTAAAGAAGCCCATACTCTTGTTCAGAACTGTGATGCGTGCCAAAAATCCGGTAGTCTTTCTCGAAGAGATGAAATGCCACAAAAGAGCATTCAAGTCTGTGAAATATTAAATATTTTCGGAATTGATTTCACGGGACCATTTCCTAAATCGCACAAATACGAATACATTCCCGTTGCTATTGATTACGTTTCAAAATGGACTGAAGCAGAAGCTCTACCCATAAATGATGCACGAGTAGTTGTTAATTTTCTCAAAAAGCTTTTCGCTCGTTATGGAATTCCCAAAGCTTTAATAAGTGATCGAGGAACCCATTTCTGTAACAAACAAATGGAGAAAAATATGAAGTGATACGGAGTTCATCATCGTTTCGCTACAGCTTATCACCCATAGACCAGTGGTCAAGTCGAAAATACCAACAGAGCCTTAAAAAGGATACTCGAAAAAACAGTTAAAGACAATCCCGCCGTTTGGTCGAGGAAACTAGATGATGCTCTGTGGGCATTTTGTACGGCTTACAAAACACCAATTGGTACAACACCATACAGACTTTTGTATGGAAAAACCTGTCATTTGCCGTTCGAAATCGAACATCGCGCTTACTGGGCACTGAGAAGCTATAACCCAGATCTCAAAATAGCTGGAGAAAAGAGATTTTTGCAATTGCATGAACTCGATGAACTAAGACTCCAAGCTTACGAGAACTCCAAGCTTTACAAAGCTAGAACCAAAGCCTATCATGACAGAAAGCTAAGAATTCGAAAAGAATTCAAAGCTGGAGACAAAGTTCTGCTTTTTAATATGAAGTACAAGTTCAAAGCTCCCAAGCTGAAACCGAAATGGTTCGGACCGTATATAGTGAAACATGGATTTCCATCTAGATATGTTGAATTGCATGACAAACATGGTGGAAGTTTCATTGTTAATGGGCACCAAATTAAATTGTACTATGACAAGGAGCAAATGAATGAAGTTTCTATCAAAGAGATTCTGCCTGAATCGGAATATGAAGCTATAACATTTATGTCACCTTTCCCGGCCGATTTCAAGAAAAACACTCCGTGGGCCGAAGAAACTGGTTATATCTATGACGTTCTTCCTAGACCATGGGAGAAAATTAAATTAGAAGACATAGATGAAACTGGAGAAGGAATAGTGATAGGAAATGTGGTGTATGTTCCAAAATTCTCAAAGAAGAAATCAGAAATTGCACCAACGTAAAAAGGAAGTTCGAGTCCGGCTGATGACTCGTTAATAAAACAAGCGCTTCTCGGGAGGCAACCCGTGTGTTTTCATTTTTATTTTTATTTTCAAGTGATTAAACCCCAAAGTTTTTCTAAATTGCTTAGTTGAACTTAAGTGTGGGGGTGTATCACTGACTCTTGAATAAAACGTAGAAATATTTCGTGTGTGTTTCTTTTGTTTTTAGATTACTGCAGGTAATGATTGCGAAGCTGAGATGCTAGGATCAAGAATCACCCTGAGCAAAAAATACGGTTTATTCTCTTATTTCCCTATTTCATTCTTTGAAATCGTTTATCACATTGAGGACAATGCTTAACTTAAGTGTGGGGGGGGGGTGAATAGGAAAATAAGAATAGATTGTATGTTGCGAGCTTAATTTTAAATTTTGTTTGCCCTTGTAATCTAGTCGTCTGTCATTTTAAGAGTTTAAAGTCAAGATCAAAGTAGTCAAAGGGTTCAAATGATAGTGTTAATAAAGAATAGTCAATTTAGTCAAATATGATTAATTACTTACAAGCATAAGTAGTGAAACAAAAGTTTAACAAGTTCATAATAGTTCCAACAATATAGTTTAAGTATAGAAAAGTTTAGAGTATTTGTGAAAATAAAAGCAAGTATTTGAGCAGTTATCTCCCTCAAATAGTTTAAAAAGTAATTAAATGAGTAAAAGTGAGGCTATGACTCACCTGATAAGAATTGACAAATCATTCTAGCAAATTTGGGCAGCGCTTCCTAATCGAACCCAAAACAATCCTAATCGCTCTCATGAATAGTGATTGTGAATAGTGAAATCCCGAGGATGAATAGTAACTTTTCCAGAAAATTAATGGTAAAAGTTTGAGGTTAAATAATGCCCTAAAATCCGAGTTGTCACAGTCTTCCCCTGTTAGAGGAATCACGCCCTAGTGATTCACTTATCGATGCCTAAAGTTCTATTCTCAACAAGGGTTCTAAATGCTTATGCTCCGTGAAATTGTTGTGTATAGTCTAAGTGATTACGTCAAAGATTATGTATCTGATTTTCTTATCCAACTAGGTACATTCTCGTAACTATCGTGACTATTTCCCGTTCTAAAGACGTACTCTCTTATGGCTTGGTTTGATGAGGCAAACTTTCCCATTCTCGAGCATAACCCTCAGAAGACCTTTAGGTAACCGGTTTTTACTTAATCCCACAACTCATCAGACAAGAACTATCATGGGATTAGGCTAAATCGGTTTGAGTAACAACTTGATTCTAGCTTGATTTTCGCAACTCATCAGACAAGAACTGTCACTAGATCAAGCTAGGCAACAAGTTGTTTGAAGGAGGTTTTTTAAAAATTTGGCTCGATTTTGGAATTGCTTACATATCTGAGACTACTACTCCCTTCATTGCATGATTCTTCCTGAATTAGACATAAGTGTACAGGCTATGTATAATTTAGGAGCAACAATGCAATGCTCAGACTAATCGACTCATATGATGTTTGGTGTTTAACTTACTAAAATCACAAAAAAATTTAAAGTGTGCCAGGCGATTAGAAAATCAAGTATGGAGGATGTATGGAGGGTTGAAGGGGACGGCACCAAGGAGGAGGAGGATGAAGATGACCCGTAGAACACCAAATAAGCAAAACCCGAACATCTTTTTCTTCTTTTCTTCTCTAACAGAAAATAGGGGGGAGTGTGTGTGTTTTTATGAAATAAAATAAAATAGTTTTCTTTCTATTTATAGTAAAAATTTATGAAAATATCTAGATATTTTGGATGAATAGTGTTTAGATATTTTGATTAATAGTGTTTAGATATTTATGAATAATAACTAGATATTTATATATTAGGAGTACATAGTACATTGTTTGTATAAAAATCGTATAAAATCGTTTATTTATAGTTGTAAGAATAGTAACTCGTGAATAGTAATTTTCGGAAAAAAGTTCGATTTTAAATACTGACCCAAAATATGATGAATAGTAAAAATAAATAGTGAAATCCCGATCATGAATAGTAACTTTCCCAGAAAATGAATGGTAAAAGTTTGAGGTTAAATAATGCCCTAAAATCCGAGTTGTCGCATTTAATGTGACAAAACATTTTTTCAAAAATAAATTTTACAAATTATTTTTGAATTATAAAAAAATATTTTAATTGGAAAAATAAGTTTAAAATTCCCAACAGCTATTCCCCTCCCCCCCACCCCAAATCAGCTCCAAACTTCCCCAAATAAACTTTCACCACTAAAAACAAAAATTGTAGCGTCCTTGTCTTAGACGGTACCACTAAATTTACTGGTACTGTCGGGTATTTAATGGTACCGTTGATGTATAACGGACAGATTTTCTTTGCCTATAAATACCAGTCAATTTCACAGTTTTTGGGCATCATTTCTCACACAAAACTTTCTGAGTTTTGTTCCCCATTCACACTTACATCTCCTTGATCATTTAGATAGATTTCTTTTTTTTAAAGAGTGATTCTTTTATCCAACAAAAGATCACCTTCATTCCTCTATTAGTCCAAGAGAAGAACACAAAGTATCAAGAAGATACAAGGTGTTAGAGTCATTGTGTAGTGCACTTGCATTACTTGTAGTTTACCTGTTGTATCTTGACATACATCAAGTTGTCATTGTCTTGTTTAGTCATCTTGTGTCGATCATTGTGATCGTGTAGAGATCGAGTAGATCTTGTGTTGATTGTGTAGAGAGTGTTTAGATCAAGTGGATCTAAAGTAGAGGGTGTGGATCGTGTGATTAGTAAGGATTGTGTGGATCGTGAGTGAGATTGGTACTAGCTAGATTAGTACTCGACATTTAGCTTAGTGTCGGAAATTGTGATAAGCGACGTTGTACAATTTTCTCCAAGGTTGTAAATATCGCTTTTCGGTATCGTCTCGGTCGACCCCCGATAAGCGATATATCGGATATATCGGAGGACCTAAATAGTAAAGGAATTTATTTATAAAATATATATATATATATATACTAACAATATATACAATTTGTAAAGTATAAGCCCAGCTGTTGGCCCAAGACTGTTAGCCCAAAGACTTATAAACTTATTCAAGCCCAAGACTGTTGGCCCAAAGCAGATAATATAACCCTTTGAAGAGACTAGGGTTTCTCATTTTAACACAACCCTAGCCTCACTTCATCTTGCACCTCTCTCTTGCTCAGCCGCCGACCATCATCAACCGGCCACCACCGTGCCGCGCCGCCACCACCACTTCATCTTGCACCAAACTCGCCACCATCTACGTTCATCTAAATTTCACACAGGTTTGTGTTACTGTTGTTCATTTCTATTAATTGAAAAACCCATTTCCTTAAAACCATCATCATTTCAATCACAAAATTAACCCACTTAACATCACTCATATCCAAATCAGATCCAAAAAGAAGGAAAAACCCTAAAATCAGATCCAACTTTTATTGTAACTTAGACACCTGACCCGATCGGTTTAAAAAAAAAAAAAGTCAAATATTTTAGTTGACCGAAAAGCCAATTTATCGCCGATAAGTTCCGATAAGTACCGAGTTTGACCGAAATTTGACCCGGACGAAAAATACAGACGATAACACAAATATCGTAGCGGTGGAAGGCCGACAAGCGATTTCTCGCCGATAAATCGGCCGCTATATCCGATATTTACAACACTGGTTTTCTCCGCCTGAAGGGAGCTTGTTGACATAGTGCTTAGAACTCTCGAGTTTGGTACTCGGGGAGTGGAGTAGGGCGAAGAAGAGATTTGTTACCGAACCACTATAAATCTCGTTGTCTCAGTTTGATCTTTCCATCTCTATTCTTTATATTTATTGTTTAGACTTGATAGTATAGATAAGTGTTCATATTGGTGTTGGTTGATTTCACAAAAGAATTGAATCTAAGTTTTTCACAAAAAAACTTTTATAACTAATGAAAATAAATCGGTAAAACTATTCAACCCCCTTTTAGTTTTCCACACATAATTTGAAATAATCATAAGATTTAATTACACGATCCTAGATTATGCACTGCAAGGACTAGGGGTGTCTGTAGGGTCGGGTCAACCCGACCCGAACCCGAACCCGATCGGGTCGGGTCTAATCGGGTCAAAAAATCTAGTCGGGTTGATTTGACCCGAACCCGATAACCCGATAATATTATCGGGTCGGGTTCGGGTTAAATAAAAAATATTATCGGGTTATCGGGTCAACCCGATAAGACCCGACAATTTTAATTATTAATGAGTACTTGACTTGGTGTTTATTTTTCTTAATTTACAGGGAACCCCTTGTGACGAATATCATGTGGAGGAACTTGATCATACAGGTAGGTACCTTGACTGTCATGTTTTTAGTTTTCCATACATCTTGATGGTCTACGTTGCAACAATAAATATGTCATGGATTTGGCAGGCTCTATATCAGGTTGCAGTTCTCCTTGTCCTTAACTTCCTTGGTTTAACTATTCTTAAGTTAAAGGACGATGAACGGGGAAATTCCGTGAAAAACACTTTGATATTTAATGGATTTGTCTTGTGTCAAGTAAGTTGCTGATCCAACTTCAAGCTAAACATTCACCTTGTTTGTTATGATGAAACAAGATTTTCAAATGACTACATTGGACAGTTTTGATGCTCAATTCGTTTATTAATTATTTATGAAGGGTCTAAATCCGGTTTGTTAATTACAGATATTCAATGAGTTCAATGCTCGAAAACCAGAAGAAATAAATGTATTTTCTGGAGTGACTAAAAACTATATTTTTACGGGGATAGTAGGAACAACCTTTTTGCTTCAGGTAAGCTAGCTAGCCACCATTTCTTTACGTACGTTTCCCTTGTTTTTTGAATGGCATCTTTTTAAACTTTTAATTGTAATTCTTGCTGCAAAACAGATCATGATTATTCAATTTCTTGGGAAGTTCACATCGACAGTTAGACTTAGTTTGAACACTATAAGCCTTGATGAAAAAAGAAAGAAATCAAAGATAAGAAAGCATATCGGGAGAGGTTATTGTATTGTATTGTACTCTGCATCAACGAGTGGCAACTATACACCTTGTTATCAACATCATTATCAACATCATTACTATCGGGTCACCCGATAACCCGAATCACCCGACCCGACATAACCCGACCCGACTACCACCCGAACCCGATAACCCGAATCCTTATCGGGTCGGGTGTCGGGTGAGTTTTTAAAAAATCCAAACCCGACTCAACCCGACCCGACAGACCCGATAACCCGATAACCCGACCCGATAACACCCCTAGATTATGCACTGCAAGGACTATGAGTTAGTGACAAAGCTATTAGTGACTCGCTAAAGGGTGTTACAATGAGGCGTTTTAGTGACACTTTTTCTAATGTTTTGCAATAATTGTACGAATAAGAATAACAAAGAGATATATAGTAGTCCAATAATCCTACATGCACAAGAAGAAAAGTGTCATTAGTGGTGACGCAATTAGTGACTCGCCAAAAGGTGTCACAAAACGGATTTAGTGACACTTTTACTAGATTTGTTGGTAAGACATAATTTTGAGTTTCATTGACACTTTAAAAAAGCAGTGTCACGTAAAGGCTTATAATATATATTTCAGCACCCTATTGTGTCACTAAATATAGGCATTTGCCAACCGCACTTGACTCAATGATTTTTTATATGGTGAAGGCTGAATTCACGTAATTTACTTTTTCAAATTTACCGAAATACATAACATACTTTATTAATTATCAGTATCACTAAAATATTTTTCAAAACTTTGTCCATATCGCTAACTTTCCATGTGATTTATTGAAATACCCTTCAAGAACAATTTCAAATGGGAAAAAAGTAAGGGCATTTTAGTCAAAATTAACCGATTAAACCGGTCATATTAGCGATATTGATAAGTATTTGAAAGTATTTTAGCGATACTGACAATTAATCAAGTATGTTACGTATTTCGATAAATCTGAAAAAATAAATTACGTGAATTCAACTATCACCGTTTTTTATATGTGTAGATAAAACATGTGGACACTTTTGTAAATGATTTTTTAATGACATATCTTTCACTTAATAATCCTAGTATATTTTTTCGTGTCATTAAATGAGCGTTGATTTCATGTCTACTTCTAAAAACTTTAAACATTCACAACTAAGGGGGTTGGCAACACCCATGTGAAAGCACCACACGGGACCAGTGTGTCATTAGAACACCGCCGCCTTAAAAAAAAACACGGGACAGGATCAATTTGCGTGAGATGGTCACGCACGAGACAAAGCAAATTGGCCATTTAATGTTTTGTTTTTTAGTGAAATTTTGAGTGAATGATGGGATTTTGGGTGAGTGATGTACTGCCAATAAAAATATGGGTGGGTGATCGAAAAAATAGCGAATAATGTGGCATATGAGGATTGGTTGAGAGTGAGTGATGAGAAAGATGGTGAGGGATGCATTGCCAACCCCCTAAGCGACCCTCCTTCAAAGTCCGTATCTTTAATTGCAATGAAAATATGAAATTATTGAGCAAGGTCCAACCTCTCATTATGAATTTTTATTTTCATTCAAAACTGACGCATTTATGTTATTATTATTATATTATAGAGAAACGGCTAAATAAAGCAGTCAAATGGATATACATATTAAAAAAAATAAAGCAGTCAAATTTGTGAGGTTATATTTATTAATATATTAACCTCAATAACAATTTTGTGTTACTCTTTAAAACAAAATAATAAATTCACAAAGAAATAGCCAAAATTAAGCTTGATACATCATGTTGTATCTGTTATTCCTCGTAACTTTAACAAAAATTCTTATACATAAAAAAAAACGTGCTTTAATATAAGATTCTTTGAATCTAAGCGGGCCAATCGAATTGGTAAAAAGGGTAGGTTATATAAACCTCTTTTCTTTTTTTTACATAGGACACCCTCTTTATTTTATGGTTTTTTTTTTTTTTTTTTTAATAAAAAACTATAAACTTAAAAGTATGGAGCAAAAAAGAGTCAAATGTTTAAAATTGTCAAAAATACGAAATAAAAACTGATAAAAAAAACTGTGTTGTAATGTAAATAGTGAGGACAAAAGAAATCTTTGACCAAAACTTTTTATGTCATATCATAAGTAAAAGAGGTACACCTATACAGCTGTTTAAATAATAGTACTAGTATCATGAAAAGACCACTCGTGTCTTTGAAATTTCCATCTTGATCTGCTTATAAATAACCGCTACTTTAGATTCGGGATGAGTTATAACCACGGGGCCTATTTGGTTATATATACTGGGCCTATTTTTTTTTTTTTTTTTTTTTTTTTTTTTTTTTTTTTTTTTATCAAAAAGCTATAAACCTGAAAGTGCGGAACATAAAATATAAAGTTTAATATGTCAAACGCTTAAAACTGTCAAAAATACAGAACAGAAACTGACAAAAACTATGCTGTACAGGAAAAAAATGCGGGACAAATGGGGAGACAAGTTGCCTGCCACCCTTGTCCCCCGTATATATAGTAGATCCCTTAGATTCATTGGAAAACCAATCTCACTGTCACAAAATTATTCTAATAAAAAGCCTTTGATCACTATCGACCATCTCTGATCATGGCTCCATCTCTCTCAGACAAAGAAGACAACCTGGTAATTTCATATCTCATGGCTTGATAAACTTAAACAATGGAACAATGATCTTCGTGCCATCAAAAATCAATTATGTCGCTATTTGATATATATCTGATATAACTATATATATTACGTTTAAATCTTATATTCTAGGATTAATTAGCTAATAAGCGAGCTAATCCTAATGTTTAATTATAGACTCTACATGATTTTTCTCGGAGGATCTTATTAAATACTTTACTCTAGTTTAATTAACTGCTGATCGGTTTCCCGGTTTCCTTTTGTAGGTAACATGCTATGCGATATCCAGTGGCATGACAGTGACATTAAACAGACCAAGAAAACTAAATAGTCTAAACTACAAGCTCGTATGTTTACAGTTTCATGCATATTTAGTTTCATATTACCCTGCTAGGTATCATGATCACCTTATGATCCTTTTGCAGATTGTTCAAATGTTGAAGATCTTTAAAGTGTATGAGAACGATCCAACAATCAAGTTTGTGATATTGAAGGTATCAATAATTAATGAGTTTCAACTAGTAAACCATATGCTAGACAATCATTTGGTTGATGATTAGCTTTTTTTATTTTTATTTTTTTTATTTATTTTTTTTATTTTTTATTTATTTATTTATTTATTTGAAAGTTGATCGTTTCATAATGCACATTTTACTCAAGACATCTTTTAAGAGTTTTTTATAATGTCGATCATCCGTAATGCAATATGCGGTGAGGTAGTAAAAAAAGATGATCATTCTAAATGTATCTAACGAGTCGGGCAGCCGCGCGTTGCGCCGGGGTGATTGGCATCAGTTTTTTGCAACTATGTTTTTGTTCATTATGTGAAAAAAAAAAAAAAAAAAAAAAAAAAAAAAAAAAAAAAAAAAACTCTTTTATTTTGTACGTAAGGACTCTTTTTGCAAAGAGTTGTCGACCTAAGGGGTACTTTGTGTCATTTTCCAAAACTTTTGTACGTAAGGACTCTTTTTGCAAAGAGTTGTCGACCTCAGGGGTACTTTGTGTCATTTTCCAAAACTTTCGAAATAGACTTTTTGAAAAAAGGACTCCTTTTGCAAAGGGTCATCTACTTAAAGGGTATTTTCTGTCATTTTTCCAAACTTTTTACTGTTCATGGTGAACAGTAGCTGTGGTGAACAGGACACGCTAAATGTATATATTGTATGACTAGTCAATATACTCCCTCCGTCCCAAAATTATTGTCCCATAACAAAAAGCACATTCTTTTAGAAAAACATCACTATCATTACTTTATCTCTCTTACTTTTTTGCCAAATGACAAGTTTACCCTTAACCAATTAATTAATACTTCATTAAAGTTTGTAATATTAATTTCAACCGAGGGTAATATAGTAAACTTACCAAACTCCACTACCTATTCACTTTCCATTTTTGGTATGAGACAATAATTTTGGGACGCCCGAAATGAAAAAATGGGACAATAAAATTGGGACGGAGGGAGTATATTGTATGACTAGTCAATATAATCTTTTTTATTCCTTTCTCCTATTTCACATTCGAACTTTTAATACTCCGTAACACATCTTTTATATAATAAAACAAAACCTCTAGTGGGGACTTTTACATTTTAAAAAAATCAAATCATACCTTATTAAGTAATAATCAAATTATTATTATTATTATTTTCTTAAATATTAAATAAAAAAAGCCTAAATACTTCTAAATTTATCCATATTCTACAAAAAAAACGAATGTGATTTGTAATCATTCAATAAAAACTTACAAAAATATATGTGTCAAAATATAAAAAATTAAAACTTGAAAACGGTGGAGCAAGTTTTTCAAAGATTTGGGCTGAAACTTAAAATTCAGTATCATTCCCACTAAATATTTGAAGTCCCAACATTCCCAAATTCCTCCTCCATCAATTAAACTCTATCTCTTATCATTCATTCACGCACAATCATTAACACAAGAACATCTCTTCCAAATCTAATTAATATTAAAACCAACTACATTCGTAAATAACCCTAATTCAATACCTCAATCAAAGTACAATGGTTTTGAAGGTCCTGTTATAATAATTAAAACCCAAAATTAAAAATAATAATTTATTTAAATGATTAGAAAAAACTCCGCGCGTGCGCGGACATTATATCTAGTTATTACAATAGACATTATTAAAAACACTCACTTTTAGTTTATTTTAGATAAACACTTAATTTTTTCCTATTTCACTATATTCTTTTTTCCTATTTTACAATAGACATTTTTAAAAAGTTCATATGTAAATAAGGGATATGGTAGCTATTTCGGCACATTTAGAAATGATTATCCTGGTAAAAAACCCCAACTTCATCAAAAGTGTAAAAAGTATTTTTTGTGAATCAAATAATAAACTAATTATTATTATTAATTAATACATACAATTGTGAATTGAGTATTACTATTCCTAACAATTGCATTACTTTATCTTTTATATACTATTTCAAAGAAACTTAAACAAGAATTATGGGAGTGTTTGGCTAAGCTTATTAAACGTAAGCCCATTTGGGCTTATTTTTTATTATCTCCAATTTTGTGGCTTATTTTGAGACTTGTCGGCTTATATAAGTTTATTATAATATGATAAACTTATAAAAGCCGACAAATCTCAAAATAAGCTAAAAAATTGGAGCTTATAAAAAATAAGCTCAAATAGGCTTACGTTTAATAAGCTTAGACAAACAGGCCCAGTGTAGCTCAAATGGTTAAAGTGTTCATTATCAATCAAGAGGTTCTCATTTTAACTCTTGCCAGAAGCTTTTCTTTTCTAATGTAGATGTCAGACATACAATTTAATATAAAAATTATTGGGTGTGTAAGCTATTCCATATTTATTTTGCATCCTCAATAAATTAGAATTACAACTAATAAAAGTAAAATATTATAAAATATTACAAATAAATAAAATATTACAGATAAAAAAAAGGGGTAAATCTTTGAAAAAACATCATACTTGTGCAAAAATCGGTTTTGCGGTGCGAACAAAAAATGGGTAAAAAGTGAGTAAAAAAGTTTCATAAATGACTTTATTTAGGCATTATGACTATTTTACCCTTTCAAGTTACATAAATGGTCCTTGTGGGTTTGCGAAAATTGCATCCACCGTCCTTACGCTAAATTACATAAATGTTCCCTGTCCTTACGCTAAATTGCGTCCAACGTCCCTATTTTTTTCGAATTATTTTTTTCCAAACATTTTTTTTTCGAAATTTTTTTTTCAGAAATGTTTTTCCGAAAAAAAAAAATTCTAAAAAAAAATTTTCAGGAAAAAAATTTCTAAAAATTTTCTTTTGAAAAAAGTTTATAAAAAAATTATTTCAGAAAAAATAAATGTAAAAAAAATTTCGAAAAAAAAATTAATTTTTCTAAAAGATTTTTTAAAGGAACAAAATTTCTAATTTTTTTTTTTTCTTTGGAAAAAAGTTTCTAAAAAAATTATTTCAGAAAAGATAAATGGAAAAAAAAATTCGAAAAAAAAAACTAATTTTTCTAAAAAAATTAATTTCGAAAAAAAATTTAAGAAAAAGAAATGATTTCACGAAAAAAAATTTCTAAAAAAATTAATTTCAGAAAAAAAAGAAATTCCGAAAAAAATTTCGGAAAAAAAAATTCGAAAAAAAAGGTTTGGAAAAAAATAGGGATGTTGAACGCAATTTAGCGTAGGGACATGGACCATTTATTTAATTTAGTGTAAGGACGGTGGATGCAATTTTCAAATAATCTAGGGTAAAATTGTCATTACATATTTTTTTTTTTTTTTGTCTTTAGTACTTAAAAAGAGTCATTTATGAAACTTTTTTACTCACTTTTTATCCATTTTTTGTTCGCACCGCGAAATCGATTTTTGCGCCAAGTATGATGCTTTTTCAAAGATTTGCCCCTAAAAAAAATTTCCTAAGTGAATTTGTAATAAAGATCAATTCATGCCAAACACAAATTTATATCACTCTTCTAAAGTTTTATTTATTCTTGTATAAATTATAATCATCAGTTGTCAACATAATCCATAATAATTTCACTATAAATAACAAGTTAATTGGATTAAAAATCGATTTTAAATAATACGCCATGTTTTGATGGATAAAAGCGTAGAAAATATTAATTGAATTTTGTTGATATTCTCTTCCCTTTGCTGTGAAATTTCTTCAATTTTTGTAGAGCTTTTTTATTCTATCCATAGTTATTTTTAGACTTGATACAAGATTAGGCTTTTTAGATGATATTTTTGCTTATATAAGGCTTTTTACACGTTCTATCTTATTACCGAAATTGTTCACCAAATAAAAACCAATATTCAATGGCCCAGTCTTTCTAATGAATCCCTTTCTGACTCTTTAATACTTGGTGGTCTCTACCTTAGTTAATAGACAACAATCAACTTCATCTCCGTCAATTTTGGTTTACGTATATGTAATCTGGTTTTTAGTTGTTTACGTATGTATACTTAATTTGGTCATCTATTAATTGAAAAATCTTCGTTTATTTACACTTTTATTATCAACAATACACAGAGTAATTTTATAGTATCACGCATTAGATAGTGTAGGTAAAATATTATAGTTTTTGGTCTCCCTCCGTCCCATAATAAGTGTCCACTTTCCAAATGCACAAAGTTTTAGAAAATTCCACCAACTACACTCTCCACCAATCAAATATCACTATTACCCACTAAAGTCTCTTCTCATTGGTTGAAAATATTCCCTGGACACTTAATTTGGGACATCCCAAGATTCCATTATGGACACTTAATATGAGACGGAGGTATAATATTATAGTTTTTGGTTTGTATACTTGTATTGAAAATATTTAATGACAAAGTTGTGTCACAATAGCTTAAAATAAACTATTTCTGTCAATATATAACAATTATGCCAACACGTCATAGTAACACTTTTTTCTTTCTATCAGTATGTGTAAGAGAAACACGCAAAAGAGTTTAGTGACACTTTTTCTTATGTGTTACGAGTACTATATTACAAATATCATGTAGTGATGCATAAATAAGCCGTTCATTATATTTCATACTTCAAGTTATCTAATTCTTAGTGTTGATTTTCATAATCAATTAGGGAACTGGAAAAGCATTTTGTGCAGGTGGAGATGTTACCGCTCTCTTTTCAGTCACTGGTGAAGGTACGACCACCTTAGCTATCTCTAATGTATGATCGAAAACAACTGTATGTTATCTTTGAATAAGCTAACAAAGGTGAGCAAAATTCATTTTAGTGACTCTTGAATAAATAAAGAAATTTCAGTGAATGATTTGAAATTCGGGATACATGGAATATTGAGACTTGATAACTTGGTTATATCATGCTTCTTTGGCAAGTAAACGCCATAAACAAATACTATCTTGCATTTATTTTCATAAGGACATTGGAGCTTCGGTGCAAACTACTTTCGGAAACAATACAGTCTGGACTACTTACTTGGAACTTATAAGAAGCCATTGGTACGTACAGTTCCTCATGCTTAAAAATATTTTGTATAAAAAAACTTGTAGCCACACTAACAATATACAAGTTTTACTGTTTATTGATGCAGTTATCGTGTATATTACTTGGTAATAAGGGTTGCTTGGTCGTTGCCTTTTTGTCGAGCTTCTATAAAATTTATAAAAGTTGTTAATGAAGCTAAGTTTACCGTTCATTTGAGTAGATAAGCTCAAGTTGAAACTTTCATTCAATTTTTTAAAAAGTTGAGCTCATTTCGACTTTTCCAAAAACATAATTAGCACTAAAAATAAGCTAAACCAAACGCCCCCTAAGTATATACGATCTCTGATTCAACAACTAGTATTAGGATATCGAACAAGCTCAAGTGGGTATGTTAGCAGATTTAGTAGTCTATTTCATTATACTCATACCTTCATAAATGGTAGATTGCTCTTATAAACGGAATTGTGATGGGAGGAGGGGCTGGATTATCAATGAATGCAGCGTTTAGAATTGTCACAGAGAATACAATATTTGCAATGCCGGAAGCATCAATAGGATCTGTTCCAGATGTTGGTGCATCTTATTTCCTGTCACGACTTCCTGGCTATTTTGGTAATTTCCTTTTATCATAGATATACACCTTTGTTCTATATGCTCTTTTTTTTTGTTTGTGAAATTGAACTTGATGTTTTATGGGAATATTTAGGTGAATATGTGGCACTTACCGGAGTACGATTGAATGGACTTGAAATGGTCGATTGGGGTCTCGCAACTCACTTTGTACCCTCAAAGGTAATTTCGCCATCCAAAAGTTTTATTATCTTGAAAACATGATCATAATTATCATTTTGTATTATTAAAATGAGATTAATATTACAAAAAATTTGAAGTTTATATGGAATATAATATTTGTCGATCTGGTAGCTATGTTGTTGCAAGAATAACCAATGCTCTATGTCTAAATTCTTATAGGATTTAACTGCATTGGAGAATGCACTTAGCTTAATGTCTTCATCAGATGCAACGAACATTACAAGAATTTCTGAAATTGTTATGAAACATGCAAACGGGAGAAACATCAAACAAGAAAATGCATGTTCAAGGTAGTTATATTTACTCCTCATATTTGGAGAAACAACTTTTTTAGTTCTTTCTATCTTGCAAGGCATTCCATTATTAAAACAACTTCTTAATCAATGTAAAAAATCTCTACTTGATTGAGAATGGTTTCTAATACATAGATTCGAGTTTTTACAAGCTCTTGAATAATCATCTAACTCGAATATTTCTCGGGAACGCTCAACTTTGCATTATTAGTTACTATAGCCCGGCTTTTTAGTAAGGTATTCCAATTAATTTCAGTGCTAGGCTGGAAATTATCAACAAATGTTTCTCAAAAGAGACTGTGGAAGATATATTGTTATCTTTGGTAAGTACATTATAACTGAAATTTTATTTAAACTAGATATATATCGCATTATTTCACTAAAAGCTCCCCAACTAACACATGTTATATTTTTGTTTGCATTTATGCAGGAGAATTTTGCAGCCAGCAACCCTGAAAAATGGATTCTTGAAGCAATAAAATCGATGAAATCGACTTCACCACTCTGCATAAAACTTGCATTAAAACTGGCAAGTGCAGTGATTGAGTTGGTTTCAATTCAAAAATATTTATTTGAAATCTTGACAATCATGCTATTATATCTTTTTGTAGATAAGAGAAGGCCGATCACTAAAACTCGAACAATGCCTTTCTCGTGAGCATCTTGTTGTTAGTCATCTTTTACGAAGAACTGTCAATGATGATTTTTATGAGGTCAGATTTGGTACCTAGAGTCCATTATTGTGCAGCTGCTATGTCTTCTTTTGGTTTCTACAAGAACATCTTTGTTGTTATATACTACTGGGAGGTCCGGTACTATAATTGTGTTATGTTTATTGCATTGCAAAAAAGTAAAAAACTGTGCTAAGTTTTTTATGATCTTCGTGAAAATAGAGAAAATAAACCGCATTGGTTATGAAATTTGCGCAGTAAACTATATGCATACAGCATACGGGTTAGTGGATATATATCATTTTGAGGACCAAAAGATGTTACTACTATTATTGTAACAATTAAATTGGATTTCTTTTAAACAGCACAATTTATATTGGAATTGCTATTTAATGAAGTCTTGAAAATCTGTTACGCAGGGTCCTAGAGCAATGCTAGTCGACAAAGATAAGAATCCACAGGTAATTAACATTTCATTTTGTGTATTCATGTTACATTACTTTATCTATATGCTTAATTAGTTAATTCCATTTACGGTTATCATGTTTTCATACTTTTGATATTGTTTCTTAAAGTTATTAACAATAAGATGGCGAGGGTCTCAATGTGTTACATAATTTTCAATTGCTTCGGTTCATTTAGATTTTAGAAATGGTTTTTTTCTTATAGTGGTCGCCTTCAAAACTAGAGCTAGTGAATGAGGAAATGGTGAGGAAATGTTTTGCCATGATTGACGATGAAGATTGGGAGCCAATGCAGCTATCACCAAGAGATAACTACAACCACGTTTTAATTTCAAAGATCTAGTTGCTTATTTGTAACTTGTGTTCATTATATTTTTATATATATTCAAGTTATCCACATACGTAATGTGTGATTTTAATGAAAAACGAATATTAATGCAATTTTGAGCCACTGTTGACAATGAGCTCAATAAAATGTCTCGACCAAAGATGACTCGGAAATATTAGTTTTTGTTTAGAGTATAATATACTTTTTTTTCTGTATGAACCAACTTTATAAAAAGGGGTATCCTTTAAAAAAAAGTATGCAACTATACGTGAAAACCGGTTTTACGTAGTAAACTAAAATTTTTTCCAAAATTATACCTAAACTCTACAAAACCCCTTTAAAAACGCATTCTTTGACATGCCCAGCAGGTTACTAGTTTTTTAAGTAATAAAGACAAAAAAATTATTTGTAATGACCATTTTACCCTACTTTATTTTGAAAATTGCAGCCACCGTCCTTACACTAAATTACATAAATAGTCTCTGTCGTTACGCTAAATTGCGTCCAACATCCAAAATCATTTTTTTTTTCTGAAATTAATTTTATAAGAAAAAAATACTTTTTTTAGAAAAATTAATTTTTTACAAAAATAAATATTTTTTCCGAAAAAAGTTTTTTTTAGAAAAATTATATTTTTTTTTCCGAAAATAATTTTTTCGGAAATTAAATTTTTTACAAAATTTTTTTTTTCCGAAAATAATTTTTTTAGAAAAATTATTTTTTTTCCGGAATTAATTTTTTTAGAAATTTTTTTTGGAAAAATTAATTTCGAAAAAAAATTTATTTTCCTAAAAAAATTATTTTCGGAAAAAAAAAATTTGTAAAATAATATTTTCAAAAAAAAAATATAATTTTTTTAAGAGTAAACTACAAAATACATCCCTGTGGTTTGGTCAATTTCACACGATACATCCCTCCCAAAAAAGTTGCGCCATACACATCCATCCGTTAGTAAAAGTCAAACACAATACATCCAAGAGGACGAACGGTGCAAAGATTGTCTCGTTAAGTTGAACACGTGGCAGTTAACTCATTTTAAGCAAGGGTATTTCTGTCATTGTACAAAACACAATCACAAATTCAAAACTCAGACACAAATCAAACACACAAACACAAATCCAATTTAAACACAAACACAAGATCAAATACCCAATTCACAAAACTGCTAGCAATCAATTTTTATCAATACCCACTTTTCAAAAAAAATTCAATTTCTTCAAAAACCACTTAAAAAACCACAAGATCAAATACCCACTTCACAAAACTGCTAAAAATCAGTTTTTATCAATACCCACTTGACAAAAACGCTAAAAACTTGTTTTCAAAATTTTCAAATTCTCTGAGGCCTTTAACCAAACAGGTGGTGTGCTATATCAAAAACTGGCAAAAGGGTTGCTTAAAAAGAGAAAATAAAAGGTACCCAGATGAAAAAGATGATCAAAGGTGATGAATAATGGTTCAATGTATCATAAATCCCATCTCCATCACAGTACACAACTATACAACCACAACATCAAACTCATCTCCAATCCACTACCAAGACTCGAACGACATAAGAAAACAAGAACAAGATCTGAAGCCTTAAAACACTTTCTTGATCTTTCTTGAGCAGCAAAATGGTCAAAGAAAGATATACAAAGTCAAACATGCAGCCTATGACTTTAACAGTTTACAATGACAACTTCAAACTATATCCAAACATTTAACAACAGCCAACTACCTTAATAGTCCCATTTTTCAACAACAATTACCAACAACACAACCCATAGCCTCACGTCTCTCCTCATCTCATGAAATAAGAAAAACAAAAATAAAAAGACCAATAGATCTCGGTGTGGTTTTTTTTTTGGTGGAAGTATTACTATCTATACCAATCGAAAACCAATACATCATAGATCTTTTCAGATCTATACCAATCGAAAACCAATACATCATAGATTTTTGTTAAATGATTTGTTTGTATAAAAAATGAACAAGAGAAGTCATCACTGATCTTTTAACGAAAAAAACAAATACACCTACCCGAGACCTTTATCAAGATCTTGATGCCTTGGTTAGAGAATAATTAGGGTTAGATGAAAAGGGGGGCGGATTGTTATGTTAATGAGATATCAAAGAGATGGAGGGATGTATGGTGAGGTTAAAGAATAATTAGGGTTAGAATAATTAGTTTTTGATTTGTGTTCTTGTGTCTGAAGAACCAACCAATGATTATAAACAAGCTTGAACCTTGTTTCTCCTGCTAAAAGAATTTGATTATGCTGGTAATTTAGGTCTTTGATTTGTGTTTATGTTTTTGATTTGCTTTGTGGATTTGTGTTTATGAATTAGGTGTGAGTGAAAAAATTATTAAAAGAGTGTGGTGCAGCAGGTATACGTATACAATGACAGAAATACCCTTGCTTAAAAAGAGTTAACTGCCACGTGTCCAACTTAACGAGACAATCTTTGCACCGTTCGTCCTCTTGGATGTATTGTGTGTTGACTTTTACTAACGGAGGGATGTGTATGGCGCAACTTTTTTGGGAGGGATGTATCGTGTGAAATTGACCAAACCACAAGGATGCATTTTGTAGTTTACTCTTTTTTTTAAAAAAAAAATTCAGAAAAAAAATTTTTTTTTTGTACAAAAATAAAATTCGAAAAAATTAATTTTTTTTAAATATTAACTTCGAAAAAAAAATTCTAAAAAAATTAATTTCGAAAAAAAATGATTTGGACGTTGGACGCAATTTAGTGTAACGTCAGGGACCATTTATGTAATTTGTGGGGGTAGGGGTACATGTGGGAAAAAAGAAAAAAAAAAAAAAAACCTGCTGAGCTGGCGAAAACCGGGTGGGTAGGTCAATTCATGCGTTTTTGAGGGGGTTTTGTGGAGTTTAGGTATAATTTTGGGAATAATTTTAGTTCACTACGTAAAACCGGTTTTCACGTATAGTTGCATATTTTTTTTAAGGAATACCCCTTATAAAAATTAATACGTACAATGGCTTTTGCCTGGTGTATCCTAGTGAAAAAGCTACTATAAGCAGTGGTGAATGAGTTTTCTGACCTACTTAGGCTGCTTGCAGTAGTGCTAATCGATCGATCCTTTGATTCGATCGATTCAATCGTCCTTATTGTGGTGTTTTTTGAGGATCGATCGATTGGAGGAATTTTGAGAATGAGGGTCGCAAACACGATCGAATCATTTGCACTCTTTTCTTCTTTTTTTTTTTGTTTCTTTCTATTTGAAATATATACCCATTGCAAACTAAAAAAAAAGAAAGAAAATATATACTGAAAGTGAGAATGGAGGTCGCAAAGAAGAAGCAGAATAAAAGTAAAGGAAGACTTTTTTTTTTTTAGTGTGGGGATGAGATAGATGCAATGAATGAGATATTGGTTTGGGACTTTGGGTATTTGCAGTCAAACCCCCAATTTATTTAAACTTTTCTACATTACTTTCACAAATATTCAATAAAGGAAAGACACAACCTATATTATTACTCTTTCTGTCTCAAAATTATTGTCTCCGTTTGACTTTTTCGATCTTTGTTTTTAAACTTTGACCTTAAATATTTTTGTTTATATTACGTAATACTTGATGCAAAATATATGAACGAATTGAGTTGTAATTATATTTTTCATTGGTATAATTTTCATCAAGTATATTATAACACAAACGAAAATATTTATAGTCAAAGTTGGGAAAGAAAGACCGAAAAAATCAAACGGGGACTATAATTTTGAGACGGAGGGAGTAGTTTTTTAATAAGTATTTTAATGTTTTAAATTTATTTGAATTATTATGTAACGTTTTAATTATTTTAATGAAATTTAAGTTTGTGTTAAAAAAAGTTAAAAAAATAAATAAATAATAAATAAATAATAAATAAATAAATAAATTTGGATGAAGGTCGCCTTACTGGGGCACCCAATCGCCTGAAGGTCGCTGGAGAGAGAAAGCTGACGTGGCAGAGAAAATGAGATGGATTGACCCTCCCTACTGCAAGCAGCTATATTACATAATATACCAATAAAAAATGTGTCACTAATGATTAAGGTAATGTATACGTCATATAGTACGTGGCCAAAATGATTGTCAGTGATACTAAGGCTGGGCGGAGTGGGCTTCGGGCTTGGGTCGCGGGTTAAGCGGGCTTGCGGGCTCATGGATGCCGCCTATGCGGGCTTGGAGGACGAGCTGGGCATGCGAGTTTAATACTCGCTGCGAGTTGGAAGGATTGGAAGTAGAGAAACGGTAAAATGACCGTTGAAAGGGAGTAATTTGAAGAAAAAAAATCCTACCGTTTGAGGAGCGGGGTAGGGAAAAAAAACAATTTCAACCCTTTTTGCCTATATATAATCCGAACAAAACCATAATTTTTCACAACCAAACATATGGATCAAAGAGGCAAGAAAATTGGCGCAACATCTTCGTCAAGGGGTCGGGGCACTCGATCTAATCCCGGTTGACCTATACAAACACAATCGGCTCCTCTACCCAGCCAACCATTTTCGGCTCCTCGTCAACAACCACATTCGACGTCGCAATAATACTATTATCGTCCCCAACCACCGAGTCCTCCACGACAAAACTTCGACTACCCACCAATGAATCCAAACGATTACCACGTATACGAAACGGCTAACTTTAACCCGTTCGATACTTACCGAGAACAACCGGAGGCGAGCGAAGACGAGTTTCTTGAGGTACCCGAAACGCAAATGAATTTCGGTATGTTTTTTAACTTTGTTTATTGTATATTTTTATACGTTTTAATTATTTATACGTTTTAATTATTTATACGTTTTTATTATTTGTACGTTTTAATTATTTGTACGCTTTAATTTTTTACACGTTTTTATTTTTTATACGTTTTTATTTTTTATACATTTTAATTATTTATACATTTTTATTATTTGTAGTCGACGACGATAACGATGATGTTCAAGAAGTTCAAGAACAAGACGTTCCAAAGAAGAAATTTGCGAAAAGGGCCGAAAAAAAGGTTGGACATCGGAGGAGGAGGAGGCTTTGGCGAAAGCTTGGGTTCACATCTCAACATATAGAATGGTCGGGATGGAACAAGGAAGAGAGTCTTTTTGGAAGCGAATTTTGGCGCATTTCGCCACGAATGTGAAAGACACTACTCGAAGTCATCATTCGCTAACCACAAAGTGGAGGGAAATGAACGGGCTAATAAGTGTGTTCAACGGTTTATACCACCAATCGGTAAATTATATACTTTTTTTTTTAATTTTATATATATATATATATATATATATATACGGTTTAATTAAATTATATATAAATATACATTATATTGTATTTGTAGAGACGTCTTTGGGAGAGTGATTGTAGCGAACTTGATATCCTCACGAATGCCATGGAAAGTTTTATGAAAAAACAAGGCAAATCTTTTACTCATCTACGAGCTTGGGAAATTGTCAAAGGCGAAGCTAAATGGTTGGAACAAAAGTGTGTCCAAGATGAGGAAACCTCTCATTCCGATAAGCGAAGAAAGTCATCGGAATCGGGCCATTATGAGTCGGGTAGTAACGATTTTGATACCGTTTTGCCAAATCTCAATGAAGACCCAGCGCCACCCCTAGATAACCGTGCAAGAAAAGGAAAATCAAAGGTTGCTAGTGAAGCCTCGTCGAAGGTTAGTGTTGCCGAGTTTGTCAAAGATTACACGTCGACGAAAAAAAGTTTGTTGGAGGATAACGCAAGGAAACAACAAGAACTCTTGGACGCACATCTCCAAGAGAAGGAACAAAAGGCGAAATATCTTGCGGAAAAGGCCTTATATCAAGATCACAAGTTCTACAACAAATCGCACCACCACATCACCGATCCAGGAATGCTAAAGTGGACGCTTGATAAGAAGCGTGAGATAGCGGCGAAATATAACTGGCCTTAGATGTGGGGCGATTTGTAGTTTTTTATTTGTATGATTTGTAGTTTTTAATTTTTAGGAATTGTAGTTTTAAATTTTTAGGAATTGTATTTTTATTTTTAATCAAGTGTTTGTTTTTTTTATATAATTGTTTAGTATTGGAAGGGTTAATGTTGCAAATTTATAATTTTGGAGGACAAATTATGAATATTTAAAAAAAGATTTGGGAGGGTTGAGAGTGATGGTTGCCAGTAAAAAAGGTTGGATTGAGGGTTGGAGGGTTGAAATGAGGTGGAGGGATTTGATTGGTTAAAGTTTGGGAGGGTTGGAGAGGATGGCTCCCTCCACCTTAAGAGGGTTGAGTAGATTTTTCACGGATGGCACATCACTATAACACAACCCCTCAAACAACCCCCTTATCATAATACATCACAACTTACTCATTTAAGTACCAGCACTTCCATTTTTTTTTCAATTCATCAAATAAACTAAAATTCATTCATTAAAATTAAAATACTATACATCATAATTAAAAAACATACGATACCTAAAATTACGATACGAAAAAAAAACGATACGGAAAAAAAAAACATACAACACATAAAAAACATACGAAACTTAAACATTTTATTGGGCGGATTGATGTTTCTTCATGATTTCTTCTTGTCTTTTTGTGGATGAAAGCGGCTTTGGCCGGTGTAATATGGTCGGGATCAATCATGAGGAACTTCAACTCTTCCATCTCTAAGGTCTGCAGTTCCTTCTGTCTCCTCGCCTCGTACGCGAGTGTTTGAGCTTCGGCTTTAGCCATATACTTTTCTGATAACATACCCCCGGAGCTAGCCCCGGCGCTCGACGTCTCCACCGACTTGGATTTTTTTCCAGTTCTTTTGGTTGAGTCGGCGTGACGAGGTCGTTTGTCAGCGCCGAACAGATCATCGAGATTTGAGAGATCAATCGGGTCCTCCGCGTCCCATTTGGGTATTTTCTCAAAATCTCCCATGCGTGAACATACATGAAATCTCTATCACCAAACCATTGGTTAAAATTGGTCCTTGCATTCTCAAGATGATTAGCTTCATTTTCCCCGCTTCTACGCACCAAATATTTGTAAATAGCGTTGAATTTTTGACAATCACCGTGAATCCTGGTCCATTTACCCGTTAGCATATTTTTGGTACGCTCGGCACAGTTTGTACCCCTGTTGAAATCCTCCAGAATCTGGTTCCAAAACGCGTCCTCGGAACGGTCATTCCCGATGTCTCTGTCTTGGGATACTTCCACCCATATTTCCGTTAGCAACTTTTCTTCTTCTTTACTCCAACAAGTATTCACACGTGCAACATCCTCCACGTCTTCCTCTTCGTCCGCATCCAAATTCACGACTTTCTTTGACTTTTTTGTACCTTTTTTCACTTTACCTTTGGCCGGTGCACGGGATTGTGGTATTTTGAATTGTGGTTCGGATGGTTGTGATTCAAAGTATTGTTGTGATTGAGATTGAAGAAACTGTGATTATTGTGGGTTAAAAAATTATGGTGTCGGATTTCTTGGCTGTTGGAAATTTGTGAATCCTTGCATAGCATATTGTAGATTTTGGTAAATTTGTTCGGGTGACAATTGCGTACCAAATGGGGGAATTTGTTGCGAGGAAGAATTAGAGTTTTGTGACGATGGGGTAGACGGGTTTGAAGAACTCCCGTATTGTTGTTGGTGTGAGGTGAGAAGCGACGTAAAATACCCGCCCTCATTTGGATTTTGAGATTTTTTTTGGAGGTTGTAAATAGAGAGTATTGATATTTTGGTAATGAATTGTGTGTTTATTGTGTGAAATATAGTGTGTTTATGTGGTATTTATAGTGCTTTTAAAAACTAAGTTTTGATAAATAAAAAAAATAAAAAAAAATAAAAAGAAAAGAAAAGCAAACGGCTAGTTTTTTAAAATTGTGACCGTTTTCCTCTAAACTTGGCCCCACTCCAACGTTTACTTGCTGAAATTTTGCTCGTCGTTCAGGAGATGAGGGCACGTTTGGCGAATGGTGTCGAGAGGCAATGGTATGGTGGCGACAGGACGGCGAGAGCCAAGTCGGTTTGGCTAGGTGCCTCTCGTTACCACACCTTACCCTCTAATTAGCAGAGGGGTCTCAGAAGGGTGTGCAACAGGTGCCGTTGCACAAGGCCTCCACTTAAAAGAGGCCACATTTTTATTAGTTTTGCATATAAATGTTAGTTTTTTATTTTAGTAGTCGTATGTTAGGATCGAACTCGAGATCACGGGATTGCACACTTTACGTATGAGAACTAAAGATTAATAATTTTATATAAAACGTTATATTTAATTATTAATTATCACAAAATGTATAACGAATGTTAGTATTTAACAGAAGTGACTAACGATCATTAAATAAGAAAAGGGAGGGACTAGAATGAAATTAGATGTCAAGAATGTTCCGGATCCACCTCCTTAACAAGGGCTGATCGGATTTGTATTGGGTTTACCCAATCCAAATACAACTTGGACACTAAGTTTCTTATATTATATAAGCAAACCAAGGGTTATTGTTTTTGTTATCTCTTGTGCACACAAACTAAACCCTAAATGTTTTCTTTCCTTGTTTCTTCTCTTGATCGATCGAATAAATCCTCATCAAGGGCCGATCGATTTTTTTTACTTAAACAAAAAGTTTGGTTTTAAGTTTTGTGATTTCTTTACTTGCATAACTTTAGTTTAATTTAGTACGTGTGTACAAGAACGTGAATAAAACACACTATTGTTTGATTCTTGGATTGAATTGCAAAATCGGTAAGGGGCAATTCGTGTAATCCGTATAAACCCTAATTAGGGTTCATCTTTGTCAATTCTTTTCTTCCTTAATGACAAAATGATTAAGCCTTAATCAATCCTTTGATTAATCTCCTCACCAAACTAATCCTCCAACCACTTCAAAATCCTCCAAAATCTTATCCCCAACATTCTGTTAATATTCCTTGTACTTGCATGTACTTCTTGTCCACTACATTCCCACACCAAATCTTCCAAACATTCCCTTGTATACATTCCAATCCAACTACTATGATTTCTCCGCCACATCACCCTCTTCATCTAACCATACATTTCGAAACACAAATAAACCTTCACCACAAACCACTTTCATTCTCATCTCCAACATTCAAAATTCAAATTTTGAATCCAAGCCAAAGACTCCCCATCACTTCACAATCACATCCTTATCCAACTCACTCTTACACACATACAACTCACACCCTCACATACAACCTCCCTCACTCTCTACCTCTTCTTAATTCAAATTTGAATTCCTCACATAGGCTCCCCATCACATCTTTCTTACACATGTCAACTCAACCTTATATCTTCACTCTCTCACACTCCAACAACTATATTTCAAATTTGAATTTCAAACTTAGGCTCCCTTCCATCACATCAACTACAACTCATCCAAACTCATCTCAACCCTCCATCTCACCATCCTCTCCAAGTTTGGAATATTCCCTTGGATATCCTCTTAACCTAACCATGTCTTCTCATCTTACTCAACCATGGTTCACCTTAACCCAACCTCACTCTCTCTTCCCTCTCACATATTTGAATTTTAAATTCAAATCTTCTATCTCTAACATCCACACTTCCTTTCCAAGCAAAAGAATATTCCATTGGCATATTCTTCTCTTCTCTCTATGCCAAGTGAGGAATACCCAAACTACCCCTATCCAATTATCCCTTCTACCCTTCTCTCTTTGATAATTGGTTTGGCTTAAACACTTCACAAAATATTTTTACAAATTGGCTATTTGAGTTGGTAGACCTTGAGGACGAATAATGTAAAGGTCTAAATGTGTGAAGTACAATTGGGGGTTTAGCAAGGTTGGGTATTTAAAAGACCAAAACCCAAAAGAGAAAACACCAGACCTCCTGGCGCGTCGCTGGCGCTCCGACACGCCAGCAGCGCGCCAGACTCTGATGATGTTTTCTCATTTTGGGTATTGGCCTATAAATACCCACCATTGCCTCTTGTATTCCTCACCCCTTGCCATTATTCTTTCTCTCTTATTTCTCTTCTCTCAATCCTCTAATTCTATCTTGCGTTATTGATCTTTCACATTAACATCATTTGAAAGAACACATATCCTTGCAAGGGAAGAATCACAAGAACCTAATCCACTCTTGTGATTGGGTCGAGGGTCTTCTTCTCTATACCCTTTCTATTAGAATCGAGTCTCTAGGTTAGGTTAGGGCTTGATTAAAACAATCAAATATTCTATCATTCGATTTGGTTGTACGGGAAGTCTTGTGTCAAGGTGACAAAGCCTAGATCATTAGGGATCTAGTTGGTTTTTGATACTTCCGGTGGGAAGTCTTTGTGTCCTTTGTGGTCTTTTTGGTTAAGTCGAATCACGAGTCCTTGAGGGTGGTTTCTGAGGGAAGGAATACCGTTGGGAGTAGCTCTTCTTTGTGAGCGTCGATCTTTGTGCATATCGGTGGAGTGAAGTTGTAACGGTTTATAGTCCACCGAAAGGATTATACTTAGTGAATAGTATACATGTCGTGGATTCGCAACTGGACGTACGGATGGTATAAACCCCCCATCCCGAACCAGTATATATCGTGGTGTCTCTTTACTCGCTTTATATACTTGTGTTGTGATTGTGATTGTGGTTGTTGTAATATAAACCACTTGGTACTCTTTGAGGCTTAAAATTTTTAAACATCTTAAAAGCCGAAGAGACCGTATCCCCCCCCTACGGTTCTACAAACAAAAAAAAAGATTTTGGAACCCAAAACTCGTTTTTAACCAATGACTTGTGTATACATCGGTACACAACTCAAGCTTTTAACAAAAGAAATTCTTTTCTATTTGAAAAAACATTCTTTTACAAAAGAAAAGATTTCAAAACGAAAATCAATCTTTAACACCTATTTTTAAACAAACGTTTAACACGAAGAACTTTTTAGTCTCTAAGTGTGAAACAAAAATCTTACTATGCTTAAAGATAACTCTCTTCAAAACTTTCAAACGATAGACTTTCGATAAAATCATTTCGTTAGTTTTATCAAAATGGTTTTATGAAGAAAAGGGAGTATAAATTTTTTAAACAAATTTTCATGCTTAAACATCCGTTCGACTCTCCAAATCCTTTTCAAAAACATCGTTGATATTAAAAAATATCATGATATGCTATTTTTTAGGGGGAGAAAAACGTGATTGAAAAAGTGATCTTATGAATTTGTGATATGATATGAATCTTAAAAAATTCATTTAGCTCGACTTTAATGTGATTATCTCAAATAGACTTGCACTGTGACGGGTAATAATTTCAAGTTAGTTATTAGAGCCAGTCATCACCTAAAAGCTGATGATGTATCTATTTAACTAGTCCACGTAAACGTGTCTCGCAAAGTCTAGTCTTATTTGAATAATTCACAAATTTAAATGTGTTTTTACTCAAACCACCATGTGCAAAAACTTACAAGTGGTAACAAGAGCTATACGTGAACGTGAAGCAATTGTTTACAAAATCTTTCAAAAGCACATGTGTAGGGGAAGTAGTTCTTCAAAAAGAAAACTTTCGATGGATGATCAAAACAAGTTTTTCATAAACACATTGATTGACTTTCAAATTGATTTATGGCTGTGAAACTTTCAACAAACCAAAACCATCTCTTATGCTTATGAAGATATAAGGAGGTTAAGTTTAGGTTTTATCCCATGATACAGCTAGAGCCGGAAGGATCTACCCAGGGACAATCCACTAGTTAGTGTAGAAGTCCTTAGGTATGAGAAAAAGGAGTAATTGAGAAAAAGGGAAAAAGGGGTTGAAGAATTAAAAAGAAAAAGTTAATGAAATGGTGAAAAGAAATAGCCCTACATAAACTTAGGACAAAAACCGGGTCAATGCATAATCTATCTATAATCACAAAGATAATTAAGATATTGAAGACAGACATCATGGACCCAGTGATGCAATGCAAAACCCTTCCCAGCCACTCAAGTTTCTCTTAAAAGATACTTGTTTCATTTCTCACGGAGATAAACACGTAATCTATTGACCTCTCACTCCGAGATGTGTTAATATTGAAAAGGTGGCATTCTGCTCCAGCCTCCGCTCACTAAATCAAAACGCACAAATTGAGTCTAGAGCCAATTGAGATTCAATCTATAAAATCTCTTAGGATACATTCCAAAACCTACATTTGTTGTTCAACATTGAGAACGCAAAATGTATATCTTTAGAGTCCTTCGCAGATCATAGTAATCTTGCCAGAACATTCATGAGTGGTATTACTTATGTGAATCCACAATGATCGAATGGAAACCCTGCCAGTGTCAACATCAAACAACGCTGACAGCAGGTCGCTTCGTTAATTCTTCATGAATTAAGCTTAGTGGTTAACAATTGAAGTGAATTCTCAAAGAAGAAGCTCACTATAATCAATTGGAGTTACACAATTATGAACTAACCTTTGTATGCAAGTACAAACCATGACATAAACATATCCAAGAAATCAGAAAAGTTCAAGACAAAGACGTCAAGATAAAGACAATGAATCATCAAAGTCGAAGATCTAATCAAGCAAAGTCAAGAACATATCCATGCAAATGATGAAAGCTCAAGGATGAAGATCAAAGCTATACAAGACGTATGAGTATGATGAGAAGACAAAGACAAAGTCGAATATGAAGATTGATGAGTGTCTAAATACTCATCATTTTACACCCATAAAAGACACTAAAATGACCTAAAACACTGAATTATACTGCAGATATCCTTGGTTTGTGTTTTATGTGTCTCAGGTACTGAAGGATTGAAAACGGAGCGAAAACAAGCATTTTTGGATCGACTCGACAATAATTGTACATTTGATCAAGTGAAGACGAAAGTCAAAGATAGAGTCAAAGTCAACCCCCAAAATACCAAAATGACACAAGTGGTCCTTGGAAATAATATCTAGTTTTGGCAGCCATAGTCCTTGGATTTTCAGATTATTACAACTTTGGTCCCTAAGATTAAACCTAAAATCCAAATCTAATCCTAAAAACTAACCCACCCAGCTGCTAAATTAAATCTAACCCAACCCTAAATTAAATCCAACACATCCCAGTTATAAACCCAGCCCACTCACTACACAAACCAAGCCCAATCCAAAAATACCCAACCCGGCCTATTTCCCTTAGTTAACCAAAGGTTTGACTTTGGTCAAACCTTTCTTCTTCAATACCACCCCGCCAAAACCATACCACCCTCACCCACAGTATTTCTCTGCAACACCCACCCCCTCCTCCTATCCCACTCCACCTAACAAGCCAAAAGCAATTAATGCTTCTTCCCCATTTCAAGTTATCAGAGATAGTGGATTTTTCCACTATCTCCTTTTTGGCGCCAAAAGTGGTTTAAATGGCTGAGATCATTTCAAGGGCATCCAAGGGTCAGAAATTGCTCAGAGGAAGATAAGAGAGACATCCCACTTTATTTTAGTATAAATAGAACTCTTTGTAAGCCTATTGAGGCAAGTAGTTAATTTTATATAATCGTTTTTATTTTTCAGTCTTTACTTATTGTAATTTCAAGTTTCAAGCAATTAATTCAAGTTATTTACAAGTTGTTTACTCTATTTTAATTCAGTATATTACTCAATTTTCAATTTATTGAAAGTTTAAATTTTCTTATAATTCGTCTTCAGTTAAATGTTTGTTAAGAACTCATCACAAGCTCAACAATCACTCATATAAGCTTACATAAGCTCTCAATAGCTTTTTGTAAGCTTCTATTTAGCTTTAACAGGTTCTATCAAGAAAAGTCAACGAAAGTCAACTTGTGGTCCAATAAGCAGTTCTGGAAGGAATAAGTTGTATTGGATGAGCTTGTTTGGTTTTCTAGCTTGTTTTTGACAAGCTAGTTGTGTCCTGATCTTTTAGTTCCATGTTCCATAGCCTGTCAGTTGTAAGCATTTTCCATATTTCTCATATTTTAGCTTTTTACTGTGCTACTGCTTATTGTATGCTCATTAGTGTTTATTTATGCTTATTTGCTTATTTAAAGTCAATAAATGCTAGTTTGATAGATGATCTCAGTTAAATCTCAGTTTTACTTAAAAAAAGGTTAAAAAAAGCTATAAATAGCTAAAGTCCACTTCAGCTTATTAAGTGCTTATCTGCTACTATAAATCAGTTCATTAGGTTAAAATATAGGTAGCTTATCAGTATTAAATCAATTTCATAGCTTAATCTGGTCTGTTTCTTTGAAAAAGCTCAACAGAGCTTATTAAAGGGGTGTTTGGGTTAAGCCTGTTTTAGGGTCAAAATAGCTCAGTACTGTTCATTTGCTTGTGGACTAAGTTTGATTGAGCTTAACTAAGGGTAGTTAAGCTATTTTCAGTAGAGGTTAAGTTCTTTTGAAGCTTTTTGAGGCTTTGTGTTTGTGGGGTAAAACTTGGATACTCAACTGCCATCATAAGCTTGGAATAAGCTTGAGCTTATTTGTTGTCATTTTTCTGTTATCTAGGGTCTATTAAGTCAGTATTCAGTAGTTGAGTAAAAGTCTTGTGGCTTAGTTAGGATTTGGACTAAATTTCATCATCATACTGCTTCAGTATAAACTGAGCAGATCTGAGCCTCATAGCTGCTAATCTCAGCTTAATTGTGGCTTAACCAGTTAAGCTGAAGTCCTGATTTTTGGGTTGCAAATAGTTTACATAACAGTCTTTAAAGATATAATCTGGTATTGCACTTTTCAGCTTTATTCATAGCTTAAAACTAGTCTGCAATTTCCCCCATTTCATTGATTCAAACCTGCATCAGTTTTTAGTTACTATACCATCTGATTTGAGCCCAATTTGAATAAGCAATTGATCTGGGAATTTGGGCATTTTTGGTTTGTAAGTAGCCTATAGTATAAGCTTTTAGAATCTGGTCTTTGTTTTCCCTAAATCAGCTTATTTGAAGTACTTATCTGATCTGCAAGTTGGTGGTTTAGGCATTGTTTATGCCCTAAACTAGTGAACTGCCCAAGTGCTTATTTGCTTATCCCTTGTGCTTATTTGTGCTTATTCAGTTGTTTTAAGCTTCTAGTAGTGTGTTAACATAATTTTGAGCTTTTGGTAATTTTTGGTGCTTAAGTGCTTATTTCAGTGCTTATTTCCCAACTGCTTATTAGCCCATTTGCTTATTAGGGTTTAGATAACTTTTGATTTTATTTTTCCTAGATTAAGAATAATATTTTAGATTTACCTTGAATTTTTTAGATTTTTCCCAAGTCATTTCCTATTTTTAAATCATTTAAATAGTTTCTTTTAGTTTTTAAATCATAATAAAAAATATAAAAGTCAGAAAAATATAAATCTTTTTTCTAAAATTTTCTTTTATTATTTAGGATTTAAGAAAAATAATTTTGCACTTGTAAGATTAGATTTCCTAATATTTCAGTTTTTAGCCCGTTTTTAGAATTCCCGTAACCCGTTTTTAATATAATTGGTTAACCTTAATTTTCTTGTGAGAATTTGTTTCTCATTTGTTAAATTAGTATTAAAATAAAAAGCAAAATTCCATATCCAAAATATCAGTCACTCCAATTCTAAACCTTAAACGTTTGTCCATTCACACCTCGTTGGGACACGACCCGGGTAATCACTTACCTGGTATCACACATATCACAAACGTGAGTTTTTGCAAGTTAGCCTTTTTCCTAAAGGGTTAATTTGTCTTTATTCACGTGTATCCGTCTGATATTATTTATATATACACTTTAGCACGGATCAAATTTTGGCGTCGCTGCCGGGGAGGTTGTGTTGCGACAATATCGTTGAGATTTAAAACGATTAGTGACTTGAGATCCTTCTTTCAGAAGTTTCCACTTTCATAAACATATAAAAAACAAAAATATTTTTATTTTCTTTTATATATAATATCATATAAAAAATAATAAAAACCCAAAAACATTTTCCGTTTTATTGTAAAATAAAAGATAAAAGCAAAATCAATATAATATTCCTCAACTTGGAGTATTATCATAATAAGTTCCCAAACATCAGATTAAAACTTGCCTTTGTGTCACTTGCGAATTCGGCTCACCTTTGATTGATAAACAAACTCTAACGGAGGTTTCAGGAGGTTTAACATTAAATTGTCGAACCGAAAGGAGCAGGTTTTTAAGGAGCATTTATTGCCCACCTTTGCTCCTCCGCCACTCTGTGCGTTTTTCTTTCAGAGAGCTACCGTACGCTTGTTTGATTTAAGGTTTAAGTTTTTTACAAAAATCCAATATATATATATATATATATATATATATATATATATATATATATATATATATATATATATATATATATATATATATATATATATATATATATATATATATTTGAAAAACCAAAAAACCCCAAAAATATTTTTCCTCACCCTCTTAAACCGTTTGATTCTATCTTCTTAAACCCTCCTTAAATATTTAATTCTCATGTCGTCACTGGGCTATCACTGTTTTGATTGTAAAGGTCCAGTGGGTGATAATCTTTGTTGTTCCAAGTGTAAGTGTGAGCGGTGTGGAAATCATGCACCAAAAGGATCATCTTGTTATTAGTGTAAAGTAGCCCTCGAAGAAAAGCTTAATTCCATCGATAATACTCAAACTCTTCCCGAACACCCTCCACAACCCCAGCCATCTTCACTCACTCAGCATAATTGTTTTATATGTGAAGATCCGTTGGGGGATGATTCACAGTATGAACGACGTTTTTGCAAAGGATGTGGGTTTACTCATGGACTTTGCATATGTTGCACTTCTGAAATCCAAAATACACTTGATTATCCATATTTTCACAACGATTTCAGTACCCTTTCTCAGGATTCATTTTGGCAAGAGCCGGTTTATCAAAACTTCGGTGATACATCATTTCAAAATATGCCAAATGATCTGTTAGGAAATTAAGCTTAAGCAGTTAAGACTGTTGAAGATTGAAGTTAAGACTGCTGAAGAGTGTTGAAGACATGAGCAGTTAAGACTGCTGAGAGAAGAAGTTAAGACGGTTTATGATTTGTGTAAGTAGATAAATATGGAAAATATATTGTGTATATCGTATAAGAATAGATTGATAGTTATCTTATACATGAATCCTTGGTCTATAAAAGGATTGCCTAGGTTAAGGTTTAATATATGTGAAACATAATACGTATTAGAAAGATTCAAGTTGTAAACCCTAGTGATAGGAAGATCACTCGTATTATTATTCTAATAATATTGAATCGTTGAAGGTTATTATTCTGTGTTCTTTGTTTCATTCAAATCATACAAAACACATAAGGTCTTCTAAGTGCTAGCTAGTAAATTCCGCGTGCTAGACTAAGTATAATTCTTAGTATCACATCTAACACAAGGAGTGTGTGTAGATCCGGTCAAGTGGTATCAGAGCCAGGTTGCTGATACATAGATTTAGAAGAACAAAGATGGACATGGAAACCACACCATCCACAACCAACATTGCTGCTAAGCTTCCTATGCTTAAACCTAATGAGTTCGATATGTGGAGACTTCGTATTGAGCAGTTTTTCCAAGTGCAAGATTATGCACTGTGAGAATCATTGAAGATGGAAACTCTTTTAAGCCTGTAGAAACAACAACTGTTGTTGATGGTAAATCTGAGAGTACTGTGCAGACAAAGCCAACCACTAATGAAGAGAAGGCAAGGTACAAGAATGATGTTAAGGCTAGAAGTTTGCTTCTGATGACTATTCCCAATGATCAGTTGCTGAATTTTAGTAAGTTCAAGTGTGCTAAATCTCTTTTTGAAGCTATTGTTGCAAGATATGGTGGGAATGAAGCCACCAAGAAAACCCAGAAGACCCTTCTCAAGCATCAGTTTGAGAACTTTACTGCAACAAGCAATGAGTCGTTGGATCATATGTTCAATAGGCTTCAAAAACTGGTGAGTCAATTGGCTGTTTTAGGGATTGAGATGCCTCAGGAAGATCTCAACTCAAAGTTTCTGAGAAGTCTACCAGTTGAATGGGCTATGCATGTGGTAGTATGGAAAAACAAGCCTGATATAGATTTCATGAGCTTAATGGATCTATATAGCAACTTCAAGATAGTTGAACATGAGATTAAGAAGTCTGCTGGATCAAGCTCAAGCTCAAGCTCAGGCAATTTGGCCTTTGTATCAACTCCCAGTTCCTCAAGTCCAGATGAAGAAGTGCAAGTTGCTAGAGCAGTTGGAACTGCTAGTACAAACCTTGGTACTGCTAGCACCTCAAGCAGTACTAGTGGACTTTTGAATGATGATACTTATTGTGCTTTCTTGACTACTCAGCACAATGGAAGTATGTTGACTCATTCAGATCTTCAAGAGATTGATGAAGATGATATTGAAGAGATGGATATTAAGTGGCAGCTCTCTCTTCTCAGTTCGAGAGCTAGAAGATTCTTGAAGAAGACTGGCAAGAAGATTGTCATAAACAGTAATGATGTTGCAGTGTATGACAAGTCCAAGATTGAGTGCTTCAACTGCCAAAAGAAAGGTCATTACTCAAGGGAGTGCAGATTGCCAAGTCAACATGATGGAAAGAATAGAGCATATGGAAACAAGTCAAGAGTTGTGGAGGTTACTGATTCAAGCTCGAAAGCTATGGTGGCTATTGATGGCTTAGGATTTGACTGGAGGTATATTGCAGAGGAAGAAGCAGAAGCATCTACAGAGGTTGCTCTCATGGCATTTTCTGATTCTGAGGTACAAGTTTCAAAATGTTCAAAATCTTGTGAATCTTTAAAAGAACTAGAAACACTTAAAACAAGATATGAGAGTCAGTGGAAAGAATTAAAAGAAACTGCTTTTAGCTTAGCAAATCATAAGAGAGCTTTAGCTGTGTTAGAAGAAAGAATTGTTCATTATCAAAACAATGAGTCTAAGTTTTCTGATGATATGATTATTGTTAAGAGAGACTTAATGTTTAGGGAGAATGAGATCACTGTTTTAAAACATGAGCTAGAACAGGTTAAGAAAGCTAAGGAGAACATTCAGATGAGTGTAGATACACTTGAATACACATCAAAAGGTGTTAAAAAGATAATTGAGAGTCAGATCCAAAATAAAGCTAAGTCAGGCCTAGGATATAAGTCAGTTCCACCTCCTTATAGAGGAATTCCATCACCCAAAGGTATAGACTTAGAACACACAGGACTCCCTGAATTTCAATTTCCTGAGCTTAACTATGGTCCTCAACCTCAGAAGGATGTAGTTGATAAACCTGTGTTTGAAAGTGCAAGTGATAAGTCACTATCTGAGGACAAGGTGTCTTCTGATAGGTCCTCACCTAAGGACTCAGATGCTCCAACAATTGAGGAATGGACTTCTGATGATGAGGATGATCAGGCTGTGGTTAAGCCTGTTAGTACTAAAGTGGAGGAACCAAAAGTTCCAAAGATGGTTAAACATGAGACTGTTAGGCCTAGTTCAAATGCCAAACCTTTTAGACCAACAGTTAGGTATGCAGAGATGTATAGAACCACAAACAAGCCAAGAGGTAACCATAGGAATTGGAATGACCTCAAATCCCACCAATTAGGAAAGGATTTTGTTTGCTATAGGAAAGCTTGTTACTCTTGTGGTAGCTTTGATCATCTTGCAGCTTTTTGTGATAAGTATGTTAGAGGGTATTAAAACAAGAGCATGTGTCTAGAGAGACCTAAAACTCCTCCTAGGAATGATAACATGATACCCAGATCAGTTCTTTTGAGGTCTGGACCTAGAACAGTTCAAACTGCTAGACCAGCAGTTCCGACTGTCAGACCTATGAGACCAATTCACCCAAGGCCACCAGTTCAAAATCCAATAACTATTTTTAAACCTTCATACAAAACTGGTAAAAGAACTTTTTATGAGAAAGCAGTGGTGAAAAACCAAGTTTGGAAACCTAAGGTAACAACTGCTAAGCCAGCAGTTCCAACTGCTAGCAAGGAAATTGGTACTGGTGTGAATAAAAACACTGCTAAGGGAAACATGGGTAATGGAGTGAATGCTTCAGCATGTTGGGTATGGAGACCAATTAAACCCAATGGTGCTAAGACTGTTTTGAAAAGAATTAATTATGTTGATGCTAGAGGAAAGCCTAAGTCTGTTTTGGCTTGGGTTCCACAAGGAAATTAATTTTTCTTGTAATGTGCATTGTTAGTCATATACTTGTATTTTGTTTCTTTGTTGTTTGGACTAACAATTGCAGGATTGGAGAGAAAACACCAAGGGATTATGAATGCTTGATGTTTTGGACTAAATGGTGTTCTGGAGATTAGTATGTGATCCTTGCATACAACAAATGGTAATTGGTTCACCATGTCTTATCCACATAAGAACCAACTAGACCAGAGCAAACGGTTTCTGGTAAAGACTAATCAAATCCGTTGATGGTTGACAATTTACCAAAAATTGTATGGTTATCAGCTCACCATATCTAAGTGTGAAGAGTTGGCTAGTCCAAAGCAAACGGCTATTGGTAAAGACATATCAAATCCGTTGATAGTTGATAGTTTGCTAAAAACTATGTTTGAGCCATGTTATATTAAAATTTTATTTCAAAAAGTTGGTACGGCTCAATAAAAATTTTTCAACAGTTGGTACGGCTCAACAAAATTTTTCAACAGTTGGGACGGTTAGTACAAAATATTGGTACGATTCAACTAGCCGTTATGACTGACGTGTCGGTAATTAATTTTGGGGTAAAAACTAGCCGTTGGCGGTTTGTTGCGATTTTTACTGGATGGATTACGGATTTTGAGGGATCCTCTTATAGATATTTTCACTTTTATTTTATTATATTCATATACTAAAATAAATAGTTACCATATTCTTTAAGTCGGTCAACTTGAAACCCTACAACTCTCTCCATAAACTCTCAATATTACTTTCATCTTCTATCTTTTCACTCAAACTTATTACTTTTCACGGCTGTTAACTAATATTTTCTACTAAGAATGGCAAGATTGGATTTTGCTAAGCGTCACAACCAGGTTGCGTTTTTAGAGAAAACAGAGCAAGGAGATGGGCCAAAATTTTATGAGGTTGTGGACTTTCTTAACCACTCTCACATAAGGTATGCTCTAACTGTTTCTCCTACTCTTTATGTTTCGCACATCACACAGTTCTGGCAGAATTCATCTCTCTTGACAAGTGATGATGGAAACTTAGAAATTCATACTAAAGTAGATGGCATTAAATTTGTTGTTACCGAGTCTATACTTAGGAGACATCTTAAATTAAATGACTCAGATGGTATCCACACTATGCTAAATACTGAAATTTGGGAAGAACTTGAAAAAATGGGGTATAATACATCTGAACATAAATTGACTTTTCAAAAAGCATGTTTTTCACCCCAATGGAGATTTTTGATACATACTCTTCTATGCTGTTTAAGTAATCAAAAGACTGCTTGGGAACAGTTTAGTAGTAATATTGCTATTGCTCTCATTTGCTTGTCTACAAACAGGGTTTTTAACTTTTCAAAATATATTTTTGAGGGTATGGCATCAAATGTTGATAGTAAAACAAAGTTTTTAATGTATCCCAGGTTTGTTCAAACAATTTTAAATAAAAAGAAAAACCTGCTTACAGAACCAACTGAAATTTTTGCTACGCCTAGTCTACAATCAAAGGTTTTTCAAAATATGACTATGGCTAATAGACTTTTTGAAGAGGAACCTGTTCCATTGTTTCCTCAAATGATTCAAACTGAGTTAGGTGAAGGTTCAGCAGTTCCAACTGATCCCCATCACACATCCACTCAAGTATTTGAAACAACCCAACAACCACCTATCACTTATAGGAGAAGGTCTAAACCTAGTCTAACTAGGGTTGTGACTGAATCTTTGCCCAAAGATTCACCTCTCATAGCAGGTAATACAGCTAGAAGTGATGAGGGTAGTTCTTCACAAACTGAATTGACGGTTTTATGTACCAAGTTAGTAGCCAAGGTTGACACTTTGGAGAAGGAGCTAAAGCAAACCAAGGAGGAATTCAAAGCTCACAAGGAAACTTTTGCCAAAGTCTATACAAAGTTAACAAAAAGGGTGAAGAAGCTTGAAGAACAGTTGAAGAAGAAAAGGGCAAGAATGGTATTGGATGATGATTCTGATGATGATGATTCATCTGGTTCAAACGGGGATGATGAAAATTCTTCCAAACAGGGGAGGAAATTTGGTAAAGAGAGGAAATTTGGAGATAAGGATAGATCAGGATCTCAGGGGAGGTATGAAGAAGGTTCTGAACAAGATAAAGGTTTTGATATTGGTTCAGGTTCTGGTAATGTTCATGATGAAACAGCTGAGACACATCAAGCAGTTCCAAATGTTGAAGCAGTTCCGACTGCTAAGACAGAGCAACAAACAGTTCAAACTGCTGAAACAGAACAACAAGCAGTTCCAACTGATGAAACAGCTGAACAAGTTTATGAAAGGAGAAGAGCAGATAAAGGGAAGAAACCTATGACATCTGATGAAGTGGCTGCTGCTCAACAACTTGAAAGGCTTAAGAGGCTGAAACCAAAAACTCAAGAACAAATAGATCATGATGCTGAGGTTGCAAGGCAATTAGTAGAAGAAGATTTGGCTGGAGAGGAAGCTAAACAAGCTCAGATTGCTCATGATGAAGAATTTGCAAGGAAGATAGCTGCTGATGATATAAGAAATATAGCTGAATTCATGGAAAGGAAAAGATCAAATGAAGTGAATCAAGAAGAATTCAATGAACAGTTACAATATTTTCTGGATTCTGATGTGATTGTAAGAGCACAAGCTTCTATGGTTCTTAAGGATAAAGAATTGAATGAAGATGACAAGATAGAGGAGCTTAAGGAATTTATACTCAAGAAGAATGGAGTTGCAACATGGGATGATATGATTCATAGAATAAGAGAAAGACAGAAGTCAGGGTACAAGACAAAGTTACCAACAAAGAAGGAATTTGTTGAGTCCATGAAGCATTATTTGAAGAACTCAGCAAATTACTCCATGAATGATTTCAAGGGAAAGTCTTATGCTATAATTGAAAAAGAATTCTATGAAACTTATGCTATTTTGAATTCTCCAAGAAGAAGTGTCAAAACAGGTAAGAAGAGGGAAGCAGAATCTATGGAATCAGAAGTTGCTAAGAAACAAAAGTCTGATGAAGAAAGGTTAACTAATGAGAAGATCAGAAGCATGATGGTGATTATTCCAGATTCTTCTTATATTAAACCTTTGCTGGTAAAACATCCAATCATTGACTGGGAAGTGTTTACTGATGGTAGAATGAAGGGATGGAGGATTATTAGACTTTGAGATATTTTTGAAAGATATAAGTTGTTTGAAGATTTGCTTAAAGGATTTGACAGAGAAGATCTAAATCAAATTTGGAGTTTAGTGAAAGAAAAATTCAGAGATATTGATCCAGTTGAAGATAAAGACAAAGAACTATGGGTTCAATTGAAGAGACTATGTTGTGACTAGAAATCACTCTTTATCACACAATATTTGCACGTTAAAGCAAGAGATGAGATGGGACAGTGAATATGGATCGTATATGGTTTAGAGAATAGATATGGAAGTTAAAGCTTTTTTATTATTTCACCCACACATTCACAGTGAACCACTTCCTTAAATGAGGAGTTTTGCACTTTAAATACTACAAGCCTTTTGCCATTAAGGCTTTTGTGTGGGCTTTGTGAGCTCTTGGGCTTGAGTCCATTAACTTGGACTTTTACAAATATTACTAAATCTAACATAAGCCCAAATTATACAAAGTTCTAATGTGTTTGAATGACCATCACTTTTAATACTAAAATTAAAGCTAACAATCTCCCCCTAAGGGATGGTCATTCAAAAGATGCACTACGTGATTAGATCTTTAGACTTCTGGGTCTTGAACTTTGTGATTCTTTGTTCCTTCATGCATTGTGATCTTCATCGTATTGTCTTTTGGATTGTTCTTTGCCTTGATCAACATCTTCATGTATTCAAAGCGTCTATTCTTCCAATGTAGATGTTGAGACATACGATGATCGATGGACTTTCTTCAGTACCTGCATAAAACAGTTAGCAATAAATCGTCCAGCTCTCTTTCAGGTTCAGATCTCATTATGACACTTACAACTTATGTCCTTTTTGGCGAACACAAGTGTATTTTATTGGAAGTGTTCCTAAGAGATCTTTGATGAATCTCATGTCTCTAGACTCAATTATGTGCGTTTTGGTTTTAGTCGTCAGAGGCATGGAGCAGAGTGCCACCTTTTCAATATCAACACATCTCGGAGTGAGAGGTCGATAGATTATGTAGTGTTCTCCGTGAGAAATGAAACAAATATCTTTTAAGAGATATTTGAGTGGATAGGAGGGGTGGTGCATTGCGTCACTGGGTCCATGACGTCTTGACTTCAATATCAGTATCACCTTAGTGAGTACCAATAGCATATGTATTGACCCGGTTTCTTTCCTAAGTTTTCATGGAGGGCTATTTCTTTTCACCCTTTCATTAAACTTTTCTTTTTCATTCTTCAACCCCTTCTTTCTGCTTTCTCATTTTGCTCCTTTTTTCCAATCTTACCTAAGGACTTCTAATTCTAGACTATTGGAATTGTCCTTGGGTAGATCCCTCCGGTTCTGGCGGATCATTAGACATTACCTAACCATAATCACCTTATTACTCCATGATTATCCTAGATTTGTTGATCACTTGCCATAAAACCATTTTGTGAAAATCTCTCAAAGCGTTTATGTATAAAACACATTTTGGTTAACACTTCAAGAGTTTTGCATTTTCTGAAATACTCCCCCTTCACATATGCTCATGCATTTTTGAAATAAATAGCACATGTTGGGTAGAGTTCGCACATTTGAAATGATCAATTTTCAATGAACATGACCTTCGCGAGACACGCTTACATCACTAGTTAGACTAGTTTGAAATTATTACCCGTCCCGGTCATATTCAATGATCATCTCTCGAATTGGTACATTCTACTTAGACAAGTCCTTTGCGAGACACGCTTACATCATTGGTAAACCAGCTTGAAATTATTACCCGTCCCGGACAAGTCTTTTCGATAACTGACAGTTAGATTCGTCAATTCGAGGGTTCAACTGAGTCTGATTTTGAGATTCGAACCATGATCACATACTAATCACATTTCTCCCCCTCAAAAATAGCGTTTCGATGGTATTTTTGATACCGTTTGATTAAAATCATTGTTTTTGGAAAGCTAATAGGGAGAAACGATTTTGCATGAACTTTTTGGAACAAATTTCTTTTTGCAATACTCCCCCTCAAAACTTGCATTTGGTTTTGACATTTTTGAAAACTTTGGAGCAAGTGGGGAGTAACGATTTGAAAAATCTTAAGCAAAATTTTTTAAAAGATTTGAAAACCTTTTGATGAATTTTGAATAAAATTTTGCTTAAGATGAAGAAGTTTGGTTTGATAAACTTTGCATGAAAACTTCTTTTCTTTTAGGATTGTTGCCATAAATTGTACAACAGGGTCCTTTCTTTGAAAAACGGGTTATGCACTGTTATGTGTACATAAGCCAAAACGTTGAAGCTCGGGTTGTAAGCTGAAATACTTACAAGCCATTGATTTTTAGGATAAGCGCTCGAAATTTTTTGATTAAGCACTTTCCTGTCTTTAAAGATCGGGTCCTGAACTGATGTGTTCAGAAGCCATTAAGTTAAGCGCGGGTTCCGTACTGAAATGCACGAAAGCCATTTTGAAGCGCGGGTTTTGAACTGAATTGAACAAAAGCCATTTTGCCTAGATTATACAACAACTTTTGGAACCCATTTGAGCACTGCACCAATGGGTTTAGCATGTTTTGCAATCCATTTGTAAGTTGTGTCAATCTGATTCAAAGAAGTTGAATTCCAACGAGGACTAAAAACCGGTTTTTCATTTGGAAATAACACTCGCGGAATCAACGGAGATTTAAAACTCTTTTTCTTTTGAAAATGGTTTGAGAAACTCGTTGTCTCTTTTGGAGTCTTAAAACTTGAAGCAGAGTCATTCTTGTTTTGTAGCGGAAGCATTTCAGAGTTTGAATGACTTTGCTTTGGTTTCCATACTTGCCTTACCCGTGTAAAGCGAGATTGTGGAGATTGAAAAACTGTATTCTTTTCATGAGAATGATTTGACCTTGAAAGCTTTTGAGGAGTAAGTGTTTCATAAACTCTTGGTTTCTTCGAAAACTTCCTTCCTTTTTGCAAAGAATAGGTTGTAAATTGAGAAACCTTTTTCAAAAATGGTTTTGAAGATTCACCCGTGTAAACCTTCTTTGAAACACTACCCTCTTTCGGAAACTTGTTTGAAATAGGAGATTTGCCTTTTGATCGATTGAGAGCATCAAACTTTGCTTTTAAGGCATTGTATGACATTCGCAAATCATTGTATTCTTTTTGAAAAAGATCTTGGGATGCTAATTTAGATTCCAAAGAAGCAATTTGTTTCAAAAAATGATCTTTTTCGGCTTTTGAATCATCCGTTTTACGAGCCAATTTCCGTTCGAAAACAATATTTTCTTTTTTAAGTGTTTCAAAATATGTTTCGAATTTGTTTGTTTTGTTGAAAAGATCAGTTTTGGCATCCTCAAGATCGTTTGTACGTTGAGCTAAAAGCGTTTCAAGCTCAAGTACTTTTGTTTGAAGCACATGATTTGCATTTTCTGTTTCAAAATCTGAAGAATTAGAATCAAACAGAGGATTTGGATAGGAAACTTTTGTAACTTGAGGCTTCAATACTTCAGACTCCTTTTGTTTCGTGTTTGATTTTTGAGTCTGAACTCGTGAACGTTTGATTGAATCAAACAGGTTTTTGTAAGTCTGTTTCAAATGCTCATTTTCTTTTTGTAATGATGCCACAGCATGTTCCAATTCAATATTTTTTGTATCAAGTTCATCCAAATCAAACTTGATTTTGGCATCATCACAATTTTCTTCAAAAATCTTTTCCTTTTCTTTAAGCACTGATGTCAACGAGTTTTTACAAGAAGCAATTCTTCTTTTGAAACAAAGATTTTCAGATTTCAAAAAATCCACATTCTCATGCTCATGGCAGACAGATACCGACTTAAGTGACTCAATTTGATTTGTGAAAAATTCTTTTTGGATATCAAGATTTAAGCATTTTACATCAAATTCATCTTCAAGAGAATGGATGTACTTTAAATCTTCTCTCATTTCAGTGACAAGAAATTTTTCAAAGTATTCAAAACTTAAGTTGATATTTTTCACTAGAGGTTCAATCTCATCTTTTAGTAACTTACAGACTTCCCTTTTTAGCCAAGAGTCTGATAACATGAGACGTCTGTAGTCACGATCGGTGTATTGTTGTTTCGACCAAATGACCTTTAACGTGTGCTCAATGTGATTTTTAAGATTACAAAACTGTTTCCTTCCTTTATTTTGCCATAATTTAGCATCATAAGTAGCAAGTTGAACTTCTTTGAAAAATCTTTTCACATTTGTGTCTTTTCTTTTGAAAGGTGGTTTTGGTATTTCTGACAATTGTATACAACCATACACAGAAAATACCATTGAAATGCTCTGATACCAATTGACGAATCGTGTTTTGGTTAAAATATTATGAATCGGGAGGTCTTGGATGATGAAAGATCATCATCTTCATGGTTAAGGTTAGAGAGAGAAAGTGTAGAGTGAGAGAGAGGAAACCTGGTTGTTTTATTAATAAGAGTGAAAGGTGAAAATTACACACCAGCTCCAACCTCCTTGTGAAGGCAAGGAGGGCTTAAATAGGGCATCAAACACATAACTTTGGACGGTTTCAGTCCATGTGTTTGAGCCAAACATAATAACTAATATAATCCCAAATATGTTGTCACATTTTAGTGCGAGAAGCATTCCCAACAATCTTCCCCCAATGTGGCAACATATGGGATTACTTACATCATTTCCTACAAGTACAAATACAAATAAAGAAAGGTCTTCATAAGCTCTTCATGTGCTGAGGATGACTACAGTTGACGCTCTTTGTCTTCATCTTGTACCTCGGCTTGAGAACTTTTCTTTACTTGTAGCCAAATGATGTAATATACATGAATTGGATTAACTTCCCCCCAATTCATGCTGCATGTCTTTAACGGCTTCTTCATATACTTCCTTTTGGCGAAGTTTCTGAATCAGCTTCCCCCCAAACTAACAACCGTCTTCAGCAGATTCGAAACTTTGATGTAGTTAACATGTCTTCTAACTTTTGAAGGTTGTAAGTACGCAGCGGAATTCGTAGATGACATCGTAAACCACACCATGCAAATCTGACTAGTTCTGGGTAACGGTTATGCTCAATGCGGAAACTCTGTTCGGGGGTAACATGCAAGAAATCAGCAAGATCTTCTCACATAAGTAGGCTACTCTGCACATCACATCCTGCGAAAGTTGAAACGATTACACCAAAATCACAAAACTGAACTACTGATCATCTCTGCGGACGTCTTCCGGTAGTAATAAAGTTGTAAGCTCGATCACGTGAGTCTGTTATGTGTCCCCGATGTGCACATTTCTTCCCCCTGAATGCAGATCCATCTGGAAAAAGAGTGTTTTCGCAAAAAATGCAAAGAAAGTCAAAGAAAGTCAAAGCACATCTACTCTCTTTTCCCCCACGATGTCTTCGCGGAATCGGAAGCATACACACTATGGTTACGATGGAAACGGAGGCAGCGTACACCCTGTATGTCCAATTAAGCGAAGATGTGTGAAGTACCATAAATAGCCCGTGAGAATCAACTGCTGATAAAATCTCTACTCTTCTATACTCTTCTCATCTAACTCTTTACCGACCCCATTATCATTCCGACGGCTTTTTGTAGTGACCACTGATGGAGAAAACCCAGTATTACGAACTTGAGACTGAAGTAAAATAACCCAAGCTTGTGACTTAAACTTGCACTATTGTCTGACTAAGTACCTATACTGAGCACTACAACGTAACTCCTTAAAGCATAGGTCGATTCATATACCCATCCAACCATCCTTTACTGTATATGAATACATCTTGAATAATCCACATCTTTGTGTGACACTTGAGCACTACAATGTAACTCCTTTAAAGTGATAGCTATACTCTGTGAGCACAACAACATAACTCCTTACATCAGGTATAACTAGATAACTCAAGTCTTAATCATTTTAAAGGTTATAAGCTCGAACAAGGATCTCGAAGAATCATGCATCCAACCAACCCCGATATCTTCAAGATACTAAGTACACGCACCCGTGATATCCCACTTCAACCTCAAATAAATAATAAAGAATTAACCCCGTAGTCACATCTTGCGGTTCAATACCCAACACTAGCCTTTTGACAGTTTAAGTGAACTATGATAATGGTTTTATCCCGATCTTGTCAAAAATACGTATCCCCGTGAAAATTAATCATTTTGTCATTACGAACCTCAAAAATAACCATTAACCAGAACAATGACTAACCCATAATTTATAAAAAAAATTCAGCTTAATGCTTAACGGATTAGATCATAAAATTATGGCCCATGTCCAAGAGCCACATCCAAACCAATTGGAATACCCGGTCCACCACATAAACCCAATCCACCAACAATCTGTATTAATAATTCAAACCCTAAAAATTCTCACATAATCTATCCTAATCTCTCACACACCTCACAAATACACCGCCCCCAAATCCTCTATCATCAAAACAAGATACAACACAACTCAACCAAACCCTAACAAAAAACCATCCGCCCACATGTATACATCAGTCACCAATTACCTTAATCGAATGACAGATAGTCAATTACAACCCATTGAAGACTGCGCTCCTTGATAACACAACCCCGAGCGAAGTTGATAACTGTTCAAGTCTTCAAGATCTTTTATGGATCTCTGGTAGGTTGTTTGATGTTGTTGTGTTTCGTTTTTCAATTTCAACCGAAAGAAGGAGAGATGATAACATAATTGTTATTGTCTTTTCCTTTTTATTATTTTTACTTTCGGATATAAAAGAATGAGTTTAATCTCTTCACAGATCTATGATGTATTATACTTTTCGTGTTATGATTTTGACGATTTTGGTTTGTGGTACCACACGAAAAGAACTGAGATCTCGTTAATGTATAGTTCGAGTTTTGTTGTAATTTGAGTCATGAGAGTGGATTGTAGATGGGATTGAAGGTGAGTTGTTAGGATAGACTTGGATTTGTGTTGGGAGTGATTTATGTTATTGGTTACTGATGATGTTTGTAGTCAATGACTCTTTGTTTTATTCACCTTCATCTCCTTCGATCATACAGCTCGTTCGACTTGGTCGTTCGACTAGGTCGTTCGACTTGGTCGTTCGACTTGGTCGTTCGACTTGGTCGTTCGACTTGGTCGTTCGACTTGGTCGTTCGATCAATTTGGAAGAGTAAGTCTAACTCGACTACCCTTGTCTCGTTCGATGAATGCTCCTTCGATGACAAACCTCGTTCGACTAAAAAAAAATGCTCGTTCGATTGCACTTTGGTTCCTTCGATAAAGTTGTACCGACCAAACAATCTTCACGGGAATAATCCAATTAGTCACAAAAAAAAAATGATAAAGTTGTACGCAGGACTGAATATGGACAGAAAGGTAGACCAGATACATTTAGATCCACACATAAAAAAAAATACGACTTTTGACAAGAAAAAATCACTCAAATCAACCAAAACTAATACCATGGCTCTTATACCAATTGTTGTGACTAGAAATCACTCTTTATCACACAATATTTGCACGTTAAAGCAAGAGATGAGATGGGACAGTGAATATGGATCGTATATGGTTTAGAGAATAGATATGGAAGTTAAAGCTTTTCTATTATTTCACCCACACATTCACAGTGAACCACTTCCTCAAATGAGGAGTTTTGCACTTTAAATACTACAAGCCTTTTGCCATTAAGGCTTTTGTGTGGGCTTTGTGAGCTCTTGGGCTTGAGTCCATTAACTTGGACTTTTACAAATATTACTAAATCTAACATAAGCCCAAATTATACAAAGTTCTAATGTGTTTGAATGACCATCACTTTTAATACTAAAATTAAAGCTAACAGACTATATGAACCAGATGGTGGAGAATTGATATGGAGATTTCAAGCTCAAGTCAAGGACATCAATTGGAAGTTATTTGGTACATGTAGAGTACACAGAGTATCTACAAAGGATGGAATAGAGATATATATGCTGGTTGAAAAGAATTATCCACTCAGACCAGGTGTTTTGACGATGATGGCATGTGTTAGACTGGAAGCTAATGAAGAGTCTGAGATGGCTGATATGCTAGTGGCGAAGATATTCAACCTTGCACAAGAAGTAAAAGCTAGATCTAAGAGATTCGCTTGATGGGTATTTGAAAGAATTTTCAGCATTAAGAAGAAGAAGCTTAATTCGAAGAAACTTAGTGATTTGGAATGAAATCATAAGTTTAGGGGAGGATTGTTAGGAAATTAAGCTTAAGCAGTTAAGACTGTTGGAGGTAACAGTTAGAACTGTTGAAGATTGAAGTTAAGACTGCTGAAGAGTGTTGAAGACATGAGCAGTTAAGACTGCTGAGAGAAGAAGTTAAGACGGTTTATGATTTGTGTAAGTAGATAAATATGGAAAATATATTGTGTATATCGTATAAGAATAGATTGATAGTTATCTTGTACAGGAATCCTTGGTCTATAAAAGGATTGCCTAGGTTAAGGTTTAATATATGTGAAACATAATACGTATTAGAAAGATTCAAGGTTGTAAACCCTAGTGATAGGAAGATCACTCATATTATTATTCTAATAATATTGAATCGTTGAAGGTTATTATTCTGTGTTCTTTGTTTCATTCAAATCATACAAAATATATAAGGTCTTCTAAGTGCTAGCTAGTAAATTCCACGCGCTAGACTAAGTATAATTCTTCGTATCATATCTAACACAAGGAGTGTGTGTAGATCCGGTCATGATCTTTGTGAGTATTGTGGAGGTCCTCACCAAAGTTTTGAGTGTCAAACAAATAACATGTTTGTCAATGAGCAAGTTCCATGTAATCAAAACTTCGGTTATGACCATTATCCATATAATTCACCGAATCAGTCACAACAGTTTTACTGATTTAAGAACTAAAAGAAACTATTTAAATGATTTAAAAATATAAAAGTCGGAAAAATATAAATCTTTTTTCTAAAATTTTCTTTTATTATTTAGGATTTAAGAACTAAAAGAAACTATTTAAATGATTTAAAAATAGGAAATGACTTGGGAAAAATATGAAAAACTCAAGGTAAATCTAAAATATTATTCTTAATCTAGGAAAAATAAAATCAAAAGTTATCTAAACCCTAATAAGCAAATGGGCTAATAAGCAGTTGGGAAATAAGCACTTAAGCACCAAAAATTACCAAAAGCTCAAAATTATGTTAACACACTACTAGAAGCTTAAAACAACTGAATAAACACAAATAAGCACAAGGGATAAGCAAATAAGCACTTGGGCAGTTCACTAGTTTAGGGCATAAACAATGCCTAAACCACCAACTTGCAGATCAGATAAGTACTTCAAATATGCTGATTTAGGGAAAACAAAGACCAGATTCTAAAAGCTTATACTATAGGCTACTTACAAACCAAAAATGCCCAAATTCCCAGATCAATTGCTTATTCAAATTGGGCTCAGATCAGATGGTATAAGAACTAAAAACTGATGCAGGTTTGAATCAGTGAAATGGGGGAAATTGCAGACTAGTTTTAAGCTATGAAACAAGCTGAAAAGTGCAATACCATATTATATCTTTAAAGACTGTTATGTAAACAATTTGCAACCCAAAAATCAGGACTTCAGCTTAACTAGTTAAGCCACAATTAAGCTGAGATTAGCAGCTATGAGGCTCAGATCTGCTCAGTCTATACTGAAGCAGTATGATGATGAAATTTAGTCCAAATCCTAACTAAGCCACAAGACTTTTACGCAACTACTGAATACTGACTTAATAGACCCTAGATAAAAGAAAAATGACAACAAATAAGCTCAAGCTTATTCCAAGCTTATGATGGCAGTTGAGTATCCAAGTTTTACCCCACAAACTCAAAACCTCAAAAAGCTTCAAAAGCACTTAACCTCTACTGAAAATAGCTTAACTACCCTTAGTTAAGCTCAATCAAACTTAGTCCACAAGCAAATGAACAGTACTGAGCTATTTTGACCCTAAAACAGGCTTAACCCAAACACCCCTTTAATAAGCACTGTTGAGCTTTTTCAAAGAAACAGACCAGATTAAGCTATGAAATTGATTTAATACTGATAAGCTACCTATATTTTAACCTTATGAACTGATTTATAATAGCAGAGAAGCACTTAATAAGCTGAAGTGGACTTTAGCTATTTATAGCTTTTTTTAACCTTTTTTTAAGTAAAACTGAGATTTAACTGAGATCATCTTTCAAACTAGCATTTATTGACTTTAAATAAGCAAATAAGCATAAATAAACACTAATGAGCATACAATAAGCAGTAGCACAGTAAAAAGCTAAAATATGAGAGAATATGGAAAATGCTTACAACTGACAGGCTATGGAACATGGAACTAAAAGATCAGGACACAACTAGCTTGTCAAAAACAAGCTAGAAAACCAAACAAGCTCATCCAATATAGCTTATTCCTTCCAGAACTGCTTATTGGACCACAAGTTGACTTTCGTTGACTTTTCTTGATAGAACCTGTTAAAGCTAAATAGAAGCTTACAAAAAGCTATTGAGAGCTTATGTAAGCTTATATGAGTGATTGTTGAGCTTGTGATGAGTTCTTAACAAACATTTAACTGAAGACGAATTATAAGAAAATTTAAACTTTCAATAAACTGAAAACTGAGTAATATACTGAATTAAAATAGAGTAAACAACTTGTAAATAACTTGAATTAATTGCTTGAAACTTGAAATTACAATAAGTAAAGACTGAAAAATAAAAATGATTATATAAAATTAACTACTTGCCTCAATAGGCTTACAAAGAGTTCTATTTATACTAAAATAAAGTGGGATGTGTCTCTTATCTTCCTCTGAGCAATTTCTGACCCTTGGATGCCCTTGAAATGATCTCAGCCATTTAAACCACTTTTGGCGCCAAAAAGGAGATAGTGGAAAAATCCACTATCTCTGATAACTTGAAATGGGGAAGAAGCATTAATTGCTTTTAGCTTGTTAGGTGGAGTGGGATAGGAGGAGGGGGTGGGTGTTGCAGAGAAATACTGTGGGTGAGGGTGGTATGGTTTTGGCGGGGTGGTATTGAAGAAGAAAGGTTTGACCGAAGTCAAACCTTTGGTTAACTAAGGGAAATAGGCCGGGTTAGGTATTTTTGGATTGGGCTTGTTTTTGTAGTGAGTGGGCTGGGTTTATAACTGGGATGTGTTGGATTTAATTTAGGGTTGGGTTAGATTTAATTTAGCAGCTGGGTGGGTTAGTTTTTAGGATTAGATTTGGATTTTAGGTTTAATCTTAGGGACCAAAGTTGTAATAATCTGAAAATCCAAGGACTAAGGCTGCCAAAACTAGATATTATTTCCAAGGACCACTTGTGTCATTTTGGTATTTTGGGGGTTGACTTTGACTCTATCTTTGACTTTCGTCTTCACTTGATCAAATGTACAATTATTGTCGAATCGATCCAAAAATGCTCGTTTTCGCTCCGTTTTCAATCCTTCAGTACCTGAGACACATAAAACACAAACCAAGGATATCTGCAATATAATTCAGTGTTTTAGGTCATTTTAGTGTCATTTATGGGTGTAAAATGATGAGTATTTAGAGACTCATCAATCCCCCACACTAAGCTATTGCTAGTCCCTAGCAATCCGATCATATGAAGTAATGAAAGGATCAAAAGAATACCAAGCATACCCCGTTTTGATTTTTTACAAAATGCCAGAAATTTAAACTTAGAATAAAATATATAACACGCTTGATTTCCAAAAATGGTATCACGGAACAGGATTCAAACAAACTGGGTGTCTCCAGGGAATTGTAATCGTCATCCTCTTTTTGATACTTCCAACTAAGCTTAAACTTAATGTGCAAATGCTTTTTGTAAAATGCTAACACTACTTATACCAATAATCTATGTAAGTCGAAACTTAACTTTTCACTCCCGCATATTTTCAAGTTTAGGCGACTGTGCTTATATTCAAAATTTTGATAACAAAAATCGACGTTTTTATAAAACTTTGACTAATACTAGCTGAAAGATAGATTTAAAATTCACAACAAGCAAGCTTCAAAATTTATTGCATTTTGCAATATCATTCCATTTTTATTTTCTTTTTTCATTTTTTTCATCATCATTTTTTTTTATACATACTTGTGCAATATAAACTAACGGAGTTTCACGGGAACCAAGATCTTAAACCTTTCGGCATAAAGGATCCAAGGGCCGTTACAACGGAGAGTTCCAAGACCTTAACGCCTTTCAGAATTAAAGGTCCAAGGGCCGGTGTAAGAGGGTAGCCAAGACGTAAATGCTTTCCGGAAATAAGAATCCAAGGGCCGATCTTGAACCTTAGCTTTTTAGCAAATACATTTATTACTTAATTCTTACATTATTATGACATATGCTTGTTCCGAAGTTTAAATAAAGCTTTGAACTAGTATTTTTCAGAATCGTAAAGAAAAATGATTTTGTGTGTTCAAAAGTTTGAAAAATAAGCACTAATTAAGTAAGATTAGTTATCTCCTGGGAGGAAAAGCCATAGATTACTTATATAAGCTCTAAAGAAAACCATTATTCTACGCTTAGCATTTTCATTTGCACATATCGTAAAACCTTAGTCTAATAGTTAAGGAAGCAGCCAGATCAATACTCTGGCAGAGTCAGGATTCCCTTTGTTCTAACCTAATCAAGACTAAACATTTCTTCTTTTTATTGCAATTTCTTATTTAAAAACGAAAAAAATTTAAAATTTTGGGCAAAACGGGGGTACTAGGGCACTAGAAGGTACATATGTGACAAAATTCGAGAGAATTCCTGGCGACGTTGCCGGGGATCGAACCCGGGTCACCCGCGTGACAGGCGGGAATACTTACCACTATACTACAATGTGACAAAATTCGAGAGAATTCTCCCCCACACTTAGAATTGAATATTGCCCTCAATATTCAAAGTACCGGCTATTATGCCGACACTTAGAACGTAAAAAGGTAAGACTAATAGCCAAGTGTGTGAAAGAAATCTCTATTTTCACAAACAGGATTAAAAAGATATCCCTAGATAATCATTAGCAAAAGGATAGGATATTGGGCGGCTGGATTGAAAACCGGCGCGACAATCATCACAATCCAAGGGAAACCTGAAAACAGAGCAAACAACACAAAATGCACAGCACAGTGGGATTCCCCCACACTTAGTGTTAGAAATAAGAGAGAAGATAGAATCATGGGCATTTACCCATGCAATGCTAATGTTTTTGTTAACCGAGTCACTAGCTTGACTCGACCCCGAATTCATTGGTTCATGGGGAAGCAAGTGGAAAAGAAAATCTCCATCGGACTTTCATTCAAGATGTTTGGATCAACATTGAATTTCATGAAAGTTCCACTCCGATGAGATACATCCGGCTCAAAAGAATGATAAATGGAGATGCCGGGGTCAAAAACTTTGTTCTCATTCCCAAACGAGTGAGGGAAAGGACAAGCTACCTTATAAGCACAGAAAGGTAGAAAAACTCGAACGACATATGTGAAGTCAATATAATGGCGATCCTCAACGGGAAATGTCACATATGTCAGAGAAAGATCAATATCGGGATTAAGAGTTGAGGTCACATCATCAAGTTTATGAATAATAGAGTCCTTGACCTCATCGTTTTCTAACTCTTTATCAAAGAGAGGATTTATTTTGATAGAAAAGTACTCATCATCAAATTCGAAAAGAGAATTCGAATAGACTTTGAGACTTTCATTTTGAACGTCCTCATCAGAAAGTGATTCGTCATCACTAGAGGAAAAATCATCATTTGAATTGAAAAGGGGATTAGAGAAAATCCCAAAAAATTCATTGTTTGTATTGAAAAGAGGGTCAGAAAACGTCCCGAAAAAATCATCAGTAGTGTCAACAGGTTGTTCACTACGAAAAGAACCATCACTTTCACTGTCGGAAATATCCTCAGACTCACTTGGGATTAGGATAAGGTTCTCAGCACTAGACTTTATGAATTCGTCCGATTCCTTTTCAGGAATAGTGCTAAGATGCTCATCCCCCATAATAAGAGAGTCCTCGGAGTCCAAAGTTGGAAAGAATGAGATTATCAATCAAGTCAAGAAAAGACAAGAAAGGACAACAACTCTACATCTCAAGATCACAAAGCATGGAAAAGAACGAAGAATAAAGACTCCTCTTACACAACGTTAAAAGTTCAAAGAGCAAGAGTAAAGAAGACCAATTCACAACAACTCATCCAAGACAACTAAGGAATGACTCAAGAATGACATCCCTTAGGGGGAGATTGTTAGCATTACTTTTATTAGAAAGTAATAGAAGTGATGGTCATTCTATATTTAGGAACTGTGTAACGTTTATATGTAATGTGTAAGAGTCTAGTAACGGGCTATAGGAAGTAATCTAATAGGCTACTAGTTTAGTCCAAATAGGTTAAGTCTTATATAGTCAAGCCCAAGTGAAATAAAGCCCAACCCAAGCCCATAGGCGTTGGAAGTCTATATGTAAGCAAACAAGTCTCACTTGTTTGTGTGCTTGTGCGTGTTTCTAGTGTGTGATAATAAAAAGACTATCTCCATCTCTCATTCTCTCTCCATCTCCATCACCGCCACTCTCATTACCACCACCACCACCATGAACACCATCAAGTCACCATGTTTATGTGTAGTTTTTTGATTAGAATGGGAGCCTACAAGAACCCTTCCATTTAGTCTCTTGGAAGCACACAATGTCTACCTTATGTCTCCCCAAGACATCAGCCAGCTCAAAGAGCTTACCGGTCAAAGACCCTACGTTCCAACTAACCACCCTAATCATACGAGAGGTCGCTACACTAACCAAAGCGTCTATCCTAACCCAAACAAATTACAATCAATAATAAATCACAAAAGCTAAAAGGGGAAGACAAGCCCGCACAAGCAAAACCAACGCTAAAACAAAAACAATACTCAAACTAAAGCAAGCAAAAAAGTAAAAGGAGTAATTCAACACTCACTAGTACAGATATGGGATTTCGTCACACATGTGGTATTTTGAACGGCCACACAGTAACTTATTTATGTGACTAAATGTACCAGAATAAAATAAACAGCCACACTTGATCCGACTTGTGTGACCATTTCGGAATTACATCTGAGGCTATAGCCACACATTTGAATATTTTTGTGACTAGAGATATCTGGTAAAACTTGTTTTGATTATTTAGTCACTTATAATTTGGGACGTGTGACAGATACAAATAAGTTTGAAACATTAGTCACACTATATATATACATATGTGACAAATATATGTCACACAATTGAACAGTGTGACAAAAATCCATATATAGTCATTTGAAGTAATTGTGTATATGGCTAAATCATATACTCAAGTTTGTCACACATTATTTCAAAGTGACTGCTAGTTTTTGTTGAAAATTTAGCCACATATGAATTTGAAATGTGTGACAACTGAAAAGTAAGTTTGAAGCATTAGTCACGATATGCATTTAAAAGTGACAAATATATGTCACACACTTGAACAGTGTGACCAAATGTCATATATGGTCACACTAAACCATAGGCATACATGATTAAGTGTAACCAAAATTCGATACATATGGTCACGTAAGTTAATATGTGTGTCTAAAGTTTAGTGTGTGTTTGCCTGCCAAATCCTAATGTGTATGGTCACATTTAATTGTAGCACAATCATGTGACTATAGGCTATACAATAGTCACACCATATCACAAATGTGTATCTAAATTATGTTTATGGCCACATTATAAGGGTATTATATGTGACCAATACATTCAAAATAGTCACATTGTGAAATATTCATGTAACTATTTTTTATTATTTTAACAAAAACTTTGTCCTAAATGGTCCTAGTATGCAATAGTCAAAAATTTTAAAATCTCAATGTTTTGGCTCCATTGTAAGCATTTATGTTGTCTTTAATCCTATCTAGTTGTTCAACAACCACATTGTACCATATTATATCCTTTTTTTTCCTGCATTATATATTACCCCAGTTATCATCAACTCTTTATCATATCAATTGCTTTTCACCATGGATGCACAAAATGGTTGTCAAATGGTCTACATTGACTGTTGGGTTGAAATTGAAAACAAGGTTGGATTGACCTTTTTTGCAAGGCGTCCCCCTTATACGGATTTCAGGTGGTATGTTTGTCCTGTGTGCCTTGAAAGAAGGGGAACCCCATCTTATACGGGTAGAGGTGGTGTTACAAGGGAAAACACAACTACAACAGATAGTAGTGGATATGTAATTGGCTTACATATTAATGCATCTACAATAGTTGGTGCTTACTTAGGCAGTGGTGATGAAGAAACTGAACCAACTGCAACTCAAACAGCAAGTGGAGTATGCCCAAGTCAAGCACCAAGTGAGGAACCTGCTACTCAAAAACCAAGTGAAGAATCTGCAAGTCAAACACCTAATGAAGAACCTCTAACTCAAAAACCAAGTGATTCACCTGCTAGTTAATTAACCAAGTGAATCACCTGTAAGAAATGCTATGTTGTCTTTCAGTTTAAATGTAATTTAACTGATATGTTGTAATTAATATGTTATTAATAATGCAGTATGGTTACTACTCTTTTTGTATGTGTTGACTTTATAAGTCAAACTGGGTATTCAACATTGTATTTTTCAACTATACATGTTTATCTCATAAGCAATACTAACTATACATTCTAGCAGTCTTAACTCTAACTCTAGCAGTATAAACTCTTCAGCAGTTGTAATGTTGTAATGATCCCAAACAATTAATTTTGTGACATATTCTTGGGTCCTAGATCATTTTTCATCTTCTTGAGAAATTTATAAGCCATCTCATCATAAGTAAACTGAAGCTGGTGTCTTTTCTTCCTAAACAACATCTGATGTAGAATGTCTTTGAAAATTTTTAAAGAGTAATCCTTTTCTACAAGCATGTAGATCACCAACTCATTTATAGTTAAAGCATGTACTCCACATACTCGAAAAAGTTTCCATTCTGTAACTATGTTGTGCGTTAGCTTTCTCCAACATTCATCCTCATGACTTGGTTCAAACATTACTTTCAAGTAATTCCAGAAGACTCTATCATAGATTTGTTCTGGTGTTTTATAACCAAATCTTTCTTTGAGTAACTTCCATAGAGCCACCATATCTTCTCTGTCAAAATTATGAACCATCTGATGAAAGCTTTCAAACCTTTGAGATGAACCATCGTGCCTCTTAATATCATAATAAAATGTTTTCCCTTGAAATCCAGACTTGAAAGCAACAATGCGTTGTTTAATATTTAAAGGTTCTGCATCCATGGCTTCTCCTTCCGACTCTCTAACAGATACAACTAAAAGTTCAGTGTGAGCTTGCATTTGTTCTATATTAGCATCAACTTGCTCAGTTTGCTCTTGGTATGTGCTCTGCTTTTTCTCTGCTTTGTGCTCACTCTTCTTCTTTTGACTGCTTTTTCTTTCCAGTTGTTCACCTGCTCTTTTTGAACTTGTTTTCTCTTCTTTCTTTTCTTCACTGCCCTTCACCACCTCATCATTCAAGAAGCTTTCAGTGTTTCTCTTGGCAATTGCATATAATTCTTCAATTCTTTTATCATTCAACAATTTCAAATCCTTTAGTTTCCAATTGTCCATATTCTTCAAATACCTGCACATGAAAGATCTTCTTTGTGCTGGAGTGGGTGGCTTGTTCTTCTTAGCTTCATATCTTTGTGCCGCATACAACTTCTTTCTTCCATCAATAAGTTCTTTTAGCATCCTGTCTTTTTCATCTATTGAGTACTGATCTTGCTCTTCTTGATGTAGTTTCTTAGCAAGCTCACAATCAGCATCAACCTGAGCCCTTTCCTCATCCCATGCAACAATTAACTCGACATTTTTAGCATCTTTTTCTTCTTGTATTCTCTTTTGTTCCAAAATTCTCTGATTTTCTGCTTCATACTCTTGTACTAATTTGTTAGCAACTTCAGCATCAACTTGTAATTGTTCTTCTTTTGATAATGGTTTCTCCACAGGCTCTTCAATAAGAATCCCTTTACCTTTACCTTGTATCTGTGGAGTTGATTGTTTAGCTTTTGGATTTGATAATGGCTCTTGTATCACAACACCTTTAGTTACTGGTTTTGATGTCGTCAGCTCAGCAAGTACACTAACAGCAGTTGTATCCTCTAGTGTAGCAGTACTAGCTTTTGTACTACCAGCTGTAACTGGCTCACTAGCAGCAATAACTGGACCACAAGCAGCACTAATACCCTGATCAGTAGCACTATCAGCAGTTGTAACCTTGACCAAATAGCTATCAATCACCACTTGATTCCCTTGGTTATCAGCAACTAACAATTCCATTGGATCACTCTCTGCACCAATACTTTCACTCTCTTTAGCCTCCCCTGAAACTTTGCCTTCATTCCCCCCCCCCTGTTTGGGAGAATCCTTAGAAGCTTCAGAAGATATAACCTTGTGTTTGGGAATTCTTGATCCTTTGACTCCTTCTAAATACCTAACCCTTCTCTTCAAAGCCTTTATCTCCCCACCTTGAGCTTTGATGACTCCATCTTGAGAAGCAGCTAGTGTTTGCAGATCAACAATTTGTGCAAACAACTTGGTACAGGTATCCTTCAATTCATTCAAAAGTTGCATACTATCCTCACCACTTCGGCTTGTGTTACCTAGCCCGAGAGGTGGATCATTGGAAATGTTAAGTTCAGTCTCACCCCTAGGATGAACATCTGAACCCCCCATTATTTCCATGTGACTGGGTCCTTGTTGTTCCCTTAACACGCTTAGAGTTAACTAGAAAGTTAATCTATTTGTGTTTATGACTAATACAATGTTATGATTAATTCTAACAGATTAATGAAAACGTAAAAGTAAAAACACACAAGTATTTTTCAACGTTTAAATTCTTATTAGAAATGAATCAAAGAATCTATTACCCAAGTGTTTTGCGGAACAAACACTTGGGATTGAATAGACAAGGTATGGTGGTGTCTCCTATCTAAACTCAAGCTTTGCTTTGAGTGGTAACAATTCGACCCACTGAGCTATCTCAGGGATACGTTACTCTTTGTAGGAGAGAAGTTTCTTTGTAAAAGTCTAAGCTTTCAATGTACAAAACATACATAACTTCTCTCCTTTTGAACCTATTTATACACAAGTATAAAAGAGTAAAAGTGATTAAAAAACTACAACTTGTTGAAGCAAGCGTGTCTGACAATTACAACAGTAATTGTCATTTCCAAGAACCAATGGGAATGGACTATAAAGTCTTTAGGAGTGGTTGGTCTGACACTCCATGACTTTTAGCCATCTTAGGGAAAGTTTCTTCCTGACAAGATAAGATTTGATCTTATCTTAAACTCTTCCCAGATCTTCCCGCCTTTCTTTCAGGCGTTGAGTTCTTCAGTCTTCAATCACTAAATGTTGTTGAGGAGACTGGGGTTCAGTGAGTTCTTGTCCAACACTCACTGAACCATCATCTTCTTCTTTGGCTTAAGTCCTACTCAGGGAGTACCGCCTTCCTGAGTAGTGAATCCTTCTTCTTGAATTCGCCTTAAGCATCCTGAAGATGACTCACTGAGAGACTGTTCTCTCAGTGACTTGAATTGTTCTCGGTTTAATTTACACTTAGTTAATTTGTGTCCAAATCTTGTTTTAAGTATTCTTGGGTACTGATGGACCCAACAATCTCCCCCTATTTGGATATAAATTATTCCTAAGTGTTTTGATCAGTAATGAGTGAGCTAATGACTTCTACTCATACTGAATGTACTAGAATGTAAATAAGGACACTGAAATAATAAAAACATCATCTTATTAATATCATTACAAGGCCTAACTAACTAAGTACAAAAGGGTAGTGGTGGTAGTCAGGCCGATTCATCAGTTCAACTTAATCCCAAGGGCTTCAAGCTTAGGCTTCTTTGACTGCAGTTCTTGTTGGTCAGGGTGCTCTCGGATTTTCCTTTTCAGATCTTGACAAAACCTCACATTTTTAGGAGTTTTGAGTGGGGAGGCCATCATTAGAAAGCCAAGCATGGCTTTGATCCCTGATAGATCAATATCACTCCACCTCTGAACGGCTTGGTCACCGAACTCATCAATGAAGAACATACCTCTTTCAGGTTGTTCAATGACCACATTGTTCCTGAATGGAACACCTTCAGGGAGAGCCCTATTACAGTCAAGACCAGGAACCTTGATCTCGGGCTCAGCTTCAATCTTCATTCTCTTTTTTGAAGAAGACTGAGAAGGGGCAGGCTGTTCAGCTAAAGCAGGAAGAAGAGATGGAATACCAAGTTCCTGAGGTGCTGCTGCCAATCTTTCATATCTCAGGCTCAGGGATTTTAACAGATAAGGGACCACAACATTAGATTTTTTTGCTAATATTGAACCCAATTCATCCAACTCAATGATCCCGAATTCTGCGAATCTGAAGGGGCTATGAACCTGAAGGATTCTTTTGTCAGTACTCCTGTAGACAGTAACAATGGCAGGCTTGGTGTTTTGGTGAATCTTGATATCAAGGATGGGTTCAGGCTTCAACCTGCTTGTCATGACCCACTGATATCTCTCAATCCTGTTCTGTCTAATTTCTTCAGCCCTTTTCGCCCTTTCTTCTCTTTTCTGCCTGAGAGCAGCCAACTGAGAATTCTGAGCTTCCACAAAGCTCTTGCCACCTTCCCTTTTTGCAAGGTCTTTTGCCTCAATCACAATCTTCTCAGCCTCTTCTCTTGCAACCTGAATGAGAGCAAGCTTGTTCTACCTTTCATCTTCAGCAGCTTTCTTTACTGCCTCCTCTTTCTCTATGTGAGCTTGAATTTCAGCATGAGTGAGAAGTTCCATCACCCCATTGATTTCATAAGGAACCCTGACTGGTTCATCAGGGTCTGGCCTTCTTTCCTTGGAGGCAGGTACCAAGATTGTGGGCTCAGGCTCAATGGTTGTGAGAATACCCTTGCCTTTTTCTTGGTGGGATGAAGATGAGGTGGCTTCAGGATTCTCCCCCTCAGTGTGAAAAGGAGGTTGTTCTTGTTCAGGTTGTGGAGGTTCTTCAGTGACTTTCTCCCCCTCAACTGTTGCTTGACCCATAGTGAGAGCAAGAGTTGGTGCGCTCACTGAAGTTGAGGGAGCTTGACCTTTGAAGGCCTGATAGATCTCAGTCATCATGGACTTGATGTCTGAGGTGTCCTCCTGAAGAGTTGAGACCTTAGTCTCAAGAGAAGCCTGAGAAGCCTCTAATGCAGTCATCCTTGGCCCAAGATTCCAAGCCAGGGAGGAAGAAGACAATGCCAAAGAAGCCATGTGGGACTCCATAAGACCCAGGGAAGATCGGATGGAGTCCACTGAAGAGTTGAGTCCCTGAAGATTCGAGGATCTCAGCACAGTTACCAGCTCAGTCAACTGAGAAATTTGTTGCTGGTAAGTTTCTGAAGCCTGAAGAACTTTTTTGTTTAGCTCAGGGTCATCTTTCACTGACTCTTGAATAGTGTCAATGCTCTTTTGTAAGTTGGTGAGAGACTCGTTGAACAGTTTAAAGTTGTAATCAAGATTCGTCAGTGATTTGTAGTCAATTATATTCCCAAAAGGAGAATTTCAAAGGAAATATGCAAAACCCAAGGTTCGTTGTCCCGATTGAAGATTGAATGGAATATGTGATTCGGGATCGTGATTTGTGTTGTGAATGTGAGATAAGAGTGAGATATTTTGGTTTTTAAACTAAAATGATGAAATACAAACTAAAAACAGTAAATAACGCAAAGGGAAGACTAAACTAAGGCAAACGTAAATAAAGACGCAAAGGAATCCTAAAATTACGGTTAAAACAGAAAATAACGAACCTAAAACGTCAAAGTATTGAAATTCTAATCCTATGAGTGCAAACTAATTTTTCCTAAGTTCAAAATACTAAAAGAAAATTTTAGGAAAAAGAAAAATATTTTTTTGACTTTTTAATTAATTAATATTAATAAAAAAACTAAATTTAAGAAATTAAATAAAGAAAAATAGCAAACGATTGAGAAAAATTATGAAATTTTACTGGTAATTATTTTAAACTATACTAAAGGTAGGAAAAATAAAAGGTTTGAAAAAAAGCTCAAAAGATAAGCAGAAAATGAGCTATAACAGTTTAATTAAGCAAAAAGAGAACGAAGGTATAAAAATTAAATGATTGAAAAATAACACAAGCATAACTAGAGCATAACTGGTAATCGTGTTTGTGTGTGAGTGAGGAGACCTGGGTTCGAGTCCCAGGTTTGGCTTTTTGGAATTTTTTTATTTTATTTATTTTTTTTTTTTTTTTTTTTTTACTTTTTCTTTTGGAAAGCTAAAAAGCACTGAAAAATAAGCTTCTTTTAAAACTGGAATTATTTTTAAAACTGAAAATAAGCTGAGGAACAACTTATCAAATCTAAACAGTTTGCCTTTTTAAAGAAGATGATTTAAAATTTAAGCTAGAAAACACAATAAGCTAAAATAAGCAAAGAAGAAACTTGATTAAGCTAAATTATACTAAAGTTATTCTAAAACATCCAAAGTACTTCAGAATCAGCTAATCCTAAAAGCCAATAAGCAACTGGAACAACACAAAAAGCAATAGACTAAACTGATGCAGGCCTATAGATGGTTTCGGAGGTGGTTTTAATGGACCTCAAAAGCTATCAATAAGCTTACCAAAGATTCTACAAAAATTACTTTTCACTACACAAACCACCAAAGTATATCTGTCTTAATTTGCAGCTTAATTGGGCTAATAGTGAAGGAATTAAAAATTCAACAAAAAGGCAATTTACCCAAAGTGACTGCTGAGTCAGTACACACTGATGAGGCAGTATAGGTTTTTGAACCTCAACTTGTTCAAATCTAAATGAAACAATGGCAAAACTTGGAATCTCTCTTAATCCACTAACTTGAACACAAAAAAATGTCAACAACTATCACCAACACAAGCTCAGCTTATACAAAGCTTATCAAGGCAGTAAAGAATCTAAGTTTGCACCTATGGGTTTAAAACCTTAAAAACTTTCAAATCAGCTTATAATACCTTACAAGCAGCTTATATCACCTATTTTAAGTAAGATCAAAGTATCTCAAGTGACCAAATGAACAGTAACCTAGCTGATTAAACAAAACAGCCACTATTCCAAACAATCCCTTAAAAACTAAAATTGATATTTAGAACTAGAAACTGCAAATATAAACGATGATACTGATTATACTATGATTACCTAAGTAAATTATCAACTAATAAGAAATATTCAATAAGAAATAAGCACTGAAACCAACTGAAAAAGATTATGCTAAATAATAAGCTAAAATGTGAAAAATATAACTTACTTGGGACCTCAGCTTAAAAGAGGCACCAATTATGGCAGCTACAAGCTCCTAGCTTATCAATGATAAGCTAGGTTAAGATCTATAAGCTCTTCCATTGTTAGCTTATCTTCCACAGCTTATTTGACCAAGATAGTTGACCTTTTTTTTTTGACTTTTGGGAATTTTTTAGACTAAATCTGATTTATCCTAATTAAAGACTCACAATAAGCTAAACAGCTTATATGAGCTTCTACTAATGAGAAATCAGCTTATTGAAGCTGAGATTTAAGACTTGAAAACATATTTTTGTATTTTTTTTTGGTTATTTTCTGATTTAAAACAAAAATAATGAAAATGGAATATCAAAGAGCTTAAACTAAGGTGAAAACAGCTTATGAAATAGTAACAAAGCTTAAATAACAACTTTAAATGAAAATAAGATTGAATAAGAAATATGGATTAAAACATAAAACTAAAATTTCATTAAACAAAGCTTGATTACACTATAAAACTTTGAAATTACAATTCAGTAAATAAAACTACAGCATAACACTACACTAAAAACTACATGATCATCTGAGGAGAGGGGAGGGCTATTTATAGCCGAGCTTGGATGCTTCTAGCATTTGCCATGTCATCAATCCACACCTCCTTGTGCTTCTTTGAGTCGATTCCATCCCTTTGATCACTCTTGGACATCACTCAATCAATTTCAGCCCTTAGATCATCACTCCACGCATCACCCACCAATCAAAAGCCTTGAATTACCCTGGGATTGCTGACATGTCATTCCTGACATGTCAGAATCCTTCTAGAAAGACGTGCAAAGTACAGAAATACCCTTAATTGTGGTGAATTTCGGGGACTGGGGTAATTAGGGTTCATAGCTGGGTAATTTGGGAAAAAGGGGGCGGGTAATTTTTTTAATATTGTTTGACTGGGAGTAAGTTATAGGTGTTTGACCGGGTGGGTAATTTGGTGGATTCAGGTTATATAAAAGAGAAAGTGGGCTCGGGTAAAGGGTTTTAATGGTTGGCTTGTGGATTTATTTTAGGCTGTGGGCTATTAATAGAAAGGGCCCGGTTTGGTTTATAGAGTATAGGATTTTTAGAATTAGGATAAGTTTTGTAATTTTGTAAACTTGAAGGGATGAAATTGTGATTCTTACAAAGTTGATCCAAGGGCTTGTCTTGTAATTCTTTGATGATTTCTTCCCCGGTTCCGGATTTTGACCTTTTCTAAATCTTGTGCTCGTTTTCTCAGTTTTTGCTTGATTTTGTCCGTATTTCATGATATCCGTACCTGCATATAAACAAACACAAAAACACAAATATCTTTGGCATTTTGGTTAGTTTTTGGTCATTTTGGTCTTAATTTGGTAAATAAAAGGTATGTGAATAAGCACATACCAGTCAGGGAGAAGGAGATAGATGACATGTGCTCATTTTCATCATCATGATAGGCTTCCACTGATTCCTTCAGGTTGACATAATGAACAGCGGCTTCAGTGTGCTGGTCAAACATTTCTTCAATCAGACCTTGGAAGAGAGCCTTGTTGGTCTTAAGCAGGAACTTGACCAATTGTCTCTCAGTGAGAGGAAGAGTGTTGTCATACTTGCTAAGGATGTTATCAGTATCAGAAGAACCAGCAGCTTGAGATTCTGATTCTTCACTTGGATGTGGAGATGACTGATGTGATTGTTCAGGTTGTTCAGAGTGTTCAGATTGTACATCAGTTTCCATATCCTCACCTGCCTCAAAAATTTCCTCATCAGTCTCTTCCTTGAGCTCATCATCAAACTCAAGAAGAGCCTGAATGTCCCCCATGGACTCAATACCCAAAAGTTGAACCGGCTCCTCTTCATAAGAAGACTCGCCTTTGTTTTGGCCAGGTCCTGACCCCGTTGTCATAATAACTGAGTGGGTTTTCTCAGCCTGACTAGCCATAATAACTGGGGTAAAACCAGCCTGGCTTTTGGGGGCAGTTCCTAAGTGAATGGATCCGCCTGAGGGGGTGATGGGTTCCATATCAGCGGGTTGTTTCTTTCCCTCTGAGTCTTTGTCCCCCTTAGCGCCTTCAACTACTGATGGGTGTTTTCCAGTAGTATCACTAGGCACTGATTGTGATGATTGATGGACCCCCTTCCCATCAGGATTGTACTATCCTTTTGGGGATTTAGGGTCCTGAACTCCCTGAGATCCTGAGTGTGATTTCTCAGGAATGTTAGCAGGATGTGATTGTTGGTGGGTCCCCTTCCTAGTAGGATAGTGCTGTCCTACTGAGGATTTAGGACCCTTTTCTCCCTCAGGCCCTGATTGTGATTTATCAGTTCCTTCATCGGGATGTGAGAGGTTGTGGGTCCCCTTCTCAGTGGAGTAGTACTGCCCCACCGAGGATTTAGAACTCTTTTCTCCTTCAGGAACTGATTGTGATTTGTCAGTTCCTTCATGGGGATATGAAATGGTGAATGTTCCTAATCCCTCAGACTTGTGTATGTCAGTGGGAACATGTGGAAAGGGTTTGCCCGAGGACACTGAGGATGATTTCTCAGCGCCCTCCGTTGGCCTTTGTTTTGTGGTCAGGGGGGTCTCTGTAGTGGGTGTCTCAGAGGTCTGGGCCACATTCAACCTCTTTTTAAGGTTGAGTTGGTTTTTGGCATCAGTCGCAGTGGCGAGTGGTTTGGGTCTAACCACCTTACTGGACTGACCCTTCTTTATCTTCTTTACCTTCTTTGTAGGTGAAGGTACTGGAGAAACAGCGTTTTCCCCCTGAATAACCTCTTGCATGTAGTTAGTCAGGGCAATGAGTTGTACCTCAGTGATGCCACTAGTGAAATTGGTCTTGTGTAAGACGTCAGGTTTCATACCAAAGACGTCAGGCCTCACATAGTCAGAACCAAGAAGGTCCCGAAGCACACAGGAAATAAACCTAGGATAAGACAAGTGTTTTTTCCTAGATTTCCCTGAGAGCTTAGAAACAAGGTCACGGAAGATAATACCTCCGATATCTATTTTTCTACCCTCCAAGAGACTGAACAACATCAATTGTTGTGATAAGTTCAATTGCTCATTGGAGGATTTATTCCCCCCAAGGACCTGAATGACGAATGTCATCAGGATCTTCCAGACTGGGTGGAACCAGGTTTTGACAATTGGAGCCTTTTCTAATAAGGCTCCAGCGGACTCCTTAGGACATTTTGGGTCATGAGGTCCTAAGAATATCAACTCTGCTTTGACCTCTTGGTCAGTAGGATTGGGCTCAAAAGCCTCAGCAAAATCAAGACATGTGGCCTTGATGAAGGTGTTGTAATCCAGGAAAAGGGGTCTTTTCCCATTCATCACTGTGAATGTGATGATGGATTCTTTGGTGTCTTTTGGGCTAGTAGCCACAGAAGAACACTAGAATTCCCTCAGGTAGTCATGGTAGATGACTGAGGGGGTCTTGGTAAATGCCTTTGCAAGAAAACAGTTTTGAAGATATTTCATAACGTTCTTGTAGGCAGGGAACTTTTGTGGATAGGAAAAGTTTCCCACCACATTGTTCTTGGTGAGATCTACACCCTCTAATATGAATTCTACATTAGGGGCGTAAATGACAGCTTTGGAAGAAGCCATATGTGTAGGTGAGTCTGGGTTTGACATATGGTTTTTGGGTTTCTAAAGCTTATGAACACACACACAAAATTTTGAGAGTTGAAAATGGCAGAGTTTTGCTTAGTATTCTAAAAAACGTGTGTGTGTTAATTTTGTTTGGGGTATTTATAGGGAAGTGAAGTGGAGGGTATTTTAGGCATTAAGCGGATTTTATTTATTCAAAAAGAATTTTTGGAAACTGTTTTGAATAAAATATTTTGGGATCCGCATTTAATGCCAACACTCCACTTTTCCCTTGTTTGGCGCAACAGTCAAGGTGAACAGTTGAGCAGTTCTGCAAAAGTGTAATTTGTAGAGATGAGTCATCACATATCTGTAATGTGATTGGAGAGGCATTTAATGCCAAGTGGGAATGTGGGGGCCCAGAGGTGGAAGCCAGAAAGGCAAAAAGAACAAATATTCTTAAATTAAATATGAGTTCAGTTACCAACCTCAGACATTTACTAACTAGATACTTAGAGCATTTAAGCCAGTATTTAATGTCTTTTGAGGACCCTGAATGACTTTTCATTCAGTGAACCTGTTTGTCAAGACTTGGGTTTAGTCACTGATGGTTCTAGTGATCAGGAATTTGGGTCTAATTCCTAAGGTTCAAGGGTTCAGGAACTTGGGTTTAGTTCCTGAGAAACAAGAATTCAGGAACTTGGGTGATGTAATATATTTGTTTTTTTATTTTTCCAAAGAAATTGTAACAAATACAATTCCCCCGGGTCGTTCTCCCAACGAAGGTTTGACGGCGAATAAGTCGAATCGGAGTCGTGAAAATGTGAAGTGAATAAGTGACGTGAAAGATTATTTTTTTAGTATTGATTACACTAAAATAAGGAAAATTAAAATCAACAATCTACGCTATTAAAATAAATGCACACAAAAAGAAAGCAAATAATGCAAATCCCGGGCTAATCCCGAGATTTATAAAACTAATAGTGAAATTATAAAGCTAAAATGCAAGGATTAAAAGCTAATGGACTAAGACTGCAATTAAACAAAACTAATTTTTAAAGAAATAAAGAAAATAAAAAGTTTAATAAAAGTTAAGGGACTGAAAAAGTAATTTTTGAAACTTATATTTAAACTAAAACTTTTAAAACAAAGACAAGGACTTAAACTGTAATTCTTGAAACTTTAATAAAACTGAAAATGATTTAAAACAAAGCGAGGGACCAACTTTGATTAAACTGAAACTCGGGGACTACTTGGCAAATACTTAAAATTAAAAAACGATTTTAAACTAAAAAGCAGCCCAGGTTCGAATCCTGGGTACTACAAATTAATCTAAACTATCTTTTTTTCTTTTTCTTCTTTTGCAAATCTAATAACTACCAACCTCTACTAAATTTATGAAAAGAATGAGCTTATTTAAGCTCGAAATAGCTGGAAATCAGCTTGACCACAAGTAAGTCAAGTTTTGCACATCTTTTATAAAACAGCTCAAATTAGGCACAAAATGGACTCAAATAAGGTATCCAAATCAGCTTAGAAAAACAAAACAAAAGCAGATACTTAAAAACAGCTAGCTTGCCTAGCTTTTGCCCCAAAAATCTTTCACTTAACTCAACTAAATTGCTAGAAATCAACTTGTGAACTTGTCTCAAAACTGAAAAGCATGGCAGACTTTTAGCAGACAGCCATGAGTATTATACTTTCAATCCAAACTACAACAAGAACTCCAATCTAAGACCTCAAATACTTAGAATCAAATCATGCACATATAACCCACTAAATGAAACAGTAATAAGCAACTTGCCAACAACTTTCAAACTAATCAAATGCAAAATAAGTAAACAACTGCTATCACCCAATATTAAGACCATATGAGCAATAATAAGCAACAAATAACCAATAACATCAAATCTAAACAACCTTAAGCTACTGATGCAATATTGAGATGAATTTTTAAAAAAAAACTTACAAAGCTAATTCCCCTCAGCTCAACAGAGGGGATCTCACTATGCTTGCCTGTCTTTAGACAGGCTAAGGGCTTCCATTTCACCCCCTAGACCATCACTCCATTTCTGATTCACCATGGTTCAAGTAACAAATGACTTTCTTTGACTTTTGTGTTAATTTGAGTGAAACTGATTAAGGTGCCAAGTTAAGCTTCACAAAAGCTATATTAAGCTAAAATGAAACTTGAGAAAAAACGAACTAAGCTTGTTGAAGCTTGATTAACTGAACTAACATTTTGATTTATTTATATTTTTTTTTTATTTTTTTTTTATTTTTTCTTTTGTGATGATCAGATATTAAAACAAAGTGAATAAACTAAAAACTGAAATCAATTATAACTAAATGAGAATTCGGATTCAAAATAACTTCAAATTTAAACTTTCATTAAAACTTAAAAATTACAATAATCAAAACAAATAAACATAAACAGAAAATTACAATACGAATTATAAGACTAAAATTCTAAAAATACTTTGACAGCATAACGTTGCTAAAAAAATTACATACGAAAAAAGGAATAACCCTCTCCTATTTATAGGCTTTAACCGAACCTTCTGGGTCTTGCCACCTTGGCAATCCTCGTGCTATCTTCAGCCATAATCCACCCTTAGATCACCTTGCTCTTCAATCCTCCATTTCTAACCGTACGATCACAGATACGCGTGTTCGGTCCAATCAACAGCTTCCGCGTGTCATTCTTATTGTCAGGGTCTTCTAGAAGGGCCAATGATTGACAATTGTACCCTTAATTGATGTAAAATCATGTACGGTAATTCTAGGGTTTGAGGAATAGTAAAAATGGGGGAAAGGGGTGAATTTGGGGATCGAGTTTATTTTAGTGAGAAGTGTGTGATTTAGTTTATTTCTTTTTGACTCTTTTGACCGAGTGGGATTTTATGGGTTTGACCGGGTTTATCTTTTTTTTTTTCTATGGATCGGGTTAAGAGGATGGGCTGTGGGCTTGGGGTTATCGAGAATGGGCTATGGGTAAGTGGTGGATTGGATTTAGAGTAAATAAAGTGGGTTTGGTAAATTGTTTTGTTAAATCCGGATGTTGCAATTTTAAGGTTTTAACAATCAAGGACCAAATATGTAAATCCTGAAAATCAAGGGACCGAATTGGCTAATATTCCAAAGTGATCTAAGGGTGATTTATGACTTGTTGACCAAGCATGACTTTTCCGGTTCAGCTCCGAGTCATTTCCGTATCTCGTGCTCGTTTTCTTGATTTTCTTGTGTCTTTTGTCGGTTTTCACGATATCCATCCCTGCACATACAAAAACACAAAAACACAATATCTTTTGGCATTTTGGTCGGGTTTTTGGTCTTTTTGGGTCCGGTTTTGGTCAAATAAAGGTATGTGTTTAAGCACATACCAAATTCCCCCAGACTAAGCTATTGCAATGTCCTCATGCAATGTTATAAAAACACGTTTTTGAAACCGAAAATTTCTAATCTCTTTTTACTAACTTTGAGAAGTAGCAAAATTTTCAAAAGAGATCAAGAAATATTAAGTTCTAAAAACTCCCCGATTTTCCTCTTTATTCTATTTTTGTATTTTTCTCATTTTTCAAGTAACGGCTTTTGATGACAATCATTATCTATCGATAATTTTTAGGGTCATAGAGTAGAAACACAACTCATAAAGGAGTGACCATAAGGATAAAATTCATCGTTCTTGATTTTTCACATGCTCCCAAACTAAGCTTATAAACGAGATCACAACCTACTTAGAAATTAGATGCCAACACTACTCATGGAAGTTACTTGTGTAATAACCTCTCGCTCCCATTTTCTTATTTTTGTTTCTACTTATTTTATTTTTTGAGAGAAATGAATTTCTTCATAATCATCTCATTTTCATAATTATTAGTCCGATAAAGATACTAAGTTTAAAACGCTAAGTAGTTTTCCATCTTCTTGCAAGAAAGTTTGCCTTAAAAATGAGGTCCAAATCAAGGTTATTACATACGTCAAAGACTAAAGAACTCATACAAACATGTAGACATAAGTTGTGGAGAAACATCACGTGCACCTCATGTGCCCGATCTAGGGTCATTCACATGCACCTCACGTGCCATCAACTTGTCTAACATATTAAGCACAAAATCCATACATCTCAACATACAATTTTTTTTTTTTTTTTTTTTTTTTTTTTTTTTTTTTTTTTTTAACTCAAACTTTTCTTCACTCAATAACTTAATACCACGGGATTACCGGGTGTTTCCAAATCATCAAACATACAATAGTAACCCTTAGAAAACGAACCTTCACGGTTTAAATCCAAGACCTTACCGCCTTTAGAAGTAAGGATCCAAGGTCCGATCTCAATCCGAAATCTAAGAGCACTTTACAACTTATTCACTCAATACGGGACCTTGATGTGTACCCAATTTTTAGAGAAAAAATTCTTTTAAGAAGATGGAGAACTAAATTTCGTTCTAAACCTAAATATCTTTAATTATTTATACAATATATGGGGTGAAATAATTTTACGGGAGCAAAAGGCCACAAGTACCTACGACGAGCTCTAAAGAGAACCACTACTCCACGTTTGGCATCTAACTTCTAAATAAATTCTATCATTTCTCGCTCTTCGCACATTTAAAAATCTCAAATAATGAAATTCGCGAATACTTAGCCGATAATCAGCCACGCATATATAAAGTCAGTTACAGAAACTTGCAAATTCTTGAAAAGAATTCGCGTTTTCTAGCTCCTTATGTAAAAGACTAGCGAAAGCTTTAAAGCCATGCATGTATAAAGTCAAGTACGGGAACACGCAAAAGAGCAGCTCCTTGTGTACAAGACTAGCACAAGCTTTTATGATCATCATTGGTTAAGGGAACAAGCTAGGGCTCAACACGCCCGGTCAAGTCAAAATTTTATTCCTACTCTACCCAGTGGAAAATCAACAAAAATGTCAAAACTTATTATATTTTTGCACAAAATTTTTAAATTTTCTCATTTTTTGGATTTTTTTTTTTTTTTTTTTTTTTTTTTTTTTTTTTCAATTTTGGAGGAAAAACGGGGTTGCATGAGAAAATAGCAAAAATCAAATCGCAAGATTACCCCCCCAGACTAAAACGAGACATTGTCCTCAATGTCTTAAAGGTACGGGTATCCCTACAAAAATCTAAGGCCGTTTATTAATTATGCCAAAAGATAAATGTAAAACGATAAGATTTTGGATATTGGATAAGCAGCGGATGATGAAACTCGAGTCGCGTGAAGGAAACACGAGCACGAGAGTCTTCATCATCGGGCATTCCTGGACACAGCACAGAAAAACAACGAGACACAAGATATGGAAGAGGATCCCCTCCTCTTTATTAAGAAAATAGAAAGAAGATAGATGGATAAGCATGGGGTGCCTCCCACGAAGCGCTTGTTTTTGTTAACCGAGTCACATGAGCTTGACTCGACCCCGAATTTAGTTGTCCATGGGGAAAGTTTGGAGATCCGGGACAACCATGGATGGTACATCCCCTCCAAAATAGTGCTTCAACCTATGACCATTCACCTTAAAGTTTGGACCGTCATTTTGAGCTAACTCGACGGTTCCATATGGAAAAACTTGAGTGATGGTGAATGGCCCAGACCAGCGGGTTTTGAGTTTGCCCGAGAAAATCTTTAGCCGAGAATTGAAAAGGAGGACTCGATCACCAACATTGAAAATGCGGTTTTTAATCTTAGAGTCATGAATCCTCTTTGTTTTCTCTTTGTAGATCAAAGAGTTCTCGTAGGCTTGATCCCGAAGCTCATTTAATTCATTAATTTGGAGCTTACGGTGATCACCCGCGGTCTTAAGGTCAAAATTGGCATGTTTCAAGGCCCAATATGCCTTATGTTCGAGCTCGATGGGCAGATGGCAGGCCTTTCCGTAAACCAGCTTGTAAGGAGTACACCCGATGGGTGTCTTGAAAGCGGTTCGGAAAGCCCATAAAGCATCATCCAATTTGTCGGCCCACGAGGCTCGATTTTCACCAACGGTTCTTTCAAGGATACGTTTCAATCCACGATTCGAAACCTCGACTTGTCCGCTTGTTTGCGGGTGATACGCGGTAGAAAGTCAGTGAGTGACACCATACTTGAGCATAACTTTTGCAAATTGATCATTGCAGAAGTGAGTACCACAATCACTGATTATAGCACGAGGAGTTCCGAATCGGGAGAAGAGATTTTTTAAGAATTTAACAACCACTCGGGCGTCATTAGTGGGGAGCGCTTTAGCTTCAACCCATTTTGACAAGTAGTCGACGGCCACGAGGATATACTTATTCCCTCGTGAAGACGGGAATTGCCCCATGAAATCGATGCCCCACACGTCAAAAATCTCACAGACTTGAATTGCATTTTGAGGCATTTCGTCTTTTTGCGAGATTTTTCCTTGACGTTGGCAAGCGTCACATGACTTCACCAAGTCGTGGGCATCGCGGTAGATTGTCGGCCAATAGAATCCAGAATCAAAGATTTTTTTAGCGGTGTAGCTGGCACCATGATGTCCCCCTGTGGGTCCATTATGGCAAGCGTTGAGGATGTCAACGGCTTCTTGGCCATGCACACACCGTCTTATCACTTGATCGGCACATATCCGGAATAAGTAGGGATCGTTCCAGAAATAATGTTTAACATCTTTGAAAAACTTCTTTTTCTGCTGGGACGACATCCCTTTCACCACAAAATTCCCCGCATGGTAATTTGCGTAATCAGCAAACCATGGGGTACTCGGATCATTTTTTGAAGATATTTTCCCAAGTGTCTCGAGAGGAAATGTCTCGGTGATTTCCTTATTCTCGAGAACACTTTGATGAGGATTTTCCAGTCTGGACAAATGATCAGCGGCTAGATTCTCTGCTCCTTTTTTTTATCACGAATGATAATGTCAAATTCCTGAGGATTAAGGGTTCAGGAACTTGGGTTTAGTTCCTGAAGTTCAGTGACCTTTCTCACTGAAGAACACATTGAGTCAGGGATTCAGAATTTACACATATTTGGATGGAGTCAATCAGTGGACTGATTTTCAATATCCAACATTCCTAGTTCAGCTTTCAGTCTGGTGAAAGTTGGTTCATGCAATGGCTTGGTGAATATATCAGCTAGCTGATATTCAGTAGGAATGAAGTGTAATTCTATGTCACCATTCATGACATGGTCCCTGATGAAATGATATCAAATATCAATATGTTTTGTTCTCTGATGAAGAACAGGGTTATTTGAGATAGCAATTGTATAGGTGATGTATGAAATAAATAATCATATTAAATATATAAACGCAGCGGATAAACATCACCACACAACGGATCCATAGTGCCATATGATCAATCAAATATAATAAACACATAAACAAGTGAGATATACCTTTGAAGCGTGATCCGGGAGTCACCTACAATATGTATGTGTCGACTTGTATATGAAACCCCAAGAGATCAATAAGGTTGATCTCTTCTATGTGTATCCACACTACACGTCCTTGATCACCACCCGATGCTAGTCTAAACCCCGCAACAATGAATCTTGGTATAACCTACAATAGATAATATCAAGAGGAGATCAAAACCACAAAACCCTAAAGGGTGTTATGTTTGTGCCGTGAGGATGGAGAGGGGAGAGAGAGAGAGGAGAGTTTGTTATGGTATTATTATAATTCAATGTGTAATTGATTTGATCAAATCCTTTGATCTTATCAATTACAATCTTACATCAAGGCCCCTTAACAAGTTCCATACTCCCTCTTGAACCTCCCATATGGCCGGCCACATTAAGGGCCCACAATGGGCTTGCCCGTTGTTGGCCCAGTCCAAAAACACTAAGTCTAACTTAGTATTTAATGGCCCGTTATTGATCTCGAGTTACGTAGTCATTTATATATTGTAAATACGATAAATACAATCTATAAAATGGTGTCTCTGTGTATAAGTGTGTGACCCCATAGGCTCACATATGTCTAGCCATATAATTAGTGATTATGACACGAGCATACTCCAACAGCTCCCACTTGCGACGTCATAATAATCAAGTAATTATACTAGCAATGGTTAGCGTCTAGCAACACGCCAAAGCCCCTAGAAATATGTGAGGGTAGTTTCTTAAACTTCTCATTTCAGATGGTTTATATGTCATCTATCCTTTTGTTACAGATACCGTGTTGAATATTAGACATGGATCAAAAGTCATTCTAATAGTTCAACTATTATGTTTCTCGATATAGATATTGAACTAGATTACCAAGTGGATTTAAGATTCATCTTAATCCCAGTTGGGTACGACCATACAAACATCTGTTCAATTCATCGAGGGGCCCAATAGTATCTAACTCCAAAACAAGTGGAGGAACAAATCCCATTTTGACTACACGTGTCATTCACATGCTTCATATCACTCCTGATAATGGCTTTTATAACTACCTTATTCAGGATAGCGTTTAACCATATCAAGGAATGAAATTCCACACGTGCAAGACCTGCTTGCATCTCAAGTCTGAGGATAAGAGACATAACCTCTTGCGAGATTCACTATTGACGATGATCCATGTAGTGAATACTCGTAGGTTGGGTCAATCCAATGTTCATCCCAATGAACAACATGTGAGTGTGGCAAATAAATCACCAACACGCTCACATTTGTCTTAATTTGATGATACTCCCGTATCGTCAACCGACAATGGATAATTTTAGAATAAATAAATTATTCATGGATTAAACATGCAAATATAGAACACAGTAGTATAAATGAAGACGATCATACCCGGTATATCAATTCATTGTATAATACGACTGCTTACAGTTCCATTATCCAAATACTAAAAACAGATATGCATAAGACTACTCATAGGTCGGGATCCGATGTTCCCACCATGATCGAATCATGTTGTGCAAGACAACAAGTAGTCATCTGAGTAAACTTTGAGAATACTTGTTTCAAAACTCATGAAAGGTTTGAATGATGATTGTCCTTTGTATGTGCACATTCAAGTACAAGACGAGAATCGCAACAATACATTCCATAGGGTGTTTGAAGCCAGCAAAACACCTACTTTAGATAGTCATCTGAATAGTTTCTCAAACTATAAAGTATTCTTATTCTTTTAATGTATAACGCATTAATGCTCTCAGTCGAGCACATCTAGTCAGCAATTTCATCATTCATGATGACATCCTACCATGACTGGGGTTGAGTATCATCTCAGTTAAATAAGCATCAGCGTATGCAAACAAAACAGAGTTCCTCATATATCCGTAAACGTTTGAACATATCTTTGGTCCTATGTAGGTCCAATATAATGTTCGTTTAACAATTATCTAACGACTTTCACTTAGATATTGGTTGTTATCAACTCATCTTGCATTCATGCAAATGATAAATATATAGTCCAATACTTAATATGACTTACATGATGAATCCTTCAGTCAAACTTAAGATTTCCAATCATGTGTTCAATCTCATCAAGCAAGATTGATCATTGAGACTCTCCTCAATAACGTGTCATATTATGTTTAGACTTAATAACCGCTTATGTTTATTCTAATAAACATATACATAACAAGGTTGTATGTCTTATTTTATAAATCCCTCAAGAGAAACTTCATTCCAAGCTAAGGATTAAAGTCTAGCTTAGATGGAATATTGTTTCTAATATGTTAATGACATATGAGATTTAAGAAAATAAATACAGTGCTCCAACTTGCTCTTAGTGTACTTAGGAGTAATCTTATTAATCAAAATCAAATTAATTATTTTATAATTAACTCAAGATCTTTGCTCCTAGATGCATGATCTAATCCACACATGGATTATTTTATCTTGTATACATAATAAAGATTATATGGATTCATAAACCCTTTTGATTACTCATCGTCCTCGCAAAGGTAATCAACAAGAAAAGTGTTTTGATATCCTATTGTCATATTTCATTTACATGAAAACAGGTATGACTATTAATCATATTTATACATCCAATGTTTCTAGGTAGAAGGATTTAGTCATAGTCAATTTCTTGAGTACGAGTAAACTCCTTTTACTAGTCGTGCATTAAACGTGTGTACAAGTTTTCCCTTTTGAGTTTTCTTATCAAGAAACTCATTCTTAACCTCACAGTCTAACTGATTGGTAAGTGATCAATCAAGCTCCATGAGTGATTGTCTTTCAAGGGCTGCATCTTAACATTCATAGTTTTGAGCTACTCATCAGATACAATATCTGATAATGCATCTCAGTAGTTAGCAGGTTCACCATGTTCCTCTAACTTATGTCCCTCAGCATTGATATAAAAACTATATCATTCAGGTGCAAGAGGTATCCTTGCGGATTTATGAATGAGAGATATCAATCTATGGTTTAACATATGCATGTTCAACCTTAGTATGACATTAGCAAGTGTACTCAGAAGGTTGTGTATTCAGTTCTTGAGCAACTTCAAGGTCTAAAGGTACTCCCACTTGCTTTTGTATGTAGAGACTAATCTCTAGATACTCAGCATCATGAGAAACAATAAATTGTTTTCAAGTGGGACATCCAGAATACATCGTCAGTTCTTGACTCTAGTTTGTTAATTACTTACTCTTAAGTAGTTAACAAATTCAGAACTTTAATCAAGACATAATGAGATTCATCTCATGCCATACTACAATGGTGTCTTAAATTCCTTCTGGGTTGGAACCATATTGAGTGTACACATGGCACATCCAATTTCTAACCTTGATAGCTTTGGAGGTAAAACAGTTTAAGTCATCAAAGATCAAACAATATCAATAGTGTTTGATTTTCCACGATGGACTTACCATAAGGTCGTGGTATTCCATGAGGACTGATGTTGTGAGACTATCACACAACTCATTAGATGAACTTATACCTTTTGGCTTACATATCTGCCAACCAAGTCAAACCAGATGACATCAATAGTAATTTTAGCCCACTGCATACTTTACTTCATGTGCATGTTTTGACTAGAAAACATAAACATTTAATATTATACATCGTAAGTGTACATGTCTTTAACAAGAAGACATAACAAATCAACGTCTTACTTTTCGTTATTTGTCTTTCAACAATTAACTGAATTGATGTTTTGTGTCTTTACAAGAGACCTAAACATATTCAACTAAAGTAATTACGAGCGCCGACACTTGGCCTCAATAGTAATTTCAAGTTAATTTCATACTTCATGATTATGACTTTACAAGTAGACATAATCATATTTACTAAACAATTCAGTGAATATGTTGAAGTAGCTTTTCATGTTATCTTGATATTTGTTCTAATTAGGGCAACATACATTTTATGTGTAGAAGTCCTAGTAGAATTTTAGTTTCTTACCTTGCAGTCAAGAAAAACTATTAGTCATATTGTTATATGTTGTACCTTGCACACAATTAAGATTTCTCCCACTTGTGCATGGCACAACATCGTGAGAGCATGCAAACAACACTACGCTCGTTTGTTTGTATGAGCAATATGACAATGTATAAGATAACATATGATTTTTAGTCAAAAATCAAAATATTGATATGTAGAACTTTATCGTTTTAATAATGAATCATGCATAACAATTTTATAGATAACATTTCAGGAAGCAACATCAGGAACGCGACAAGTTATCTTATAAAATTTATGCAATGGTTCTTATATAAACTATGATGCTTGACATGTGGAAAGTAATGTATTATTTCAAGACAATCTAGAAATAAGATGGGCAACTTGCAAGGTAATAAAGCTTACAGCTCCCACTGGATTAGACAACATTACATGTGTTTCGTCACCAGTAATATAATCACGTAGCTCCCACTGGATTAGACAACATTACATGTGTTTCGTCACCAGTGGAGAGTGAGCGGCGATTAGATACTTTCCTTCTTTCATTGAATATCTACACATTATTGCTAATGCGAGTCACTTTGACTAGTAAACATGTACTTAGGTATTCAAGGAAGTGCATCAAGTTCTAACATATAGATGATGGGCTAGTCATCATTGCTATTTTAACTTGAAAATAGGCATGCATTTCCTCCATACTTGGTCTACCATACCACAAGGGTATGTAGTACCACAATAGATTTATTGGGTTAAGACAAACTGCTAGGTAATCATGCTAGTAATTGCCTTTACCACTTTGCGGTTTATTGATATTTCCGTCTTCTAATTATTTAAACTCATTTTAGTTTGGTAGCTATAGAAAACGTGTTCTTTAGTTATCCAAATATCTTATATTTCTACAATGTTTCAAAACCGAAACTAGGGTTATAAAACAACGTTGAAGGAATAAGATGTGTAACCATACTTAACCGTTTTGACTTTTTCAAGACATCACGATTTCTAGAGTAGGTGTTCTTTGAGTTTTATTAGAATTAGGAAAATTCAAATATTCCTATTATGGCTTTTCCTCATAAAGAAAAAGGATAGGAACAAGTCTCTTTCTTACAAGGAAAGAAGACTCAGTTCGTACTTTTAACAAGAAAAGAACAAACTTTTGTTTACGGTTGTGTTGCATTAATTCATTAATTGAATTTACAAAGTTCAATTTTAGTATTTTCGATAATTATCCTTTTATAAATTAACTACCCCATGTTTATAATATAAAACAATTAATTTACGAAAAGGCTAAGATCCACATTGTGCTTCTACTATCACATCAGTTGATCTGCTAGCAATAGTAGATTCAATTGGTAGGCGACGATCACCAATTGTATTACATGTACAACTCTTAGATCCTTATGGGACTCATGGCATCTAGTTTCAAACAACTAGTGTCATGTAGGCATGTTTAGTCCCATCTTTGCCTCGGGTCAAGGTCTAACCGCTTAACTCGATTAAGTCATCCAATTTGAAAACGTGTGATAATATATCTAGGTCTCACGCATAGAGAATAGTCACCTTGGGTTACAATTCAACCTAGGTCCCACGCATAGGCAAAAAGTAATTGCAAGTGTCCTCAAAATTGGACGGCACGACTTAAATTTTGACGGGTAAAATTTTTTGATGTGGATCAAAAGCGTGTACGAAAGAAGCATGCATTCATTCTTCGTAGCACAAGTTAAAAACTTTTCTTAACTTAAGTCTAATCATTGTTTTAATTTATGTGTGTCAAGTTGTCCATTTCAAGACTAATATATATCCTATGTGGATTATTATTTAGTTTGGACAATACAAATAAATAAATAAACAAACAATCTCAACCGGTTTAAGTGTTGTTTATATAGAAAACAATGATTTTAAGTTTCAAATCATATTTAAACTTAGTTAAACTAAATCATAAGACTTAGTTCAAAATGGTTTATGTTTTGTTTTAAGTTTTATGAAAACAATTTTCGTTTTTCATGTAGTCACAACCATACAAAAAACAACCAAACAAACATACAACCACAATATGCAAAGCCTCAACCGATGAAAATCCTATGCTTGGTCTTGTGAGCCATCACAAGAACCAAGAGTCAACTAGGGACTTATATCACAACCACATGGAGGGCTCCCACTTGCTCCAAGACAATCATGAGCAAGTAAAAGGCCCATTATGCACTTGAACTTCAGTTTCTGTCAGCCCAGTTTTTCTGTTTTGCAAGGCCAAAAAGCCCAGGAAGATCACCTCCTCATGATTCGACCCAGTTGACAAAGTTGTAGCCCTATGTCTTGTGGACCTGCACCAAAAATTTTAGAAAAAAATACCTTACCAATCAGCAGGTAATCACGTTTTCCCAACAGGTGTCCAGCAGCAACTTTCAGTCTACAACTCTTCAATCTTTCGCCTTTTGCTTCCAAGCTCTTGTTTACAATACATATAAAGTAAAATACAACTAATATACTTTGTATCTACTGTAAAATGCCCAAACATTGGCAAAACCAAAATTGAAATACATTACAAAAGTGCCGAAACAATGGCAAACCCCAAAACATGAAAAACCAACCAACAATCACAATCACAACGCACAAGTGGTCTAGGTTTTCATCGGCTTTGCATATGAACACATAATAATACATTCAAATAAAGATTATTACATGGTGTTGGCTAACTCCATGGACAAACATGCATGTATTTGCCATGGATAACAAAATAAATAGCAAGAAATAAATTGTTAGCCAACGAATCGAAGAAATAATTAACAAGAATTAAAACCCCGAATGGTACGCGTGACAAATGGCCAAAGACTCAAACCCCACTGATGTTAGGACCTTCTTAACACCATTTTACCACAGAAAAATAAGCCTCATGGGCTGATTTGAAATCGGGTTAAAAATCTTCCAAAAAACGCGTTTTTAGGCCATTTTACGGGTACCGATCAAGTAGACAAACAACGTATGCATAACAAATGGCCATAGGATTAAAAAGTCCAGATCTTAAGACCTTAATAAAGTCGACATATTCAGAATATTCAAGCCCTAGGGGCTGTTTTAAAATCACACTTTTAAATCCATTAAAAAACAACGTTTTTAGCCATTTTTACGCATACAAGATGATCATATGACAACATATGATGGCTCATGATACCACTATAGGTGATGTATGAAATAAATAATCATATTAAATATATAAACGCAGCGGATAAACATCACCACACAACGGATCCATAGTGCCATATGATCAATCAAATATAATAAACACATAAACAAGTGAGATATACCTTTGAAGCGTGATCCGGGAGTCACCTACAATATGTATGTGTCGACTTGTATATGAAACCCCAAGAGATCAATAAGGTTGATCTCTTCTATGTGTATCCACACTACACGTCCTTGATCACCACCCGATGCTAGTCTAAACCCCGCAACAATGAATCTTGGTATAACCTACAATAGATAATATCAAGAGGAGATCAAAACCACAAAACCCTAAAGGGTGTTATGTTTGTGCCGTGAGGATGGAGAGGGGAGAGAGAGAGGAGAGTTTGTTATGGTATTATTATAATTCAATGTGTAATTGATTTGATCAAATCCTTTGATCTTATCAATTACAATCTTACATCAAGGCCCCTTAACAAGTTCCATACTCCCTCTTGAACCTCCCATATGGCCGGCCACATTAAGGGCCCACAATGGGCTTGCCCGTTGTTGGCCCAGTCCAAAAACACTAAGTCTAACTTAGTATTTAATGGCCCGTTATTGATCTCGAGTTACGTAGTCATTTATATATTGTAAATACGATAAATACAATCTATAAAATGGTGTCTCTGTGTATAAGTGTGTGACCCCATAGGCTCACATATGTCTAGCCATATAATTAGTGATTATGACACGAGCATACTCCAACAAATTGCACTTGTGTTATCACAAAAGATGAGAACCATCTTGTACTGAATTCCATAGTCACTGACTTGACTTTTCATCCAGAGTACATTTGCACAACAACTTTGGATAATATAATCCAAGGTTTGGAGTACCTTTCAGGTACCTGAATATCATTTTCACAGCAGTGATATGAGTCTCTCTTGGGTCAGATTGATATCTGGCACATAAGCAGACTGAGAATTGGATATCAGGCCTTGATGCAAGTAAATACATTAGTGATCCTATCATTCCTCTAAAAAGAGTTTGATTCACTGGTTCTCCAGTAAGATCAGGACCAAGGTTGTTTGGGGTTACCATGGGAGTCTTGACTGAGGCACAGTCACTGAGCTCATACTTCTTCAGTAGGCTTTTGACATACTTCTCTTGACTGATAGAGGTTCCTTTATCAGTCTGCTTGATTTGTAGACCAAGGAAGTAAGTCAATTCTCCCATCATGCTCATTTCAAATTTCTTTGCCATTAGTTTTTCAAACTGTTTGCAAAGTTTATAATTTGTTGAGCCAAAGATGATGTCATCAACATACACTTGTACAAGTATGACATCATTATTTGTCTTGTAAATAAACAATGTGTTGTCTATCTTGCCTCTGAAAATTTGTTTTGGATCAGGAAGGTTGAAAGAGTCTCATACCATGCCCTGGGAGCTTGTTTCAGTCCATAAAGGGCTTTGTTAAGCTTGCAGACATGGTCAGGAAACTCATGGCTTTCAAATCCAGGAGGTTGCTGAACATAAACTTCTTCTTTCAGTGAGCCATTTAAGAATGCACTTTTAACATCCATTTGGTACACCTTGAAGTTCATGTATGTAGCAAAAGCAAGGAAGATCCTGATGGCTTCCATCCTTGCTACTGGTGCAAATGTTTCTTCATAGTCAATGCCTTCTTGTTGATTATAGCCTTTGGCTACAAGTCTGGCTTTATTTTTAATGACTATGCCATTTTCATCAGATTTGTTTTTAAATACCCATTTCATGCCAATGACTGAAACATCTTCAGGACATTTGACCAAGGTCATTACCTTGTTTCTGTCAAATTGTTCCAGTTCATCATTCATGGCTTGAACCCAGCTTGGATGTTTTAGTGCTTCCTTAACACTTTTAGGTTCAATTGTGGAAATGAAGTCCACAAATAGGCATTCATTGGCTGAGGCTGCTCTCAGTTCAGCAGCCATGCTTCTTGCGAGCATGCCTTCAATAGGCTCACCAATTATATTGACAAGTTCTATATCCTGAGACCTAGTCCAACTGTCCTGAGGTCTTGGAAACTGATTAGAACTTGTAGAGGCCTGATGGGTAGGATCAGGATCAGACACATGATGTTCTTCAGCATCTTGAGTGTCTGAGTGGGTTGACTCATCACTGAGATTGTTTAGTACCTGAGCACTTTGTACTGACTGAATGAATTCATCAGTATTTTGTGCTTCAATAAACTCAGTGATGGTTGGGTAAGGAAGGTTGTGGGGAATGATGTAATAGGAGATGTCAGCATTTGCATGGTACTGAGTGGAAGGACCATTATCAGTATAATGTTCATCAGGAGGGTATCTTGATGATTCATCAATACCTATTTCTTCCACTGAGTTGTTAGAGACACTGATTGCATCAGTGCTCTCATCAAAGGTAACATGAAATGTTTCCTCAGCATGCTGTCTCCTAGTGTTGAACACCCTGAAGGCCTTTGAGACAAGTGAGTATCCTAGGAAGTATCCATCATCAGCTTTGGCATCAAATTTTCCTAAGTGATCCTTGTTATTATGAATAAACACAGGACACCCAAAGACATGAAAGTAGCTGATGTCAGGGATTCTTCCCTTGAATAACTCATAAGGAGTTTTGCTATGTATCTTGACAATGATGGATCTGTTTTGTGTGTAACAAGCAGTCTTTACTGCTTCAGTCCAAAAGTGTTTGGAAAGGACTGATCCATTTAGCATTGTCCTAGCTGCTTCAATGAGTGTTCTATTTTTCCTTTCAGCCACCCCATTTTGTTCAGGTGTGTAGGGTGAGGAAAATTTTTGTGAAATGCCTTTCTCATCACAGAAACATTCAAGTTCATAATTTTTGAACTCTGTTCCATTGTCAGTCCTAATCTGTTTGACTTTGATGTCATTTTGATTTTCAATGTTCCTGACAAAGGACATAATTGTTTCAGCTGCCTGACTCTTTTTGATCAGGAAGTATACCCAAGTGTATCTTGAGTATTCATCCACAATGACCAGAGTATACTTCTCATGGTTAATGGATCCATATGGAGAAGATGAAGGCAGTTCCTGATGGAAAAGTTGGTTTTGGTTTTAAAGGATGCTCTGTGATGTTTACCTTTTTCACAAGCTGAGCATGGTTTATCCTTTGAAAACACAAGAGATGGTAAGCCAAGGACCTTGTTTTGTTTTACAAGGTTGTTTATGTTTTTGAAGTTCAGGTGGGAGAGTCTCTTATGCCAAAGCCAGTTGAGAGTATCAGTGGCCTTGGTAAAGAGACAAGTTCCATTCTGAGTCAGACTGGACATGTCTAACACATAAACATTATGTCTTCTTGGTGCAATAAGGACAACTTCCTTATTAGCATTGAAGATGATTCCTTGTTTATCATCAAACTGAACTATGTATTTTGCATCACATAGTTGACTGACACTTATCAAATTGTATTTTAGACCATTTACGTAAGCTATCCTAGTAAATACTATACCATAGCAGTTTACTGAACCATAACCTTCAGTGAGACATGATGAGTTATTAGCAAATATCACTTTGGGTCCTGATTCATCCACATACTTGTGCAAATACTCCTTCACACCAGTCATGCTCCTTGAACATCCACTATCAAGATGCCAAATAGGGTCCCTGGCATGTTTCTGCACAAATGGTAAACTGGGTCAGTTCTTTCTAGGAATCCACTTCTTGGAGGCATTAGCTTTGAGGGTCTTATTAACATTTTCAAGTGATTTATGGTCAGTGGTGGAGTGGACTGAGCTACCACATATTATGCATTTGATTGCTGATGTAGACTCAGTGAACTGAGAGGCTGACTTTGCCATACCTCTACTGGCCTGAATGGCCTTACCACGTCCTGAGGTGTTATGAGTGGAACTTCCACTATTTTCACAACAATTGTCAATTTGACAATCCTTAGGATGGTGGTCATTGAACCCACAGTGAGGGCAAGGTGCAAAAGGCTTTGCCTTTTGTTTCTGTTTCTGTTTAGAATAAGAAGGATAGTTTAAAGACTGAGCTTTAAGACTTGTCATGTTTGATGTGACTGTATGTGTTTTATGATCAGAGGTCCTGTGATCATCTTTTTTGCAAATCATGCAATAAAGAATTCTATAGCAATCATCAGTGATATGATTGGTATAGTTACACAGTTCACATCTTTTTAGGGGTTTTGTGGGTTTGGGTTTGGTCTTTGAGGAAGCTGGTTTTTGTTCCTTCTTGGATTGAGAAGGTTTCTCAGAAGATGCAATCTTCTCTTCCAGCTACCTGACCATTTCAGCCAACTGATCAATTTTTGAATCAGGGCTTTGAGTTGTTACTTCAGAAGGGACTGAAGTTGATGAGTCATCAGTATTTACTGAGACTTCAAGGGTTGGTCTCTTCAGGATGGTTGTTCCCATTCCCGATCTCTCCTTTGGAGAGTGTGGTGAGAAGACCATTGGTGGGAGGCCTAAGTTTGGTGCAGCACCCTGAAGGGTATTCAGTGGAGGAAGTGGTGGGTATGATTCTGATTCAGACTCAATCACAGACTCAGTATTACTGAGTTGTTCAGTGAGTTCAAGCTTACTGAGTTGTTCAGTAAGTCCAAGCATATTTTTCAAGGCCTGACTTTCAGGAAGCAAGATCTTTCCAGTCTCAAAGTTTGGTAACTTACTGACTGGGTTGTCCCTGACAATCCAGTCATTAGACTTGGGAAGCATTACTTGCTCAAAGGATATGCCAGCTGGAACAAAGGTTAATTCACTGTGACTCACATTGGGATCAACCATAAGAGGGTCAATTCCAATGGTTTTCTGAGAGCTTAATCCCACAGTTTCAAAAACCTTAGGGTTCTTTTTGGTCCAGCCTTGGATGACAGCTTTTTCTTTGTTAAGTTCAGTTTGTAGGGCTTGGTTTTGTTTCAAAATTTCAGTGTTCTGAATTTGTAGAGTTATTGTTTCTAATTTGGTTTGCTTTAGTACATGCAATTCATCTTTACATTTATTCAATTCTGACACCTTGTTGTTATATTTTGAACACATGTTAAGCCTTTGTTCCTCAACAAATTTAAGATCTACACAAATATAATTCATGTAAGACTGCCAATCAGAATCATCATCCATAGAAAGTAAAGTGTTTACCTTCTTCATGGTGATGTTTACCCACTCTCCATTCCTTGTATGGCTTTTCCCAACAGCCACCTGATCACCTTCAGAGAGTGCCATCAGTGCACTCACTCTAATTTCATCATCTGAGGAGACCTCTTCATCATCCTAGTCATAAGCTTCAGCTACTAAAACCTTATTCTTTGCCTGAACAGGTTTGGGTGTTTGAGCAGCCTGAGACATAGAGGGATTAGTTTCAAGAATTGCAAGTTTAGCCTTGGCTTTCCTATATTTTGCTTCAAAGTCTTTTTGACCCTTGTTTTGAAATTGTTGGGTCGACTGAAACATTTTAGGTTGAAACTTGTTAGTTCCTGAGGAACTATTTCCTGAAAATTTGTAAGAAGGTTCTGAGGTAGTTTTAGAATAGCAGTCCCTAGCAAAATGACCCTTTTTACCACAGTTAAAACATTCAGTCGTTTCATTTGCTTTTCCTTTAGAAAAGTTGGACTGGTTTCTTTTGATGAAACGTTTTGAACTAGCAAGGAGTGCCCTCTCTTGGAATTCCAAGTTTAGATCTTTTAGGTACTCATCACTAGTCCTTTCATCAATTTCATCCTCAGAATCCTCTTGAAAGTCCTGCACAACACCATTAGTATAAAAAGCAGTTGATATGGGTGTGGAGGTTAAGGCCTTTTTGGACTCAAGAGCTTTTGAGTCAGGATATCTCCTTGAGATCAGGTTGTCCTCATAGACAAATTTCCCATAGATTTCAGGGAGCTCAAGGGTCTGAATGTGATTAGCATTCCTCAGGCCTTGTTATAAGTTTAGCCACTTCTCAGGGAGACTGTTGACAAAGCCAACATTTATCTCATGCTTAGATAATACTACACCATCATTTGATAGTTCGTTTATCAAAGTCTTGTATCTGGTATAAGTCTGAGAGAGACTTTCAGAGTCTTTTGCCCTGAAAGTATTATACTCAAGTTTTAGGTCCATGACCCTGTTTTCCTTGGTATCTGAGGGGCCCTCAAAGCTATTAACCAAGTCATCCCAAGTTTGCTTGGCTGTTAAACAGTTGATGACTGATTCCATTATATCGTCAGAAAGACAAGATATAAGGATGCTTTTAAGGCGCTGCTCTTGATTGACCACCCTCCTCTCATCAATGGTCCATTGTGCCTCAGGCTTGTTTAGCCCTGCAGCTGTCTTAGGGACAAATGGGCCATCCCTGATACAGGTGATGTAGTAAGGTTCCATACCAATTAAATAGCAAATCATACGTTTTTTCCATTTGCTAAATTTTCCAGCTTCTAGTCTGGGTGCAACAGCTGAATAGCTGCCACCCTTTTTATCGACCAGCTGGGGTACATTAATATCAGCCATAGTAGGATCTTGGTTTTAAAAACCTTGAGCACTCTTGGTTAGTTTTAAAAGATTTTATAAACCAGAGGCTCTGATACCACTTGTTGTTCCCTTAACACGCTTAGAGCTAACTAGAAAGTTAATCTATTTGTGTTTATGACTAATACAATGTTATGATTAATTCTAATAGATTAATGAAAACGTAAAAGTAAAAACACACAAGTATTTTTCAACTTTTAAATTCTTATTAGAAATGAATCAAAGAATCTATTACCCAAGTGTTTTGCGGAACAAACACTTGGGATTGAATAGACAAGGTATGGTGGTGTCTCCTATCTAAACTCAAGCTTTGCTTTGAGTGGTAACAATTCGACCCACTGAGCTATCTCAGGGATACGTTACTCTTTGTTGGAGAGAAGTTGCTTTGTAAAAGTCTAAGCTTTCAATGTACAAAACACACATAACTTCTCTCCTTTTGAACCTATTTATACACAAGTATAAAAGAGTAAAAGTGATTAAAAAACTACAACTTGTTGAAGCAAGCGTGTCTGACAATTACAACAGTAATTGTCATTTCCAAGAACCAATGGGAATGGACTATAAAGTCTTTAGGAGTGGTTGGTCTGACACTCCATGACTTTTAGCCGTCTTAGGGAAAGTTTCTTCCTGACAAGATAAGATTTGATCTTATCTTAAACTCTTCCCAGATCTTCCCGCCTTTCTTTCAGACGTTGAGTTCTTCAGTCTTCAATCACTAAATGTTGTTGAGGAGACTTGGGTTCAGTGAGTTCTTGTCTAACACTCACTGAACCATCATCTTCTTCTTTGGCTAAAGTCCTACTCAGGGAGTACCGCCTTCCTGAGTAGTGAATCCTTCTTCTTGAATTCGCCTTAAGCATCCTGAAGATGACTCACTAAGAGACTGTTCTCTCAGTGACTTGAGTTACTTCAAACTCAACTTGATAATGGGAGACGCGAGCGTCAAGAAAAAGATTTATTGGTCAAGAAATTGTCCACCGAGATGACCGAAAAAGGTGTATTGGTCAAGAAATTGTCCAATGAGATGAAAGAAACAAAGGGAATAGTTACTCAACTGATGGCACAGTTGAGTCAACAAGGGGTGCAGTTAAATTTTCCAGTAGCCTTAGATGTAAGCCATTTTTTATGTTGTTAACAATTTTATTTTCTAATGCTAAAACCATTGATGCTAATGATAGCAGGCATTGAACATAAACTGATGAGTCAATGTATTTCTTAATTTATATTACAGGTGACTCCAACGGCTATTGACAATATAGATAGCAGCGCTAATGAGGTGGACGGAACTCAGCCAAGTGATGTTGTACGTGCTGAAGATGCGATAATTCAGGAGAAGTCTAATGAGCTTGTAACTTCGGAGAAGGTAATAGAAACAATGGTAAGTAATAAAATATCCCCCTTTGATTTTTGAATTTTACATACTTGACTAATGTACCGTGTTTTATATATACGTATAGGAACCTGCTAAAACTGTCAGACCTAAGAAAACGCCTAAGCCACAACGAAATGGGTCTACAGATTCCCAATCGCAGGGAAATATGTCTCCAACACAAGGAGTACCAACAGTATGTATTTCAACATGTTTCTTGTTATTCTTTTGTTTAAATAATGTAACGTGTTTTATATATACATATAGGAATCTGCTAAAACTGTCGGACCTAAGAAAAAGCCTAAGTCACGACAAAATGGGTCTCCAGATTTCCAATCGCAATAAAATGTGTCTCCAACACAAGCACTACCAACAATATGTATTTCAACATGTTTCATGTTATTCTTTTGTTTAAATAATTTCTGATATATACATGCAAAAATTCTTTTTTTTAGACATTTAAGTGCAAACTGTGGCACTTAAAGAAATCAAATATCGTTGCTTTGGGTACCGTATACAAGTCTCATGGAAAGCAAATGCTGCATAACCAACCACTCCCAAATGATTGCTACAGAGTGTCAATTGATTCATCGTTAGTGGATGCAGCATGCATACCGGACGTAGCAAATAATGGGTTAAAAACAGTTAAGCAGGGCGTAGGTGGTTTCGTTGCATGGCCAAAGCATCAAGTTATTCTTGAAGATGAGGTACATACATGTGTTTTTTCAACCTACATATATATAATTCTTCATATTTAATTCAATGTTTGATACAAGCGTCTTTTGTTTACTACAGGTTACACCAACAAGTAAGATGCAAAAGATTAGTGACAACAATTGTGGACCAAAAGTACCATCGAAGCGCAAAAATTATGTATCTATTAAAGACATAAAGCAACTGCAAGCTAGGCCGGTGAAGAGTCAAAAGTCTTTCAATTATGGTACTTGAGAATTTGATTATGTATGACATTACAATTGTATATTTGGTTCAGTTAGATACATTCAAGTTTTATTCAATTTGAAATTTCTTTTTGTTTTATATATATATACTCATTCCAGCAGCACTAGCATAGCACTAGCAGTACTAATTCTGCTTCAGCAGGACTAACTTAGTACTAGCAGTAGTAACTCTGCTCCAACAGTACTAACTTAGTACTACCAATAGTAACCCTGTGACTAAAAGATGTACTCACATAATATGGTCACGCTTATCAACATTATTGGTCACTCTTTGTTTAATTCGATGTGTGACTAAATATTACAAAAGGCCACACAAACATAAAATTCAAGTGGCCATTGGATGAACAATAGTCACATAAAATACACATTTCTTCACTTTAAACAGCATATGGTCACACTTATTAACACTTTTGGCCACTTTATGCTTAATTGTATGTGACTAAATACCCAAAATAAACATGCTTTGTGTGACTAAATATTACAAAAGGCCACACAAACATAAAATTCAAGTGGCCATTAGATGAACAATATTCACACAAAATACACATTTCTTCACTTTAAACAGCATATGGTCACACTTGTTAACACTTTTGGTCATTTTTTGCTTAATTGTATGTGACTAAATACCCAAAACAAACATGTTTTGTGTGACTAAATATTACAAAAGACCACACAAACATAAAATTCAAGTGGTCATTGGATGAACAATAGTCACACAAAATACACATTTCTTCACTTTAAACAACATATGGTCACACTTGTTAACACTTTTGGCCACTTTTTGCTTAATTGTATGTGACTAAATACCCAAAACAAACATGCTTTGTGTGACTAAATATTACAAAAGGCCACACAAAAATAAAATTCAAGTGACCATCGGATGAACAATAGTCACACAAAATACACATTTCTTCACTTTAAACAGCATATGGTCACACTTATTAACACTTTTGGCCACTGTTTTTAAAATTGTATGTGACTAACTCCAAAAAAATAACACACGTTGTGTGACTAAATCATCACAAACTTCACATTTATTATATATTCATGTGGCCACAGGACGGGAAATAGTCACACAAAATACACATTTACTTGAATAAATCATCTGAAATGTCACATATATTATATATTTATGTAGCTAAAGGACGAACAATAGTTACTCTCAAAATACATTTGTGTGACTATAAAGTGTTTACGGTCACTGATACTGATTAATCCAACAAAACTTGTGCCTAATTTGTCACACATATTCGGGTTTTGGTTACTCTTTTTCAATGAAAATGGCCACAAACTAAACAACGTCACCATATGCCACCTACGGTGGCGCGACCTTTGTTGACACACAAAAAAAACGTGTGTGACTATATGCATATCGTCACACATTTTTTGTGTGATGAAATCCCATATCTGTACCAGTGACTATAGGGCCTAATCCAACACTATAGGGCAAAAAACAAAAACTCAAAATGACATACAAGAAAAATAACTAGGCAAAAAGGGCTAAAAGAAAAAAAAAAGCGTAATAAGCAGATAAATAAGAGAATAAAATAAGGCTCAGCTGCCCAAAAAAAATCCGGTGTTCGGAAGTGATGGGCGGCAGCATAGACGCCGGAATCCGGGGGCCGTCAGTGTCAGAGGCGGCGGAGCAAGTTGGATCCGCCTCGGAAAAGGGTCGCGAGCGGTTGTGGCCCTGGCAGCCGAGAAATCGCCGGAAACTCGCTGGAAAAACAAGAAAATCCACCACGTAGCGGTGGTGAATGGGGGCGCGTGGCAGTCCGGGTAGTGTGGTGGTGATGTTGGAAGTGTTTAATTTAATTTATTGGAGATTTTGGTGATGGTGTTTAAATATTAGAGAGAGAGAAAATAGAGATGGTGTTTAATTATTAAGAACTTTATGTGCTGATTAACAATGTGATATCCCTAAATAGCTTATGCTAGTTGTTAGCAACATTTTGGTTTGATAACAATACGTATATCCTACAAAAACCTCCCGTGTAGACCCTCATATGAAAGTAAAGTCTTTAACTTAAAGCTATTCTAGGCAAGGCTATTATTTGAACTATAAGAGCATTCGGTGTGGTTAACGCAGCCCTGCGTTAAGCCTTCACCTTGATTGCGTTAAGCTGCGTTAACCACACCATGTGAGCTGCGTTAACGCTGCATTAAGGGAGTGTGTTAAACCTTTAACGCAACATTAAAAGTGTTTTGTGTAAAAAAAAAAAGAAAAAAAAAATCACTTTCAACCCCTATCGTACCACTTTTAGCCGTTGGAATTCAAATTTAATTTTTACAACTTTGGCCCCTCCAAAGTACATAACGGCTACTTCATTAAATATATATATATATATATATATATATATATATATATATATATATATATATATATATATATATATATATGTATATTCAAAACCTTTTTTCCACCACTATAAATAACTAATTAAAACACAATTTTTTTCACACTTCCACAACTCAAACTCAAATTTATATACTTCATCTCTAAAAAAAAAAAAAAAAAAAAAAAAAAAAAAAAAAAAACTTGTTCATTTACAGTGGATCCGAATCAAAGTCACGAAGAATTTAGCAACTGGTCAGATGTAGATGACGAAACTGACATTCAGTTTATGACAGCCGCGTACGAATATCAGCAACAGTTGGAACAAGCAGCAGCTCAACCTCCGATTTCACGTAATCATATCTATCGTGAACGTGAGCTTGCTGAACAACGTTTGTGTAGCGACTATTTCAATCACGATTGTAAGTATCCGCTTCGGTATTTTCGAATAAGATTTCGTATGAGCCGGAAACTATTTCTACAAATAGACCAAGGTATTGAATCTTATACCTCCGATTTTCTTACGGATCATTTTAAATTCTTTAGGCAATCACTCGATTGTACGGGTCGAATGAGTATGAGTGTTCTTATGAAGTGTACATCTGTCATACGCCAATTGGCGTATGGCACCAAACCCGATGCGTTTGATGAATATTTGCAAATGGGTGAGCGTACTTCACGTGATTGTCTTGATAATTTTAACAAGTGTGTTAATTATTTGTTTATGCCAGAATATTTAAGAAAACCAACATGGTCCGACATTCAAAGTATTTATGAAAGACATGAGGGGTACCATGGTTTTTCGGGAATGCTTGGTAGCATTGATTGCATGCATTGGGAGTGGAAAAATTGTTTGCTTGCTTGGCAAGGGCAATTTCATAGGGGTGATAAAAAAAAATACCCAACAATAATGCTTGAAGCAGTTGCTTCGCAAGATTTATGGATTTGGCATGCATTTTTTGGTATGACGGGGGCGAATAACGATATTAATGTTTTAGATAACTCTCCGTTATTCGACGACATTCTTAATGACGTCGCCCCTGTAGCATCTTATATGGTTAACGAAACCAGGTATGAAAAGGGATATTACTTAGCTGACAGAATTTACCCACAGTAGGCTACCTTCGTCAAATCCTTCTCGGCAACAACTGACGAGAAACATGGTTATTTTAAAAGAAAACAAGAAAGTGCATGAAAGGATGTCGATCGTGCTTTTGGTGTGCTTCAAGGACGTTGGGGGTATACTACAACAACCGGCACGTCAAATAGAAATTTTCAAGACCAGTGTTGCAAAACAAAGCCTACAAGGCCGATTAATCGCCGATTAGGTGCTACAAGGCCACCAACCTTTCCGATTTGTGTAAATCGGTCAAACAACTCGGTCAACCGTGGTCAACGACGGTTAATGATGGTCAACGGTGGTCAAGCTTGCCCGAAACCTTCAACCTTACTGGAAATACCCAAAACTCGCCGTAAAATATTTAATAAGTTATACTTGTTGTTTATATCTATTTCAAGATGTTTTTTTTAAGAAAATTCTTGCCATTAATACGTAAAATTTGCCAAAAATACCCAAAACTTGCCAGAAATACAGAAAACTTGTCAAAAATGCCAATCTGATTAATCACCGATTAATCCCTCCTAGACCTATTACAAGCTACAGGGGGGTCGACCGCCCACTGATTCACGATTTTTGCAACCTTGGTCAAGATACGTAGAATTATGTATTCTTGCATTATTTTGCATAATATGATTTTAAAGGATCAAAAGTTTGCACTACATGAGTATGGCGAGATGTGGGTGGATCCGTCACTACGTATGAGGAAAGACAGGTGGGTCGACAGATGTGATGTCCAACGTCGAAAGGCAAAAGAAATACGCGACAGAGAAACGCATAGTCGACTCCATCTAGACCTTATGGAGCATCTTTAGTAGAAACATCTTCAACGACAACAAGAAGAACAAGATTCTGAAGACGATGAATAAGTATTTGTTTCGTATTTTAATGTTTAATATTTAATGTTATGTAATGTTTAATATTCGTATTGTAATGTTTAATATTTAATGTTATGTAAGTTATTAAATGAAGTATTAGTTTTAGTTTAGGGGTTGAATTTGAAAATAGTTGAGTTAAAGGTGAGTTAAGGTGAGTTATGATAGTGGGTGTTTTTTTTAGTTAAAGGTGAAAAGGTTAAAGCTGATGTAGCGCTGACATGGCAGTGTGTTAAAGTTTAACTTTGTGTTACCATAGCGAGTGCTCTAATTCAATTCAAGAGTTGAGATCCCCATAGACCCACCATTGTCCAAAGATCTGGTGAACCAATCACAACCATCCAATCCAATTTGATCCAAAGGCTAATATTAAATCAGCCATTTACACTTGAAGGGTAAAAATGACAATTATATAAACTAAAAATAAGGATCGATGTTATTTTTTCCCAAAAAAAAATTAGGTCAAACAAACACTCTTCCGATCCAAATCTGATTCAATAAAAAACACCACAATTCCATTTCGATTTCACTCTGATTTAACCTCCAAAATCATGATATAAGATCGTTAATCGTTAAAAACCGTTTATTTTGATCAATTTTTTGTTCGATTGAAACATAAATCACAAGCAAAACTCGTAAAATGGATGATAATCAGTTACACGAAACAAATTTAGTTGATGTTATAGGTGCGGATGATGAAAATCGTGTGGTGGTTTCTAATTTAGTTGATGTTCAAGTTGCGGTTGATGAACATCAAGTGGTGGATGATGGAAACAAGGTTATGGAAGAAGCTATTGAATATGAAGATGAAGAAGAAAATATAGATGCTATTCAAGGTAAATGATATGTGATTCAACTTATTTTCTTGCTTATTTTGTTACTTATTTAGGTTTTTAGGGTTTCAAGGTAAATCACAAGTTATTCGGCTTATTTTATTGCTAATTCAGCTTATTTTGTAGCTTATTTTGGATATTAGCACTAGATTCTGTTCTACCTGTTTTTCTGTAACAAAATCACATATGATTCTAAAGCAAATCACATGTGATTCTAAGTAAAATCACATGTGATTCTGTAATAGGTAATTCATATGAGAGGTAAGCACCTGATAACGCTCATTTTGTCTATGATAAATGTAACCACTGCGAAAATCTCATCTGGTAACACATTATACTCAACCATTTTTCACATATAATTTTTTTTTTATTTACTTGCCTGAGCGTAACCACTATCTTATGTGACATAACTCACACCTATGATAAACGTATTCGCACGCGACCTAACCTTGTCCTAATATATGTTTATATATTTTCTTATGTCAAGTATAGTAACTTTACAAATTACCATTTGCCACTTTACGTTAATTCGTTAATGTACTAGTTTAACTAAACTATTTTCACCCAATATAGTTTCTATGAGACTTTAAACCACTATAATACCAAAAATAGTTAACAAAACCCTAGAAATACCAAAGTATAAGTTACCTAAGTAAAGTACAAGTCACTAAAGCATAAAAACCCTAATTTCACTATAACTCCCGGTAAAACCCTAATTTCACAGAAACTATTATTTATTTACAAACCTTAGTTAATATTTTTTATAAAAATATTAAGTATGAGTCCTTTAAGCTAAGGTACAAGTCATTTAAGCATAAAACTTAAATGAAAATAAAAATCTTATAAAAACTTTAATAATAGTTATTTAAATTACATACTTTGTAATATTTTCACACAATAAATTCTAAAAATGATTTATTAAGTTATTTAACAGATATACAACTCCTTTAACTCAATGTACAACCCTTTAATGCATAAAATCTTAAAAACTCATTAATATGTATTTAAAGCTTAATAAAAATTACATAAAAATTATCTAAAATTAAGAAATAATTAAAATTATATTTTTCTTATTTTCCTAACCCTAGTACAATTCTCTTAAGCCTAAAGTACAACCTTCTTAAGCACAAAAATCATTTTTCTACTTATATATAGAAATTGATAGACATAAAAGTGTGCCATATAATTTTAGAAACCATTTCTAGCTAAACCCTAAACCTAGAAACCCTAGTTTTACCTTAAACCCTAGATTACAAGTGAACAAAGCCTATGTATAACTTCCCTATGCACAATTCGACACAAACTAAACTAGTTACTTCATCTAGTTTGATCCTAACACTAAACTAACCAACCCTAGCTACTTTCTTTAGCCCTAAGAGTCCAAATGTATGAACCCTAGCAAGCCACATTGCCCCTCTTCTAGAAATAGGTACAAGTGTGTGATAAGTAAACTTCCACCTCATCAATTCCCCCATCCTACCCATGTGTCGCCTTTAATGACCATACACATCATCTCCCTCACTACCATAATCCTCCTAGAACACACAAGAAACGCTAGATGATTCCTATAAATAGAAGAGAGCCCATGAAACCCTAATTCATCACACCACTATTCGAACAAATCCACACAGCCCCAAACCACTTCACTACTGATCCCACAAACCTAATATAAGTTTAAATAAACCTAAGGAAGCAATAGAAGCAAGCTAGAACCAAGAGGGAGTCAATTCGAGTCATATTTCATAAAATCATACCCTAGTCGACTTTTATAACAAGAGGTATGTTCTATCCTTTTTACTTACTTTCTTATATCTAATATATGTCTAAATACATAATAGAATAAGTCTTAAAAGTTGTCATGCACTAGAAATGAAATTTTGTACATAATATGTATATCGAGCACTTTTAAAACAAATATATATGAAATGAATTTCTGAAAACCCTAGGATCATAAAAATGGATTAGGAGTACTATAAACATGTTAGAGGGTAAAAGTTGCCATTTTCATAAAGTTTGAGGGTAAAAGTTGCCAACCCTAGATACTTGAAGGTCTAAAATGAAAATATACTCATAAACCTTAAATTAATATTATTATTATTATTATTAATATTAATATTATTATTATTATTATTATTATTATTATTATTATTATTATTATTATTATTATTATTATTATTATTATTATTATTATTATTATTATTATTATTAGGAATTAAAAACCTAATACCGGAACTGAAAACATAAACGGAAAATAAAACTTATATATTCCAAAACAATTACTGAGAACTTGACACACCAACCCAGGTAGCGTGCCGGAGACGTTTATCAACTTTGAATAACTTTGTATTTCTTCCAGACTACTCAGGTGAGTTCATAGTCCCACTTTTTACTATGTTTTTATAAACTTGTGGGGAGATACATGCTACAAACCGAACACAAGTATTTTCTGTATGCTTTACTGATTTTATATTGCATAAGTTTGCTTTTGCCAAAAAGACCCCTAATCATGGACCTCTAATCACCTGCGGGTGAGCGCGAATATAATGGATAGATCTATTGGGTGTGACGACCCCTTTGTGTTACCGTAACGTAACCAAATGCATTTTATTTGAGTTAAATAAAGAGACTGGCAATCTCCTACTCGGGGGCAAGGTTACCTACATTTAATTATGGGGTAATTTATATCTCATAGCTTATAACTATGAAGATAACATGTTAACGTTTTGCGTGCCACAAGACTTAATGCAATATATATATTTTACACTGCAATATTACTGATTTCTTTTACATTGCTTGTGTTCAAACCTATTACAACTGAAAACACTAAGGATTCACTCAACCTTTGTGTTGACTTTTTAAGCATGTTTATCTCAGGTGACTAAAAGGCATGACTTGGCACGGAGTGGCTGTGGACTTTCTTCTTATAACAAAAGTGTCCACTTTGTTATCATTCAAAGAATAATGTATTTTTATTTACATATTTCAAAAACTTCCTGTTGGGACCTATATTATGTACTCTGATATAAATAAATGAATGATAACAATTTTATTTAAAACATTTCTTTTCGAGTCATTTTCTATTATCATGACTGTGAACCATGAAGTAGCACCCCAAACTTATGTTCTGTTGCGTATATCGAAAAACGGGGGTGTTACAGATTGGTATCAGAGCTCATGGTTATAGAGAACCAAATGTTTTCAAACATTGGACTATAACCGATTTTTTTTCACAAAATTTACCCTGAAAGTTTTCCGTGCCACAGTTTCACTGAAATATTATTTATGTGATTACTATTTAATTTACTAGTGAGATATTTTTAATATTCGGGTGGTTACAGAGTTATGGTTTCCCCTATCCACACAATTACTCTTATGTCGGACTCGGACACTGAAAATGTCATGACAGTTCCGGACATCACGGTACCCAGGCGAATAACAGAATCGGATCCATCCGAGGATGTTTCTATAGTACCTGAGGCAGTATTCGGACACGATACAGAGACGATTCCATCAGAAGAGCCATCTGAAGGTATTGCGATGCCAGATGTTCTACCACTTCCAGATGATCCATATATACAAACCCGCGAGGGAGTTCGGAGAACGGCGCGAATGCGAACGCTTCCCGTATTTTCCTCACCTTTACCCCGTCCATATCCATATATGTTGCCTAATTTTGATCTCATAGTCCCATCGTCTTCACCTCAGCCGCCACCGTCATCTACCGATTTCACTCCTCCATCTGTACCGTACGAACTCAGTGATGAGGTCAGAGCTATTATTGCTCGATATCATGAGTTACCTCGATCGCCTACGCCTGATTTCCCGACACCACCGAGAGTTTTTGAAGTAGGAGAGAGTTCGCAGGCAGCTCAGGAGCGACCTCCGACCATATCCACTCTGCTGACACGATTGGAGAGACAGGAAGAGCAAATTGAGACTGCTCTAGGCCATCTGGATGAGTTACCACTGGAACGTATCGAAAGTATGGAGTATGGAATTGAAGAGTTGGCGACAGAACAAAAGGTTATACGACAAAAGCTGGAGGAAAGTCGTAAGGAGATAGGTGAGCTTGGTAAGCAAGTCATACAAGAAATATCTACTCTTTACAGTAAAGAGTTAAAATTGATAGACGAAATGCTACTACGAAATGAAGAGCTGAAGATTGCACATGAGAAGATTGTTACTCTGGAGACGACCATGGAAGCAATGAAGACCCAGTATCAGGAGAATCAACAAGTCATCGCCAGTATGATAGCTGATCTGGAAACTCGACTGGAAAGAACGACCGATAGCCGTTAAACTATATCCTTATCCGTATCTTTTGTACTATGTCTCAGTCATGAGATCTATAGTATAATTAGGACACTAGCACAAAGTTTATATCTAATAGCTTTTGCGTTTTGTACTAGCCACAGGATATGTAGCATAAATATGAAACTTGTGTCAAAATTTTGTTATGTATATAGCAAGATATTTATGACTATATGTGGTTGAGTAAAATGCGGTGAACGATATAAATAGATATGGGCTAGTAAATACATGATGATTTAGACATATTTTGATATGATCAAATATGTGAAATCTAAACATATGTTTTCTTGTGATAGAAAATGCCTCGTAATTCCCCAGACCCCGTCATGTCCCAAGCCGCCATTCGAAAATTCATTGAAGATAGTGTAGCTGCAGCTTTGGAGAATCAAGCCGCAGTATTGGCCAGATCCGGAAGTACCAGCCGACCAAATGGAGAGGGCGAGACGGCAGCAAATCGCAAGTGCACCTACAAAGACTTCATAAACTGCAAACCAACTTTCTTCAAAGGAACAGAAGGAGCAACAGAGTTAGCTCGTTGGTTTGAACGTACTGAAGTAGTCTTTATGAGGTGCGGATGCACTGATGACTGTAAGGTTACCTATGCAACAGGGACTTTCTTGGAAGATGCCCTGTCTTGGTGGACCTCTATTACCCAGACCATGGGAGTAGAAGCAGCTCATCAGCTCACTTGGGATGATCTTAAGAAGAAGATGTTGAAAAAGTATTGTCCACGAACTGAGATTAAGAAGCTGGAAAATGAGTTTCACCAGCTAGTTGTGAAAGGGGCAGATCTGAGAGCCTACAATAGGATATTTTAGGAGCTTTCTCTCCTTTGTCCATCTGTAGTGCCTGATCTAGAAAAGATGCTAGAGAAGTATATTGAGGGTTTACCCCGTAGCATTGAAGGAAATGTTACTGCGTCTAAACCTCAGTCGCTGGAGGAAGCGATTAACAAAGCTCAACAGCTAATGGATCGTGAGATTAAGCGTGGTACTACCCAAGGGAATTTTGATAACAAACGAAAGTTTGATGATCGGAAAGTTTCCCATTACCCCAATCACCATCCTAATAAGCCCAACTTTAACCGAAACAACCAAAGCAACTATCAGCAAAACCGTAATAACCGTCACCATCAACAAAACCGCCGACAAGAGACCGCCAGAGTAAATGCCAACCCACCTGCTGAGAAAACTGGTTATGTCAGAACCAAGCCATTCTGCAACCGATGCTCGTTGCACCATCATGGTCCATGTGCTGTCAAATGCGCAAAGTGTCAAAAGATTGGACACCAGACCAAAGACTGTAGGGCAACTGGAGCAAATCTGCAGCCGGTAATCATAACCTGTCACGGGTGTGGTGAGAAAGGGCATTACAAGAATCAGTGCCCGAAGGCAAACGATAATCCGAGCAACGATGGTCGCGGAAGGGTTTATGTGCTTGGAGATGTTCAGGAAAACCCCGACATAGTCACCGGTACGTTCCCTCTAAATTAGCATTTAGCTAAAGTATTATTTGATACTGGAGCTGATAAAAGTTTCATATCTCTTACGTTTGCTACTTTACTTAAAATCCCTCCTACCGCTTTACATAACACGTAAAAAATCGAGCTAGCTAATGGGAAATTAGTGAGCACAATCTCTATAATCCAAAATTACACTCTAACCTTACTAAATCAATCTTTCGACATCGACCTTATGCCTATTGAACTCAGTAGTTTCGACATCATAGTTGGCATGGATTGGTTATCCAAATATCATGCTAGAATTCTGTGCGACGAAAAAGTAGTTCATATTCCTTTCGAAGGTGAAACTTTGATTATCCGAGGTAATCAGAGCAAGACTCAGCTAAGCTTAATATCCTGTCTAAAAACCTTGAAATACATCAATAGAGGATGTCAAGTGTTTTTAGCTCATATTACCGAGAAGGAAACGGATGAAAAACGACTGGAAGATGTACCAGTGGTACGAGATTTTTCAGAAGTATTTCCTGAAGAATTACCTGGACTACCACCTGTACGACAGGTAGAGTTTCAGATCGACTTGGTACCAGGAGCAGTACCAATAGCTCGAGCGCCTTATCGTCTAGCACTGACGGAGATGCAAGAATTATCCAACCAACTGCAAGAGTTATTGGATAAAGGTTTTATTCGACCTAGTACTTCACCTTGGGGAGCTCCTGTCCTCATTGTCAAAAAGAAGGATGGAACCTTCAGGATGTGTATCGATTACCGAGAGTTGAATAAACTTACGGTTAAGAATCGATATCCATTACCGAGAATCGACGATTTGTTCGACCAATTGCAAGGATCAAGCGTCTACTCAAAAATAGATTTGAGATCAGGATATCATCAACTGCGTGTTAAGGAAGAAGACATTCCTAAAACAGCATTTCGAACGAGGTACGGTCATTACGAATTTCAAGTGATGCCTGATGAGTGTGTAAATACTCATCATTTTACACCCATAAAAGACATAAAAATGACCAAAAACACCCAAATATATTGCAGATATCCTTGGTTTTGTGTTTTTACATGTTTCAGGTACAAAGGATTGAAAACGGAGTGAAAACGAGCATTTTTGGATCGACTCGACAACGATGGTGCATTTGATCAAGAAAAGTCAAAATCAAACCCAAAATACCAAAATGACACAAATGGCCCTTGGATAATTTCAGAGTTACAAGATTGGTCCCTAGCTGAACTTTTGAGAAATGCCAGCCATGGTCCCTGGATTTTCAGATTTATACATAAATGGTCCCTCAATGATTAACCCACTTCATAACTTATCCTTTATCCTTAAAACCATTTAACCCAATCCACTTATTTCCTTTAACCCATCACCACAACCCAACTTAAAACGAAACCCAACCCTTTTCTTAAACAATCCCAAGCCCAACATGATAAACCCAAAAGCCCAAAACCAAAATCCGGCCACATTTTTAGTTAACCCACAAGTCTGACCAAAAGGTCAACTCTTCCCCTTTCCCATTTCCCGCCAAACAAAAACTCCATCATCACACTTCTGCTACTATCACTGCCACACTCAACCTCCCCCCTCCTAGACACTCTACCCTACTAGTCACATGTATCCCTCCCCCTCTTCACGAGATACCAAGCCAGGTCAGCAATCCATGTGATTATTTGGGCGCCAAAATGATATTTTACGGCTAAGATCATATCTACTTTAATCCAAGGGTGGGAAATGGTTCCAAGAAGCACAGATGAGGATTTACACTACTTTACCTCACAAAAGAAACACATCGAGTGAAGACCTTTGTTTTTATTTTTTTTTAGTATAAATAGTTGGTCATTGTAAGCCTTAAAGGCAGGATTAGTTTAGCTTTAAATTAGTAAGGTACTTGTATTTTTTCTTTCCAGTAATGTAATTTAATTTCAGTCAATGAAAATTTAAGTTTCTCAGTTTTCTTATTTGGTCAAACTTAGTCAACTACTGTGTTACTGCTTATTGCTTATGCTTTTTACTTGCTTATTGTTCATTGTTGTGCTTATTAGTCTGTGGTACACCCATGTAATCTAGTTCACTAGTTATTGGTCACTCATTCCCTTTCTCAGTCTCAAAAAGTTAGAAAATAGCTCAAAACAGTCAAGTAGTTAATGGCTTATTTAAGTGCTTATGTCAGTTTGGACTTTGCTTATTTAGTGTTTCATAAGTAGATAATCATTGTTTGAATAGTTTTTATAGCTTAAATTAAAAACTTGTAGTGTAAACCTATAAATCAGATTCTAAAAGGGTGTTTGGAATAGGTGCTTATCTGACCAGCACTGTTCATTTGCCATGTTTTAAAATTTGCATAAGCCGAGTTAAGGAGAAATAAGCAAGTTTCAGTAGGAGTTTAGAGGTTTTTCACTAAATTGTAGGTTATTGCTTAATAGATTGAATTGTGAGGTTTAAAGCTGCCAAAATAAGCTCAGTATAAACTAAGCTTATTGGAACCCAATCTTTGGTTTTATTTAAGCTCAGTACACCACATTAAGTTATAATACAAGAGTAGGAGTTGTATTGCAAAAGTTAAGTGGCAAATTTAGTTCTTGCTGAAACATAACAGTTTTTATGCAGACTTTTGCATTTTCATCTGCTGATCTAGGTAGCTAGTGGCTTATTTAATTAAGCTGAGGACCCCAGCTTTGGTTTGTAGGAAGTTAGTATAGCAAGTTTCAAAGGCATTATCTGGTATTCCACTTATTAGCTTAATTAGACAGTTTATTCTGATCTGCAAATTAGCCCCAATCCTGATCTGTCCTGCACTCAGACCTAAATCATTTTTGGCCATCTGATCTCAGCTTAAAACAGATAAGCAATTGTTGTCAACTTTTGGGCATTTTTGGTCTTGTAGTAGTTTTTCATATCAGCTTCCTAGTGTAGCTTCTGAAATTCCCCAATAAGCTCTTATCTGTTTGGTAGAACAGCTCAAAGTAGGTAGCTTAACCATTTTGAATCTGTCCTGAACCTAGATCTGTGCAGAGCTTATTTGCTTATTTCTTTGGCTTATTTGAGTTGTTTTTAGTTGAATTAAGCTTAAACTAGTATAATGCATCATCCCTGAGCTTCTGATGATTTCTGGATAGCTTTAGCTTATTTTTAGCTTATTTTCAAACTACTTATTAGCCCAAATTGCTTATTATGGGTTATATAAGTTACGAATTTATTTTTCCTAGGTAGAAAACTTAATTTTAGATTTACTCAAAATTTTTCAGAATTTTCCAAAGCCTTCTGTTATTTTTAAATCATTTAAATCTGTTATTGTAGTTTTTAATTCATAAAAAAATAAATAAAAAGTCAAAAAAAATAAATTTCTTTTTTCTAAAATTTTCTTTTAATATTTAGAATTCAGGAAAAATTATTTTGCATTTTTAGGACTTAAAGTTTAGAAAATCACTTTTTAATTACGTTTTTTAGAATTCGTCGCGTACGTCTTTAAATTTAATTGTCGTTTTTAAATTTCGTTATTTTGTTTCCTTTGCATTTTTTAAGGTTCCCTTAGCCTATTTATGCTTCCCGTAATTGTAGGAAAATTAATCAAAATCCAAAATCTCTCCATTTTCATATTTCAAACACGATTCACAAACCCGATCTCACAAATTCCATTCAACTCTCATCGGGGATAACGAACCGGGTCACACATACTTCACTTGTATTTCCTTGGAAAAATATGACTTGATCACAACGTATCAATGCCATTTGGGTTAACCAATGCACCAGCAGTATTCATGGATCTCATGAATTGCGTGTGTAAACCTTATCTGGACAAATTCGTGATCGTGTTCATCGATGATATTCTTATTTATTCTCGAAATGAAGAAAAGCATGCGGAGCATTTAAGGATTATTTTGGAATTACTCAAGAGAGAACAATTGTACGCGAAATTTTCTAAGTGTGATTTCTGGATTCACACAGTACAATTTCTTGGGCACGTGATAGACCGGGATGGTATTCACGTGGATCCTTCCAAAATAGAAGCAGTTAAGAGTTGGCCGATCCCGACAAACCCCACTGAGATACGTCAATTTCTAGGACTTGCTGGTTATTATCGAAGATTCATTGAGAGATTTTCGAAGATCACCAAGTCTTTAACGGAATTGACAAAGAAGAATAAAAAGTATGTATGGGGAGAAGATCAAGAAAAAGCTTTCCAGCTGTTAAAGCAAAAGCTTTGTGAAGCACCAATTTTAGCCTTACCAGAAGGAAGTGATGATTTCGTTGTTTACTGCGATGCATCACATCAAGGTCTAGGTGCGGTATTAATGCAGAGAAACAGAGTTATTGCTTACGCATCCCGTCAGCTCAAGACTCATGAGAAGAATTATACGACTCATGATTTAGAGTTAGGAGCCGTTGTGTTTGCACTCAAAATCTGGAGACACTATTTGTATGGTACAAAGTGTGTTGTCTTTACAGATCACAAGAGTCTTCAGCACATTCTCGACCAGAAGGAGTTAAATATGAGACAACGAAGATGGTTAGAGTTGTTAAGTGATTATGACTGTGAGATTCGTTATCACCCTGGAAAAGCAAATGTTGTAGCAGATGCTTTGAGCAGGAAGGAACGAATTAAGCCACTTAGAGTAAGGGCTTTAGTCATGACCATTAACTCAGGTCTTCCATCCCAAATTCTCAATGCGCAGACTGAGGCAGTAAAAGAAGAAAATATTCAAGCTGAGAATTTAAGGGGCATGGACAAAGTGTTTGAACTTCGCCCTAATGGAACCCGTTGTATCAAGAATCGAAGTTGGTTTCCACTCTTTGGTGATTTAAGAAATGTGATTATGCACGAATCACATAAGTCCAAGTATTCTATCCACCCAGGATCTGAAAAGATGTACCAGGATCTCAAAAAGCTTTACTGGTGGCCAAACATGAAAGCTGACATTGCAGAGTATGTCAGTAAATGTTTGACGTGTGCACGAGTTAAGGCTGAGCATCAAAAACCATTTGGTTTATTGACGCAACCTGAGATTCCCGAATGGAAATGGGAAAGGATAACCATGGATTTTATCACCAAATTGCCTAAAACGTCAAGCGGATATGACACCATTTGGGTCATAGTAGATCGTCTTACTAAATAAGCTCGCTTTTTGCCGATCAAGGAAACCGATAGAGTAGCAGATTTAGCCAAGTTATATCTAAAAGAGATAGTTTCCCAGCATGGAGTGCCGGTCTCCATTATTTCTGATCGTGATTCTCATTTCACGTCAAGATTTTGGGAGAAACTCCAGAAAGCTTTGGATACTAAATTAGATATGAGTACGGCTTATCATCTGCAAACCGACGGACAGAGTGAGAGGACCATTCAAACTAGGGATGAGCATATCGAACCGAATCCCGAAACCGAACCGGAACCGTCCCGATCCCGTCCCGAAACCGTACCGAGTCTCGATATACGGTATGGTACCGGGACTACTAAATGAGGCCAAAAAAAATTCGGGACATTTCGGGTTCGGGACGGGAATTATTCGGGAAATCCCGATTTGGTACCGAAATTAGAATAGTTCATGTTTTTTAATGAATTGTGTTATCCAAACACCCATTTGTTCCATCCAACAAGCAAACCAAAGGTAAAAAAAAAAAAAAAAAAAAAAAAAAAAAAAAAAAAAAAAAAAAAAAAAAAAAAACCTATTGTTACTAACAAATAACCACCAAAGTTCTTTCACAAAATCTTCCAAAAAATTAAACCCTAATTTATTATCAATCACACAAGTCATCTCAATCTTTATCATTGGAAAAGTATGGAGGTATGTTAGTAACACCAATCGTTCATTATTTTATTGTGCCTTGTAGTTTTCATCTTGGATGTTCGAGTTGTGTTGAGTCTTTCATAACATTTATACTTACCGAGTTCAATATTTAAAACCATTTATTCTATTTTATTTGTTTTGGTTATGATTGCGATCCATCTGCTTTGTCTGTTGGTCAAACAGCCTGTTGATCATTATTGCTATGTGATATTCGTCTATGCTTCAGATGGATCGGTGGAAACGCTAAATCAACACCAGCATGCATGCATGCATAGATGCCTATAATGGTTTTGTTTTATCAGAAGATACGGCTAGGTCTATTTATCGGATTTGAATTAGTTCAGACTGATTTTGAAAATACGTCATAAGTTGAACCGAAATATGCAAATCTCAGTCTGTTAGTGTGGTTTACTGCCTTTTTGATTCCGATACAGAACAACCAATACCCCACAATCGCACATGTGATACTTGAGACCATGTCCTTTAGCACCTATGTTTACCTCTATTCACAGTTATTGGTCTGGGGAATACCATGGGCTCGTATTATTTAGATGAGGAATACGATGTATTAGGGGTTTTATTTTGGTATGCACTATGCAAATTGGTGGTTTTCAGCGTGTGGTTTAATAGTACTTTTATGCTACTGGTTTCATTTTGCATGTTGCTCTTTAGCTGATTTTTTTATATGACCCGTTGGACATGAACACAACCCAAAATGACCCATTCCTACATCCCTACTTTTATCTAAACTAAAACGGGAATAACCCGATACGTACCGATTTCCCGGTACCGAATCCCGGAACCGGTACCGGTACCGAAATCCCGTTCGGTACGGTACCGGGATACACCTTTCATGCTCAGGAAAAATTCGGGAGCATCAATTCGGGACGGGATCGGGACGGGATTGGTCCCGAGCTCATCCCTAATTCAAACGTTGGAGGATATGCTTAGAGCTTGTGTGATAGATTCTGGCAAAGGATGGGATAGACATCTACCTTTGGCAGAATTCTCGTACAACAATAGTTACCATGCAAGTATCAAAGCAGCCCCGTTTGAAGCACTTTATGGGAGAAAGTGCCGGTCACCCGTCTGTTGGGCAGAAGTTGGAGAATCTCAACTTACCGGACCGGAGATAATCCAGGAGACTACCGACAAGATTGTACAAATCCGACAACATCTGCAAGCTGCCCAAGATAGGCAGAAGAGTTACGCAGATGTGAGACGAAAGCCTATGGAGTTTGAAGTGGGAGATAAGGTAATGCTAAAAGTGTCACCATGGAAGGGAATGGTTAGATTCAGAAAACGCGGAAAGTTAAATCCTCGATATATTGGACCATTCGAGATTCTGGAGAGAATCGGTCCAGTAGCCTATCGCCTTGAACTTCCTATAGAACTTAGTAAAGTTCATCCCGTCTTTCACGTCTCTAACCTAAAGAAATGCCTATCCGATGAAACACTCGTTATTCCTATGAAAGAGCTTCGTCTCAATGACAAGCTTAACTTTGTAGAAGAGCCTGTGGAGATAATGGATAGAGAAGTCAAACAACTCAAGCGAAGTCGCGTTCCTATTGTCAAGGTAAGATGGAACTCCAAGAGAGGACCAGAATTTACCTGGGAACGAGAAGATCAAATCCAGGCAAAGTACCCACATCTTTTTCCAAAATCTTCGACCAACACAGACTGAATCTCGGGATGAGATTCCTTCAACGGGGGGATACTGTAACCACTGCGAAAATCTCATCTGGTAACACATTATACTCAACCATTTTTCACATATAAATATTTTTTTATTTACTTGCCTGAGCGTAACCACTATCTTATGTGACGTAACTCACACCTATGATAAACGTATTCGCACGCGACCTAACCTTGACCTAATATATCTTTATATATTTTTTTATGTCAAGTATAGTAACTTTACAAATTACCATTTGTCACTTTACGTTAATTCGTTAACGTACTAGTTTAACTAAACTATTTTCACCCAATATAGTTTCTATGAGACTTTAAACCACTATAATACCAAAAATAGTTAACAAAACCCTAGAAATACCAAAGTATAAGTTACCTAAGTAAAGTACAAGTCACTAAAGCATAAAAACCCTAATTTCACTATAACTCCCGGTAAAACCCTAATTTCACAGAAACTATTATTTATTTACAAACCTTAGTTAATATTTTTTATAAAAATATTAAGTATGAGTCCTTTAAGCTAAGGTACAAGTCATTTAAGCATAAAACTTAAATGAAAATAAAAATCTTATAAAAACTTTAATAATAGTTATTTAAATTACATACTTTGTAATATTTTCACACAATAAATTCTAAAAATAATTTATTAAGTTATTTAACAGATGTACAACTCCTTTAACTCAATGTACAACCCTTTAATGCATAAAATCTTAAAAACTCATTAATATGTATTTAAAGCTTAATAAAAATTACATAAAAATTATCTAAAATTAAAAAATAACTAAAATTATATTTTTCTTATTTTCCTAATCCTAGTACAATTCTCTTAAGCCTAAAGTACAACCTTCTTAAGCACAAAAATCATTTTTATACTTATATATAGAAATTGATAGACATAAAAGTGTGCCATATAATTTTAGAAACCATTTCTAGCTAAACCCTAAACCTAGAAACCCTAGTTTTACCTTAAACCCTAGATTACAAGTGAACAAAGCCTATGTACAACTTCCCTATGCACAATTCGACACAAACTAAACTAGTTACTTCATCTAGTTTGATCCTAACCCTAAACTAACCAACCCTAGCTACTTTCTTAAGCCCTAAGAGTCCAAATGTATGAACCCTAGCAAGCCACATTGCCCCTCTTCTAGAAATAGGTACAAGTGTGTGATAAGTAAACTTCCACCTCATCAATTCCCCCCTCCTACCCATGTGTCGCCTTTAATGACCATACACATCATCTCCCTCACTGCCATAATCCTCCTAGAACACACAAGAAACCCTAGATGATTCCTATAAATAGAAGAGAGCCCATGAAACCCTAATTCATCACCCCACTATTCGAACAAATCCACACAGCCCCAAACCACTTCACTACTAATCCCATAAACCTAATATAAGTTTAAATAAACCTAAGGAAGCAATAGAAGCAAGCTAGAACCAAGAGGGAGTCAATTCGAGTCATATTTCATAAAATCATACCCTAGTCAACTTTTATAACAAGAGGTATGTTCTATCCTTTTTACTTACTTTATTATATCTAATATATGTCTAAATACATAATAGAATAAGTCTTAAAAGTTGTCATACACTAGAAATGAAATTTTGTACATAATATGTATATCGAGCACTTTTAAAACAAATATATATGAAATGAATTTCTGAAAACCCTAGGATCATAAAAATGGATTAAGAGTACTATAAACATGTTAGAAATAATAAGTAAACATTAAAAACACTAGGTATAAAAATCAGATAGCAAGAAAACAAAGTTTTCTTTTCTTTTTCTTCCTGTCGACCAACAGCAGACCTGCTGCTTTGGTCTTTAAATTCGAATAGTAAACAGATCTCTAAAATCCTAGTTTTTGGCATAGTGAAAGACCACTAATAGAGCTACGTTTAGGAAAAAGAATCACTAAAATCCGTTAAGAAACGAGTGAGAACGAAGCAATTTTTGAGAGTCCATTTTCTGTGTCAAACAAACCCTAAGTCGCAACCTTTCAAAATTTATTCTGAGGTCGTGAGTTCGAACCAAGCTGTGATCTTTTGCAAAAATACTCTTAAAACACTTATAAATGTTTTGGTAAAGGAGTCGTAAAAGTTTCCGTCACCAAACGTAAGAAATAAAATATTTTCGTGAGTTAAGGATGTCTCATGAAATAAATGGGGAGTCTCAAGGGCCATTTTTGCCAAAAGCTCTACTAAGTTTCACGTCTTGGACTAGTTTTGCAGTCGAGTAAAACCCTAGGGGTGTAAACTATCATTTTTGAAACTTAACGGTAGAAAGTGTAATTTAACTAAAGTTCAGGGGTAAAAGTTGTCATTTTCATAAAGTTTGAGGGTAAATGTTGCCAACCCTAGATACTTGAAGGTCTAAAATGAAAATATACTCATAAACCTTAAATTAATATTATTATTATTAAATTAATATAATAATAATAATTATAATAATAATAATAATAATAATAATAATTATTATTATTATTATTATTATTATTATTATTATTATTTTTAGGAATTAAAAACCTAATACCGGAACTGAAAACGTAAACGGAAAATAAAACTTATATATTCCAAAACAATTACTGAGAACTTGACACACCAACCCAGGTAGCGTGCCGGAGACGTTTATCAACTTTGTATAACTTTGTATTTCATCCAGACTACTCGGGTGAGTTCATAGTCCCACTTTTTACTATGTTTTTATAAACTTGTGGGGAGATACATGCTACAAACCGAACACAAGTATTTTCTGTATGCTTTCCTGATTTTATATTGCATAAGTTTGCTTTTGCCAAAAAGACCCCTAATCATGGACCTCTAATCACCTGCGGGTGAGCGCGAATATAATGGATAGATCTATTGGGTGTGACGACCCCTTTGTGTTACCGTAACGTAACCAAATGCATTTTATTTGAGTTAAATAAAGAGACTGACAATCTCCTACTCGGGGGCAAGGTTACCTACATTTAATTATGGGGTAATTTATATCTCATAGCTTATAACTATGAAGATAACCTGTTAACGTTTTGCGTGCCATGAGACTTAATGCAATATATATATTTTACACTGCAGTATTACTGATTTCTTTTACATAGCTTGTGTTCAAACCTATTACAACTGAAAACACTATGGATTCACTCAACCTTTGTGTTGACTTTTTAAGCATGTTTATCTCAGGTGACTAAAAGGCATGACTTGGCACGGAGTGGCTGTGGACTTTCTTCTTATAACAAAAGTGTCCACTTTGTTATCATTCAAAGAATAATGTATTTTTATTTACATATTTCAAAAACTACCTGTTGGGACCTATATTATGTACTTGGATATAAATAAATGAATGATAACAATTTTATTTAAAACGTCTCTTTTCGAGTCGTTTTCTATTATCATGACTGTGAACCATGAAGTAGCACCCCAAACTTATGTTCCGCTGCGTATATCGAAAAACGGGGGTGTTACAATAAAGTCGCGTTATTTGTATATTTTTGTATATTATTTAGTTATGTTTATGAGCATTTTGCGCTTAAAAGGTATTAAGATGTGTTCAGGTCTAGGTACAAGGAAATATCGAAGAATGACGAAGAAAAGCCAAAAGATCAAGAGAATATTCAAGAAAAGATTGTCGTCAAAGATATTGATTCATGTTATGATTATTTCCGATGTACAAGAGAAGGTTGTGAAGATTTTTAATGAAAGATGGAGTCATGATTTGGTGCTTAAAAGTGTGTTAAAGGATGGAGTTTTATGCCAACCCAAGGTTGAAATTAATGTGCAAAATAGTTGCCAACCCAAGGTTGAAGCTGAGATTCAAACCCAAGGTTCAAAAGTCCATTATGAGGTTGAGCAGTTATCTCAGCCGTAGGTTCAAATCTAAACCGCGGGTTGAGAACATGTCTGAGTTGAAGAGTTGCATTAAATCAAGGTCTTAACTACCATAATGACTCAAGTCCGATCATCTCCTCTCTTTTATGATTATTGAAGGCTTGTGGCAGTTTTTGTGAGTGATTTCCAGCATAAATATGACCCATATTCACCACAATTCATATACAACATTAGAGAGAACTAACAAGACACACTTACAATCAAGCCTTACACCATAAGGACTTGATCATATCTTATACAACCCGAAAGAGCTCAATAATTCATGTCATTCTTAAGAAGATACCTAGAAGTGTTGGTGATACTTGTGAGAAGAGGCAGAGAATTCCCTTGTTCGATTGGAGGCCTTAAGGAGTGCTATAACTCTTTATATTTCTTACTCATTGTAGTCTTGCTTTGGGTAACTTTCTTTTACTTAATTATTATATTGAACAATTTTATATTGAATGAAATGTTACATTTGTTGATGAAACTTATTATGGAGTAATTTGTGATTCTTGTTTGGGAATTATGTAGACTTTCGTGTGAATGTTGAATGATTAGTCGGTTAGAAAAAGAGATTGTTCTCATAAGTTTGTTTAAATATAATTCGTGTTCTAAAACTTGTTGATTTAACATTGTTGGATTTAAAGGTCGAAAGGATTTCTAATAGTGTTTAATTCCAAGAAATTGGTGCACAAATGGATTGGTACTTGATAATTGACAACTATTAGGTATTCAAGTTTTTAAATGAATTCGAGAATATTTAATCACGAGATTGGGTCGAAAGGACTCGTAAGAACTAATGTTACTAATCATCTTTTTCATACATTTGATAACACAAAGGGCTAGCGTAATGGGATGATGTATTGGCCGAAAGGACTCACCCATGAAACTAGTAAACACATGGATTTTCTTGATATTACCCGTTGACTAGAAAACCTTGTGAAAATTGGTATGTGCCTTCTACATATATGTTTCACCCAAACATATTCAACATTCTATCATGATTGGTTATTATTCCTAAACAAGTATTTGTTCGTTTGATTGATTGATTTCGGAACCATTGTTTGTTTGTTTATTTACGGTGCTTTAGAGTGTGACAATCTTTAGTACTATTTCTTGTGCTACATAAATTGCTAAGCTTAAACTACGTAGTCTCGTGGGACGATCCCTATTTACCACAAACCATATTACACACGGACGAGTATACTTGCTCGTATGCGTTTTCTTAATAATCGGTAAAAAGGTGTTTATAAATTTAAAATTTGACTGAAATTTAGGATATAATATATATAACCGGTTCACACACGCATCAGCACCTATCTTATCTATCAGTTCCATACTTGATGTAGTTGTTGTCGAGGGTACGAACTCTAAAAATGTTTGTCATTTGTCATTACCAAATCACATTGTAGAAGGTAAAAAAATAAAAAAATAAATAAATAAATAAAAAAATAAATAAATAAATAAAAATGAAAAACATATGGTCATCAACAGAATCTAATCTAAACGAATTGGAGGTCTGTAAATGGGAAAAAGCATTTAATTACGATCATGTTTGATAGATAAACCTTCTTTTCTTTATAAAGTTTGTATCTAGCCGTTTTCTACCCTCATGCAAACAGGAAGTCACACATCTGTTATTAGATATTTCACTCTTAACTAGTATTCATATGTCCCATGCCCAATTGCTCTTTACCTTTTGCAATATAACAGACCTTTAACATGTTAATGAGGGAACCAGTGGCCTGCGGCTAACTGGTACAAACTGAACCTCTTGAACTAATGTTTTTGAACTTGAGACTCGCTGCCAATTGTGAGTTATATGACATTCAAAACACATTTAGATAAGGATGGTATTGTTCCTAGTTATTAGAAGGTAGATTTAAATCTGAAGGATCTGCATAGCTTGTGTGCTTTTGATGTCTTCTACTGTGGTAATTGAGTATATATTTTGAATCCTAATGAATACGCCATGATTTTTTTCAGATCAGCTGGAAGTTATGTTATGGACAAACTTGAGTTGCGTAGAGTTGTTGGTTATCCAGGAAGGAATGTGTCGGATATCTTGATAGTAATCGGTAATTTTAGTATCCCAACAGGATTAAGGGTAGCAGAAGCCTCTCTTTTGAAACAGTAGGTATATAATTTATGCAGTCTAATGTTCCTAGTTATTACAAGATGAGACTAGCAATAGCGTTCGAGTGGCTGCCCTCAAGTAATATTCTATACTAGAACTTGTGATTAATCACAGAAAAATATACACATTGTAATATAGGTTTCCTGTAAACAATTGGAGTTCTAATACAATCTATGTTCCACAATGGAACTATACTAATTGAACAAGGCGGTTGGCTCTTTTATAAAGTTCACGAATGATGAAGATGAAGCGGTAAGTTTGTTTTTTTCACTAGGTTACTGCCTTTAATTATTGTTATTTTTTCTCTTTTTATAAGTTGGTTATTTGTAAGGCTGTAATAGTTCCTTTATCATTTTTTCTAGTTTTTATTATGAGCTGTAACAATGTCACTATCATATACATGTAGATTAAATTTTGGGAATTTATTCCCATCATCTTAAATGTTTCAAGACAATGCCTTGCTTTCGGTGATGAAGATGTTGCAATCATTGCTTTTGTGATATTTGACGAACTAATCGAGTCTCCAGCGCCCCTTCTAGGTGATACAGTTAAAGCCATACTCCACTTCTCTCTCGAGGGTTGCTTAAGTCCAAATTTGGATTCCAGCACACGTCATCAAGTTAGCAGTAATCCAAATTCTTATTAAGTTGTTAGACCCATGCATAATTGATAATTATATATAAATATTATTGGTAAGGTATTATGTCTTTAACGCGTATGTGTGTTATAAAGATTTTAACAAACACCTTTCATTTTCAATACTCATTTTCAACTCCTTCATATTGAAATGAATTACATAAGTAAATTTTTTTTACACAAGGGAATGTGAATATGCACTGGTCTAGTAAAAGGTAAAATTTGTCAAAGAAGTGAAAATCACATGTAAATCACATGTGATTCCAGCATAAAAGTATTAATTTTGTGTGTTTCTTTTCGGTAATAAGGTTTTGCATTCTCTTGAAGACAGGTCAGTGGAATGTAATTGTAGGTCTTTTTTTGGGTTCGGATTTCTATGTCGACACGCATTTTGTGTTTTGAAGAACCATGATATTCATCTGGGGTTGTAAACAAAGGTGGTATGAAAGGAGCAAGTAGAAAGAATGGAAGAGAATTAGCACTTCAAGCTAGATCTAAAGCCGAAAAAGAAATGTGGATGTTGTGGAGAGAAGACTAACAAGCACACCAAGACTACATATCCGTCAAATACAAAATATATTACAAAACTAGCGAGAATTGTTGTTGCAGCACAAACAACAAACGCTCCTTGAATATCATACTCTATTTAGATTTGGATTTTTCATATTTTTGTTGAAATTTAGGAAAAGTGTTATGCGGATCTAGCAGATTTGGTATTAAACTGAATTATTTTTTGATGTTTTAGTAGATTGTTTGATGTTCTAGTAGATTTTGTATTGAAAGTTGTTAAATTTTCATTTTGTGAATCACATGTGATTCTACAAAATCATATGTGATTCATTATAATCACATGTGATTCCTAAAACAAATCACATGTGATTCATAGAAAAATCACATGTGATTCATAAAAATCACATGTGATCCAGATGTAAAAGTAGGCTACAACCATCAGATTATGACATTTAGCAAAAAAAAAAAGAAAAAAAAAAGAAAAAAAGAAAAAAAAAAAGGATTAAACAGATTTTTAAACATATGAAACCATGTAGTGATCTAGCTGTATAACTTGTCCAGCCTACGACCATCAGTTATCATGTTTAACAAAATTAAGAAGACACGTGCTAAAAACATACAACAAAAAGACAAGTTCATAAACATTACGGCTTGTTCAAAGATCATTACATACTTCTAATAAGATCATTACAACTTGTCCAGAAATACGATAACACAAACTACCATCAGAATACGATAAAGAAAGTACGATAAACATGTTCTTTCAGAAGACTACCATCAGTTATCAAAAGAGTACCATCAATACTACAGAAAATTAGTTATCAACCACCAAAAGCCTGCAACGATCAGTACTACCGCAATCAAAAGCCTTGTGATTCGTCTTTGTCCTTCATTTCAACTTTGGAATGGTGGTTTTATTTTAGCAACTTAAGCATGTTTTGGATGTTCATAATTACGCAGATCTTGGAAAACGAAGTTTTCTACACACAAAAAAATATGTTGGCAAGTAAACTGAATGATTTTAACAAGAATCACATGTGATTCACACAAAATCACATGTGATTTACAAAACTACTTTTTTTTAGAAAGGAGATTTACAAAACTACTTACCGAAAGTTCGCAAGCACCTTTGTACTTTGACTTGTAGGTTTCCCCTCAGACGCTACCTCTACATCATGAATGTCAGACTGAATACTTCTAAGATGCGAATGATTTTTCCACTAAGAAGCTCATCAAGAGCAATCTTCTCAATAATAGAGGTCGAGAGAACAGTATTCCATAATCATATGTTCCTCATTAGACGTAAAGACATTCCAAACTTATATGCTGCAAATCGAGCTGCATTTGGTACAACCTTCAAAACTAGTGTGTTCTACGTTGGTACCTATTGACAAATTATACAAAATCAGAATATAGAAAAAAAGGGTTGATAATATGGTAAAAGCTACTAACTTCCACCATTTATATACCAAAATTCATTCCGCAGCCGTTTACTTTTTTTTTTAAATTACGTAGACTTTATTCATACCATCAAATTAGCCAGTGCATTAGAAAGCCGGTCACGTAGAACAACCAGAAGTTAATTGATTGCTTTGCTGGAAAGAGGATAACCTAAAACCAAAGTTGTTGCAGCTACAACATACTTTGTCTCCTTAATACTAAGCAAATCCCAACGATTAGCTATTTCGTGTTGTAATATAGGAATCGCAACATTTTCAAACAAATCAGGTATAATATGTTAAAATTAAGTACAAATCACATATGATTTTTTTGCAAATCACATATGATTTTCTCTAAAATTAAAACAAATTAAAAAACAAGTAAATAAATACCACTTTGACTACTTGGTATTATCCTCCTCATGTTCATCAGCCATATCAAAACCTAATCTCCTAACATCACCATCAAGAATCATAACAGCAAACCTGCTCATTCATAGATAAAAAAATCGCACTCAATATGTAATGTTCATTATAAAAAAATACTAAATCACATGTGATTATCACAGTCGCATTTCATCAAATACATGGTGTGCATCAACAATCATAACAACAATAATCACAACAAGGATAAACACAAATACAACAATATGAATAAAAAACTTCAATAACTATCAGAATAACAATAATATACTATCATTCGTAAACAATCACATGTGTTTTTGTTTTGTTCTTTATCTACAATTTTAACAACACAATCAATAGTGCTTGATACTCATTAACATCATAATTAAAGATGAAGAACAACAATAATCTGCAACCAATTTATTATGAACCCTAAAATATACAAAATACACTATATAAACCTTAGATATCAAAAAAGTCTGATTAATAACTTCAATAAGCCTAATATGAACAAAAACATCAAATTAGAGTAAAATATCACCAAAAAACGAGATTCTTGTGAGCAATCGGATCATTTTTTAGATGAATCATGTTGAATAGAAGACGAATTGGCCTTTAGTTTGACGTGAATCGCAAGATTTCAGTATTTAATTAATCAATTTGATCATGTTTGTGATTGTTGATATTGGGGAAAAAGTTAGGTTTTGATGAGAGAGTTTGGGGAGATGTATGTGAAAATATTGTGTGTAACCGTCACTACAAGAAAAAGTGTGTTTAGTGACGAAAATTTAGTGACCACTTTGTTTTTGGTCACTATTTAGGCCATTTAGTGACCATATAAGTTTGGTCACTGATTTTTGGTCATTCGTAAATCATTAGTGACGAGCTTGATGGTCATTAATTATTCACGAATCTACATGTCGAATATATTTGATTTATAATAAAAATGAGATTATTGGCCACTAATTTAACATGATAATAATAGTTCACCAAAATGTTAGTTACTCAATTGTGTAAATGTGATTTTAGATACATTTTAAAACATTATATTATGTCAAAAATGATTTTTGGAAAATAAGTATAAATAGCTGTGAGAATACACAGAAAGAATTGGTATAAAATAATTTAACCAAATACTTCAAAAGTCCATGTACTGATGGGCCTATTATTTGTTTTTAGAGTAAACTCCAAAATACATCTATGTGGTTTACCCAATTTCGCACCATACATCAAATTTTTTTTTTCAACAGATACATCCCCCGTTAGTAAAAGTCAAACACAATACATCCACGAGGATGAACGGTGCAAACATTGTGTCGTTAACTTGGACACGTGGCAGTTATCTCTTTTTAAGCAAGGGTAATTTAGTCCTTTTATCATAAACACAAATATATATCTGCTCCTTATAGATCCAAATAACATATCAAACTCCATGGCTACAAATCTTAACAAATACATATCTGCTCCTTTAACTAATACGCATCACAAACTTCCATGGCTACAAATCTGCTCCTTATAACTCCAAATACATATCAATTACATAAAATACATCCAACCTTATAACTCCATGGCTACAAACGCAGCAACAAACTTCATCATTCAAGATCTCTAAGATGAGGTCTCGGGTAGGTTTTTTTTTGTTTCTTTTTAAGATCAGTGATGGGTCACGTTGCCAAAGACTGAGATCTTTTTTTACTTAATAGTTGGATTGGTTTATTTCATACGAAAATATTTGGATTGGTTAGAAAATATTTACTCGCACGAAGAAAATTAATTGCGTTAATGTATTTGGTCAAATACATTAACTGATTAACTGAGATCTACTAGCCTAGAAAATAGGATCATTGAAAGATTAATGGGAAGAATTTTATTGTGCGAGTAAATCTAAAAAGAAGTTAATGTTGACTGAGATCACGTTGACCAAATACATTAACTGATTAACTGAGATCTTGGCTAGAAAATATTTGGATTGGTTTATTTCATATGAAGAAAATTGATTGCAGATTTTGTTTGTGATTGGGTTTTTGATTTGTGTTTGTGTTTTTGATTTTGGTGAAGTAGCAGGAAACATAAAATGGTGTTTGTGTTTTTGATTTAACTGATTTGTGTTTTTGTTTGTGTTTTTGAAAAAGAGTGGTGTTTGTGTTTTTGATTTTGATTTGGGTTTTTGATCTGGATTTGTGTTTGTGTTTTTTATTTGTGTTTATGATTAAATTGGATTTGTGTTTGTGTTTTTTATTTGTTTTTTATTTGTGTTTTTTATTTGTGTTTATGATAAAAGGACTAAATTACCCTTGCTTAAAAAGAGATAACTGTCACGTGTCCAAGTTAACGACACAATGTTTGCACCGTTCATCCTCGTGGATGTATTGTGTTTGACTTTTACTAACGGGGGATGTATCTTTTGCAAAAAAAAAAAAAATAAAAAAAAAAAAAATGGATGTATGGTGCGAAATTGGGTAAACCACCGGGAAGTATTTTAGAGTTTACTCTTGTTTTTAAGTCCAAATACTAATACCAGTTTAAATCCAAATATTGTACTTCATAAATCCATTAATCTTCCGGGTTGACCCGAGTGGTATAAGTCCATTACTTTTAAAAAATCATAAGAATAGTCTGAGTACGTGGAGGATGGGGCATGCGTACGCGGAGTATGAGTGCCTGCCGCCAATGTTGCGGGTGCGATTCGCCTTCAAATAAAATCTTTTGATCAAAACTACCTACCCGTAATTTCCCCTTTTCATTTTAAATTAAAAAATATTGAAACCCTAGCAGATAATTAACTTCTCTCCGGCGATCATCTATCGGCGACGGCGATTATTTAACGTCGAAGGCGATCATATACCGGCGGCGATCATTTACTAGTGATTTCGACTTCTGACGGCGGTCTTCTAACGGCGATGACGATCTTTTAACGGCGACGGTGATCATCCACCGGATAAGACGTTTATTAGCGGCGGCGACGACGATATCATCAATCAGGTTGAATTCGATTCCATTCTGTTTGATACTGTTATTGTAGCATTAATTTTAGCCTAATATTAGGGTTTATTTCATTCAAAGGTCTAATTATAACATAATCATAGGGCTGGTTTCTGTGTTATATTGTTTATTTCATCTCTCTTCTTGTAGCTTTAATCTAGACCTATTTTTGTTGATCGATTAGTGATTATTTGATTCAATTATTGATGTGTGTTGTTACTTGTTATGTATCGCCGTTTTAATTTTACAAATGTTAGTTTGTATGTTTGTGTTCGTGACATATGTTGTTTGCATGCAAACTGTAAATAACGTCATAATAGAACCGAGAAGCAGGAGCAAACACTAATTAGCTTTTGAGACTTTTGGTAACATTTTGAACTTTGCATTCTGAACTTTGTGCAATAAAAAACTCAAGCTGATCTGTATACCTACATACATACTTGGTTACCTTCTTAAGTATGCTTAATGAACTCTAGGAATCACGATGAGTGCATTGTATTGAGGTCATGAATGTCGATCTATCATAAACATGCAACATATACACTTATAATAGCTAATATGTAGAAATGTAAGTAGAGGTGAAAAATCTCAATGCGTTTACTTATGAAATGGTCGTGCTTGAAAAAAGCATGAAGGTGTTAGTCATGTACTGAGATTGTATAAATATATATGGAATTTGAGCATCTATACACCCCCTTGGTGTTATTGAGGAAATGGAACTCGGTGGTACACTTTGAATTTTTTTATTGTTTAGCCTTAAGATAATGTCATCTTTCTCTTAGTTATTTAATAATAGTTAATATTAAATCCGTACTTCTGTTATTACAAGTCACACCAGATTACGATGGAAACAGAGATGCCACTTGTTAGCCTTAAGATAATGTCATCTTTCTCTTAGTTATTTAATAATGTTAAGAATAGTTAATAATAGAACCAACTGAATATTTATTTATAATATTCAATGCTGTTGAGTTTAAGTGTGAGATCCTGTAAAAATCCCTCGTAATAAATCTCACTGATTTATGATAATCTCAACTTACGGTTTAATAAAACCCATTTTGATGGGAAAAATTTAAACTTTTCTCTTATTGCTATTGTACCACGTTATGTTTTCGTGATATATATATATTAAATAGCAATCTTACTCGAACCACAAACAAATCACGGGATTTCCATTCTCATTTAATTAGATACTTCACAAATAATAATAATTAGTAATGATAAAATCTCTACCCAAAGATATAAGTACTCTTCCTAATTACCCTTAATTATTTCATTTAGTTAACACTAATCTCTATTAAACTCTACATTTCTCTCTTTGCAAACCCAATTGGGCCACACCCTTCGTCCAGCCCAACATCACCACTCCACCAGCCCACTGCCCAGCCCAACTCCTCTTTGCTATTCATGCAATTCGAACCAGCCACACTCAAATTCAATTGCACTTTCTTTTGATAATTCATGCAAAGTCGACAGCCTCACCTCTTCAAGACACGACTCAATATCTTTCAAATCTTAAACGTAAGCCTCAAATATTTTTACACAATCTCATACACGACCCACTAGTCTATTCGTACGCCAAATTCTAGAAACTCAAGTCAAGCATTTATATGATTTCGAACGTCAAAGTGTTAGTTCCATTTCAATAAAACCCGCATGGGTGAAATTCTCAAAACTCGAATAATTCGAACCCGACTTTTTCCTAGGCCTTCCCAATGTTAATATTAGCACAATATGATATTAAGGAGACATTGAAGTCGAAGGTTTATAAAGTCACATACAAAAACTATCTAGCACCATTCGAAAATATATATCTAATATACATACTCCAACAACATAAGACAAGCTCTATAAATCTTCCTAATGATTGCTAAGTCAGTCAATGGCAGCAGTAACATGTGTGACTTGATAAACCCAGTTACCCATTTAGAAATACCAATCGAATATGTACAAAAATCCATCGACTAAAGACGAGATATGATCGAATTTGTTCTCTTAGCCAAAACTCCACTTGCTCCAAAACAAATGTACAACCGAATATACATTCATGACAACAACTAAAAACCAACATATCTTTGAACCTTGTCTCCACTCATTCACACGTTTAGGCACTGTCATACTCAATCAAAAATATCTACCGAATATGTATAAACCAATGACTAGAGACAAAGTCTTACAAATCCTCTCCATGCTTTCCTATGATTGCAAGAGCAGAAGCATGCTACTCCACAGTAAAAAGACATGATTAAACTTGAGGGCAATTTAGTCAAAAACCTTGTGTAGCTATCTCTATAAAATCCACTCGTGCTAGCAGTCTTCACTGCCAAATTCCAACACATTTCAATCTCCATTAAATACTTTAAAGTCCCAAGCAACTCTTGCCTCACAAAGGAAATGCAAGTCGAGTAGAAGTAATATGTAAAACATATCTAGCTCGCCACACTTACTGTCTCTCTTTTGTACCTTGTTCGATCATCACTGCTTTCTCCTCACCACCTTAAATGGTGTAGTAAGTATTCAATAACCCCTCTTCGTTTCTATTCCTCACGCACAAACACAACATGCATGCATTTCACTCTTACACTCGAACGTATAATAAATACTCCTAGTTTAGTTTCCATGCACCTTCTTTTCGTATAACTAACTACTTGTGTCGAAAACTCCATCATGAAAGGCTAGCATTCGATTCACAATACCACACTCACGACTACACTTAATCACATGCATCAATAGAACGTATCAATTATCTTTGCAAAAGTCGTACCTGATCTTTACTCGAGTAGATTGCATAAAAACCCCTTTGTACATAACTGTCACTGATGACAAGTTAAAAACCACGCTAGTACTTATTAGCAACACATGCATGCACTCTCCTTTGTCTTGTTTTGCCACTCGAACGTATAAACAACTACACTTTGGAAACACACGTCAACTTATTTTGGAACTATGTCGAGCACTCTTTTGAAAGTCTCAATAGTTACCTCACACTCACCACTTTCACAATTAGGTGACATTGCATGCATTATTCGAACATGTATATCACACGTACACTACAAACTAAAACTGGGAAAAACACTAAACGTATTTTAAGTGTTCAATACGTATAGAGCAGTTCGAGTAACCTTAGAAACCAAGTCCATATCTCGCGACCTAATCGAACGACCACATGTTATCTTTACACGACCCATTTCACAACACAACTAGCTATATTTTTCGTATAAACCTCTTACAAAAATACTCAAGATTCGACCATTTAAACTAGCCCAAGTAAATCGTCCAAAACCTTTCGAAAAACAATTAGAAACCATTTATGGGCTAAGTTTTGTAACTCGATTAAGGGCCCAGTAGTGAAAAATTAAGCTACTGATCGAATAAGCTGATGAAATAAGCTGTTTTTATCTTAAATATAACTTATAAAAACTCGCCCACTTTTTCTTTATCATTATGACATTTTTGGACTAAAAACGTAACGCGTTTTAACTATAAGGACTAAAACTGCCAAATTGTGAAACCCGTGGATTGAAGCTGTGAAAACAGTTTCTAAAGGACTAAAATTGACTCTTAAATTAATTTCAAGTCTCATATGGACATTTAAACTATTTTTGGATTAATATTGAACTTTATATTTAACTAAGGACTAACGACGTAACGCAAATACAGTTAGGGTAAAAAGTATAAAATCGGGAAAGGACAAGGACCAACTATTTTTCACTTGGCATTATTATTTCATTTTTCCACTTCTCATCATCCCACCATTTCACATGCATTTTATACAATTTAGTTATGTATATTTAATTTTCGTTATTAGAAATTTAACGATTTCACATGCATATCATTTCGTCATATTTTGAGGAGATAATACCTCGAGTCAAGTGACATAAGAATCAAGATAATATCATTGTAAGATATTATATTTTCTTAACTTGAGGCATTTTAAGCATATCACACTCACATCATCAAATCGTTGTACGATTTCTCATTTCACACTCATCGTTAGTTATAAGTCGAATACTTAGATATTCCTCACATTCAGGTCTCGTATCGAAGACGTTTCCGTGATCGTTTCCATAGAACTTATAATTCCATCTTATCAACTACACTCCAGGTGAGTCGTGGCCCCTACTTTTAATAATTGTTTTAATAACTCTTTTGGGGAGATACATGCTTCAACTGTTTTAAGTATTTTTATACTTTGAAAACACTTATGATTTATTCAAAATCATCAACTATGTTTTACATGTTTTTGAATCACTCTTTGACGGGGATATAAACTCGTTATATTTGCAAACTACTTGCTTAGCTGAAATGCTATATTTGAAACATAACATTTTCAAACTACTTGTTGTAACAAGATACTGAGACTCATTTTATGCATTCATATAATAGCTGAATGTACTATTAACTAAACTATGATGTTTATACATCCCAACTGGAAATAATTGCCAAAACTAAAGAACGCATATTCTATGAGAACCCGAACCCTATATTGCCTAAGTTTAGCTATATTGCCATAAAGTCCCTCGATCATGAGCCATTAATCACTGCGGTGAGCGCGAATATAGTGGACAGCTTCGAAACCTGTAAAGGCTGACGACCTATCCCACTAAATACTGGATGGAATGCCGGATGGCTAGTCGTATTTAGTCGCGATACACTATATTCGACACAAATAGGATGAGGCAATCACCTATTATTTAGGGCAAAACCATCAGTAACCCTGATGTGACTTTCGCCGTTGTACGGTACTTTTGTTAACGTTTTGCGCGTCATGAGGCTTAGAGCAATATAACCTTTTGAATATATATGTTTTCTTATATATATTCGGATACAGCTGTATTTAGTAACGACCACTCTGCACTGATAGACATCAGACTTTAAACTATTGTTTTCACTATATGATTGAAATATGTATCATATACTTGGAACTTAACTGCTATCATATGTGACTTAGTTGTGTCTTATGATAAGGACAACTCAATGCTTAGCATACCGTACTTTAAAAGTTGAACTATTATATATAACGTAAACCAGTTTCATTTAAACTTGAAACTTATGAACCTCTGAGTTCGTAAATGATTTATTCGTGGATTTTTACTCAATTACAAACTTGCTAGTTACTACAAGAAGTACTAGTACCTATTTCAACTATCAACTCTTAAATTCAGTGGAAAGAAAGTGATTTTCTGTCAAACTCCACGAACTCACCAACCATTGTGTTGACGTTTTAAGCATGTTTATCTCAGGTAATCAACGGAGCAGGACAAGACACGGAGCGGGCATTAAATACTCTGATAACTTAAATGGTGTGAAAATCAAATATGTCATTCTTTTCGAATTACCATACTTTTGTGGGATTTTAAAACATATATTTCAACCTTTAAAATCAAAACTATTATTTCGAATGACATATAACTTTCAAAACGCCTTTTCAAGCCGTTTTCTAAAAATTTTAACTTCGATCCTCAGTGTAACACCTAAATATTTTCCGCTGCCACAAAACCAAATTTGGGGTGTTACAGATTGGTATCAGAGCCACAGGTTATAGAGAATCAAATGTTTTCAAACATTGAACTATAACCACACTTTCAAAACAAATGATTTTACACCATACCATTTTACGCCCTCCGTGTCTGCAGACTGTCGTGCTCAATGTATTACCTACTAAGATTTGTTTTGTACTAATCTTTACATGCTTAATGTTTAACTCTTCACACATAACACACTGTGTTATTCTACACTCGATGTTACACTTAAACGTATGAATATTCATAATTACTGTTGTTACAGTACCATGTCTTCCAAACTAGTCGAGACTACCCCTCCTACTACACATGCGTCACCTACCTACCAAATTGCACTGGATACTGAAGATCCTTATGTAAGAATGTCACAACCCCAGCCTGACATAGAACTTACCCAGAAATCACCTTCGTCATCACCTACTTACTCACCTCCACGTCAGAAACTTAAGAGAGCAACCGAATCCTATTCAGATGAAGATTTGATTGGTGGTCAACCAACATTTGAATCTGAACAGAGTTCACCCCAAGAGATGACTTGGAAGAAGATCGAGCTAAATTCCCCTTTGCCTGATATCTCAGATTTCCCCATGCCAGATATCCCAGAGAATGTATCCTCACCCAATTCTCCCGACTATAATATAGATACCCATGACCCCATATGGGCTTGCCTTCACCAACACACCAGCATACTAGACACTCACTCTGAACAGCTAAAAGAGTTACAACCATTACGATTCGAATGGTATGACCGTAACATTGATACCCTGTTCAAGAGAACAGATGCTGAGAGAAGAGAAGTGTTTGATCTAGGAGTAAATGTTGGTAACATGAAGGACAATTACGAACAAGAACTTAGAAACTTGGATGCTAGAACCCGCTGTTTGGGTAGAGGCCATACCCAAACACACATTAGGATCGAGGACGTTGAAAGAGCATTATGGTTAGCTAGAGACACAGCAAGAATCCAAAGCCAAAAGATAGCGGCCTTGGAAAACATGTTAGCTAATCAGATGAATGCGTGCCAGGAACGTTTCTCAGCCATGGAAGCTGCACAACTGGATCTTGAGGCAGAAGTTAGACGTTTACGTCAGAGACGTAACTGATCTTAAGTATAGTTGTTGTGCTCAATAAACCAAATAGTTTTGGTTAGTATTCCATGTATCTTTCCATAATTCTGTAACTCTCAGAATTTGTAATCGACTTTTAAGCTATGACAGACTCTTTCCATCATGTCTTTCTGTTCCTTCCACCAAACCCTATTATGGTGCTATAAATGCAAAGAGCCATGCAAAACCTCACCATTTGTTACTCTCATAGGTAAACAAATGACTCCACAAGAATCAATGAGACCTTAATAAAAGACCTTGTGTTGGTTGTTTTGATCAGACAAGCTATTAGAGTTATGTCCATATTGATGATTGTAACAGTGATTGTACATCAAATACACCACAACTAAACAATAAACCCTAGAAGCCCAAGAACAAATCTTCAAAAGAGAAAGTTGATGAACCTCAGCTTTGATGAATTCATTTGTTCTATAGCAATCCCCTGTCAAGAGATAATTATTTTACGATGTTACCCAGACACATCGTATCTCTATGATCCTCAGTTAGTTTTGATTTTGTATTAAGAACACATTGTTAGCAATAATATGCAAATACCTTGCTATTTGAAATTATTCTAATAACAAAGTGAATACTAAATCAGTGTTTCTTGTTGTAGTCATTGAAGATGGCCAACATGAGCAACACCCATACCCCCTCAACACTTACAACAACCATGACTCCTAAAACCATCGAAAAGTTGGTAAACAATATCGTTGCAGCAGTACTCGAAGTGACCACAACAGTCCAGCCGAGTGACAACGACATGACAAGAAAAGAAAGAAAGAAGGCTATACCTTGTAAGCATAACCATGAAAGTTTCATGGGGTGTAAGCCAATTTACCTAAAGGATTCAAGAAGAATAACTAAACCTATACGCACATGTGCCCAAAGAATTAAGCAAGATATTGCACTTAAGAAAAATAACCAAAAGCGAAAACTTGAGGAGAAAAGATCCTTTATCCTCAATGAATGCGAGTTCCACAATGATGTTTGCATCCGCAATCATCTACAAGACCGCATTAACTATCTTCGCCAACAAAGACCCAAACCAGAAGTTGGAAGAAACTTCATCACCAACCCTAGTAATGAAAACAAATACCATGGAAAGCAACCTCTGTGCCCAAGATGTAAGTTGCATCACACCGGACATTGCATTGATAAATGCGGAAGGTGCCGGAAAACAGGCCACAAGACAAGAGATTGCAAAGCCATGAAAGGAAATAAGCAACCCTCATCCATAAAATGCCATGAATATGGTAAAATGAGTCATTACAAGAGTTATTGCCCGAACTACAAAGCCCATTAGGAGCCCAAGATTGTACAAGGGAATAAGAACTCGTTAAATAATCTCAACCGTGTCGAAGAATGACCTCTATGTTAAGCAGATGAATAGATTCCTGCTGTAAAATAAATAAACTCTAGTCTAGAGCTATCTAAGTTATATTTTCGTTTGTATTTACCTTAGGTACGATGGATATAACCTAAGTATAACAGTTATCCTTCTACCGTATGAGAACTCTACCTTGTAATATTTCCATAATTATAATCTACGTCTATTTCAATTTCTATTCCACCTCTCTAATTCATAAATCGTTATGTAACAACACACTGATATTATCTTAAGGATTTAATTAACTCCATTTTGACCAAACCATAGGTTGATACCACATTGTAAGAAATCCTCACCTAAAACTTAGGTCTATACCAAGAACATCCACATATCACTTTAGAAAATCTCTAAATTATCCTCGGGATATGAACAACAACTTTCCAAATTCTTTTGAAAATAATCAAAGGATGTCTGATTTTGTAACAAAACTATGATAATTAAATCATATAAAATTTCTTGAAGAAAACAAGAATCTCATAACAACTGCACCAAGCGTTACATCATTTGGTCCTCAATTATACATAGCCTAGCTACCTATGTATAATTTAGGAAGAATCATGTCATAAATGGAACAGTTATCTTTTCAAAGTTTTAATAACAATTTTCATTCCAAGACAAAAATTTCGAGACAAAATAAATTGTTCATAAACCTCCCTTTGAACCGAACCAATCTACACTTATTACCCATTACCTTATTATAAGGAATCAAGGAAAGTACGAAATTAGAAACTATAAAAATTCACAACGATATAAGGCAAACGCAAATAACATAAATTTTATTAGAACCCACGAAAATTAATACATAGCGAGATGATTAACATCGGAAGTGCTAATAGTACAATGAACACAATAAAAGGCATAGAGTCTTCAATAGGTTGGCCCGCCATAGCAACAAAAACCACCACCAACCCAGAAATAGCAAGCGCCACCATAGGATGAAGTACCCTGATTATTCAAAAAGACAGACAAAAGCGAACCGTTAACTAAACATAAACGAGATCTCATCCCACATTTATTTAAGATTACATCGACACACAACAAAGGTACATTCTAACAACACCTACGCGTGACCCTCACCCCCAAAATTTATCCGCAAAAATGGCTAGGATAGTGAGGGGTACGATAACCAACAAGTATCCGATCAAATAGCCGGTATCTTCGCCAGGAAGAAGAGCCAAACAAAAGGCGGCGAAGATGATGAACATGGCTGCGAATACTATAGCAAACGGCGACATTTTTTTTAGTTGGGAAAGTGGAATGAAAGTGATGAATGAAAAAGGTGAAGTGGGAAAAAGGGGAAAGTTAAATAGGGAATATAGGTGTAGAAAAGTATCCGTTATTTTACTATTCATGACCATTAAGTTATAAATCGCTACCCTTAAAAATCCACTAGTCTCGATCGCTAGAACACTGAACGTTAAGTGTTAAATACTTCCTACTCTCGACCGTTACTTTCACCATTCATAGCCTATGAATGCATTAGTTTATCTAACATTCAAATTTAATTCGTCCGGTACGAATAAATCAAATTTGACCCTGTTTCCTCGATATTCAAATGAAAAATCTCCCGACAATAGTTTTCCATAAACTCTCATCCTAGAACACTACTTTTTCAACACCCATCACGGCCTGAACTTCGGGACGAAGTTCAAAATTTAGGGGTGGATAATGTGAGATCCTGTAAAAATCCCTCGTAATAAATCTCACTGATTTATGATAATCTCAACTTACGGTTTAATAAAACCCATTTTGATGGGAAAAATTTAAACTTTTCTCTTATTGCTATTGTACCACGTTATGTTTTCGTGATATATATATATTAAATAGCAATCTTACTCGAACCACAAACAAATCACGGGATTTCCATTCTCATTTAATTAGATACTTCACAAATAATAATAATTAGTAATGATAAAATCTCTACCCAAAGATATAAGTACTCTTCCTAATTACCCTTAATTATTTCATTTAGTTAAACTCTACCCAAAGATATAAGTACTCTTCCTAATCTCTATTAAACTCTACATTTCTCTCTTTGCAAACCCAATTGGGCCACACCCTTCGTCCAGCCCAACATCACCACTCCACCAGCCCACTGCCCAGCCCAACTCCTCTTTGCTATTCATGCAATTCGAACCAGCCACACTCAAATTCAATTGCACTTTCTTTTGATAAAATCTCTACCCAAAGATATAAGTACTCTTCCTAATCTCTATTAAACTCTACATTTCTCTCTTTGCAAACCCAATTGGGCCACACCCTTCGTCCAGCCCAACATCACACTCCACCAGCCCACTGCCCAGCCCAACTCCTCTTTGCTATTCATGCAATTCGAACCAGCCACACTCAAATTCAATTGCACTTTCTTTTGATAATTCATGCAAAGTTGACAGCCTCACCTCTTCAAGACACGACTCGATATCTTTCAAATCTTAAACGTAAGCCTCAAATATTTTTACACAATCTCATACACGACCCACTAGTCTATTCTTACGCCAAATTCTAGAAACTCAAGTCAAGCATTTATATGATTTCGAACGTCAAAGTGTTAGTTCCATTTCAATAAAACCCGCATGGGTGAAATTCTCAAAACTCGAATAATTCGAACCCGACTTTTTCCTAGGCCTTCCCAATGTTAATATTAGCACAATATGATATTAAGGAGACATTGAAGTCGAAGGTTTATGAAGTCACACACAAAAACTATCTAGCACCATTCGAAAATATCTATCTAATATACATACTCCAACAACATAAGACAAGCTCTATAAATCTTCCTAATGATTGCTAAGTCAGTCAATGGCAGCAGTAACATGTGTGACTTGATAAGCCCAGTTACCCATTTAGAAATACCAATCGAATATGTACAAAAATCCATCGACTAAAGACGAGATATGATCGAATTTGTTCTCTTAGCCAAAACTCCACTTGCTCCAAAACAAATGTACAACCGAATATACATTCATGACAACAACTAAAAACCAACATATCTTTGAACCTTGTCTCCACTCATTCACACGTTTAGGCACTGTCATACTCAATCAAAAATATCTACCGAATATGTATAAACCAATGACTAGAGACAAAGTCTTACAAATCCTCTCCATGCTTTCCTATGATTGCAAGAGCAGAAGCATGCTACTCCACAGTAAAAAGACATGATTAAACTTGAGGGCAATTTAGTCAAAAACCTTGTGTAGCTATCTCTATAAAATCCACTCGTGCTAGCAGTCTTCACTGCCAAATTCCAACACATTTCAATCTCCATTAAATACTCTAAAGTCCTAAGCAACTCTTGCCTCACAAAGGAAATGCAAGTCGAGTAGAAGTAATATGTAAAACATATCTAGCTCGCCACACTTACTGTCTCTCTTTTGTGCCTTGTTCGATCATCACTGCTTTCTCCTCACCACCTTAAATGGTGTAGTAAGTATTCAATAACCCCTCTTCGTTTCCATTCCTCACGCACAAACACAACATGCATGCATTTCACTCTTACACTCGAACGTATAATAAATACTCCTAGTTTAGTTTTCATGCACCTTCTTTTCGTATAACTAACTACTTGTGTCGAAAACTCCATCATGAAAGGCTAGCATTCGATTCACAATACCACACTCACGACTACACTTAATCACATGCATCAATAGAATGTATCAATTATCTTTGCAAAAGTCGTACCTGATCTTTACTCGAGTAGATTGCATAAAAACCCCTTTGTACATAACTGTCACTGATGACAAGTTAAAAACCACGCTAGTACTTATTAGCAACACATGCATGCACTCTCCTTTGTCTTGTTTGGCCACTCGAACATATAAACAACTACACTTTGGAAACACACGTCAACTTATTTTGGAACTATGTCGAGCACTCTTTTGAAAGTCTCAATAGTTACCTCACACTCACCACTTTCACAATTAGGTGACATTGCATGCATTATTCGAACATGTATATCACACGTACACTACAAACTAAAACTGGGAAAAACACTAAACATATTTTAAGTGTTCAATACGTATAGAGCAGTTCGAGTAACCTTAGAAACCAAGTCCATATCTCGCGACCTAATCGAACGACCACATGTTATCTTTACACGACCCATTTCACAACACAACTAGCTATATTTTTCGTATAAACCTCTTACAAAAATACTCAAGATTCGACCATTTAAACTAGCCCAAGTAAATCGTCCAAAACCTTTCGAAAAACAATTAGAAACCATTTATGGGTTAAGTTTTGTAACTCGATTAAGGGCCCAATAATGAAAAATTAAGCTACTGATCGAATAAGCTGATGAAATAAGCTGTTTTTATCTTAAATATAACTTATAAAAACTCGCCCACTTTTTCTTTATCATTATGACATTTTTGGACTAAAAATGTAACGCGTTTTAACTATAAGGACTAAAACTGCCAAATTGTGAAACCCGTGGATTGAAGCTGTGAAAACAGTTTCTAAAGGACTGAAATTGACTCTTAAATTAATTTCAAGTCTCATATGGACATTTAAACTATTTTTGGATTAATATTGAACTTTATATTTAACTAAGGACTAACGACGTAACGCAAATACAGTTAGGGTAAAAAGTATAAAATCGGGGAGAGGACAAGGACCAACTATTTTTCACTTGGCATTATTATTTCGTTTTTCCACTTCTCATCATCCCACCATTTCACATGCATTTTATACAATTTAGTTTTGTATATTTAATTTTCGTTATTAGAAATTTAACGATTTCACATGCATATCGTTTCGTCATATTTTGAGGAGATAATACCTCGAGTCAAGTGACATAAGAATCAAGATAATATCATTGTATGATATTATATTTTCTTAACTTGAGGCATTTTAAGCATATCACACTCACATCATCAAATCGTTGTACGATTTCTCATTTCACACTCATCGTTAGTTATAAGTCGAATACTTAGATATTCCTCACATTCAGGTCTCGTATCGAAGACGTTTCCGTGATCGTTTCCATAGAACTTATAATTCCATCTTGTCAGCTACACTCCAGGTGAGTCGTGGCCCCAACTTTTAATAATTGTTTTAATAACTCTTTTGGGGGAGATACATGCTTCAACTGTTTTAAGTATTTTTATACTTTGAAAACACTTATGATTTATTCAAAATCATCAACTATGTTTTACATGTTTTTGAATCACTCTTTGACGGGGATATAAACTCGTTATATTTGCAAACTACTTGCTTAGCTGAAATGCTATATTTGAAACATAACATTTTCAAACTACTTGTTGTAACAAGATACTGAGACTCATTTTATGCATTCATATAATAGCTGAATGTACTATTAACTAAACTATGATGTTTATACATCCCAACTGGAAATAATTGCCAAAACTAAAGAACGCATATTCTATGAGAACCCGAACCCTATATTGCCTAAGTTTAGCTATATTGCCATAAAGTCCCTCGATCATGAGCCATTAATCACTGCGGTGAGCGCGAATATAGTGGACAGCTTCGAAACCTGTAAAGGCTGACGACCTATCCCACTAAATACTGGATGGAATGCCGGATGGCTAGTCGTATTTAGTCGCGATACACTATATTCGACACAAATAGGATGAGGCAATCACCTATTATTTAGGGCAAAACCATCAGTAACCCTGATGTGACTTTCGCCGTTGTACGGTACTTTTGTTAACGTTTTGCGCGTCATGAGGCTTAGAGCAATATAACCTTTTGAATATATATGTTTTCTTATATATATTCGGATACAGCTGTATTTAGTAACGACCACTCTACACTGATAGACATCAGACTTTAAACTATTTTTTTCACTATATGATTGAAATATGTATCATATACTTGGAACTTAACTGCTATCATATGTGACTTAGTTATGTCTTATGATAAAGACAACTCAATGCTTAGCATACCGTACTTTTAAAAGTTGAACTATTATATATAACGTAAACCAGTTTCATTTAAACTTGAAACTTATGAACCTCTGAGTTCATAAATGATTTATTCGTGGATTTTTACTCAATTACAAACTTGCTAGTTACTACAAGAAGTAGTAGTACCTATTTCAACTATCAACTCTTAAATTCAGTGGAAAGAAAGTGATTTTCTGTCAAACTCCACAAACTCACCAACCATTGTGTTGACGTTTTAAGCATGTTTATCTCAGGTAATCAACGGAGCAGGACAAGACACGGAGCGGGCATTAAATACTCTAATAACTTAAATGGTGTGAAAATCAAATATGTCATTCTTTTCGAATTACCATACTTTTGTGGGAATTTAAAACATACATTTCAACCTTTAAAATCAAAACTATTATTTCGAATGACATATAACTTTCAAAACGCCTTTTTAAGCCGTTTTCTAAAAATTTTAACTTCGATCCTCAGTGTAACACTTAAATATTTTCCGCTGCCACAAAACCAAATTTGGGGGTGTTACATTAAGCTCTAAAGGTTTAAATTTTGATTTGATGTAATTTCGCATTGGTGGCAAAATTTAGGACTTAAGAAAGAAGTATTGGCATTATACCTATATACTAAAACCCAAAATCTTGTGACCCACAAGCCAAAAAAATGAACAGTAGTGATGATGTACCCTCCGAACGGGTCGAAGGACTCCCCTTCGAACCTGTACGAAGCCTTCTCTTCGAAGGCCCAGGTCAATCTTCACCCAAAGCACTCATAGTGTCTAACCTTTGTCGAGGTTCAGAACCTGGCCTCCGTCACGGTTCAGAACCTGGCCTCCGTTACTGTTCGGAGCCTGGTCTCTGTCAACGTTCGGAGCCTGGCCTCCGTCAACGTTCGGAGCCTAGCCTCCGTCAACGTTCGAAGCCTAGCCTCCGTCAATGTTCAGAGCCTGGCCTCCGTCACTGTTCGGAGCCTCACCTCCGACAAGGTTCGAAGCCTAAAGGTCACTGGTCAAACAGAACTGGTCAAAGAAGATCTGGTCAATAGCCATGATTTCAGCCATGATCTCTGTAACTGCCATGACCTCCGTAACTGCCTCCACACACCCTCTGTAACTGCTCCGTCAGATTATTATGCCTATAAATAAGGAAGTCATCAAAGAGGTATGTAACCTAACTTAACCCAGGAGATATCATCTTCTCCACCTCAATACTTTCATGACATAATCACCATGACTGATTCTCACACCAGAGGCGGTTCGCGGGGCCTCCGTCAATGTTCGGAGCCTGGCCTCCGTCAATGTTTGGAGCCTAGCAAGAACGAAGAACCATCTTGACCTGGTCATACCCACGTCTCCTCTTCCCTTAGGCTTTCCCGCCAAGGTAGAGATCGTGGGCCACAAAGCCCTAGCGGTTACCACATATCATGGGACGCCCCCATGATCTCCGAATTAAGTGCAACCGCCCTCTAAGGCCTATTTCTCCCCTATAAATAGCTTAGACGGGCCATAACCAAGGGATGTTAACTGAATGTAATCTAAAGTTAACTTCACTCTCTAAATTTACGACCTACATTACCATTACACATACTTACTCGCACGCCGGAGGTGGTTCGCAGGGTCCAACCCCTGCGCAATCACTTAACGTAGTGTCTTCGTATTTCTTATTTTCAAGTTAAGAACAAGCTTGGCGCAATCTCAACACCCCATTATTCCTTTGATCACCATCGAAGGCTTGGTTGGCAATTATTTGTTCAATCAAGTAGCATGGCCAAAAAAATGAACAGTAGCATGAACAGTGTTTACTGTTCATGCTACAGTTTTTTTTTTTTTTTTTTTTTTTTTTTTAAATAATTTCGAAAAAAAAAATTGAAAAAATATTTTCAAAAAAAATCAAAAAACTTTAAAATTAATTTTTGTAAAAAAACTAATTTAAAAAATAAAAATACAAAATAATTGTGAACCTACAAAACCAACAAAAAAGAACTATCTGAACAACCCGCTGCAACAGTTTTTTTTTTTTTTTTTTTTTTTTTTTTTTTTTTTTGAAATTATAATTAAAAAAAAAAAAAAAAAAAAAAAAAAAAAAAAAAAAAAAAAAAAAATCTTTAAAACTCTCCCGCAGCAACGCGCGGGTTACCCCGCTCGTTTTATATATACATCATAATATTGAAGGTGGATGGGGTAGGGTGGGGGTTGGGGTGGGTCAGATCTGCACTAGCCATCCACTTCCATGTGGACAAAATAATGTAGATGGGGTCTAAAGTCTGGTCTCTTCATGTGGAGATTGTCAGGTGCTACAAGTAATATGCAAAAGGGCATGTATTTACATTAGGACTATATCAGTATATCCTTTAAGGATTAACATATAATTACTGGTTTAGATGTTCCTAGGTGGATTAGTAAGCGTTTTGGCAAACCGTTGATTTTGTCCTAATTTAACGACACTACTCTTCGTAACTAGTAGTTGAGAGTTTCCAAGAACATTGTGAGTGTCAGGGTTGGCAGTGGTAGTGGTATGGGGCAAGGTATGAGCCCATACCACACCTCAACACCACCGCCGAGGTAGTGGTATGGGGCAAGGTATGATCAATGTGGTAAAGTATGTAGCATGTGGTATGGACTATTTGACAGTATCTCAAAGGATTTAATGTTTTAATTTGTAGGTTTTAATGTTTTAATATTTAAATTTGTAGTATCTAAATTTTAATGGAATTATAGTTTTTTTTTTTTTTTTTTTTAAATAAAAAATTAAAGTGTGGTATGGATTGCAGTGTGGTATGCCATTGCCAATGAAATAAGGGAGTGTGGTATGAAAAAGTAAGAGAATGAGGTGGCATAAGGAGATTGGTTGAGGAGTGTGGTATGGTATGCAGCACTACATCCATTGCCAACCCCCTCATTTACTTCATTCTATAAAAGGATTGCCTTCTGCTGGTGGGTTAAATTAGTAATTTATTGCTGTTTACTATAAGTGAAACTATACGGACATTGCTGTCTACCGAACGTGGCGTCTGTGTATCTGTTGAAGCAATTTCTTGCAATCACTTCAGACAAATAAAGAGGGCCTGCCGGTTGAACTCAGCTAGGGTTCTTCCGTAGGCTTGGGTGCTGATCCCCTCGGCTGTCTGGGGTCTTCCAGGTATCTGCACACAACAGCACACGTTAGGTTCGCCCCGGGTGTTATCCCAGGACCCACCTCCGGTGTGAGAGTAAGTATCTGATATTCCGAAAGGGCTATCAACTGTAGTGAGGAATTAATGCAGGTAAAAGTGTTGGTTGAGAGCAGTAAATGAGTCGAGTATTTATAGTACTCGACCTCGATACCTGGAATGGCGGCGCCGGATTTTCAGGAGACATGTCCCCGACATAATCCCGTAAATCCTGGGGCGGCGGCGGCGGTGTCTGCAGCTGCCATCTGTCAAAAGGTAAACGCCACCTGTCCTATTACTCACAGTGATATTGGCCGGATGAGTCGTGTGCCTTCCGGTATGTCCGGACGGCTCGATGTCGTCCGGACGGCCGGTCGAGACAGGCCGTTCGGACACATACGTCAACATGTCCCCCCCCAGTATTGCATTATCGGTTGAAGGCCGATGATGTAATACTTATATAATATCTGTGCGCCTTTCGGTACCTGCAATATTTAGGTAACACCCTTGGTGCCTTTCGGCACATTTCGTTCGAACATATACACCCATAAGACTAAGATAATGCCTTACGGCTGCTTCATATTTTAGCCTGCGCTTTCCGATACATACATGTAATATCGGTATTGCATTGTTAGTAAAGTACTGACGTAACACTTCAAAGATTACCTTATGGCCTTTCGGCCTAAGTCTTTAGGATCACTGTTGCATTTGCTTTTTAGTTCGGCCGATGGTGTAATGCCTTAAAGAGTTGGTTTTGACATGTCATGGCTTTGATGTGTGGAAGCTATTATTGCATCGTTCCCGATCCTCTCATGGCTTACAATGTACATTATATGTATGTCTTTATTTCTTTCGGTGAGTAATCATTGCGTACACCCGATGGGTCAGGGTGCCTTTTTCAATTTATCTGGAGGGCCTTGCCCTTCTATGCGTAGGCGCTGTGATTGTGCCGATGGTATGACATTGCTGACAAACTATGGGTTCATGTTTGACCCTTTCCGAAGGATATGCCGTTAGATTCTAGCATGTCTTACGTCACACTGATTCTACCAAGTGTTGCCCTGGTGCTCCTATGAGTGCACCTCTCTTTTTTTTATTATTATTTATAATTCTGTTACTTTATGGTTGTTCCATGTAGGTCATCATTAATGAACTGACACGCATGCGCGTGCTTAGCACGCGTGCTGAGGTGCAACCACGTCAGCGTCTCGCTAAATGTGACATTCCACATCCTGAGTTCTTATAAATAGCGACACTGGTGTGTGTTTTTTACTACCGTAATTCCATATTCTTAACTGAGACGCCTTCCGGTATTATTCTCCGAACGATTCTTGCAAATCTGTCCGTGATTTTCATACTAATATTTCGTCTTTCAAAGGTACGTTCCGAACCATCCCTGCCTTAATTTTACTTTGTTGTTTGGCTGTATCCCTCTTTCCCCCGGCAAAACCACGTCGGTTTTGCCCACTTCTACTTGTGAGAACTTCCCAGGTGTCCAATGATTCCTCCCAAAGTTTGTCGTAGAGAAGCGTGCCTTTCGATGGGGCGAAAGGGCTGTACGTGGGATTATCACAGATTACGAAATGTCGTAGAGAAGCATAACTAGTACCGTTAGGTAGGCACCATGTAACCTTTTTCGAGGTTTATCATCGTATCTTGCATATAAACCCTGCGGTTCTTTTACTCCGGACGCCAATAGGACGGCCTAGGATGCGATAGACCTCGCGTCGCTTGAGTTTCCCATATGTCATAGGACTCTCGTCCGATTGGGGGTATCCCAACTAGCGGGCGGCTTTTAGGGGGATCAAGGGAAGGGTTTCGCCCTTACAGCCTTTGTCTGTCTCCTTTTATTACTTTAGTTGTGTTTCGGCCGTCGTGCCTGTGCAACGTTTTGACCATTATATGCACTCGTTTTTTGCAGTTATCATAATGTCTCAATACTTGAAGAAGCCCAAAGTTAGAAAGGATGTGCCGGTGGCCCAGGGGGATAAGCATCAAGAGAGTCAACCCCATGGAACGCATGCTACCGCTGCTCCTCAAGCCGTTATCCCTGAGCAGACGGTCGAAATGACCAGAGTCGAAAAGTCTGACCCAAAGGTTTCGGGCTCCAGAAAGAGGAAACCGGACCAGGATGTTGTCCGGCCCATATCTCAGTCCCAAACACAGGGGACTAGAGTCCGCCTTCATCGTGATGCGTCCGGCGGGGGTATTTTCCGAGGGCCAAATGAAAGCGAGAGTGCTTTGGGCGCAAGAAAACAGCCGGAGGGGCCCGATGCTTCGGCCGGAAGAAAACAACCGGATACCCAAGGAGGTATCGGCGGGGGCTTCACGTCGGAGGCCACTGGTGCTGGCAAGTCTTTTCTTTCTTTTACTTTATGAAACGTTGACCCCCGAACTTTGCATTTGTTCCGAAATTGTTACTTGACTTATTGATTTATTTTTCTTCTTTTTCCGAAAATGTAGGGGGTTCTTCCGCTGCTGCTCCTAACCGCGGAAAGGATAAAGTAGCCGGTGAAAGTGAGTCGGCCTCTTTGCATGTGCCGACGTGGAAGGTGAGCAAGGATGACCGTTTGGATAACTGGAAGGTCTGTCGGGAACTGTTGTTGCACCTACCGACTCCGAAAGAAGAGTCATTTTTGGAAAGTTTGGGGGATGCCGAGGCTGTTCAGAGAGCCTGGAAATTTTTGGGTATGGGGTCCGTTGCTCAGTCGGACTTGCTGCTTCGGTTCGAGAAACTTCTTCATGATCACTGCGAGCTTTACCAAATCCACCAGCATTGCGGAAACCCCGGAAAGAACGGGGGAGAGCTCAAACAACTGAAGATTGAGCATTCCACTTGCCTGGTGAGAGAGTCGGAGTTGATGGGCAAGTGAAAGAGTTGGAAAAGCTGGTGGAGGATGAGAGGTTGGCCGCAGCGGAACGAATCAGCGCCTTGGAAGCTGATTTGGAAAAAGCTAAGGTTAACCTGAGTGAGGAGGTGAAGGACAACTTGGGCCTTCGGGAAGAAAAGAAAGATCTAATTGCCCGGGTGGGCCGCACCGAAGGGGAAAGGTTCAGGGTTGTTAAAGAGGTCCTCCCGGAGGTTGTTCGTCGTCTGTTGGGCAGCTATGAGTACAAGAACCATTTAGCAGGGCCCTTCAGCTTGTCCTCGCAGTCCGGGTTTATGGAGGGCGTGGTTCAGGGCCGCGAGCCGGAAGAAGTGGCGGCCATTTTGGCCAAGACGGAAGACCTGGATGTGGATGCTGCGAAGAAACTCGACCCGGCGTTTGATGGGTTGTTTACCATAGAGTATCCTTATATCAAGAAGATCAGCGGCTCCTATCTCAAGTCTCTTGATGAAATCCTGAAAATCTTCCCTGATCCCGATCCGGCTTCTTCTCCCCGGGCTCAGACTGCCAATGCCGCCGAGGGATCAACTTCCGGGGCTACTAATGTCGAGAGTTCAACTGCTGGAAGGGACGAGTCGGCTCCCTAAGTCTTCGAATGATTTGGTTTACCTTGGTGTTGTAAGGCCTTCGAGCCAAGAACAATTTCTTTTTTTTTTATACCCGGATGACTGTAATAATTTTATGACAAATAATTCGTGTGATTTATTCATTTGTATATATTTATGACTGTTCTGTATTCCGCATGCTCCATGTTTCATGTTTCGCGCTATTGTTTTTGCTTGTTTCCGAAGTGATTTTCTCATTTAGGTTTATCGGAATTGGCCTTTCGGTTGATATGATGGGATGTTCTGTTGGACCCTTGAACGATCCTGCCGGATTCTATTAACTTGTGATTTATTAATGCTTGCCCTATCCTTCTTCCCCCTTTTTCCCTTCCTCAAAAAAATTTTCTTTTTACTTATGCGTGGAACTGCATGTGTGGAGTGGAGTGGGACAATTTGGGTCTTCGAATGGGATGCTGCCGAACAGTTGTTGTTCTTCGGTATTCATCGGTGTTATGAATTGTATCGCTTGTTCGTTATTATCTCTGCCACTCGTATGGCACCGAAAGTACATTTGTATCAGCGCCACATTCTTTTGATTACGAACGTGTGATATTCGCTTGTTATTATTTTTACTGTTTGTATAGCTCCGGTAGTGCAAGTTTATACATTTTGTGTGGTTGTATCGTACCCTTATGAATATTGACCACAAAAGTCTCCGGAGGGGGCCAGCCTCCCGGAGGGATCGTTTTTCACTTATGTTCAAAATGTGACAAATGACTCAGCCTTTCCGCCAGGATTATGGCAACCCCTTCCTTTTTTGGGTATCAACCATCTTTGGACATTGACCACAAACTCCCCGGAGGGCGCGAACCTCGGGGGGGGCCATTTTCTAATTATGTCCAGAAAACAATGAACATTGATCACTAATCTCCGGAGGGCACGAACCTCTCGGAGGGATCACTTTCTACTTATGTTCGAGATTTTACAGGTGGTTCAGCCTTTCCGCCAGGATTATGGCACCCCCTTTCTGGGTATCAACCATCTTTGGACATTGACCACACACTCCCCGGAGGGCGTGAACCTCTCGGGGGGGCCATTTTCTAATTATGTCCAGAAAATCAACCTTGAACACTGACTACGCCCGGATGTCGCGAGTCACCCGAACGAGTCACTTTAAACTTGTGTTCCAAACACCAAACTCGAACACTGACTACGCCCGGATGTCGCGAGTCATCCGGACGAGTCACCTTAAACTTATGTTCGGGCTATTTTGTAATCGCTACACATGTGGGACCTCACATAAATATTCAAGTGATGTTCCGCAGGGACATTGCCTCCCTCCAATGGTGGGGTAACTGCATTCGTCATTAAAAATAGTCAATATCGAGCCTTTTTGGGATATCATAAACATTTCAAAGATATATTGTGAGAAAATTGCCCCCTTCAATGGTAGGGTAGCTATGTTTCATTAAATCATTCACATCAAACCCTTTCGGGTGTTACATAGGATATGTTAAGCCCCATTTACATGGACGCTTTTTACAATCAATTGCCCGCCATGCTTGTGGCGTCCTCCCGCCTATCCCTGCTCGACTTGTGTTTTCTCATTCGGCAGGCTTCCGATGCTTCTGTCGGACCGCGTTCCCATAGGCCTTGCTTTCCCGACATGTAAAATTACCTGTTTTAAGTTACGAAGGTATTTGCATTCCTTCCGTTAGTTCGCACATTGTTACAGTAATAGAATAAAATAGCAAGACATTCCAGTGGTTATTTCGTATTGACGATTACCTGAGCCATTACTTGTATCTTGGCCGGTATGTTGGGGCTTCCTTGGTCATCATACCGATTCAGCTTTCTCCCCTCCTTTCTTCCGATCCTGGGTTCCTTCTTTTGTTCATACGGCTTGTCCCATCTTATTCCTCCCAACGGATGATTTCTTTCCTTGGCTTCTTTTGTTTCTGCGATGGGCTCCTCCCTCGCACCGTGATGCCCTCGCGTCTTTGGCTGAGTGACCAATGTCGCTATGCCGCCCGGTGTTGGAAACTTAACCATCGAATGAATGGTAGAAGGTACGGCCCGCAACTTCCTCAAACCGATGCGTCCTAGTATGGCATTGTAGGGGGAAGGTGAGTCGATCACGGCGAATTCCAAACTGATTTTCCGGGACAGATCCTGACTTCCGAAGCGGATCTCTAAGTCAATCACCCCCTTGGCCTAACGGGTTTTCCAGTGAATCCTGTCAAGGTTGTGTCAACCTTCTTCAACCGTGCTTTAACCGCATGATCCAGGCGCTCAAATTGATGCCCATACATTACTTCCATTGATGCGCCAGGGTCAACATAGACCTCGCGGATTTCTCTTCCTTCAGTTTCAACCTTGATTATCAGCGGTTCGTCCGACATCTTCTCCAGAGGAATGGACGGAAAGCTTATTGGAGCGTTCATCCACTCTTCCTTTCCCACTTCTTCCGATTTCCGGGAGGTTGTAAGGCTTCGGATCATGTTGATTACTTTCCCTCTACTCCCTTGGTAGTTACCTCCTTGATTAGTTTTCTTTCCTCTCCTGAGGTCTTTTACCAAATGATCCAGCTTCCCTGTATTCAATGCGGTTTTTAACTCCTCCCTGAGTACCCAGCAATCGTCAGTGAAATGTCCTTTCTCCCCATGATAGTCACAGTATCTGTCCTCACAATCCTTCTGTGGCTTTCCCTTTGTTGGAGGAGGCTGCGGTAACCTTAGCTAGTGTTCCGTTGCCAATATTTCCTTGGGTGTCTTCGTAAGGATGTCCAGATCTACCGGCCTTGTCTCGTTTCGACGGATGTCATTTCGGCGGGGGTCGGGCCTCCCAGCGTTGCCGTACCTTGGGGCGACATAAGGTGCGTAGTAATCGTTCCTTCGCCCTTTGAACCCGACCCTAGGGTTATTCCAGCGGTAATCTCCAACAGGAGGCTTTGGCTGGTAGTCGTTCCTGTTGTGGTATGGGTTAGGCCGAGACTCCGTTCTCTCTCCCTTTGGCAGTTCTGTTGCTCGGAATGCCTCCTCGGAACGAACAAAATCATCGATCCTTTCCAACATCTCGTCAACGGTTTTAGGGATCTTATCCGAGAATTTCTTGGCTAACTCCGGGCAGTGGTGACCATTCAGAAATGATCCGATTTGCATGATTTCCAGGGCGTCCGGGAAGTGGTTGGCCTCGCATATCCATCTTTCCTTAAAATCCGGAAGGCTTTCGTTCGCCTTTCGGTGAATCTTGTTGATCTCTGTTAGGTCCTTGGTGCTTATTCTTAACATACTAAACCTGTTCAAAAACCTTTTCTGGAGCTCGTCCCAACTATCAATGCTTCCTGTAGGGAGCTTATCAAACCATCCTCTAGCTTTCCCGTCCAAGGTTTGTTGGAACATTCGACACCACACAGGCATGGGCCATTCTTCATGGTTTCCTGCTCCGGTGAAACGATTGATGTGGTCATCCGGATCAGTGGTCCCTTGGTATAGTTTCAAGTTCGTTGGGATCTTGTGTTTGGGAGATGAGAACTCTATGATTCTTTTTGTGAACGGGCACTTGATCATTTCCTTGAATGGTTTGCTCAAATCGTCGTCTGCCATTTTCCCCTTTCCGTAGCCGTCAACTGCCTTTTTCCCTTTCCCGTAACCGTCATCTGCCTTTTTCCCCTTTCCGTAGGGCGACGCTTCAACCTCCTCCTCCTCCGAACTTTCATACCCGTCGTCGAGCCTCAGCATTCCGGGGCTTACCAGGTTACGATTGCCCGGTTGTTTGAACAATTCTTTTAAGGCCGAAAGATGACCTTCGATCAGGGCTTGGGCGTCCGGAGGATGTTGGTCTCCTCCAGATCCTCCGGGCCCTCCCGCGTTTTGGACAGGGGTGAAGATGGGTGTTGTACCCGTTGTCTCGAACGCTTCGAACGTTGGTGTAGGACCTGCCATCCCTAACCTCAGGTAGATCGAGCGAAAGGTCCCACGGATGGCGCCAATTTGTTGAAGCAATTTCTTGCAATCACTTCAGACAAATAAAGAGGGCCTGCCGGTTGAACTCAGCTAGGGTTCTTCCGGTAGGCTTGGGTGCTGATCCCCTCGGCTGTCTGGGGTCTTCCGGGTATCTGCACACAACAGCACACGTTAGGCTCGCCCCGGGTGTTATCCCAGGACCCACCTCCGGTGTGAGAGTAAGTATCTGATATTCCGAAAGGGCTATCAACTGTAGTGAGGAATTAATGCAGGTAAAAGTGTTGGTTGAGAGCAGTAAATGAGTCGAGTATTTATAGTACTCGACCTCGATACTTGGAATGGCGGCGCCGGATTTTCAGGAGACATGTCCCCGACATAATCCCGTAAATCCTGGGGCGGCGGCGGCGGTGTCTGCAGCTGCCATCTGTCAAAAGGTAAAAGCCACCTGTCCTATTACTCACAGTGATATTGGCCGGATGAGTCGTGTGCCTTCCGGTATGTCCGGACGGCTCGATGTCGTCCGGACGGCCGGTCGAGACAGGCCGTTCGGACACATACGTCAACAGTATCACTGATTGAATGTGGCGTCTGTGTATCTTTAGGCTATTGCTGAATTAAAAAACTTGGAGTAATACACAAGTTTATATGAATAAGGTACAAATTGTTGCAACGTTATCACCTCGGATTTATTGAATATTGCTCTGAGAAAAGGAATTAGTGTCCTTTAAGCTATGTTATTTTAATCTCATGACACTAAATTGTTGGTTCCCTGCCCCTTTACTTGTCTCTTGCTTATCAGTTATCCCTTTCCTCTTGCTTTGCTTTTATTGCCATGTCCTTTAGCCCTCAACCTGTCATTCGGACTTTATTTTCTTTTTCGTTATTTCATATTAATAGTCTAATAATCATTTGCATAAAAATCATCAATAAATTATGAGAGGCTCTAAAGGTATGCATGTTGGATGGTCCCAACTTACAAATTGCATGTATATAGCACAACTACATCCCTGCATCCAATCTTATCAGTATTCATCACATAATGTTTTTAGCACAGATGTATGTTAAAAGCATAAATGTGGCATTTTTTTTTTAGTATATAACTTAAATTTCATGTTACAATGACCCATATTTTCTAATATCATACAAGTTGTAAATTTTGTAGAAAATCACTTTGGTGCTTATTCATTTTTATTTAATAAGAGCAACATGTACAGAAATAACAAGCTGCTTATTCATTTTTATTAAATGTTTCTTTATTCAGGGAGGAAATTGAAGTATTTGCAGGATAGAATTTGCAGCCCGGAAAGAATTTGCGGGCGTCATTTTTTTTCTATCGTACATTACGGGCAGTAACAACAGATTCAAAGATTGTGTGTTATAAGAAGGCTGTTTTGAAAATCATGTTTTTAGGCCATTCATGTTCAATGTTGTATTTCTTTAATAACATGGTAGACAAATGGATGCAATTGTTGGTATCTTATGGATATTGATTATATTATCTTTTTGTTTGGATTAATTTGCGTTATGTTAAGAAGCTAAGGGTGCGTTTAGTTGGAGAAAAAATTCTTTTGTTTTCTATCTCTAGTTTTGTAAAGAAAAAATTTGGAAGGGAAATTTATCTCTACAAAACACTTGAAAATATAGAAAACACGTTTAGTTGATGTTTGTATTTTCTATTTTGAATAAGGGGAGGGAGGGTTGTGGGTTACAAAGGAAAACAAGGAAAACAACTAAAATTTGTTTTGTAATTTTTCTTGTTAAGTTAGGAAATAGGGGATTTTGTGTTTTGCAAAACATTTTGTTGGAAAACGCTTATTTGAACGCAATATCTGTTTTCCTTGTTTTTCACAAAACATTTTGTGGAAAACAAGGGTGTTTTCCCCTAACTAAACGCACCATAAGAATTTTAGTTTTCTGTTTTGCTAAAAGGAAAGGGGTACGAGAAACCGAGCATTTTGTGGTTGTCGGCAACTTGTGGATAGTGACCACTTTTTGAGTTAGTGGGATAGTAGAATTACTAAAATGCCTCTCGGTAAATAATTAAATTAAAATGACAAATAATCTAAACAATTATATTAAAATATGATGAATGGTTGAGATCAAGTGATTTGTTCTTTGGCAAAAACATGATCTATACGGAACTTTTGCCTTCAATTCAATACCAAACAAACATTTAATTTAATATTCGGTTATTACCGATCTACCATGTATTATTCAAGAGATAAGATTCTCACACTCGAACGATTATGGTTCCGTTGGCTTTTCAAATACATAAAGCAGCTAAAAAGCTAGGTTGCCTTGCTTTTTGAAAATAGGCCAAATGATGGATTGATTACAGTAAAACCTCCATCAATTGCTAGATTATGCCCGCTTATATACTTAGACTCATCACTTGCAAGAAAAAGGGTCGCCTCGGCCACATCTTGCTCTTTAAGATCGATTCCTTTGAGGTTGGAGTAAACATTAGTATACAAGTCTGGATACCTTTTGACGATAGGCACTGTTGCCGGTGTGACGAGGTAGTGTGGTGATACACAGTTAACACGAATTCCAAACTCTCCAAGCTCAGCGGCAACATTTTTAGTAAGTCCCGCGACAGCGTGTTTGGAACTTGTATATGCATGAGAACAGTTCCCACCTACAGTAGAAGCAATACTTCCAATTGAAATAATACTACCAGCGCGAGCTGGGATCATGACACGAGCAGCATGTTTCGTTCCCAAGAAAACACCAGTAACATTGATACTTAACACTCGTTCAAAATCAGACACGTTATTATCAAGGATACTAAACTTTAAGTCACCTGCAATAGCAGCATTGTTTACCATAATATCTAGTTTACCGTGCTTATCAATGGTGTAGTTGATGGCTTTTTCGATATCGGACTCAACAGACACATCACAGTGGATGTAAGAAGCCTTTTCAAGACCTATATCTTCAACAACGGTTTGTCCTAAATCATCAAGGATGTCAGCAGTTACCACTTTGGCTCCATGTTTAGTAAATAGCCTTGCAATGGACTCTCCTATCCCTCGCGCTCCGCCTGTCATAAGCGCAACTTTACCTGCCAATCTAGTTAACACGACTTAATGAGCAAAAAGATGCATAAAACTAATAACCTTTCAACTAAGAAAGAGATCTAAAACATAAATTTGAAGACAAAAGTGGATACCTTGCCATGATATAGAATGGAGAAGAGTGATAAAATGGTGACGTTGTAGAGGTATTTCAACTTCTTATATAGAAGTTCCTTACAGTATTTTCTATTATCTTTTGTTACTATTTTTACCCTTTTAACTATATAAATAAACATGTTCCGAAATGATAGAAAGAGATTATGATAAAAAAATAATAATAATAATAATAATAAAATAAATAAATAAATAAATAAAAATAAAAAAATTAAGTGCATTTCACATGTCCTCTTCTTGTACTAGTCTCCTTTTAGAATTACCACTTAATGAGAATTTCTTTAAAAAATAAATAATAAAAAAAATATATATATAAAAAAAAAAAAATCATCTATATATCTTTTAGTGGGACGGAGGGAGTATATAATAAAGGAATTACATCATTTCGGAGTGTTTTTGCAAATAATTCTTATAGCAAAAAAAATTCGACCAATAGGATTGCTCGATTTTGACACGTAGGCGAAATCGAGCGATATGATTGGTTAATAAAATGGGGAATTGCATATATATCCTTTCAAAAACTTAAAATTGCATATATATCCAACTCAAAATCATAATTACATATATACCCTTCTTAAACTCTAAATATTTCATATATATCTAAATTAATAAAATTTATACAATAAAACCAAAAAAATACATTATTAAATGTATATTCACAAATATACTTAGTTTTTTCATTTTCAATCTTTATATAAACCCACACAATCCAGAAACACAATTACCCCTATCATGGCAATTGTCGCTACTTTTGTTTGAACGAATTTGGCAATCAATAGAGATTTGTAATGTTTTGTTTAAACCCATTTCATTTATAACAAAATACGATACAAAACCCACTAATTCATTTTCAATGTCTACCCAAAGTAATCTCCTCAAACCCAGTTTAATAAAACTTGGATTCTTACATATTATTGATGAGTTTTTATAAATGATGTTTGTGGGTTCGATAATAATATTAAAAATTAAACTTTGTACACTAACCCAACACACGATATTATTACATTGATACTAGTATTTGTGATTGTGGTTTGTGATCTTGGATTTTTGTTTGGAGGTTATTGTATATGTAACCAAGAAGATGAAGTTGGAAAAATAATAAGGGTATAATGGTCAATGTATATTTAATAATGCATTTTATTGGTTTGATTATATAAAATTTATTAATTTGGATATATATGACATATTCAAAGTTTAAGGAGGATATATATATATGTAATTATGATTTTGAGTCGGATATATATGCAACTAGTTTATAGACCCGTGAAATTCACGGGATTAAATTTAAAACCGTGAAATGATAGTTTTGTTATTATTATGAACATAAATATGTTTATATAAGCGATTGACTTGTGATATCATACGAGTAAAAGCATGTGTTATATGCATGAATAGATAATAGTTTATAGACCCCGTGAAATTCACGGGCCAAAAAGAAACCGTTGACATTGTCTCTATAAGAGGTCGATTTTCAGGTGGCGTTAAGAAACCATAGTCATTATGGAAGATAAAATGTCAGATAAAATGTCTAAAGTATGGCAACTTTTAATTAAAAATTATGATAAAAGATGTTAACATTATGGAAGATATAATGTATAAAGTAAGGTACAATAAAGATGATAGCATAGGCTAAATGCTGATGTGCATATACGTGCAATAAAGAAGAGCAAAGAAAGTGAAAGTTGAACTATAAAAGTATTGTTTCGATTCCAATTATATAACATCAACATTTAGCCTATTCTATACATTTATAATCTTTTTGGCACCTAGTATGATCAACTAACGTAATGCTATCAATCAAGAAATCAATAAAAATGTAAATTATAAAACATAAAAACAACATTTTATTCATGACCCGGCCGATGGTCGGGCGAGTCTCATGTAATATTTTGCTAAACATTTCTAATTTATATATCTAAATTGGTTAAAATTATGATTTAAATGTAATTTTGTTTCTTTTAAATTTGTTATTAAATATTATTCTAGGCGTACGAAGCAAATTGTTTTGTTGAAGTGTAGAAAAACATTTCTAATTCATGACCCGCCGGATGGGCGGGCGAACCTCATATGGAATCTTGTTTATGATTTATAATATATGTACTTAACTCATTAACATGATAAGTTTTGCAAACATAACCGGTAGCATATATTCAAGTAACAAATATTCATAAAACTCTCATTCATTCATTCATTCGACCAAAAACGAATCATAAGCGATGACATGTATTCAACTAACAAATTTTGTTTCCTTCGTTTTTATTGTTCATTAACTTTAAAAGTGAAGTGTCTAATGAAGTTTCTATAAGACAAACTTTTAGTTTTCATCATCACTAAGAAGTTAAAGTTGAAATTAGATTGCTACACATTTTTTGCTTGCTTTATTTAGCTTCTTGGCTGGCTTCACTTCGCTTCTTGCCTCGGCATGTGTTGTGGCTTGCAACGCTTCACATCTCTTCTCTTCTTGGCTTGCTATGTATGACGTCTCGCTTCGCTTCGATTCCCTTCCCTTTATGTGTTGAGTGTGTTGGTAAATCAAACATGAAACATTGAATAATAACTTTATTTTCGTTGATCATACATGATAAAAAAAAAATATTTTGTAGCTGTTAGTGCATAAGAGATTAATCATTTATGAAAGGAGTAACAAAATTTTACTTACTTAATGTTCTCTAATTGCAAAACTCTCCATACAATCGTATTCTTGTTTGGATTTCTAGATTTCCGAACCATGCCAACTGACCTTAAGCATGCCAAGTAATATGGGGAAAAAAACTTTCAAGTATTTTTTAACTGATTTTAAACAAGTAACCTGTCTAACACTGGTTAAGAGTGAAAATATGTTATAGTAATACATGTTGTTCATATATCACCTGTGAGACCCCGATGCTTGTCTATCCTTTTTTGTAGCTGGTTGAAAGAAACAAACTCAAATTAATGAGATGGAAATCCTCCGTCGGGAATGTGCTCGAACTTATTATATTTCCAGAACTTGAGTGTTTTTTTCGGTTGAGCGTGTCATCATGTAGTTCTTTGCAGTGAAGAAGCTAATTTAATCTAAAATTTGGTAACACTAATTTACTTCGATTAGCTTATCAAGCTTATATGATCAAGATTACTGATCTAAATTGTTTATCAAGCTTATATGATCATTTGTGACTGAAATTAACCATAACGTAAGCCAAACAAAGCCATTCAAACTTCAAAACCAACTAAAAACAACATACCATTCAAGTCCTAAATTTAACATAAGGCGACATACTCACTCGTTATACACTTAGAACAGCCGACAAAATCTAAAACATAAACGCTTCTGCAACTCAATCACCATACTACCATATTTTACAACTTTACCTAACCTTGTTAACACGGCCAAAAACTTAATTGCCTAAGAAAGTTGTAAAGATTTAAATAATGGTTGTTCAAATTTTTGATAATGTAACCGTATACATAATCAGGGAACCAATTTATCAATCTAAAACAATTGATAGTTATGAACAAAAACACAGTGATATTTCAAATCATATACGAAGGAACATTTACCTTCAAGAGAGGTATTAGAGGCAAATCTTCACTTTTCATATACTTTGTTATATGGTCGTCAATCCAAGTGTTTTTTCCACCAATCTCGGATGTCTCTTTTAGAGTTTGGTTTAATCTGGTATCATACAAAAAGTAACATAAGCTATAAAAGAAGAATATAAGCTTTAAACAAATATATATATATATATATATATATATATATATATATATATATATATATATATATATATATATATATATATATATATATATATATATCGGGTCAAAAGAGTCAATATATATCCAAGTCGTCACTTAAAAATACATGGATTATTGTTGTAGTAACTAACATTTTGTAATAATCATTGTATTAGTGTTTCCGGATAGACCCAACCCGTTTAGACTAAAAACGATATAATTTTACCCGTCCTGACCGGCTACCAAATCCGCCCATTTTTTTTACCTCCTGAGATTACCTCTACTACATTGTATACAACACCATGTAAGGGGTGTTTGGATGCACTTGTAACTGCTAGCTGCAACTTGAAGTTGCAATCATCATTTTCTTGTGCTTGTCAAAAACCGTTCATCATTATGACTTTCTATATATTTTAGTGTCAAGATACTCAAATATGAAGAAGATTACAAAGGACACAACAACCATTCTGAAAACACATATCAAAATACCCCCTTTTCACCATAAGGAGCCACAAAAAATAACTTAAGTACCTTTTAGGCCGTCCTTGCAATGTACCATCTAAGAAAAAAAAGTTTTGAGATTAAGTTTAGGTACCGTTTATGCCGTGGGGCCCAAGTCTTTGACACATTGCAGTAGGCTATCACGGTAGCTATGTTCCTGATGACATTGATGTAGCTACAAATAGCACAAAGATCGTGAACACAGGTGATAAAATGGGTTGGTCAGTTAAATGTCACAAAGTTTTGACGGGTCTGTACGGGTTGACACGAACAACTTTTGTCACATTTCATTTTTATACTTAATGTGAGATGTATGAATTATTTAAAAGGTTAAATGGTTAAAAAAACACACTAGATGACTTTTTACTCTTGAATCTATTTGACAGGTTTTATTTTGTTATAATATCAGTAAATGAGTAGGCTTCTCATATGCTAAATTTCTAAAACATGAGAAGCATCAAGAAGTATCAACTCAACTTTAGCTTTACACGTATATGATTTTCTTAGAAAGGTAGAGCCAAAAGAAAGTACCAAAGTAACCAAACACAAAGCACACTGAAATAACATATAAGCCAAAAAAAAATACGAAATTTGGTGTTTTGTATTCATTTTCTACTGGAAAAATTATGAATAAGATATTGTGAAAAGTGCAAATTGTAATTACCAGTAGTTAGGAGCCGGTTATGGGCCATGGCCTCGACATAAAGGTATGGGATCGTCGTTTGTCAACTTTTTTTCCGCTACAAACTTACCTTCACCTCTAACATGTTCTGTGCACCTGAAAAATCACAGCACCAAAAAGGCCAAATTACACCTGCATAAAACAAATAAAAAAAATAGATAGGCAACAATTATATTAACGAATTTTATAGCTCATATGCTCAAAGTTTAAAGGGGGTGTGGGATTGCTTCTTTGAAACTGCTTATTTGCTTAAGAATGCAGGTAACAAAATACCTATTTTTAAGTGCTTATTTAATACGTACAGACACAAGCTACCAATTTTAGGTGCTTATTTAATCTCTCATATAGACAGATAAGTAGTGTTATAACCACATCGGTCTTCTGGGGTTGACCATAAAAGATAACGCATTGGCCTCTCGTGTAGAACTTCTTCAACACGATCAAAATTTCTTATGCTATCAAGGGTCTCGAATGATGGAGATAATCCACCATGAAGGTAGAAAATTTATGACTCGACCTAAAAATGGAGACTTGATATCAGATAAAAAGCAACCACAAAGAAGCACTCGTAAAACTAATTCATGCCTATAGTAAAGATTCTTAGAAGCCTTGCACACCATATGCAGGTTCTAAAAGAAAGATTTAAAAGGGATACGAACCAAAGCATTAAGTGGAAAATAGTCGAACAAATCTGTAAACATCTTCCACACGCTAGCGTTCCCAGATCTGTAAAAGGTTACCAATTGCTTAGCATATAAATTAGGAATATAACAGAGCAGCTGATGTAACAATCAATATAGCTAATACTCACTTTCGGAGGCATTCATCATAAAAGCCATTAACTTAAGTAATCTGCATATGGAAGGACATTGTCATACTCGAATGTAATTAAAAAAGAATTAATCAAGATTTCTGCAATAAGTGAGAAGTCAAACAGCGCCACAATCACGCAGTTAAATAAGTAGCAATACAATGGAAATTTATACCTGACGACTTCCATTTTCTCCTCTTAAAATAGTGATGCATTATGGATATCGTGCTTTGAGAGCCACCAATAACTGAAAGACCAAACATTATGTTATTATCAACATCATGTTAGCATCAAGTCTAGAAATGACAACCACAAGGTTCAGGAACTCAGTTATAAAAAAGTTGGGCAAAAGGCCAGTAATCATTTAAACATGTAAAGCATGCTCGGCTTCTATAATGTACCCGAATATCCCGTCATAAGACGAACCAGTTAAAGTTTCAAATATAATGTTTTGAACATAATAAATTAACAATATATTAAGAACAATGAAACTGAAAATGAAATATGATGTTAAAAACGAATTATACCCATTGTACTTAACTTCTGGATTCATTAATGCACTCATGAATGTTGAAACATCCCTTGCAATCAAGCTAGGACTTGTCTAAAGAACGACATATTTATGTGGAACTTCCACAAAAACCACCCCCAGCTAGGGGTGTTATCGGGTCGGGTTATCGGGTTAGTCGGGTCGGGTTGAGTCGGGTTTGGATTTTTTAAAAACTCACCCGACACCCGACCCGATAAGGATTCGGGTTATCGGGTTCGGGTGGTAGTCGGGTCGGGTTATGTCGGGTCGGGTGATTCGGGTTATCGGGTGACCCGATTAAGTGGAGGAGATACAGATCAGGCATGGGTTTAACTATATGGTGTTTGAGTGTACTGTGATTTATATTTGATAAAATTCAGTCATGTAGTCATATGTGTTTGAGTGGAATCTTGTGTGATTTATATGCTTTAAACATTTAGAATAAGGCATCAATCAGAAGTTGAAATACAGCAAATAGATATCTAGCTAATTGTTGCAATTTTAAGGAGCTTAAACATCCCAACACTCTCAAACAAGTTTTATTACAGTTAACTAGTTGATTGTGATTTCCCACAATATCAGTTGAGGTACCAGAAGAGGAAGAACCGCCTCTTTATCAAAATTGACATGTGATACAGCCTTGATCATAGTATTTTATCCCTCTTATTGGTGTGGCAAGGTGGATCTATATGGTGTTTGGGGTATGCATTTGCATGCCATGACAGACACCCCTAACTACATGTGCTCAACACCTCACTTGATAAAACAGCTAAAACAGTCACTTGCAAAACAAAGGATTTTATTGGGTTCTTCCTAATTGTATTTCAAATTATCAGTAGTTTGATGATGATGATGCAGCTTCTTGATGCATTCCCATCTTGAATTCAGTCTAGTGAAGAAAACGTGTTTCAATTGTTAGCTTGAAACCTTGTGACATGTATGAAGTTGTCTATTCATACCATTAGAATAGGGTTTGTGCTGATATTATGAAATTGTGCAGTCATGAACTCTAGATTGCATATTCTTTCATTTTATGTGTGATTAGATGAGGCTGTAGGATTTTGTTTGGTGGTAGAATGTACAATACACATTAATTAGTCTATACTATGTCATTAATTCTGGTGAAGAATCGTTGTATTTTGAACATTTTATTCATTTCCTTTAAGTTATTGAGCTCACTGTAATTGCATTGTGAATACATTGTTCAATTTATGTTGTTAATGAGACTGCTCTTCTCTTTACTTGGACAAGTACACCCTCATACTATTTTGAAACAGGGTAACCTAGTGAAGTAAGTTCATTCAATTGTCATTTTGATGGTACATTAATCTGTAAATTTTGGCAGTTACTCTTCTACAGGTTAGGGTTCATTAGATCGGAACATCTTTAGACAAGCTATGTAAATTAGATGCAGTGGCTAGAAGACACGGATGTGTTGCAGATGAGTGTTGATGAATTCAATTCCATGGTAAGTTGTGTATTCTTAGAATTCTTATAGGTTGGCTAATGCATAGGAAATTGATACTACTTGAGTATTAGATATCAGATATTCGCCGGCCTAAAAAGTACTAATAATTAAAAAAGAAAAGGGTTGTCGGGTCTTATCGGGTTGACCCGATAACCCGATAACAATTTTTATTTAACCCGAAACCCGACCCGATAACGCTATCGGGTTATCGGGTCGGGTCAAAACAACCCGATTAAATTTTTTGACCCGATTAGACCCGACCCGATTAGACCCGACCCGATCGGGTTCGGGTTCGGGTCGGGTTGACCCGATCCGACAGACACCCCTACCCCCAGCCCTGTATAATCCCTTGCAATTGCTTTTTTCACATAGCCATAGCTAATGAATTAGTGCCATCTTCCCACGGCCACACCTTAGTCGCCGCACCAAAAGGGTCACCTCCCGTCCCACGAAATGTGTGACAAAAAGCAACGCTAAATTGCATCCAATCCTACTATCAACAAACAATAATGTGCAACTGATAGTCGATTCTCCTAAACTGATAGAGCAGGTAAGTGACCCCTTAATCCAGCATTTTACATATCCATTGACCGGTTAATACAAATCTAATCCCAAACATCCTATATAAAGTGTTATGTATTTCATGCTCACGTGAAAAGTCTGCAAAACTGATCAAACAATTTTGGTTTACACTTTTTTATAATAATTATTATTATTTTTACTAACAATTGTGGTATGCTTCAAACTTATATGTTGTATGCATTTTCAAAAGCAACTCCGAAATCAGTGTTGAGATTGATGATATACTAATGCAATTGATAGTATATGCAATTGATAATAATACAATGAGTTTCACACACATTTTATCAAACACATAGTGTACATAATCCGATCATCAATTTGTTACGGATCAAATACATAAATTCATCACAAATCAATTATAAAAACAATTTAATGAGTAACATAAATTACCAGAAACTACATTCATACCTTTTTATATCATCCCTGCAAAAAAAAGAGTAACGATTTCCGAATAACTATTGGGTGACTGAGATTACTTAATATAGATTCATCACGATATTTAGCACAAATATTATATGTTAATATTATTTAGATGGAAAACTGAAAGAAATTACCTCAAGAGGTATGTTAATATTATATGTTAATCGTTTAACCAAGTTATGGTTTTTCTGATGATGATTGTGAGGTGCGTTTTTGTGAGTTAGGGTGCGTTGGTGGCTCTGCAATTTGGTTGGTGAATTATGACGGGGAATGGATTGGTTGAGGGGAATGGATGGGTTATTATTGGGGTGGGCCGAAAATAAAGTGGCTTCCCACATAAGCTTCTCCACATTCCTTAATTAGTGTTGATTTAAAATTTATTAAGTAAAATGACAAAAGTAGACACTCTAGAATTTTAGTATTCCTTTTTGAGAGGGGTATTCATGATCTTTTTCAACTGCTGTATATTAGAATATATAGATAGATAGATATAGATATAGATATAGAATATATAGATATATATATAGATAGATAGATAGATTTTAAGTGTTTGAAGTGATATATATGCAATTGCCCTTTAATAAAAAGTCAAAATTGAATCTAATTTAGTCAACATTTAATTAATTTCGTTTAGAGAAAAAAATGTATGTAAAAACATAAGTGCCAAAAGTGTAAAAAAACAAAATATGAAAAAAGCGGGCGGAATGTTCATAACTTTTGGGTTAAATCACCGAATGCACAAGTCTCTTTCAGCCGTCTATGAACCTTAAACGTTTGCCTTCTCACAAACCCAATTCAAGAGCCATTATATCCAAATTCTTCCATGCAATTATCCATCGTTAATCATCGTTCCTTCCCAAATTCATCGGTAACCTTTTTTATGAATTAATAAGTTGATGATTTTAACATTGTCCAGTAGCTCATCTCTGATTAATTAATCTTTTTTGATTTGGTAATTATTCAATTAATCAATATTTTTTGATTTTTTAATTTACCCTAATCAGATCCACCTGTTGGTCGCAAATGCCAGTTGATTTGCTAAACACTATTCTATATTATTTGTGATTTGCGATGCAATATAATCCTATGATTTGATACAAAACGTAATCCCAAGCATAGTTGTTTTAATAATAAAAGGTGAACATGTGTGTGTTTGGCGCTTCGCGTTACACTAGATTTCAATGAAAAGTATCTGAAGAAATATCTAAGAAAATTAAGGGTAAGTGATGCCGTGATGGTACTACTCACCTATCAACATTAACGTATTAAATCAAATAAACTTAGATCTAATTGCTACCCGCTTATTGTGATAGATGTGGCTGAACAAGGTGACTTTGAAGAGATGAGACGGTTGCTTAAAGTAATGGAAAAACTATATGATGAGCAACCTAGTATGGAAAGTATGAGAGCTTGCCTCTTGCCTGGAATCAATATGGTAGGGTTATAGGTAGAAACGCAAACAACCATATGGAGTTGCTTATTGTAAACTGTTTATCTTAAAAATCAACAAGCAGCAGGTAAGCGGATTTAGGTAGTAATCCTAAGCAACTCAGAGAAAATTATTTGAATTGATAATTGATGTTTTTGTATTGGTACCAAAAACTATATTAGTTGTAAAAATTAGGTTTGAGCCCAACTGTCTTTGTTTTGAAGGCGTATACAACTAATTGAAACTTTGAAAACTATTGTTCCAACTTTTAGTTATTTGTGCTGAACATAGGATTCACTATTGCATAAGTTTTGTCCATCTATCCTTGATCTTTGACACATTGTATGCTCAGGTCTTTCAAAAAAAAAAAAAAAGTTCCGAAGCAAAGCAATTGGGCTTCGAGAGGGTCATGATTTATGGAGTTTGCTTCGCATTCTACAGTAGACTGATAATTAGTGTTGCAACAACTAAGAAGACTACAAATTTTCCACCGCAATTTGTTCCACCAAAAGGTACTATATTTTCTTATGAGCCTGCATCAACCTATTTTGGAATAATAAGGATGGTTTCATTGATATAATAAGGGGTGATGGTTATGTGAAATAAACAATGGGGAGGCATATTGTGAGATTATAGCAATATTGTACTAAATCAGTTATGTTGGTATGAAGTTATCCAAATTTGATTACTTACCCCTAAATAATCAGATAAATTTGAATCAGAATCTTACTTACATTGGCCTCTTCATACGATAGTCAATATAAAGGACAAAGAACAAAGAAAGGTGAGTGAAAGAGGATTTGGAAGCTCACAAAATAGGTTAGTAAGATTAGTTCATATTTCTATGGTGCAAGTTGGATTGTGAAAAATAATAATAATAATAATAATAAAATAAAATAAAAACAGAGTATGTGGTTCACATTTGCCTTCCAAAAAAAATGTGGTTCACATTTACATCATTACATGTATATAAATAAGTACATATCTTTTTTACACAGAAACTTTTTGCCAAAATTTTAACATTCTTTCTTTTTATATAATCGGTGTGCAAAAATGTATAATTTATTTACTAATCCAAAATTTTTAATTAAAATAATTTAGGATGTTTTGGACATTAATATAAACTTGCGAGACTTTCAGCCCGTTTTACCAGTTTCCCTTTTCATCCATTTTTTGTATACTAACCGTTTGACTCATTCGAGATAGAACAACAACTCAGATGACCTGTTCAGGAGTAATGGTTCGATATGGGTTGGGTTATCTTGGAACACTTTTTGTCCATGCTCTTTTATAAATTTATTTAGGATAACACTTTGTTCAATGTTTTACCCATTTGACCCATTTCCTTAGTTTTTCTAATACTCTTTTAATGCCACTTATCTTTTATGGTGATTATAATTTCTCTATTTTTATTAGATATTATACTGTTTACTCTTTATTGTGCAATTAAAACTTTTAGTTTTCTTTTTCTATATAAAACTAATGGTTAGACTACACACAAGGAGCAACATGTAAAATTGAGAGAATGCCCATCAATGCAAAGTGTATGGCTAGCTCTTTTCTGTTTGAAGCGTATAATTCTATTATTGACTTAGATTATTACTATATATATTATATAGCATTTAAAACGACGTCGCTATATGAATAGTGCTACAGTGTTGGACCCCCGTTTTTTTTTTCAGCCCGTTACCATGCCTCAGGCCCATGTCCATTATATGATAAGATGATGCAGGAAAAACCTAGAACATCTTCTTCACCCTTATCAGCCACTTACTATATGATAAGATCTAGAACACCATCTTCACCCATAACATTACCTTCTAATCTTCCGATCGATAATTGTTTAGGCAGAGTATATCCGATCCAAAAAAATAAAAATACCACCGCCTCTTCACTTAGATCAAACGCGAACATCCAATTTCGCTGGAGAACAATAAGATTGCAAAAGAAAAACTTGGAATTTTTCATATAAGGTTTTTTTTTTTTTTTTTTTTTTTTTTTTTTTTTTTTTTTTTTGTTTTTTTTTTTTTGCTTACTTTGGGTTTGTTTTTTTTTTTTTTTTTGTTTTTTTCTTCTTCACTTTGACTTATATGTTAGTTTAGTTTGTTTGTTAATTGATTTTAGTTGATCATTATATGTTGCGCTGTTCATGCTCATAAAACCAATGAAGAAAAAATACGCTAAAGAAACTCTAAGTATAGTTATTAATTTGTTTTCAATTTTGGGTAAACGGGTGAGATTATATGGAATATCAGATTCTTTTGGACATGAGAAGATGTAGTAGATAGACTAACAAAGTGGTTCGACTGGGGAGTAGGGTTGTTTGGATTACCTTATTCTCCCGTCCTAAGTGCTCATTCGAATTTGGAAAAGCTTATTAGCTCACTTTTTTTTCCTTTTTTTTTATGAGCTTATCATCTTCAACTTATGACTTACCCATAGTGATTTCCTAATTATTTTTGTTTGGGTTTTTCTACAGACCCGCACACACAGGGAGTTTGTTGCAAGTGGAATTTTTGGAATAGATACTGCGATATAGGTGAGGCAATTTTAACCACTTGCCTTTTTTATCGATAGTCAACCGGGAAGGGGAAGAGAAAAGTGGATGACGTTTAAGAATATGCTGTTGATGGTAAGCTTCTTTTTTTGAGACACTTAAACACATGTCTCATGTGTCTTTGTTTCGTGTAATTTACTCACACTTTATGCATCATTTGTTTCTCTTGCGTTTGTGACAGGGTTGCAGGAGCGTCAACAATATGCTGTTGCCGCCTTTAATAAACGTATACACCGGATAAGCTTATCTTCCTAACCTATGAAGCTTATCTTCCTAACCTATGGCGGTTGTCCACGAATCGGGTTCTTTACTTACTGAAAATGTTTTGATGGTGGTATTTTAGGATATGATTTGAGGATGTACAAGAACATCGGGCTGTTTCATGTTGGGGTATGTTTTTTTTTTTTTTTTTTTTGCTTTGGTAAATCTTTTATACTGTTAATGTTTTTGCACCTCAGGTTTTTGATACTGTTTGGCAACATTATGATTTTGATCCAACATCTCATTGGTCGCTTTATGTGCACGAATTAGGGGGAGAAGATGCGGGGTTTAGCCCTCGATTATATCTTTAACAAATGCAAGTCAATAACTAAAAAACGACATGTAAAAGAAACAGGTTAAGTGGGTTACATAGGTTGCAACCAGTCTAAGCGGACGTGATTTAACCTGTACAAGGTTGGTCGTTTTTTATCTTTTCGCCCAACCATGGTTTATTAATTTCCTACTTCTTATTGGTACTGTAATTACAGTTTGTAGTGACAACGGTTGAAGCATTCATATCGCTGAACATTGTGCAGCAGAAATGCAACAAATGAATATGCTTCTCGACAAATATAAACACATGTCAGATTGCAAAGGTATGGGTATTCCTATTATCTACTTAGAAATATATCAACTACTTAGTATGCGATTTTTTTATTTTTTATTTTTTTATTTCCAGATGCTGGAATCCATTATCTTGAGTTGTTACCAGCAACGAACACTACGTTTTAGTGAAAGTGTTCATATACCATCGTTCTTTCACCATCTATGACCTGGTCCATGGGAGCTTGCTTTAAAGAATGCTTTCTTAGACATGGTCGAAGCTGCACAAACATGCTGTCTCACGCAACGGGTCAGAGTGAGTACTTTGTTTTTAACACATTAGAGGTCGTCCGGTGAAGTGACTAATACGAATATATTTCCGAGGATGCGGAGACCCAGGAAAGATTCAAACAGACTTTACTGTTTTAAGGATAGGTTTTGTTCTTGCAGAGGGTAATAAGTGAAGCAAGAGCTAAGAAATAATTTCTCAGCAACTCTTTTTAATAGATTATGAGGTAATCTATTATAGCTATACAGACAATTCAACAAGTTTGTTAAATAATAGTATTGTTTTCATAATATGATGTGTATATTGAAAACTTATGCTGAGGTTTTGTCTGAAGCCAAATACAAGCTAAAGTGGTCACAGACTAGCCAAACAAAACAATAACAGCCCGGCTTTTTACTTAAAAAAATACTACAAAAAAATTCCGTTAAAAACTCGCGAGGCCGCAACGCGGCCGATCGAAGCCAGACTCGTTGAAATACATATCACAAACATGCAAGAAAAAGCTGTTGGTATTTTAGTGTATTTTAAGTTGTGTTTAATATACAAGTAAGGGTCGACACTTAGTTGTATATTAACAGGTCTAACTGGGTGCTACGGTACTGCTAGTGTTACTAAGATATTGTTGGTTATAAGTTAAATAAGAAGGTGCTGCTAGTTAGGATGGTGTTGCTAGTTTTGTTCCAAAGGTGCTGCTAGTATTGGAACATGTTGCTAGTTAATATTGGAACATGTTGCTAGTGAATTCTAACCTGCTGCTAGTGATGATTAACCTGCTGCTAGTGTTATTCAACCTGTTGCTAGTGGTTGGTAACCTACTGCTAGTGTTTTTGTAACATGCTGCTAAGGTCATAAACCTGTTGCTAATATGCAGAACATGCTGCTTGTTGGTGTACGTTTGTAATAACTGTTTTACAGTTATTAAACTTCTTATTAACCGTTTATAACCGTTTTAGGACACATATATCAGTCCTATGTATTCTCTTTTGAGAGATACGAAAAAGAAAACAGACTTTTGTCTAAGCAAACATAACAACATACACAAACTTGAATCAATTAGATTTTATCCGGTCGTTAATTGGTATCCACTCCAATTTAATCGATCTGAAAGCGTTTATCTCGTGACTTCTAATTGCTATCAGGATACCCAACACCCACAAATACAACAAAGATCGATTAAATTCACAGGATGGCAGGCGAATCTGTACGTGATATGACATCAAAGTTTGTGAAGTTAGCCAAATTCGAAGGGCAGGATTTTCGAAGATGGCAGAAAAAGATGCAATTCCTGTTAACCACTATGAAAGTTGTGTACGTTTTGACAACACCAGCACCGGAGGAAGTGGAGGGTGAAACTATTGATCAAATCAGAAAACGCAACAAGTTCTGGAATGATGACTTCATATGCCGTGGAACAATTTTAAACGGTATGTGTGATACTCTTTTTGATATTTATCAAAACATTGAATCTGCAAAAGAATTATGGGACATGCTTCAGGCCAAGTACATGGCAGAAGATTCATCCAGTAAGAAATTTCTAGTTAGTGATTTCATGAATTACAAAATGATAGATGGGCGTTCTGTTATGGAACAATATAATGAGTGTCTTAGTATACTTGGTCGCTTTACCCAACATGGTTTAAAAATGGATGAATCCATTGCGACAGCATCTATTATTGACAAACTTCCGCCTTCTTGGAAGGATTTCAAAAATAATTTGAAACATAAGAAGGAAGAATACAATTTGGTTGAGTTGGGAAGTGCCATAAGTATTGAGGAAGGGTGTCGTAGGATGGAGAAAACATGGGTGAATGAAAAAGACAAGGATATTGGCGGATCAAATGTCAATATGGTTGAAGAAACTAATTCTAGTTTCAAAAAGGGTTCGAATTCTAAGAACAAGAAACGAAAGTTTCAAGGTAACGATCACAAAAAGGGAAGTGTAAAGAAAGCAAAACAGTCCAACGATGGGGGCTGTTGGAAATGTGGGAAACCTGGACATTTCAAGCGTGATTGCCGTAGTGGAAAAGGCAAAAACGAGGCTGGTACTAGTGGTGGATCCAAAGGGGATCCAAAACAAGCAGGTACAATATTAACAATTAATAATAATTCGGATTTGAATTATGTATCATTAATTTGTGAATCATTCTATGTACAGGATGATGAGATTGCTTGGTGGTATGATTCTGGTGCGACATGTCATGTCTGCAAGGACCGAAGATGGTTCAAGAAATTTGCAACAATTGATGATGGACGTGTTCTTACTATGGGAAATGTCGCAACAGAACCAATACTTGGAATTGGACTAGTAGATATAACTTTTACTTCTGGAAAAACAATTTCGTTATGTAATGTTTTATATGTGCCCGGTATCCGGAAAAACTTGTTGTCCGGTGTATTATTAAATAATTGTGGGTACAAACAAGTGTTAGAATCCGACAAGTATATCTTGTCGAAACATGGTTCTTTTGTTGGATTTGGTTATTTGTTTAATGGGATGATTATGCTTAATTTAGATATGCCTTCTACTTTTAATTCGATTTGTATGGTTGATTCTATATCTAGTGTTAAACTTAGTAACATGGAACTATGGCATGCTAGACTAGGACATGTTCACCATAAAAGAATGAAAGAAATGTCAAAGATGAGGATGATTCCATCTTTTGAGTTGGACCATAATAAGTGTAAAACTTGTATTCTTACTAAGATTACTAGAAAACCATTTAAAACAGCAAATCGAGAATCCAAACTGTTAGACCTTATTCATAGTGATCTATGTGATTTGCATGCTACTCCATCTCTAGGAAACAAGAAATATGTCATAACTTTTATAGATGATGCATCACGTTATTGCTATATTTATTTATTGCATTCAAAGGATGAAGCTCTTGATAAATTTCGTGTTTATAAACAAGAGGTAGAGCTTCATCAAAAGGATTTGGTAAAAATCTTACGTACCGATCATGGAGGGGAGTATTATGATCCGGTATATTTCCAATCTACCGGAATAATACATCAAACAACTGCTCCATATACACCACAACAAAATGGTGTAGCTGAAAGAAAGAATAGAACATTGAAAGAAATGGTAAATTCAATGTTGTCTTATTCTGGGTTAAGTGAAGGATTTTGGGGAGAAGCCATGTTAACAGCTTGTTACTTGCTAAACCGTATTCCCGGTAAAAGCAACAAGAAAACCCCCTATGAACTTTGGCACAAGAAAGCACCAAACTTGAATTTTCTCAAGGTTTGGGGATGTAGGGCTGTGGTTAGGCTCACGGAACCTAAAAGGAAAACTTTAGGTGAAAGAGGTATAGATTGCATATTTATTGGGTATGCTGAAAATTCATATGCTTATAGATTCTATGTATTAGAACCTAATGAGTATGTTTCTGTGAACTCGGTGATAGAGTCACGAGATGCAATCTTTGATGAAGAAAGATTCACATCTATACCTAGGCCAAAGGACATGATTCATAGTTCGAAGGAACCGGTTAATACCGAGGATATTCCATCGACTAGCACTGAACCAAGAAAAGGTACAAGAGCTAGAAAAGCCAAAGCTTTTGGTGATGATTTTCAACTATATTTAGTTGAAGGATCTAGAAGTTAAATTAATTCTCAATATCAATATTGTTTCAATGTTGATAAAGATCCAATGACATATGGTGAAGCAATGGCTTCAAGGGACGTTGCTTTTTGGAAAGAAGCAGTCTAAGATGAGATGGATTCTATCTTGCAAAATAAAGTTTGGAAATTGGCTGATTTACCTCCTGGGTGTAAACCATTAGGATGTAAGTGGATCTTCAAAAGGAAGATGAAAGTAGATGGTACTATTGATAAATATAAAGCCAGGTTGGTAATCCAAGGCTTTAGACAAAAAGAGGGTATTGATTATTTTGATACTTATGCTCCGGTTGCTAGGATATCTACTATTAGATTGTTATTGGCATTAGCTGCTATACACAATCTTGTAATTCACCAAATGGATGTGAAAACTGCATTCTTGAATGGTGAATTAGATGAAGAGATTTACATGAAACAACCCGAAGGGTTTGTTATGCCTGGACATGAACACAAAGTGTGTAAATTGGTTAAATCTCTTTATGGGTTAAAACAAGCACCTAAACAATGGCATCAAAAATTTGATGAAATTGTGTTGTCAAGTGGTTTTGTTTTAAATCAAGCTGACAAATGTGTTTATAGTAAATTTGATGATTCTAGAAATGGAGTCATTATATGCTTGTATGTAGATGACATGTTGATCTTTGGTACTAACCAAGATCAAGTTGATGAGACAAAGGAATTCTTGTCATCTAAATTTGCTATGAAAGATATGGGGGAGGCGGAAGTGATCTTAGGTATTAAGATCATACGTGAGAACAAGGGTATTTCAATCTCTCAATCTCACTATATTGAGAAAATCTTGGATAAGTTCAATTTCCAGGAAAGTTCTCCCACAAGTACTCCCATGGATCCACAAATTAAGCTATTACCCAATAAAGGTAAAGCGGTGTCTCAACTTGAATACTCGAAAAGGATTGGATCCTTAATGTATGCTATGATAAGTACTAGGCCGGATATTGCTTATGCAGTTGGAAAGCTTAGTAGGTTTACTAGCAATCCTAGTACATTTCATTGGCGAGCTTTGGATCGAGTATTTCAATGCTTGAAAGGAACAATCGATTATAAGTTAACTTACATCGGATTTCCTTCGGTAATTGAAGGTTTTAGTGATGCAAGTTGGATATCCAATAAAGAAGATCATTCTTCTACATCTGGATGGGGTGTTCCTTCTTGGGGGAGGTGCCATTAGTTGGGCATCTAAGAAACAGACTTGCATTACAAACTCAACTATGGAGTCTGAGTTTGTTGCTTTGGCAGCAGCTGGTAATGAAGCTGAATGGTTAAGGAATTTGGTGTATGAAATTCCATTATGGCCAAAGCCTATATCTTCTATTTCTATCAGGTGTGATAGTCAGGCTACTTTGGCTAAGGCATATAGTCAAGTGTATAATGGCAAGTCGAGACACTTAGGTGTGAGACACAGCATGGTTCGTGAGCTCATTATGCATGGTGTCATATCCGTTGAGTGGATTGCAACTCATCGGAATTTAGCTGATCATTTAACCAAAGGGTTATGTAGAGATCTCGTGAAAGGGTCAGCTGTGGGATTGGGTTTAAAGTCCATATGAAAGCTCTCATGTTGAGATACCCAATTCACCACCTAATATGACGTTAGGTGCTGAATTTTGAATGTGGAAAGCTTAACATCTAGAGTTTGGAACACAACATTAAATTATCCCAAAGGTATGTGTTCAGTACTGCAAGATAAGGAAGGTTGAAGTATTCTTCTTAATAATTCTTTTGAAAAATTGCATTTGCAGGTGCAAGACTAAAAGAATTACCTATTTGAGTACGAAGTTTAGCTGCTTCAAGAAGTTGGGACTTGGCTTCGATGTACTTGAAGAAAGGATAGGGACATAGGCTAGTAAAATAATGTGTCAAGTAAGCATTGTGTATGCAATACTAATGTGTATATTATCTTCAGGTATTCAATAGTGATATTACAAGGTTCAATCTTTCGGGAAACCTTGATATTCGAATATTTGGAATGTGTAATATACTAATGTGAAATTCAATCGTCTCGACATTTCATTTATGCATTAGTTTGATTGTTTGCTATGTTTAGTTAGTTAATTTACGATTACACTAAAATGGGGGAGGTTTGTTGGTATTTTAGTGTATTTTAAGTTGTGTTTAATATACAAGTAAGGGTCGACACTTAGTTGTATATTAACAGGTCTAACTGGGTGCTACGGTACTGCTAGTGTTACTAAGATATTGTTGGTTATAAGTTAAATAAGAAGGTGCTGCTTGTTAGGATGGTGTTGCTAGTTTTGTTCCAAAGGTGCTGCTAGTATTGGAACATGTTGCTAGTTAATATTGGAACATGTTGCTAGTGAATTCTAACCTGCTGCTAGTGATGATTAACCTGCTGCTAGTGTTATTCAACCTGTTGCTAGTGGTTGGTAACCTACTGCTAGTGTTTTTGTAACATGCTGCTAAGGTCATAAACCTGTTGCTAATATGCAGAACATGCTGCTTGTTGGTGTACATTTGTAATAACTGTTTTACAGTTATTAAACTTCTTATTAACCGTTTATAACCGTTTTAGGACACATATATCAGTCCTATGTATTCTCTTTTGAGAGATACGAAAATAAAAACAGACTTTTGTCTAAGCAAACATAACAACATACACAAACTTGAATCAATTAGATTTTATCCGGTCGTTAATTGGTATCCACTCCAATTTAATCGATCTGAAAGCGTTTATCTCGTGACTTCTAATTGCTATCAGGATACCCAATACCCACAACCATGCAAGCAAAAGCCTACTCCAAGTCTCCAACACACAATATCTATTAGTCAATTGTTTGCCAACTACTAATAAATTTTGTAAGAGACAGTTCTTTAAATCTAACATGTTTGTTTCCAATTAAACATCACAGTATTGACTTATGTGTCATGTATAAGACTTCTCTTCTCTTAAGGTAGTAATATTCAGGATCTTATAAAAGGTAAAAAGGAGGTAGCAACACAGTTATTCGGTTAAGCATTGTTTCTCTCAACCTACTATAAACTCTTAAAATGGAAATCATATAGCTGCTACACAAGTTCTGTTAAGAGCGACTTGATATAAATGGTAGTGTTATTGACCATAGGTTCTTTTCCTTCATTGAATTTTGTATTCGAATGATGTGGGGCGCAACTAAGTGAACTATTTGTGCTCATTTTTAAAGTAAACTATTTATGCTCATTTACTAATACTTCTAGCCTAAACCAAGTTGCAGTCTCTTGGCAATTTATGTTGGGTGCATGCAATGTTGCTTTAAAGGCAAGTGTTAGTAGTTGTTCTAGATCATATCATATCCAAGAATAAAACTTTTGTTTTTGAAACAAAGCAATCCTTTTATATTCCGAGATTGGAAATGGATGGTAAGAGGATATTTTGCAACAGAGACCAACTTTGTGTGCCAGCCGATTATAAAACATATAATAGAGGTTTTTGGTAACGAAGCTATTTTAATTTGGAAATTGGCTGAAATTTGTGAATTTATTACTAAAATTTGGTATTCTTTATATAGCTAGGTTGTAAGGAGATTGAGGCTTCAACCATATTGGAAAGAAGACAGGACTGCGGTGAGCCAGTGATTGGTTTGATGGCGCATATCCGAATCGAGTTGGTGAGTCCGATTGATTTGTGACTAAAAGGTTGATCAATCGAGCCGGATAAAAGAGCCTCTATGTTCTCATCACTAACACATAACATTTCAAATTAGCCTTTATATTTTAATAGACACAATGTAAATGGTCATGTTTACAAAGAATTGCTTATTTCACTTTAAAGTTAGAGGTATAAGCAAGTAACGACGGGTGCGTTTGTTGAAATAGGCAAGAAGTTCCTAATATACTCTTCCTGGTTGACATAAAAATCGAAGTTACTGTAAGAGTGAGGTTTTCCTTTAATTCCTGAAGTGTTTTTTTTAGTTATCTTTTAACTTCATCAACGGTGATTATATGCTATTATTATATAGTATCTACAAGGTTTAGGTTAAAATAAAAAGGCTCTTATAATAAAAAGGATGAGATACAATAACTTTATAACTGTGATGCAGTGTAATAATTGTGATGCAGTAACTTTATAACTGTGATGCAGTGTGATAACTGCGATGCAGTAACTTTTATAACTGTGATGCACCTCCACAATACTTCCGTTACTGCATCACTATTATAAAGTTACTGCATCTCATCCCTTTTATTATAAGAGTCTTTTTAGAATAAACTCATCCGTATCTACAACATTATATCACTTTTTAAATTAAGCAAGAACATCATGACAGTTAAATAAAGTCTATCTAACGAAAAATCAGTGCGTGCATGGGTATTATAACTAGTAGAGCTAGCCATGAATTTCATAATATCCTTTTACAATAATTCATTCATATAAAACACACTAACTATGTATGCGTAAAAGAAATGAGAAATTTGGATTCCATAAAATGAATTCGTTAAATCCCCATTAGGTTATAATTTATTGATTTGGATAAAACAGAAGTTATAAAAATATTTCAATAACTGAATGTGGTACGCTTGTACGTACTATCATTTTTCACGTGCTAGCATTTTCCTCATGTACTTTTATATATCTCGTATTATACTCTTATGTAAAGAATGGAAGCAAATTTCAATGAGCATTATGTGGAGATTGATGATTAGTGTTGGTGTATATGTCTGGACGTCATGCTCGTCCGGACGATACATGCTTGGTCCGGACGAGGCCCTCGGATCCAGACGTCACATTCTGTCCGGATTGATTTTAAACGTTCGGCCATGCTTCCGACAGAACTGCCGCCATGCGTATTGAGTAGTCCCATCAAGCTGTCACTTCCCCAGATTTTGCGGGATTATGTCCACCACGTGACCTGACATCTACCTGCTAGGTCAGATATAGGTCAACGCACAAGTTTCAAGGTAAACAGGTACAGTAGATGTGGGTAGTATAAATACCCACACATCATTTGCAATAGACACGTATAAAAACACCTACTACTGTTACTCTCATATCACTATTCATATTACCCGATACTCATTCTCACGCCGGAGGTTGGTCCTGGGATAAAACCCGGGGCGAGCCTAACGCGTGTTCTTCTTGTGTGTAGGGACAAGCAAGATCCGAAGGAATCCATCCGGAGGACGAAACATAGAAGTAGGGCCTTCCTGCAAGGTTTTACTTCAACAAATTGGCGCCATCCGTGGGACCCGCTATTCAATCTACCAGAGCGTTGAAATGGCCGGTCCTTCCTCTCACTTCCCAAACGAAGCCGATAACAATCAGAACCAACGCCTCGAAAAATCCGAAACGATCGGTATGATAAGAAGCCAGCCGGAAATTAGAAAGAGAAGGTACGGGGGACATGATGAGGAATGGATGAACGTTCCGATAGTTTTCCCCCCGGTCGCGACCGGTGATCTGTCGGAGGAACCACTCATCGTCGAAGGTGACATAGAGGGGTATCTAGTCCGAAGGATATATATCGATGAAGGATCCTCCGTGAACGTAATGTATGAACATTGTTTCAATAACCTCTGCTCAGACATAAGGGCAAGGCTCAAAGAAACAAGCACTTCTCTAGTGGGATTCTCCGGAGAGACAAGCAGGCCGTTGGGGAAAATCGAATTAGATGTGTGTTTCGGCAACCACGGTATGTTACGAAAAACAACTATGAAATTTTGTGTGATACGGTCCCCATCTCCCTATAATGTGATATTGGGCCGAACCGGTCTTAAGGAGTTAAGGGCAATCCCGTCGACAATTCATTCGATGGTCAAGTTCCCCACACCGAAAGGAGTGGCGACATTGGTCGCACGATCAGCTATGGTGCTAGAATGTAGGCGACTGGAAAAGAAACAAATAACGGAGATGCCTCGAGAGATGGAAATTGTCAAATCAGAAGTGGGTAGGACTGAGGAAATCCTAGTGAACCCCGCACATCCGGAACAACCGGTCACCATAGGAACGGGGTTTTCGGGGGAATGCCGGAAACATCTAGTCGAGCTTTTAAGAAAGAATAAGGACGTGTTCGCGTGGCAACCCTCGGATATGACCGGAGTTCCACGACGGCTGATCAAGCACCACCTGAATGTCAACATTGATGACACGCCGGTAGCTCAGAAGAAGCGCAACTTATCCGAAGAAAAGAATCAAGTGGTACTAAAGGAGGTGGATGAATGGTTGAGAGCAGGAATCGTTCGGCCAGTTCGCTATCCCACGTGGATCTCCAACCCAGTACTAGTAAAAAAGAGCGATGGAAATTGGCGAATGTGTATTGATTTCAAAAACTTAAACTCCTCATGTCCGAAGGATTACTATCCGCTTCCGGAAATTGATTGGAAGATCGAGTCGGTAATGGGGTTCAGGTATAAGTGCTTTCTAGACGCATACAAGGGCTACCACCAAGTCCAAATGGCCGAAGAAGACGAAGAAAAGACGGCGTTCTATACGGAACAAGGAACGTACTGCTATACCAAAATGCCATTCGGCTTAAAGAATGCCGGAGCCACCTACCAACGTCTCGTCGATTCGGCTTTCCGGGGTCAGATCGGTAGGAATCTGGAAGCCTATGTGGACGATATGGTGATCAAAAGCAAAGGAGAAAAGGAAATGTTAGCAGATATCGCTGAAACCTTCTACAACCTGCGAAAAATTAACATGAAGTTAAATCCAAAGAAATGCTCCTTCGGTGTCGAAGAAGGAAAATTTTTAGGCTACATGGTAACATCCGAGGGTATTCGGGTAAACCCAAATAAGACAAAAGTCATTGCACAAATGAAATCCCCGTCAACTTTGAAAGAAATGCAAAGCCTAAGCGGAAAATTGGCCGCTCTAAACAGGTTTCTGGCAAAATCTGCCGAGAGGTCCCTGCCGTTCTTTGAAACTCTGAAAAACATTACCAAAGAAAACAAGGACGAATATAGGTGGACCGATAAGGCTGAAGAGGCATTCCAGTCACTCAAGAAGCTCATCTTAGACCTCCCATCCCTATCAACACCTAAAACAAAAGAGACCTTATATGTATACCTGGCAGCGGCAAAAGAGGCAATCAGTGCGGTCCTGCTAACCGAGAGGGACGGGAAGCAATCGCCTATTCATTATGTAAGCCGAACCTTACAAGAAGCTGAAAAGAACTACTCCCCGGTCGAAAAACTGGCGCTGTCGCTGTTACACATGTCAAGAAGATTAAGAAGGTATTTTGAGGCCCATCCCATCCGAGTAATAACGGATCAACCAATAAAGCAAATTCTAAGCAAGCCAGAAGCCTCCGGAAGGTTGACAAAATTTTCCATAGAGTTAGGAGCCTATAACATCACCTACGTACCAAGGAACGCAGTTAAAGGACAAGTCCTCGCAGACTTCATATCGGAAATTCCCGTCGGAATGGAGGAGTCGCATCCGAAAAAGAAAGGAAAAGGAGTCCACGACATCTCCAATCTGGAGAACTGGATACTCTACACAGACGGCGCGTCAAGCAGTAAGGGTTCCGGAGCGGGTCTCGTGTTGATCGGACCCTGTCAGACCGAACACACTTACGCTCTCCGTTTGAACTTCAAAAGTACTAACAACGAAGCAGAATATGAGGCGCTCCTCGCCGGCCTGCGACTCGCCAAAAAGATGATGGTGGAATACCTAGAGGTTCGAGTGGATTCAAAGTTGGTAGCAAGTCAGATTAATGGGGACTTTGTAGCGACCAAGGAAAGTATGATCCGATACTTGGCAAAGGCGAAAGAATACATCGGCGGTTTCAAAAGGTTCAAAATCTATAACATACCGAGAACACAAAATCAAAAGGCGGACGTTTTGAGCAAACTAGCCTCGGTAGCTTTTAATCATCTGACCAAGGAAATTCTGGTCGAAGTGTTGGAAAAGCCGTCAACCGAAGAGAAACAGGTCGGAGCAATTGTAGAAGAAGAAGAGGATAACTGGATGACACCAATCATCCGATGTCTGAAAGAAGGGGTGTGGCCTGATGACCCCAATGAAGCAAGGGCACTACGGATGAAAATCCCTCAGTATACAATGGAAGGAGATGTGCTGTTCAAAAAATCGTACCTCGGTCCGATGCTAAGATGCGTCGGCCCTCTCCAAGCAAACTACGTCATACGAGAGGTACACGAAGGGGCATGTGGGATGCACCCCGGTCCAAGGTCGGTTGTAGCCAAACTAATGCGGCAAGGCTATTACTGGCCAACCATGCACAGAGACGCTAGGGAGGAAATCAACAAATGCGATTCTTGTCAGATCCACGCTCCGGTTCCGAAGCTACCTAAAACTGTTATGACATCTATCATGGCACCGTGGCCTTTTTACCAATGGGGAATGGACGTGCTGGGCCCCCTGCCGGAGGCTCCAGGGAAAGTAAAGTTTGTCATTGTGGCTATCGACTACTTCACAAAGTGGATCGAGGCGAAGCCCCTCGCCAAAACCACCGGCAAAGACGTAAAGAAATTTGTGTGGGAGAATATCGTTTGTAGGTTCGGACTCCCGGGCATTATAGTCACGGACAACGGAACAAATTTCGTCAAAGACCCATTAAAAAGCTGGTGTGAGAAGTTAAAAATTAAGCAGATTAACACGGCGGTGGCTCATGCTCAAGCAAATGGACTGGTCGAAAGGGCCAACAAAAGCCTCATGCACGGTATCAAAACCCGCCTAGGGAGAGAAAGAGCCGGATGGGTGGATGAGTTACCGAACGTTCTATGGGCCTTCCGGACTTCACTCAAAACAAGTAACGGGGAAACCCCCTTCAGCCTCACGTACGGTAGCGAGGCGGTTATTCCAGCCGAAATTGGAATGCCCACATACCGCACCATGCTGTACAACCCGGAAGACAATGAAGAACAACAGCGTCTAAACCTTGATTTGTTACAAGAAAGACGAGAGATGGCAGCTATTCGGGAGGCCAAGAACAAAACCAAGGTCGAACAGTATTACAACCAAAGGGTCCGCCCGGTATCTTTCAAAGTAGGAGATTTCGTGTACCGAAGAAATGAGGCTAGCCGAGTCGAAAACCAAGGAAAGTTGGGACCTAATTGGGAAGGCCCATACCGGGTCGTCGAGGCCTACGACAACGGCTCATACAAGCTCCACACGATGGAAGACCGAGAGGTACCTCGGACGTGGAATGCAATGAATCTACGAAACTGTTTCTTGTAAAATCGGTACGCCGAAGTTTGCTAGCATCTACATCTATAGTGTTCCAATAAATAAAAGGAACAATTTTCTGATATACAATTGTGTGGTACTCTAATGATATGGCAAGAAATTCATCGGATTGTGGAAAACACTCCCTCCCTCGTGAGTGGATCGTGAAATCACTTCGGCCAATAAATTCATCGGATTGTGGAAAACACTCCCTCCCTCGTGAGTGGATCGTGAAATCACTCCGGCCAATAAATTCATCGGATTGTGGAAAACACTCCCTCCCTCGTGAGTGGATCGTGAAATCACACCGGCCAATAAATTCATCGGATTGTGGAAAACACTCCCTCCCTCGTGAGTGGATCGTGAAATCACTCCGGACAATAAATTCATCGGATTGTGGAAAACACTCCCTCACTCGTGAGCGGATCGTGAAATCACTCCGGACAATAAATTCATCGGATTGTGGAAAACACTCCCTCCCTCGTGAGCGGATCGTGAAATCACTCCGGACAATAAATTCATCGGATTGTGGAAAACACTCCTTCACTCGTGAGCGGATCGTGAAATCACTCCGGACAATAAATTCATCGGATTGTGGAAAACACTCCCTCCCTCGTGAGCGGATCGTGAAATCACTCCGGCCAATAAGTCAAGCAGTTATGCAAAACAGTAAGCAAAATACATGTAACACTCTGATCTTACATCATCCGGTCAATTCATAACGACGGCTCAAGTAAATAAAATTACATCTTCGCAAAAGAGGTAACAAAAGCATAACTATATTCACCCACCCGAGGATGCAAAAAATGACATCGGCCATAAATAATAATGTACAAGTGCTTGAGCTAAAAATATTGTTCATATTACATTCATCCAAGATAAGGAACACAAAATAGAAATCAAGGGTCCCTACCGGCAACTTCCTTCACCCCGGAAGAGCTTCCGGTTTGCTGAGTCGCGGAAGCTTCAACGGCACTCGGCTTGGAAGGAGGGAGATCCGGAAAAAAGGTTCATAAGGTCACCTAGTGGAAGGCGAGCGGAGTCCGCGAGCTTCTTAATATACGGATATTGAGCCTCAAACAATTTGTTGTACTCGTCCTTCTAGATATTCGGAGCCTCCATATTAAGTTTCTGAAACCGGGGCAAAAACCTTTCGACATCCTCTTCCCTTCGCTCATACCGAAGCCCGTCCAAAAACCCAGCAGAATAAGACAAACCATAAACCCTCCCCATGCTCTTCTTGTACTCATGACTCTCAAATAACCTTCGACAAACCGCAGGAATCAACTCTTTCACAGTATTGTGGCGAATGGACTCCGATATACTGACTTCTTCTGCCAACTCTGCTTTCTGCTCCTCCAACTGCTTAACAGCCTGGTTCGACTCCTTCAACTCCCTCTCCAACTCCCTAATCCTATCAGCCTGACTTCCGGCTACTTTCCTCCAGTCATCCCTTTCCTTCTGCATATCGGACAGCTGGTCAGAAAACCCTTCCTCCCGCACCAAGGTGGCTTCCCGCTCAGCCGCCATTTGTGTCTTCAAATTTTCAAGCTCTCCCACCGCACGATCATACTTTCCAACCATAGCTATCCTCCCTTGTTCAGCAACTTGTTGACCATGCTCCAACTCCCTAGTCTGCGTGATCATCCGGGTAAACCGGCGCAACACTTCCGCCTGTGTCACAATCCCATTAGCGGACTGCACATACGAACAGCGAATTAGCCGGCTGGTGGTCAACTCCTCCAACGCAGCCTGCTCAGCGGGAGTCACAAGATGCGACAACATCTCTTGACATGCTCTATAAGAATTTAACCTGACATCTTTGGTCAAAGACCACGCTGGGACAAACACTTCCCTTCCGGAAGAACCCTCATCTGCAGCAAAACAACCACAACTTAGAGTCACGAAGAACAGTCAAAGGAACCATAAAGAAGGACTCGCATACCTCTCACAGTTGAGTTGGGTCCTTCGGATCTGGGAGAGGAATTCTCAGGGTGCACGGACAGATCTATACAAATAAGATGTATCAAAAAAGCAAATAAAAAAAAAAGAGAAAAGGAAGGAACGAGAGATCTAACAGATAAGCATTTCTTACCATGATCCGGAGGCATCTGATGCTGTGGCTGGCTCTCCTCGGTAGGTTGCCTTTCGTCTTGAGGCTGCTGACTATGACCGGTCTCATCATTCTCCCCCTCTTGATTCATAGCACCTTCTCCACCATCCACCCCTTCTTCAACATGAATTACACCTTGAACAAGAACTTCCTTAGGAGTAACCTTTAAAACATTCCCAGTCGAAGCACCCTCACCCGCGTTGCTTCCAGACTGTTTCCTTGGTTTCTTTCTCCTCTTCTCCGCAGCAGAGGACCCCTCAGCACTCCTCTTCGACCCAGCCTGTTCCACCATGCTCTTTTTCCTCTCTTTTTCCTGCCTAGCGGCCAAAACACCAGAGTCCGGCCTCTCAACGGCCTTTTGAAGTGAAGTCTTTTCAGGAACGGAACTCCCTGGTACCAACGGGGTTGTTGTCCTATCCACCCTTTCACCGCCTTCCGGCAGAGGCCCACCCTTACCAGCTTCAGTCACAATCTCAATCGGAAGCTCCAAATATTCAGCCATCGTGAGCACTACAAAGCACAAGGAGGAGAGGAAAGTAAAGATCAAATGCAAGGCAGCAGATTATATACGGTTAAAACAAAAGTATAGCATTACCCTTTCCCCCGGCATCCTTTATAACAAGCTCATACCCGGGATACTCAGAGACTTTAGATAAACCTGTCATCCATAAAAGGGCGACAGAAGGTTGCCTAAGGGGAATCACTTTCGCAGCGACCCGTCTAGCATCCCTATCAGAATAAGTCTCCGGAAAATCATCTGTGATCTTCGAATCTCTATGCCTCCATGGCATGGCATTCGGAATAGCTCTCCGGTCTATCAAGAAAAAATGGTTCTTCCAATTCTTCAGCCCACTAAGCAGCTCCGTAAAACATTTCTTAGCCCTCCGACCCGTCCGATTCTCAAATGAAAACCAATGCCCTTGTTTGCAGAGTCTATAGAAAACCTGGAATAATGGAACGGTCGGTCGTACATCTAAACTATAGCACCGGATCTCAAACATAGTTACCCTATTTAAACCTATCGGTACAAGTTGAGAAATATGTACTCGGAAATACTCTATTACCGCTAATAAGAAAGTCGAAAAGGGAATCCGTACACCTCCGGTTCTCAACTGCTGAACGTAAATACCTATTTTATGATCCGGTAAACTATCCATCGTCATACCATCCGGCGGAAGCGTGGGACGCAAATCCGCCGGAATCCCAAATTCCCCTACCACCCTATCTAGGTCTCCTTGTGTCATTTTGGAAGTATGAATATGCATGTCGCATTTAGGGACTATCCTATCAGAGGAGGACCCAGGCCTATTACCTAACGGAGGATTATTGGAAGTGCTTATCTCTACGGTCGTCACTAAAGGGATGCCGAGGAATATATATATGATAAAGCTAAGAAAACGAAACGCACCTCACAAGAACAATCGGAGATGGAAGTTGAAAATTTCCGAACGCAAGATAAATACACACAGTAAAAAGTAAGAAAAATGAGGAAGCGTTGAGCGGTATATATATAGGGCAGACCTGGAAAGAAGCGAAACGTCGAATCAGCCTGCCAGTCACTGACGTGGCAAACTCTGGGACGTTGGATCTCTAGGGCAAAGGGTACGCGTGGCAGACAGCTGTGTAACATATAGTGAAAATATTTTTATATTCGGCCCATGGGCCTGGGGACCAAGCAGCCCACTAGGGCTTAACAGGCTCTAAGGCTCTTACCCGAACCGACACCCATGACCCAGATACATTTAAAGGACAACTGATCGCCCGTAAAGCACTGAAAGCCCAAAGTTGCTTAAGTATCGCACCATCGACTAAGGGCCGATACCACAATACTGGGGGGGACATGTTGGTGTATGTATCCGGACGACTTGCGCCGAGCCAAGAAGATAGTGTTAAAGTATTGCACTATCAATCTCCAACCGATACTACAATACTGGGGGGGACATGTTGGTGTATATGTCCGGACGTCATGCTCGTCCGGACGATACATGCTTGGTCCGGACGAGGCCCTCGGATCCGGACGTCACATTCTGTCCGGATTGATTTTAAACGTTCGGCCATGCTTCCGACAGAACTGCCGCCATGCGTATTGAGTAGTCCCATCAAGCTGTCACTTCCCCAGATTTTGCGGGATTATGTCCACCACGTGACCTGACATCTACCTGCTAGGTCAGATATAGGTCAACGAACAAGTTTCAAGGTAAACAGGTACAGTAGATGTGGGTGGTATAAATACCCACACCTCATTTGCAATAGACACATATAAAAACACCTACTACTGTTACTCTCATATCACTATTCATATTACCCGATACTCATTCTCACGCCAGAGGTTGGTCCTGGGTTAAACCCGGGGCGAGCCTAACGCGTGTTCTTCTTGTGTGTAGGGACAAGCAAGATCCGAAGGAATCCATCCGGAGGACGAAACATAGAAGTAGGGCCTTCCTGCAAGGTTTTACTTCAACAATTAGCATGAAGAAACATTTTTAAACGAACCTAATAAAAAGATTGTCTTAAGAACTTTCGTAAGTAGAAAAATGTTTTGTTGTGTAGTTTAAGATTTTACATATTTAAGAATTTTGTTAATTACCTAAATTGTAGATTTTAAAAGAAGGTACCTAAATTATAGATTTTAAAAGAAGGTACCTAAGAATTTTACATATTTAAGAATTTTGTTAATTTTGGAGACATGGTCCTCACACCCTAACGACATGAGTTGAATGTCCCGGATGCGCCTGACATCCAATACGTTAACAATCTCGTTCAATGAAGGGGTCTTTTTATGCTGTCATGTCCGAACATGATACCACAAACACACATCTTCTTCAACCACTCCACTACCACCGGCACCCCTACCACCTTCTTCCAACATTTTAAAACCCGCGTTGACCTGGCCGGGTCAACCGGTTGAACCAGGAACCGGCTCGGAGACCGGTCAGAATGTGACCGGGTTTTTGCTTGTATGAGACCCGAATTGAACGACTGGTTTTTCGTTGGCCCGGGTTGACCCGCTTTGATAAACGCGGTCGGGTCATATTTTTTTCAAAAAATCTAACAAAACTGTTCTTTTTTTTTTTTTTTTTTTTTTTTTTTCAATCAACATTTCTAAGTTTAATTGACATGTTGAAGTGATAAGGACTAATGTTAGTTAAAATTTTGTAAGCAATAAATCAGAGTTTTATTAGAAACACCAACTAATATACATTTAATATACACTATTATAAATTAGAATCATAAGTTGATTATTGTTGCAAATCTTTGCTATATTAATATAGATATAAAACATAAAAACAAAGCTTATCGGTAGAGTCTCAATTTTTATTAACGGTTCAATAGAATGTAGGAATAAATTCGAATAAATCATGGGATCACCAACACTACATATTAAATATAAAAAGAATGCATATGTATAGAACCAGTTCCATAAGGTGGTTCAACCGGTTGCACAAGTGAACCGAAGACTAAATCGGATCGATAAAAAAACCAAGTTTTCAAACATTGCCTTCTTCTTTAACCTTTTTACTACAAATAAATCGAAACCCTAAAAACTCCTCCTTATAATCATCAATCCCACATATGACACAAATACCTACACTTTCACATATTAATCCACAAACCCATCTTCTATAACTTCTCCACAATCACCACCATCGCTTCCAACAATATCGTACCCACTAACACAACCATCACCACCACAATTATCATATTTTATTAGTCTTTTTATCAAAGATATGTTAAGTCAGTTTATAATTTTGTCTGTTGTTGGTTTTTGCTTTTATGTTGTACGGAAATCGAATTTGTTCACCCACCGTCGTTGTAACTCTGACGCCACCGCCACTACAAACACCGTTAAAAAGACATTGCATTATAAAAAATAAAATAATAATAAATAAAAAATAATAATAAAAAAACATGTTACATGATAAATAAAACACATTATATTAATATAAAAAAAGCATAATTAATTATTGAAAACACAAAATGTAAATTACATTATCGTGTTTTATGCATCCACCAATTTTTGTAATCACTTGATCATCTATTTTGGACACCAAAGAAAACAAATTTGAAACAATTTTGTAATGTTTCTTAAATTATTCTTTAAAAAAATTCTTAAGAAAAACATGTTAAGCATGTGTATAGTAACATATTTTCATTTCATATATGCTTCAATCATATTATTAGTAGTTATGCTTGATTTTTCAAATATCATAATTGTTTCGATAATTGCTTCTTGATGACGCTTATTCTCGTCAATTTGTTTCATTACTTTGACTTTAATTTTGAAGATAGTATTGGGAAGAGAACAATCTATAAGAATTTTGTGATTAATTTGAGATGCTGAGTATACAAAGGGAGTTTTATGGTGGAAATTATGCGGTTATGAATTGAATTTGTGTTGTATGAAGTGTTACGTAGTTTTGTATTTCTGGGAAATTAAAAGTATTTTTCTTTAAATTAAATTTAAAACAGCTAAAAAAGCTGTAAAAAAATGGCATTATTTTCTTATGAATTTGAGAAGGGAAAATGTCAAGTACAGTCGGTGTTATAAGGTGTTTGGACATGAAATGCTGAAAAGACGATAAACCTTTTGTAGTTAAAGAGAATTTAACAATTGTTAAAACATTGGACGGCTGATGCATCAAAATCGTGACGTTAGGGACTTTTGGAGCAATATCTTAGATTTAAGGATTGTATCCGCAATCCTCCTGAACCTTAGAGATTAACAGTGCAATTTACCAAAAAATTATTTTGACGGTGACATTTATAGATATAAGAATTGAAAAGAGGATCTCCCATCTTTGACTATATAAATAATTTTTTTAGTTAACCCCAATGTTTTGAAACCCGGTTTGACCCGGTCGGGTTAACCGGTTGAATCGGCTCCGGCCAAAAAACAGGTCATATTAAACCGAGTCATAAAAAACGGTTGAACCCGTAAGACCCGCCGGTTTTTAAGCGACCCGGGTCAACCCGGTTTTCGAAACCCGGCCGGGTTTGGTTTCTTTCATGTTTTTTATAAAAAACAAAAAACAAGTTAATTCTCGAAACCCGCTTAGACCTGCCGAGTTTTAAGTAACTCGGGTCAACCCGGTTCTCGAAACCCGGCCGGGTTTTTTCTTTTTTAAATAAAAAACCGGGTTGACCTTGTGGTCGAACCCGTTGAACCAGTAACCCGATTACTCGATCAGGTCGATTAAAAACCCGATTTTCAAAACATTAAACCAATGGGCCTCTGGTCTAGCGGTATGGAGGTTTTACTCTCCTAGGCAAGGTCTCAAGTTCGAGTCTTGTCTAGGGCGATAGGGGTTTCCTACCGCGTGCGTAAAGGGAAGGGTGCCATTTTTTTCTGGACTGGACCAAACCTGGTTGTGTGGGCTCGCTACGCCTTCTAGGCTAGAGGCCATGTAGCCACAATTATCATCTAAAAATAATAAAATAAATAAAGTATACAAAAGTAGTTAATATGTATTTAAGTTAATTTTCATGAGTTGTAAATTGTTTATATATTTAACCGATATTCCATGCACATGAATTTTTTACAAAGAATAGTCATGGTTATTATTATCTAATTAAATTAAATGTAAAATTTGAAACTCTTTTACTCATAGGGTTATATGAAAATTAGAAGAAAATAAGTAAGGCGGATGCTAATGGAGCTAACAAAACCCCCCCCCCCCCCCGGCGAACCGCGTTTCATTCAACCTTTTTAATGTTCAAGTCTTTTTTTTTTTTTTTTTTTTTTTTTTTTTTTTTTTTTTTTTTTTAATTTCTTTCTTGAGTCACTTTGGTAGCAAATGGGAAAAAATAAGTAAATGTTTTTTTTTTCCCCTTCAGTTGGGGGTGTTCGCAGCAAATGAAGAAGAAGAAACCTTTTAAATGTTTGCTTTTTTCTTTATTTTATAAAAAAAAAAAAAAAAATTACACTCTTAGTCCTTAAAGTTTATATTTTTTTTGTCATTTTTGCTAATAGTTACATTTTTACTTATAGTTACATCGTTAAGATGATCTCGTACAATCGAAAGAAATCAAAAAGTGCTTTAGCTTTTGTCGTAATGTTTTTTATTTTAGTTGAATTATCATTGTAACATTTATTTAATTACGAATGAAATTTTAATTAAAAAAAAATAGTTACGGTCGTCATTGCGGTCGCCATTAGCAAATTGTGGTTGGAGTGTAGGAAAAAGAAAGCTGAGTTAGCGCTAATGTGACCAGTAGGGATGACACTTGTGGACAATAGGCATGGGTACCTCTAACCTATCTCCCGTTCACATGATTTTTTTTCTCACCTGCCACCCGCCCGTCACCCACTAGTGGGTAGAATTTTCTACCCATGTCAATGCCCGTGGGTATTTGTTGCCCATGGGTAAACCCTTTTGGAATTTAATAATCATGACTAAGCATATAATCAAATAAAATCATCAAGCACGCAACGGAAGACTTAGAATCAAATACTTGTAATTAATTAACCAAAACATAAAGTAAACTTATCTTTTAGCAATCCAAGAAAACAACGATCAAATCAAGTTTCAAAACCTAATTAGGGTTTTGTATGTGTTGACTTTTTCACAAGTCGAATTGGGCAAAACATAAATCCAAGTGGGATTTTTCCTATGCTCTTGTACATACGTATTGGTAGCGATTTGATGCGAATGCTAAGTTCCTTGAATCACAATAACCAACCTAAACACTTTAGTTTGAGAAAAACAAATCGAATACCCTAGGGATAGGAGTATACGATCGGTTATGGACAAAGAGGGAGAAGAAGAGAAGTTAGGGTTAGCTAATGTGACCAAAAGATTACCAACTAATGATACAAGGGTTTGTATATATAGTGTGGTAACTTAGAGTCCAAGACAAACTTGGATTCCCTCTTGGAAACCCTATACGACCGGCCATCATAATCCCAAAGGGATTCCGGATCCTTCTTCTCCTATTTTCATCTCTAGTCCTTGTATTTGATACTTAACGACCATTAGACTAAACCCCCTTAAGTATTAACGCCCGTTAGTCGTTATTGTGAATTAATAATTAAATATAACATTTGTATTAATTATTTAAACATTGAATCTCATACGTAAAGTATGCAATCCAATAGTCTCGTGTTCGAATCCGTTCATACATATATTAAATAAGTCCACAAACTAACAAATCCATGGATTAGTGAGTGAAACTTCAAGCGAGAAGCTGGGAAGGATATTTGAGTTTTGACGATCAGAACTGAGATGTATCATGTATATATCTTTGATGATTTGATCTTTCATACCTTTTGGTCTTGTAACTCAAATAAACTGTTAGAACCTCACAAATCTTTAAGCAGTATAATAAATTTTAGTTTAACACAAATAAGTTTATGGGTACACCCACGGGTATTTTGATTAATACATCCGTGGGTATTTTAAATGGGTGTCATGGATTTACCCGTGACGGGTATACATTACCCATCACCCACCCACCACCTGTTAACGAGAGTAAATGGAATTGTTTTTATTGATTGTATGAATTACAACCTATCATAGCATCTATTTATACAAAGATTAATGAGCTAAATATGGAAACAAAATAATGGCTATGATACGGCTTTGATTCTTGGTGTGTAGACCAAGTCGTGATCTTCTATTCAAGGAAATGATGATTCATTCTGATCCCGTAATCTTTTATTTCTAACACTCCCCCTCAAGTTGGATAGTGGGATCACCAAAATTCAACTTGTTTAAACATTTGTGAAACATAACTGTTCCCACTGCTTTTGTCAGGATATCTGCCAGTTGGTCTTCAGATTTGACGAATGGTAATTTGATAACCCCGTCTTCAAGTTTTTCTTTTATGAAATGACGATTAATTTCCACATGTTTGGTCCTGTCATGTTGTACTGGGTTTTCTGAGATTTGAATAGCAGCTTTATTGTCACTCATAATCCGTATACTTTCTTTAGGAGCGAATCCTATTTCAGATATAAGTTTTCTTATCCATAGTGCCTCTGCTAAGCCTTTGGCTATACCTCTAAATTCATCTTCAGCACTCGACAAAGAAACAACCTTTTGCTTTTTACTCTTCCATGTGACAAGATTACCTCCTACCATAGAAAAATACCCTGATGTCGATCTTCTATTTCCTTTGTCTCCAGCCCAATCAGCATCTGTATATATCTGAATATTAAGATAACCATTTGTTTTAAACAAAACTCCATGACCTGTGGTTCCCATGAGATATCTTATAATTCTTAAAACTGCATCCATGTGCTCTACTTGGGGTTGGTGCATGAACTGACTTAAAACTCCAACAACATAAGCTATATCTGGACGAGTATGAGCCAGATAAATCAGCTTCCCTACCATTCGTTGGTACCTGTTTTTATCAGCAAGTTTAGCTTCTGTTTTCATAAACAATTTTTGATTGATAACCATAGGTGTATCTGCTGGCTTACAATCAATCATCCATATTTCTGCTAAGAGATCTAGTATATACTTCTTCTGACAAATAAATATCCCTTGCTGTGATCTCAAAACCTCAATTCCAAGGAAATATCTTAGACTTCCTAAATCCTTCATCTCAAATTCTGCACATAACCCTTCTTTTAGCTTCTTAATTTCACTTTCATCATTCCCAGTGATAATCATGTCATCAACATAGATTATCAAACATGTCACACGATATCCTCTGTGACTGAGAAACAAGGTGTGATCAGAATTACTTTGTTTGTACCCATACTTTTTCATTGCTAGTGTGAACCTGCCAAACCATGCTCTGGGTGACTACTTTAGTCCATATAGGGACTTCTTCAACTTACAGACTTCTCCATGTTTGAAATCCTGAGAGAAACCAGGTGGAGCTTCCATATATACTTCCTCTTTCAATTCTCCGTGTAAAAATGCATTATTCACATCAAACTGATGAAGACGCCAGCCTTAATTTGCTGCTATTGAGAAAAGGACCCTCATTGTGTCTAGATTTGCAACTGGAGAAAATGTCTCAGAATAATCGATTCCATATGTTTGAGTGAACCCTTTTGCAACTAATCGAGCTTTATATCTTTCAACTGTACCATTTGGTTATGTTTGACTGTATAGACCCATGGGCATCCTACTGGTTTCTTCCCTTGTGGTAGAGTACATTCGTCCTATGTTTCATTTTTTACCAATGCATCCATTTCAATATCCATAGCATCCTTCCACTTCTTTAATTTCAAGGCTTGCTCTACATTTAATGGAATTTCTTCTGAATATAATTTTGTTGTGAATGCTTTTGCTTCTTCAGATAGATTTCCTTCTGCTATGTTAGCCATAGGATACCTAGATTTTTTGGAAATTTTTTCTGGAGAAAATCGTTTTGGTGGGATTCCTCTGGTTGACCTTTCTGGAAGCACATACTTTCCTAGAACCTCTGTAGGTGCGGTTTCTTCACTTTCCTGCACACTTTCATTTGTAGAGTCTGGTACATTTTCATTTGAAATATCAAGAGAATCACTCGGTTGAGAATTACTTAGCTCAGATACCAGGTTTGGGACAGTATTTTCAGTGGCACTGGAATTCTGAGACTGAGAGGACTGTTCTTGAGAATCAACCGTGGTATTTCCACTTTGAGGACTTACTTCAGAAGTATAACTTATCCAACTCAGTGTGTCACATTGTTCCTTCCCCTGACCACTGTGTTGTGGGGAGTGAAAATACTTGGTTTCAAGAAAATCACAATTCATTGTAGTGAACATGTGAGGGGTTTTCGGATTATAACATCTATACCCCTTTTGAGTTACTCCATATCCCACAAAAACACATTTCTCAGCACATGGATCAAGTTTATTCCGATATGATTTTGGAATATGAACAAACACTGTACATCCAAAAAATTTAGGTTGAAGGGTAAGAGCTTGCGGAAGTGTATGGTATTCAGTGAGGGTCTCTAATGGGGTTTTCATGTTTAGGATTTTTGTAGGAAGTCGGTTAATTAAGTAGGTGGCAGTGGCTAGAGCTTCAGGCCAAAAACTTTTATGAACATAGGATTCAATTATTAAGGCTCAAGTCATTTCTAGTAAAAGTCTATTTTTGCGTTCAGCAACACCGTTTTGTTCCGGGGTATGAGGACATGTGGTTTGATGGATTATTCCTTTGGATTGAAAAAACAGGTTCATTTGTGAGTTTATATATTCTCCACCATTATCTGACCTGACAATTTTAATAGATTCTTGAAATTGGGTTTGAATCATGGCATAAAATGCAGTGAACCTATCATATACTTCAGCTTTATTTTTCAAGAAATAAATCCAGGTCAGCCGGGTGCAATCATCAACAAATATCACATAATACCGGAAATTTTGACCCCCAATAACAGGAGTCGGGCCCCAAACATCTGAATGAATCAACGAAAAAGGTACTTTAACTCTAGTATTAGTAGGTTTAAAGGTTTGTCTATGGCTCTTAGCTAAAATGCAAGTCTCACAAGAAATTGGTTTATTGGAAGGAAAAAGATCAGGAAACAAAGAGTGTAAATAACTAACAGAAGGATGCCCCAGTCTTCTATGCCATAACCATGCTTCTCTTTCACTTGTTCCATGAGCCAGCATCACGGTTCAACTTTGAGTCACTTCATCAACATAATATAGTCCCCCTCTCTCAGTGCCACGCCCAATGATCCGTCCCGTCCTGATATCCTGTAAGAGACAAAAAGTTGGATGCATGAGTACTGAGCAATTGAGTTCTTTCGTTGGAACATAGAGAAAATTAGACAATCTAATATTAGGAGAAATTTCAATTGTTCCCCCGGTTTTTACATCCATTCTTCCTCTATTCGCGGCTTGGATGTGTGTTTTCACGGGTTTTGATATTTTAGTAAAATCCGACACTTCATATGTCATTGTGTCAGTCGCTCCGCAATCAAATATCCAAGGCCCACTTGGATTTTTAGAACTGCTTTGGGCTGTGTGAACCATGTGAGCTGATCCATTAGCTTGTTTGGAACCACTTTGGGCCGTATGGATCTCATGGGCCTATCCAATACTCCTTTGACCACTATAAAAAACAATCAGTGGTATATGTTTATTATTATTACTATTAACACATATATTTTCTGAGGAAATAAGGAATGTGTAATTTTCGAACTCTCTTTCCTTTTTACCTACCACCGAAAAAGTGCCATCTTCTTTCTCCTTTCCGGCCGCCGCTACTCTTACAAAACCACCATCAGATCGCTGCCCATCGCGGCTGTCACCAGTTTTTTATTTGTTGACAGAGCTAGTACTGGTGGTAGAACCTTTTTGTTTCTCGGTTTTGACCGATTTGGTGCATTTTTGTGTGCCATCGGTCCACCAATCCGGGTAACCGATGAGACGTAAACACTGTGCTTTTGTGTGCCCCGACATACCGCATTCATCACACGTAAGATGGGATTTATCTTCTTTGGTCACCCACTCTTTCTTGCCGTCATTCCGGCGATATCCCTTTGTTACAAAGCCACTTCCTTCGATTTCTCCGGCGATTAAACCGGAAGCTATGCCCTGTGACTCATTGATTGTTGCTGCTAGAATATTCTGGTGAGCAGCTTCTTTACGAACAGTATGCGGATTCGGCGGTAGGAAGTGGGTCAACCTAGAGAATTTCTTGTTTGATGGGTTTGAATTTTCGATCCAAACCATTCAAAAACTGGAATAGTTTTTTATCAGATCTTATTTTGGCATATGTCTTGATATCATCGGGACACTTCATAGGGTTGGATCTATTCGATCGATTTCACCCCAAACCCCTTGCAAAGCGATCCAGAAATCTTCGAGGGACTTATCATTTTGTTTGAGTTCGTTGGCTTTTACATGGAGGTTGAAAGTCTGTAGCTTGTCTTTCCCACTACTGTAAGTGATTACTAAGGTATCCTACAGTTCTTTTGGAGTGGAAAACTCGGTAAGATTTCCGGCTAACACCGGTTCGATATTTTGAATGAGACAAGAAAACACGAGCAGGTCTTCTTGTTCCCATATCTCATATTTTTCTTTTGTTGTTTTTTCTGGTGGCGTTTCGGTTAAATGATTTAATAAGGTTTTGGACTTTCCACCTATGGCAACTCGAATCATCCGAGTCCATAAGGCATAATTTTGGCTATTTAGTTTGAAGTTAATTTGAAGGTTGTCGGAAAGTTTTGGGTTTTGATGTTGATTATTGATGTTATTTTGCAATAAATTGGCTAACTGAATTGCCAACTCGGAACTCGAGCCTGAGCCGCCGGCGTCTGCCTTGGTGGCTTAGAATTACTTGATAGTTTGTGAGTTTGTTGGAAACTTATTGTGTAGATGATGAGCCCAGAATTATTGGCTCTGATACCATGTTAACGAGAGTAAATGGAATTGTTTTTATTGATTGTATGAATTACAACCTATCATAGCATCTATTTATACAAAGATTAATGAGCCAAATATGGATACAAAATCATGGCTATGATACGGCTTTGATTCTTGGTGTGTAGACCAAGTCGTGATATTCTATTCAGGGAAATGATGATTCATTCTGATCCCGTATTCTTTTATTTCTAACACCACCCACCAATGGGTAGAAATTTTCACCCACGACCCATCTGTGGGTGAAATTTAATGAGGTTACCCACCCATTTATTTACAGGTACCGTGAGTTATGGGTTTTTTCTCACCCATTGCCATCCGTAACCAGGTTGACCACACATTAGCATTAGGCTAAAGAAAACTTTAGGCAAAAGTAATAATAATCTGATAGCATTCTATATGCTAGATAGGAGTAACTTGGTACTATAAAATAATAGAGTAGGATAGGAGTAACTTAGTACTATATGCTAGGAGCCATCTATACATTCTAATAAAAGACAATTTCTGCTGACGTCATTATTTAAACACGTGTCACTTAATTAAGGCATCAATTGTAAATTGCCGATGTCATAAATGCAATTTATTTTCTATTTTTTACTTTTAAAGTATTTTATTTCTATACTCTTATATTATGTGCTTAAAATCATAAATTTCATTTGTTAGATTTATGATGTACATAAAAAGTGTTTATTGAAATTTAATGTGTTTTAGTAACTAATAGATTGCTCGAAAGGTGTTCGACGAAACGTCTAAGACACAAGCCTTTAATGGTATGTTTACTTTTACATCAATTTTCATGTTTCTATTTCATAATATGTTGATTCTTAATGTGTTGTATTCTTCCCAAATAATGTAAAGATGTAAATGAGTTGTACAAAATTGAATTTAGATTTCGTTTAAGGAGAATTTTGAGTGACAAGCTGCTGAGTATAATGTCTAAAAAAAAATTGAAATATATCTCTAGAGGGTTTTAATGATCACGCCTTCATGATTTGAATATGAGGTTTCTATCATCGAATTTATGACAAAATGTTAAAGTAAAAGTTTGTACCTTAAGTAAAACACGTGTAGATTTTTTTGGACTGGATGAAACAATGTCCTTTGAACACCTACACAAATGAAAGACACGCGTTAGCTTCGCCTTGAGTTTTATCCCAAGACCAAGCTCCGGCGTGAGAATAAGTATATTGTGCTGAAAGGCTAAATAATAAATGACAGAGTGAATGCTAGTGAATTAGTTAGTTTGCAATAAATCAGGTGGGGTATTTATACTACCCCAACCACGTTACCTACTCTGTCTTGGGAAGGAAACGCCGAGCTACTCCTAACGTAGACGCTAGGTGTCAGGTCACGTAGGGGACACAATCCCGTGAAATTCGTGTTAGGTAGCGCTGTCCAGTTCTTGCAATGGACTGTTGGGTAAAAAGGAGTACCCGGATAAAAGGAGCATCTGCCATTAGTTCTTCGGTGTATGTCTTTCGGACACCCACATCGTCAATTGTTTGGTGTGTCCTTCTGATACATATGTCAACATGTCCCCCAATATTGCATCATTAGTAGAATACTGATGGTGTAATACTTAATTCGTTTTTCAAAATTTTACTTTCGTGCATCTAAAACACCTGGTCCGTCGGGCCTTGATGGGCCTGTCATTACGAACATAAAACAAAGAACATAATTACCTTGGGTTAAAATACGCCTTATTTGACCTCAAGAGAAGAGATTTTGACGCGTGTCAAAAGTAAGTCCATCTTATGACTGACAATGTATCATGTCGTCGTTTGAAACGATGCGACGTTTCGCTTCCTGATTTTCCCTATAAATGCCTCTTCCTTCTCGTTTTTACCACTGTCATTTCTCACAATCTCTCTCACCCGAAAGAGTTAGAATTTCTGTCTTTCGTCGATTTAGGTACGTCCGTCCTTCTTTCTTATGCTTTTTCATTTGGTTGTATTTTTTCCCCTCGGCTCCCCAAATGTTAGAGGAACATCCTGTAGAAGAGGAACATACCGAAAAGGAATTCGCGAGCCCCCCTGCCGGTATGACTATGAATCAATACCGGAGGATGCCATAGGGTAATACTTCCAATATTTTGTACATGGAGGCCTCAGGGGTACCTTTTTCCACCCTTCTATTGGGCATTATTAGATATTGCAAAGTACACATTTCGCAGTTAGTTCCCGATAGGCCTAAACTGAACAGAACTTTTTGAGATATATTGTCGTAGTTTGAACATAAACCATACCGTTACTCTTTTTCGCATCTTCTATAAGTTGAATAAACAAGGTCATTGGTTTTTGTTTGAACGCTGGATTGGCAAAAATTAAAAGGTTTGCTTTCAATAGATAATTATCGTGTTGAAGGGCTGGAATGATAATTTTTTTTAATTGATTGAAGGGCAATTCCATTCACCATGGCATGGAGACACCATGACTCGGACATCTCCGATCCTACCCCTACCCATGGGTATAGTGAACAGGACGTGAAAAGGTTAAGTGACAAAGTGATAGAGCTTTGGAAACCTCCGACGGGCCTTCTGTATGTCGCGGGGCTTACAAGTAAATGGAAGTATCTTGGCTTAAACCCGTTCTGATGGATGCCGAGGGACAGGGTAAAACATGTGTCCTGCAACCCTTGTTTTTATGATATACTTTTTGCGTCTCAGACTAACTGGAAAATTTTGTTTATGCAGTTATTACTATGTCTGAGTTTTTTCTACTATCGGTGTGGGAGGGAACCAAGATGGTCAAGGGAGATGCTTATGCCGAAGGAGAGGCACATCCACTTAACGTAACTTCTCCAGCATCATTATGGTTCGTCTTTCCATTTGTAAACATATTTTTTTGGTTGACCTGACCACGCTGCCACTTTTTTCGTTGTGCTCCTTTACGAGAGATCGAAGTGATGACAATTGGCTTAAGATTTGTTCTTGTAAGTTGTGTGAATTGGTGGTGTTATCCCACTTCCTCCGGTTTAGTTGTTCGGAGTTATAGGATTTGTTTTTGAAGTAGGACCCATCATTCTAAAGCTTTAGTAGATGGAATAATGGGTCCTACGAATGGTGTCAATTCGTTGAAGTAAAAGTTTTTACCTTGTGTAAAACACGTGTAACTACCTTCGGACTGGATGAATCAATTTTCTTCAAGCACCTACACAAATTAAAGACACGCATTAGCCTCTCCTTGGGTTTTATCCCAAGGCCAAGCTCCGAAGTGAAAATAAGTATAGTGCCAAAAAGCTGAATAATAAATAACAGAGTAAATGCTAGTGAATTAGTTAGTTTGGAAATAAATTAGGTGGGGGTATTTACTAGGTTATAAATAGCGTGAGGCGTGATGTGGCGGTATGTCTAAGCCTCACTCTTGGGAAGCTATGGCGAATCCATAACGTTTTCTAAGGCGTGAATTAAAGCGTTATAAAAATATGAAAATATTTATGTATATTATATTTCATATATATTAAGTTAATAAAAAGTCTTATACATTAATAATAAAGCCAATAAACTATCCTTGCATGTAATCTTCTTTATTTCTTTCAAAAAACTATTTTTAACGGAGTTAGATTCGAAAAAGGAGTCACGCCTCGCACATTAGCGCCCATTTTCATGTCTCATCTCACGCCACGCCTAAAGCCGATGTCTTGGTCTATTGCGTAACATGGAAGTCACGCCTCGCGCCTTAGTGGCACCTTAACACTGCCATTGCGCGCCTTTTAGAACCCTGGGTATTTATACTATCCCAACCTCGATACCTGCTCTGTCATGGGAAGGAACACGTCGAGCTGCACCTAGCCTATGTGCTAGGTGTTAGGTTACGTAGGGAACACAATTCCATGAAATCCGGGTTAGGCGGCGCAGTTCGGTTTTTGCAATGGACTATTGGGTAAAAAGGAGTACCCGAATAAAAGGGCGTCCGCCATTAGTTCTTTGGTGCGTGTCTTTCGGACACGTGGACCTTCAATTATTCGGTGTGAGTCCTTCGGACACATACGTCAACAAAAAACCACTTAATTTGTGCTTTATATTCATCCATTTACACTTTTGGCATAAGGTATATGGATGCCAACTGATATAATAATCTTGTGGATTCATGTGTTTTATGGTTCCTAAGTGAGGTTGCATTCTTAAGTGATGGAAAGATGGAGCCTATGACTAGTCTTTCAAGGAGATTTACACATGAAAAGTTTAGAAACATTTGGATCTCAAACTCTTACAAAAGTATATTATTTTAAGATATTTTATTGATATAGTTTTGAAACATTGGATAATTTTATAGTGTCACTTTTTTAAATGAACACTTTACATAAATCATTACCAAAACAAACACTTTCAAAAAAATTTACCAAGATCGACGAAGTGAGCAAAATATTTGGGCGAGCAAAGCATTTGATTGCCATGTTCTTTGTCTTTTAGCGAGAACGGCGAGCAAAACATGGGGCGAGCAAACATTTTGCTCTCCATGTTCTTTGTCTTTTAGCAAAAAATGTTTGTCTTCTTCTGAAAACGGCGAGCAAAAGGGGAGGGCGACCAAAATGAAAATGCTCGATGTGTCAATTTGATAAATCTCTAAAAAAATGTCGGTTTTTGTAATTCTTGTTGGGAAGTGTTCATTCTAGCAATTGATCTATCAAACTGCTTTACTTCCCAAATAATTTTGTGGATAGTTCCAAATTTCATGTATTGTGGCTATTAAATAGCTCTCTTGAAGTTTAGCTTTATTTGTTCGAGTTTAGTGGTTATGTATGTTATTAATTCTGGCATCAGAATGAAGTTTGCAACATTGGGCTTTTGGCTAGAATCCTTTTAGTGCTATATGTTAAATTAGTTATAATGCCTGTGCACGCACGGATTTTTTTATAAAACTTTTAGTAATGTTTTTATATATATATATATATATATATATATATATATATATATATATATTTTTTTTATTTATATATATATTTTTTTTTTATCTATTAAAGGTTAAATAGGTTACTTTTTTGTTTTTGTTTTAGTTACCGTTCTTAATTTTGGTTTTTTGATTATGTTTGACGCACATGGTAGTTTTTTTTTATAGACATGATCATCTTTATGTACAAAACATTTAAATAGTAATAATTAGAGCTTTAAGAAAGATAACTTGAATATTATAAACTTACCACTTATGTGATGGATCAACTAAAATATCTGCAGTGAATTTCAATAAGTACATCTTCTCATCATGTTGTAACGAGTTAATCTTCAATGAAAGGATAGTAAGGATAGTTGCATAAGCATTTAACTAATAGAATCAAAGTAAGAAAAATTTACTTGATATAAATACGTAATATGTGTTGTCTTACATCTGAGACTTCTAAGAAGTTTTTACAGAGAAACATCCCTAAAATGCATGCCCACTGCCCGTGCCATCACCATAGCCTCTGCTTATATGACATTGAACTCAAATCCTTCTTGCGTTGGTTAAGCATGAATAGTTTAAGAAGTGAAAGGAAACAACTATTAGAAGGTTTTAAAGTCTTATAATAGCGATTTAGACATTATTCACTGAGTTTAGCTATGACTTCTAATAAGTATCAATAACGACAACTCTGTAGATCAGAAATAGGAAATCATATCTTTGAAATGAAGTTTTTAATGCTTACAATGAATATTTGTATACTCTCTTGATACATGCTAAATTTTAACTATAACAATTTTGAATCATAAAGATTTGTAGATTTAAGCAAGATCAAGTATTTGTTATAGGGGAAAGATAATTGGATAAAAGAAATAAAATAACCTAATGGGTTTGACTCTCCCTTTCACAATGTAAAGTGAATCTTTCATATTCATAATCACTGCTCACATCATTACTCAAGCCCCTAAAGTAGCCACCATCACTCTCTTCAATTGGCTTCCTGGAGAGCAACAAGGTAACAATTTGGGTACTGATGACTATGCTTCTCCACTTAATATGTGCCTTGAATATATATTAATAAGTCTTGTGGTGTTATAAAATTAAAATCATTACGCATATATTAAACTTTTATATCATGGTAGTCTATAATTCAAAATCAAAAGTCGGTCCACCAATTCAAGTTGAGTGAAGCTAATTGTTGATTTTCTAAGAGCATACGCAATGGAAGGTTTTACAAAGACTTTTTACTGTACTAAAAAGCTTTTAGATAACTTTATACAATTGCAAGAGATGACTTTTCAAATAGCTTTACTCAAAAGCTTGTAATTCTACAAGCGGTTGAAGCATGGACTTTACAATTAATGCATCACTATGTTAGCCTTGTTTTAGTGTACCTTTTTTTTCAAAAAGCTTTTGTAGAAACTTTGGCATTGGAGCAATAGGTTGATGATACTAATACATTAATTAACAATATGATGTGGCAAAAACTAAAAGCTTTTCATAAGTTTACCGTTGTAGATTCTCTAACAAAGTTAAAGCTTATAAATGGACGGGTCAAACTGAAGAAAAAAAAAAAAAAAGCTTATGCCTTTGTGCATCTTTTACTCAGTCAGTTGATTCTCTCTAAAATATATTCAAGTGATAGCCAAAGAGCACTTGAAATTCGGCATTGTTTAAGATAATTGCTTTGACATGAAAAGAGGTATATGGGAAATTTGTCCTCACAAATATAACTCAGGAAGACAGCATAAATGACCAATAATTCCAGTGAAACTAATTCATCAGAAACCCGTCTCCAAAAACCCTTCATCTGCTAAGCGTCATCAGAAACCCTCATAAGCAACTTGAGATAAAAGCAAGGAAGATGCAAGGCAGCAGCAGCAAGGAATACCAAATTTTACAAAACAAACACCTTAGAGTTATAGTTTGGCATATTTAAATTTTAAAAAAATCAAATCATTCTTTATTAAGGTGTCTGTTACCTTAGCTGCTGATCCCTGATATCACCAAGATGAATAAGAATTATTATAATATAAATGTCATGTTGTAAATTGAGTAGTGGATACGAAGCTTAGACTACCCACAGTAAGGCTTGATGAATCGATCGATCAATCGATCGCACTCGATCGTCCTTGCTGTGGAGTGAAATGAGGAATCGATCAATTGCAAGGTTTTTGTGAATGAGGGTCGTCCTAGTGACCACCAATCGTTTGGTACTTTTTCTTTTTCTTTTGGACCGTTTGGATTTGAACGTTGGGACTAAAAAAAATGAAACTTATACTTTCACTCTATGAATAACATAATCATTGTAATATTTTTTCACACATTCTCTATATACACATTCTCTCAAATAACACCCTCATTTCACTATTTTTTTTTCACACTATGAATTCTTACGAGCTATTTATTGCCGATTCATCTTCTGATGATGAAAATGAAGTTAGTAGTGAGTTTATGATATTTGCGAAAGAGTGTTGGGAGGCTTATCAAGCGTCACAACCTAAAATCTCACGAAACCAAGTTAATAGGGATCGTTTGGGTGCTCATAACCATTTAGTGGCGGCTTACTTCTGCGAAAACCCAATTTACGGCGATAGAGTATTCCATGATCGTGGCTAATGAAGAAGTGGCTAATGATTAAACATCCAGCCAAAGGGTTTGACAAAAAGCGTCTATCAGATATAATGTACACATGCATCATATTAGATAATATGATAATTCAGGACGAAGAGCAGGCGATATCTCCCATATTCTTTCGAGCTGAGTAGCACCGTTCTTATGATCCCTTAAGAACGCATGTGGAATTGTTGAAAATTACCAAGGAGATAATCGACAAAACAACTCATCTTAGCCTAAAAGCCGATTTGGTGGAAGAAATTTGGCGTCATCAAAATCAAAACTAGTTTAGTCGTTTTATTATCGTAATGTTTGAAAGTTATTTGAATTTTATTGTAATGTTTGAATTTTATTTAAATTATTATGTAAGGTTTGAATTATTAATGAAATTTAAGTTTGTTGTTAAAAATGTTAAAAAAATAAATAAATAAATAAATATATATATATATATGATGAAAGTCGCCCTTACTGTGGCACCCAATCGGCTGAAGGTCGCTGGAGAGATAAAGCTGACGTGGTAGAGAAAATGAGGGGGATTGACCCTCATTACTGTGTTTAGCCTTACATCATAAATTGAGCGAAGATGATCAATTTGAGGTTTTTATATAAATTGACGATTGCGATCAATTTAATTAAGAGAATTTGTGTTAGATTATGATGAATTAAAATGAGGAAAATGTTAGTTTTAATGGACTCATATTAATGTGTGTATGTCTAGAATCGAACTCGGGACCACGGGATCGCACACATTACGTATGAGGAATTAATGGATAATAATTAATATATAAACCGTTATGTATATAATTATTAGAACACAAAAATAACGACTAACGGACGTTAAGTAGTTAACGAGGATTGACTAACGACCGTTAGGGAATAAGAGAAGGACTATAGATGAAATTAGAGGAACAAGAAACTTCCGGAATCCCTTGGGGATGCATAAGCCGATCGGCCATGGGCTTGGTATAGCCAACCCATTGCCAACTTGTTCTCCAAGATTCTCACCCTATAAATACAAGGCTAGGGGTTATTCATTACTTACTTCTTGTGCGCTAGCTATAACCCTAAAACCTTTTCTTCTTCTCTTTTGTTTTGGTCGATCGAACATAAACCCTAACAAGGGTCGATCGATTGTTTTTTAAGTAAAACAATCTTTGTGTTTTCAAGATCTAGCAATCTCTTTAATTCGGTTATAGTACGTGTGTACAAGATTGTGGTATTAACTCATTATAGTTAATAATCTTGGATTGAGATACAAAACAATAAGGGGTATCTCGTTAATCCATTCTTGATATTAAAGAAGAAGATTTGAAGTTTGATTCTTGTTGTGCTAGAATCAAAAGGTACGTTCACTTTATTTTTCGGTTAATTCTTATGTGTTAAAATTAGATCCTACGCTTCTGCAACATGTATGATGATTTCTAGATTAATATATGAACATGTCATGATTATTAAATTCTAACAGTGGCATCACGAGCCGTTTTAACATGTAATAAATTACCGAAACACATAAAAAACGAATCTTGGATTAGGTTTTCATGTTGTCGATTTTTTAGGGTTTAAAAGAAATCAAAACCCTAATTTTTTAGGGGAGGGGGGACCCGATGCCCTTTTAATTAAAAATTAGTTTTGTTGTTTTGAAACCCTAAAATTGTAACATGTTTATGTGATTAAGTGCGTATCTTGTGACTTGCATTAAGCCATGATGAAACATGCATGTTTATCATGGATTACGGTTTAATTAATTGTTAAGTTTATTTTTCACATGTAATTATGATAGATCTAAAATTGGGGAAGATCTCAATTAATTATATTAATGAATCTATTATGTGCTATTTGGTATATGTTTGCTAAGACTAACGCCATCGATACGTCAATGCATGTGGCTCACCTACCATTGTAGGCGATAGTCTTAGTTAAATATATTCATAATTAACATAGAAAGATTATTAATAGGTTTTATCAACAAGTTTGCATGTGGCTACATGATACATAAATTAATTGTTAGGATTAAGTGTGTTTATTTAGTTGTTTATTTTTATTAATTACTTGTTTTTTGTTTAAATTGTATGACACGTTGTAAGAAAAAAAAAATGGTAATTTTTGGAATAGAAAATAAATGGACTAAATAACTATGAAACTTGTTGTAATAAATTATATATCTTTCAAAGTCTTTATGTGCCGATAGTGGTTCGCTTCGCACGGTAATTTGCTCCCAAGCGAGACTAGCAAGATTATAGTTTATTACATATTTTTAAGACTTAAAGTCATAAACTTTAAATTGAGTGATGAGTTTTGTACCAATAGTGTGAACGGCTCACCCAGTTTTGACAAACTATAAGAGGGGTATAAAGAGGATTGACATTAAATTGTCAAACCAAAAGAGACGCGTTTTTAGTTGGCATTTAGTGCTGACGTTTGTCTCTCCGCTCCTTTGTGCGTCTAAGTGGAGCTACCAATAAGCTATTTTATGTCCAAAATCATCTTAAGGGTAAATTGACCTCAATTCCCCGTGCCACTTTGTGTTAATTATCCGAATAACTTGAGACTTTTGACCCATGCAGCAGTAGGATATAGTGGGCGATAATTGTAGGTAATTCTTTTATTGGTGAACCCAATACCTCAATTAAAAATTTGTTGATTTAAATCTTAGCCGAAAATTGGTAAATAAAAACGTTTTGAAAACTTATGATACGAAGATGTGTGCATGCTTCTTCGTACATATTTTGATTGACACATCAAAATTAGTACCCTAAAATTTAAGTTCATGCCATCTAATTATAAGAAACACTTGAAGTTATTATTTAGCCTAAGTGAGACCTTACCTAGATTTTAATGACAAGGTAAATTTCCATTATGCGTGAGACCAGTAATAGAGAATTTGCAGTTTCTAAATTAGACGACTTAATTAAGTTGTTAGTGAGACCTAGAAACTTAAGGAATGAGATGGGATGAAACATGCTTACTTTGCAAATTGTATTTGGAAAATGTAAATCCCATAATGTTCTAGGAGTCGGAAATTGTTTGCCGATTATTGTTCGATAGATTACCATATTTTGTACTTTCACTACTAGCAGATTAACTGATGTAGTGAAACTATGGAAATTTGGATCCTAGTTTTCAAGAAGATTAAATGGTTATATGAATATTTCCTGGGTATTTTATTTTCTTGAAAAGTTGTATTATCAGAATACTAATATTTTAACTTTTTCTGTAGAAATGGCTCAACCCGATAATGCTGTACTAAGTTCTGCTTTCAAAAACCACCTTGAAAGGGAAAAATTGACTGGCCCGAATTTCAATGACTGGTATAGGTTACTCAGGATTGTCTTGAGAGTGTTTGACAAACTGGAATACTTGAATAAGCCTTACCCTCTTGAACCAGATGCTACTGAATTCGAGGATGTCAGAGAAGCCTGGAAATTGGAGTACAAAAAGCACAATGAAGTTACGTGCTTGATGCTTGGAAGTATGGCTCCCAAATTGCAAAAGCAATTTGAGAACTATTTTCCTTATGATATGCTTCAAGAACTCCAAAAGACTTATGAGAAGCCACCTGTAGTTGAATTGTATGATTTGATCGATGCATTACATAGCTGCAAGCAGGGGGAAGGTAAACCTGTTAGTGATCATGTGTTGGAAATGAAGAGTTACATGGACCAACTACATCAGATCAACCACGTCTACCCAGAGAATGTATGTGTGAACCTAATCAACCGATCCTTGAACAAGGATTTTAAAGGTTTTGTTCAAAACTATAACATGCATTGCGCGGGGAAGACAATCACAGAATTGCTTGCAATGCTTGTGGACTATGAGAAGGGTTTACCAAATAGGGCACCTACTCCTCAGGTATTAGCTATACAAGGAGATAGGATCCAAAAGCCAAAACCGCAGGCGAATAAGAAGGGTAAGGGTAAAGTTGACAAGGGTAAACAAGTTATGGCCTATCAACATATGCCCAAGAAGAACAACCCTAAGAAGAACAAGGTGAATCCTAACAAGAAGGATCAGGCTTGTCACCACTGCCATGAGATAGGACATTGGAAGCGAAACTGTCCACTCTATCTTGAGGAGTTGCGTGTGAAGAAGTTGAAGGCTGAGGCTGGTAAACCCAGCACTTCAGGTGACTTTTTCATGATTGAATTATTTTCATTAACTCATAAAATAAATTCCTGGGTATATGATACTGGATGTGGTATTCATATTTGCAATACACTGCAGGGGTTTAGAGTTGAAAGGAGACTGGCCTATGGAGAACAATATCTACATGTGGGTAATGGAGCACATGCAGCTGTTGAAGCTATAGGCGTATTTAAATTAGTTTTGCCTTTGGGCTTAGTACTGTTTTTAAATAATTGTCATTATGCACCTACTATTGTTAGAGGTGTTGTTTCCTTTTCGTGTTAATTGGATATTGGTTTTAAACATACTGTTACAAGCAATGGTATTTTAGTTTATTTAAATGATGTTTTTTATTTTAATGCTATTGCTGTGAATTGTGTATTTGAAATTGATATGAATGATTCAAATAATTATAATTCAATGTATAGCATCAATCATAAGAAAATCAAGAATGTTTTGGATTCATCTTATCTTTGGCATTGTCGACTTGCTCATATAGGCAAGACTCGTATGAAAAAACTACAACATGATGGGCTTTTACAAGATATCAATGATGAATCATTTGATAAATGTGAATCTTGTACATCTGGGAAGATGACTGATGAGTGCCTATTTACTCACCATTTTATGCCCATATAATACATAAAAAATGCCAAAAACGGCCAAATACACCAAATATTATTGCAAATATCCTTGGAGTGTGTTTTTATGTATTTCAGGTACAAAAGGATTGAAAACAGGGCAAAAACGGACAAAACCGAGCACGAGATTGGAAAATCGTCAAAAGCCGAAGCCGGGGAAGAATTTCAAGTTTGGACCAAGATATTGCTCAAGTTGTCAAAATTCGACCCTCAAGAATATAAAAATATCAAAAATTGTCCTTGGAAATAATTTTCAGATTTGGCAGAATTGATCCTTGAATTTTCAGAATTTTGCAAAAGTGGTCCCTAAACTTAACTAATTCCAAAACCTTATCCTAAATCCATTTTTTTTATCCTAAACTAAACCCCCACCCATCACAAGCCCAACACCAAAAATCCCAGCCCAAACCAAACCCGGATTCAACCCAACCCTCTTTTATTAATAAATCCCAGTCAAAATAGTCAACCCTCATCCCTGTCCTTTTTGCCGCCTTTCCCCAGACCACCATCTCCCAAGACACTGCTCCAGCCACCCTTCTTGTACCTGCTCCAGTCTACTTCCCCCCCCCCCCCCATCACAAGAAACTTTTCCCTTTTGCATATTACCAATGCCACTACCTGGGTATCCAAGCTAAAAAGGGCGCCAAAACAGATTCAAGGGCTGAGATTGCTCAGAGCTAATCCAAGGGCAGATAATTGATCAGAAGAAGCACAAGAGGAAGAGAAACCCTAGTTAATTTTAGTATGAATAGAATATGATGTAAAGCCTTTTTGGGCAGTTAGTTTTTAGTTAAATTTTAAGTTAGAATTTTAGCAGTCAGTAGAAATTGTAGTATTAAAGTTCTCAGTGTTTAATTCAAGTCTAATTAAGCTTAGTTGTTCTCATTTTAATCAGCATTGTATTGAATTTTTAGTTAATGAAAATTCAAGTTTTTCTCATAATTTGAATTAAGCTAAATCGTTGCTAAATATCAATCACCAGCCTTCCTTACCCTTTTTATAAGCTTATATAAGCTCTCAATAGCTTTTTGTAAGTTTATAATAGATTAGAACCAGATTAATTCAAGAAAGTCAAAATCAGTCAACAAAAAAAAGTCAAAATGGTCAAGAAGCTGGAGCATGGTGAATTGTGGATGGCCATGGGTTAGAGCTTCTTGGTAAGCATTAGGTTTGTTTAGAGAGTGATTGGAGTGTCAAGAGTTTGCCCTTGTTTAGAGAAAAGGGCTCTTGTAAGTTCATTTTTACCATTTTATCTTATATTTCTACTGTTCCAGTGCTTTTTACTTAGCTTATTTGCCTTTTCTCTGCTTATTTGATCTTAATTTGATGATAATGGGTGTGGATTTGATAGACTTAGCTGTTTGAGTTTGTTTTTGCTTTAATCCTTAAAAAAAAAAAAAAAAAATAGCTTAGAACCAGTGTGGCTTATTGTAGTGCTTATTCACTAGAAATCTTGCCTCTTAGGACTTAACTCAACTTATTACATGTGTATCTTCCAAAGTTGTAGTTTAAAATAGGATTTAATGGTTTAAAATTCAAATCAGTCTGTTTTAGAAGGTGTTTGGATTAGGGTCAAACATGGTCAAATATGTATGTTACTGTTCATGTGCTCATGGATGAACTTTGATCCTATCTAATCTAGCCTGTATCAGCTGCTTTTAAGAATTTTTAAGCTATATTGATAGATTTCTAGGTACTGAGTTAGTAGTGCAAATTTTGGAAATTGTTTTGAACATAATAGCTTATTTGAGCTATAAGCTAAATTGTTGCCCACTTTTGGTGTTTTTGAGTCCAACTTAGTCCATATAGGCAAAAATCAGTAGTTGATTAAGTTGCATAAGGCTTGGGTTAAAAATGTCATTAACAGTCCACCACAGACTCATTTTTTTGGTATGCAGTCATTTTTAGCCCATGTTTTCCATTCTTCATAAGCTCAATATAAGTTCATATAAGCTGAAATTCAGCACAGTTAATATTGGGTTGGTATTCTAGTGGTTACCTATTTTTATGGATTTCTTAGAATAGCTTATGGTAGCTTTTTATCAGCTTGAAAAGGCCCATTTTTGCCCTGCACATAACTGCATATCAGACCTCAGTGTGCTTATTTGGCTTGATAAGAGCTTATTTGCTTGTTCTCTTGGCTTATTCTGAGATATTTGTTTAAATTAGATGATGTTTAGTACTCCTTAGCTTATTTCAGTGTTAGTTCAGCTTATAAGTAGCTTATTAGTCCTTTGCTTTATTTGTTGCCTTATAAAGGCACTGATCAGCCCTTCTTGGCTTATTTATGAGCTTATTTGTGTTTTTCAATAATAGTTGTAGTTACAATTATTGCTTATTTTCATGTGCTTATTTAGTTTGTAAAAAGAAAAAAAAAAGTTTTTCCAAAAAGGAGGCCAAGGGATTCGAACCCTGGACCTCCAGCCACCCAAGCCACAACATACACACTCACTACCATCTGCCCTTGGGTCTTCTCTGGGAAGATCTTGCACAATTTTATTCTTAACCCTTCTTTGTTCTATTTAGCTTATCACAACTGTTGGCTTAATAATTGCTTATTTAGATAAGCAGTTAACTTGATTTTAATTTTCCTTGATTCTGCTTATTTTTAGCACTTTCCTGTATATTTTCGTAATTTTCATTTTCATTTAGTATTTTTAATTAATTTTTCTTTTAAATTTAGTTTTTAATTCATAATAAAAAATGTAAAAGTCAAAAAAATATAATTCTTTTTTTAATTTTTTTTATTAATTAGAACTTAGGAAAAATAGATTTGCACTTGTAGGATTAAATTTTAAAGACTTTGGTTTTTACGGCTCAATTTAAGTTCCCGGTTTGCGTTTTTAGCTTAATTTCCTCTTTGCTTAATTTTTTTGTTTATTTGCTTTTCATATCTCATTTAGAATTAAAAAAACACAAAAATCCAAAATCCACACTTCAAGCACTTTAATTCCAAGCCTTACACGAAATCCTCGATTCACACCTCGTCGGGAAATGACCCGGGTAACACTTGCCCGGTATCTCATATCGTATTCACGGGTTTTGCACGTTAGCCTTTGTCCTAAAAGGTTGACTTGTTGATCCCCGCGTATCACGCGTATCCGATATATTATTTTATATATATACTCCACACGGATCAATTTTTGGCGCCGCTGCCGGAGAGGTTGTGTTGCGACAATATCGTTAAGGTTTAAACGATTAGTGACTTGAGATCCTTCGTCGTGAAGTTATCGCTTTCATAAAAATATTAAAAACAAAAATATTTTTCTTTTTCTTTGTATATATATATAAGATAAAAAAAAAATACAAAAACATTTGTCGTTTTATTGTGTTAAATAAAGATAAAAAACAATCTCAATATAATACTCATCAACTTTGAGTATTATCATAATAAGTTCCCAAACAAAAGATTAAAACTTGCCTTTGTATCACTTGCGAAAATCGGCTCACCTTTGATTGATAAATAAACTATAAGAGGGGTATAAGGAGGGGCGATCCAATGAACTTCGCCCCGAAAAGAGATCCATTCTTCTCTTCCGCTCCTTTGTGCGTTTATCTTTTAAAGAGCTACCGTACGCTTGTTGATTATTGGTTTAAGTTCACTTGTGTTTTTTGATTCGGTCTCGTTTTAATTGAATTGTTTTTTAGTGCATGCGCACTCGTTCTTCTACGTCATTAAGTCCTATACTTGAACTCGTAAATACTCCAAGAAGACGTAATCGTAGGCATTCCACCCAAATAGCCGAACCCGAGATTCGTGCTATTCCCAATCCTCCCATTGTCACAATGGCGGATGAACGCACCATGTCTGAGCTTCTCCAAGCACCCACCGAGGGTTACGGAGATGCTATCGTTGTTCCGGCAATCGTTGCCGATAGCTTTGAGCTTAAGACGGGGTTGCTATCCTTAGTAACTTCAAGTCAATATTTCGGATTTGAGAGGGACGATCCTCATTCCCACATTCGATGGTTTAACAAGATCACCTCTACCATCAAATACCGAAATGTTCCTCAAGAAGCTATCAAACTACTTCTTTTTCCTTTTTCTCTCGAGGGGGCCGCCCGAATTTGGCTCGAAAAATAACCCCCTCGTTCTATTGAAACATGGGAAGATTTAGTGTCGAAATTTGTGAATGAATTCTTTCCTCTGTCTAAAACCACAAGCCTTAAAAATGAAATCACCAAATTCACTCAAAAATTTGATGAATCCTTTAGTGAAGCGTGGGACCGTTTTAAAGAATTACTTCGCAAATGTCCACATCACGGTTTCTCCGAGTTACATCAACTCGATACCTTCTATAATGGTTTGAACCAAACGGACCAAGATTCTCTTAATGCCGCCACCGGTGGCAATCTCTTGAATCGGACTCCGAAAGACGCTTTAGCCATCATTGAGAATAAGTCCAAGGTCCGCACTACACGAAGCAAGCCGGTTGTTTCCCAAGTTAGTGCTTCTCCTTCTACTTCATCTCCCATGAGTACTTCTAGCACCGATGCTAAGATTGATAAACTCACGGATGCTATTCAAGATTTGGTTCTTTCCAAGCAAAAGAAACTTTCTTCGCCACAAACTTCTTCACCCACTCAAGTCAAAGCGGTGGAAGAAACTTGTGTCACCTGTGGTGGTCCTCATGCATATATACTACAATTGTACTACCACCGATGGTAGTCGATTTGAAGTTAATGTGGTAGCCGGGGCTTACAACCAAGGAGGTAACCAATAACGTCCTCAAGTTGACCCGAACTATCGTGCTAGCAATCAAAGTGGACCACCCGGATTTTCTCAACCCAACAATCCAAATAGATTCAATCAAAATCAACCGAGAGGGCAAAATGTTCAAAATCAATTTCAAGCCCCGATCAATCAATACCCGACCTAAGGTGGTAATTTCAATCAAGGCTTTCAAGATTCTAATTACCAAGCCCCGGTTGCTCCCTCAAATGAACTTGCTAATGACATCAAGTCAAATGAGGCTAACATGAGGTCAATGCAAAATCAAATCACCACTTTGAAAAATGATTTTCAAACCTCAATGTCAAAACAAGGTCAAGAGCTTAAAAGTGAACTTAGGAATACAAATCACAAAATAGATCAATCACAAAGTAAAATTGAGAACATGTTTGCTAGTCTCATGAATCAAATGAATCAAGCTTCAACTTCTGGAACTCTTTCGGGAAATACCATTCCAAACCCGAAGGGTGAGTTGAAAGCTATTACCACTCGTACTGGTAAGGCATATGATGGACCCTCGATTCCTACTCTTCTCCAGTGAAGGAAGTGGAACGAGAGACCAAGGTGACAAAGGACAAAGTGCACTCTTCAAGCTCACAAAGTACCGCACCCGTTCAACCTCCAGTCATCCAAACTCCAATTTCGGAACCCGATGTTCCGAAAACCAATCCTAGGCTTCAATTCCATATCCTTCGAGGCTTAATGATCAAAAGCTCCGTGACAAAACTAATAGCCAAATGATGAAGTTTCTTGAAATCTTTCAAAAGTTACACTTCGACATTAGTTTTGCGGATGCTCTTCTCTATATGCTAAAGTTTGGTTCTACATTCAAGAGTCTCCTTAGCAATAAGGAAAAATTGTTTCAATTAACCAAGACTCCATTGAATGAGAATTGTTCGACGGTGCTTCATAAAAAGTTGCCCGAAAAACTAGGTGACCCCGATAAATTTCTCATTCCTTGTGATTTCCAAAAGCTAGATAAATGCTTAGCCTTGGCCGATCTCGGCGCAAGCATCAATCTAATGCCTCTTTCCGTTTGGGGAAAGCTTTCTCTTTCGGAGCTTACTCCTACACGAATGACACTCGAACTTGCAAACCGATCGGTCACTATTCCGAAAGGTATTGCCGAAGTTGTCTTCGTGAAGGTTGGAAAGTTTCATTTTTCTGCTGACTTCGTAGTAGTCGATTTTGATGCCGATCCCCGTGTCCCCCTTATCTTGGGAAGACCATTCTTGAAAACGGCTCATGCATTAATTGATGTCTACGAAGGTGAGATGACTCTTAGGGTTGGAGATGAAAAAATTGGTCATAAATATTGAGAGCACTTCAAAATATCCTCTCGAGCATGAAAGCGAGTCAATTAACCAAATTGATATCATTGATGCTACATGTGAGGAATACTTTCATGAAGTGCTAAGTAGCAATTCCACTTCATCAGATCCTACCGTTGCTCTCTCTTCCCCCTCTCTCACTCCGTTTGAGGGAGGTGACTTCATTTTGGAAGAGATCGAAGCTTGCTTAACTTGTGATTCGATTCCATCTGGAATTGATGATGGTGTATTTGACCCGGAGGGAGATATTCTTCTCATTGAGAAGTTGCTTAATGATGATCCATCATCTCTCCCTCTGAAAGAACTTCATAATGAGTAAATCAAATCTGTTGAAAATTGATGATCCTCCGGAGGTCGAACTTAAGGACTTACCGCCTCATCTCAAATATGCATTTTTGGAGGGTACCGATAAATTACCCGTCATAATTGCTAAAGATTTAAATGATGAGGAGAAAACCGCTGTCATAAAGGTTTTAAAGTCACACAAGCGAGCCATCGCTTGGAAACTTTCCGACATTAAGGGTGTTAACCCGGAATTTTGTACACACAAGATTTTAATGGAAGATGACTTTAAACCAGCGGTTCAACATCAAAGAAGGGTTAATCCTAAAATCCACGAGGTTATCAAAAAGGAGGTTCTCAAACTCCTTGATACCGGATTAATTTACCCTATCTCGGATAGTCCTTGGGTGAGCCCCGTGCATTGTGTGCCTAAAAAGGGAGGCATTACCGTTATTGAAAATGATGAAAACGAGTTGATTCCTACTCGATTGGTAATGGGATGGCATGTATGCATTGACTACCGAAAGTTAAATGACGCCACCTGTAAAGACCACTTCCCTCTTCCATCCATGGACCAAATGCTCGAAAGACTAGCGGGAAACGAGTACTATTGTTTCCTTGACGGTTTCTCGGGTTACTTCCAAATTCCCATTGACCCGCACGACTAAGAAAAGACCACTTTCATGTGCCCTTATGGAAAGTTTGCCTACCGACGCATGCCTTTCGGCTTATGTAATGCTCCGGGCACGTTCCAAAGGTGTATGATGGCCATTTTTCACGACATGATCGAGAAAACTATGGAGGTCTTTATGGATGATTTCTCGGTCTTTGGGGATTCTTTCAAAACATGTCTCTCCCATTTGGACAATATGCTTAAACGTTGTGAAGACACTAATCTTTGTCTAAATTGGGAGAAGTGTCATTTCATGGTCAAAGAAGGCATTGTCCTCGGCCATAAGATTTCAAAGAACGGGATTGAGGTCGATAAAGCTAAAGTCGATGTTATCGCTAAGCTACCTCATCCCACAACCGTCAAAGGCATTTGGAGTTTTCTTGGTCACACCGGTTTCTATCGTAGATTCATTCAAGATTTTTCAAAAATCACCCGGCCGATGACTCGTTCTCTTGAAAAAGAAACTCCGTTCATTTTTTCCAAAGAGTGCATTGAAGCTTTTCAAACTCTTAAGAAAAAGCTTACCGAAGCACCAATCTTAGTTGCCCCCGATTGGGACCTACCTTTTGAGCTCATGTGTGATGCTAGTGATTTTACCATAGGTGCGGTCTTGGGGCAACGAAAAACAAAACATTTTCAGCCTATACACTATGCAAGCAAAACTATGACCGAAGCTCAAGCTCATTACACCACAATGGAAAAAGAATTATTAGCCGTGGTGTATGCTTTCGAGAAATTCCGGCCATACTTAATCTTGTCAAAAAGCATAGTGTATACGGATCACTCGGCTCTTAAATACCTCTTTGCAAAACAAGATGCAAAGCCGAGATTGCTCCGATGGGTTCTCCTCCTTCAAGAATTTGATATCATCATTCGTGATAAAAAAGGAGCCGAGAACCTCGCAGCTGATCATCTGTCCCGATTAGAGAATCCTCATCAAAGTATGCTCGAGAAAAAGGAAATAAATGAAATATTTCCTCTCGAGACACTTAACGTGGTATCTTTTCGTGGTGATTCTAGTACCCCATGATTTGCCGACTTTGCAAACTACCATGCGGGGAATTTTGTTGTTAAAGGGATGTCGTCCCAACAAAAGAATAAATTCTTCAAAGACGTGAAGCATTACTTTTGGGACGATCCCTACTTGTTTAAAGTATGTGCGGATCAAGTCATCCGGCGGTGTGTTCACGGCCAAGAAGCCGTTGATATTCTTAAGGCTTGCCACAATGGACCCACCGGGGGACATCATGGCCCGAATTACACCGCCATAAAGGTGTTTGACTCCGGTTTCTATTGGCCCACAATTTATCATGATGCCCATGACTTAGTCAAATCTTGTGACTCTTGTCAACGTCACGGAAAAATCTCGCAAAAAGATGAAATGCCACAAAATGTCATTCAAGTTTGCGAAATCTTTGACATTTGGGGCATCGACTTTATGGGGCCGTTCCCGTCTTCACGAGGGAACAAGTACATACTCGTGGCTATTGATTACTTGTCTAAATGGGTTGAAGCGAAAGCACTCCCCACCAACGACGCCCGAGTAGTTTGTAAATTTTTGAAATCTCTCTTTGCTCGGTTTGGAACTCCCCGTGCTATCATTAGTGATCGCGGTACGCACTTTTGCAATGACCAATTTGCAAAGGTCATGCTTAAGTACGGTATCACTCACCGTTTTGCTATCGCGTATAACCCACAAACCAGTGGACAAGTGGAAGTTTCCAACCGTGGTTTAAAAAGAATTCTGGAAAGGACCGTAGGTGAAAACCGTGCCTCTTGGTCGGATAAATTAGATGATGCACTTTGGGCCTTCCGTACAGCTTACAAAACACCCATCGGGTGTACTCCTTACAAGCTTGTGTACGGAAAGGCTTGTCATCTACCGATCGAGCACGAGCACAAAGCTTATTGGGCCTTGAAGCATGCAAACTTTAACCTTAAGTCCGTGGGTGATCACCGAAAAGTTTAACTCAATGAATTAAATGAACTTCGTGATCAAGCCTACGAGAACTCTTTGATCTACAAAGAAAAGACAAAGAAGATCCACGACTCCAAGATCAAAAACCGCGTTTTCAACGTTGGTGATCGAGTCCTTCTTTTTAATTCTAGATTGAAGATATTCTCGGGAAAACTTAAAACCCGTTGGACCGGACCATTCACCGTTGCCAAAGTTTTTCCTTATGGTACCGTCGAGTTATCTCAAAACGACGGACCAAACTTCAAGGTGAACGGTCATAGGTTGAAGCATTACTTTGGAGGGGACATACCACCTATGGTTGTCATGGATCTCCAAACTTTCCCCATGGACCAATGAATTCGGGGTCAAGTCAAGCTAGTGACTCAGTTAACAAAAACATTAGCACTTCATGGGTGACAACCCATGTTTTTTACTTCTTTCTATTTTCTGACAATAAGTATGGGGGAATTCCTCTGTTGTGATTTTTTTGTGTGTTGTTTTCTCTTGTTTGCAGGTTTCCCTTAGATCGTGATGATTGATGCGCCTGTTTTCAATCCAGCCGCCTAATATCCGATCTTTTTGCTAACGATTATCTAGGGATATCTTTTTAATCCTGTTTGTGAAAAAGAGAGATTTCTGTTGAGAGGATTCGATAAACTGTAAGGTGGTTAAACCTTTTGTACTTTGTGTATAAAATATGTTGAGTTAATATGATCAAGTATGCGGAATCTACTTAACCACACATAGAAGGTTATTTGTGTTATGGAAATGGAACAGTTATGTTTGTTATTGAACAAGGAACATATATAGTTTATCACCAAATGATTTAATATTATTCAAGATAATACGAGTGATCTTCACTATCACTAGGGTTACAAAGACCTTGAATCTTATGTTCTTATGACTTATGATATTGTTTTGTTTGTTCTATGTTCTTAACAGATATGAAAGTTCTTTTTTTTTAGTCACACATATATCTAGTCTAAGATCTTTATTTTATAGTTAAAGAAAGATCTTTACAATATTGTTAAGTCTTGTCAAGACTTGTCGAACTACTTGCTAGCTTATGTGAGTCAGTAACTAAGATACAACATGTATCTATGTTTACAACATGTTCTGAGAATATAACATAATGACTGATCACATGGGGTAAGATATTATCTACCGTGTATAATTGAATTTAGTAAATACTTATCCATCCAGCAAGCAGACTTAACTTTCGAAGAGCAGACTTAACTTTGCTACTCACCAGAATTAATACTAGACTTAACCACCAGACTTAATATTGGAAGAGCAGACTTAACCAGCAGATTTAACTTTGGAACTCACCAAACTTAACACTAAAGAAACCAGAATTAATCACTTAAGAGAATTTCCTGATGCTTAGTCTTCAGAACATTTAATTCCCAACAATCCTCCCCTAAACATGTGAACCCTTTTCAACATGTTTCTTCTGAATTGAATTTCTGATTGTGAGGATCTTGCAAACACTTCATAGTCAGACCCTTGATCTGAGCTTTCTTCTGATCTGTGAGATTGAATATCTTTCTCAGTAACTCATCTGCTTTCTGTTCTTTGACTTTAACAATATCAATACCAATCTTCAGGTTTCATTCCTTGACCTAAAAGATGGTGCAATTTCCTTGGATGGAGGAATTATAAGAGGCAATGGTGCTGTGTATCTTGGATGCTTGTTTCAACAAGTGAAATCATCTATCAGCATGCCTTTGCAAGTGATGAACAAACGTAGTCAACTGAAATTGAAACTTTTTTCCGTTTGACCTAGATAGAACTTTCTCCTTTTGAATGCTTCATCCCTTCTGAATATACATAATACTCCAGAATCTTGTTCATGAAGAAGAGATTATCAGCTCTATTCTTGTCATTTTCAACCTCTATGTCATCATCTTGTATGCTCTTGTCTTTTCCTCCCTTTCATTGGTTAATCTTCCTTCTTTGGGTTTATTTCCTCCCCTGAGATAGCAAATAACATTTCCTCCCCTGTTTGGAAGATCTCTCACAATGTACCAAAATATTTCTCTCCCCATCATCTGATCTATCAACTAGAACTTGTTGTCAGACAATGTTGTACATGAAGCCATCAATTCCTTAAGAGTTTAATTTGCTGCCCTCATCACTTCTAGGTGTGTTAACTCCTATGAGAGGTGATTCATGGGGCAATAACTCATAATCCATCGTTTGATGGGTTTTTGAGCCATTTTTATTCCAAAAACATTCTTTTAAGAAACTTTTGCCTTAGCAGTATGTACTTGATTTTATTATGAAAAACCATTTTGAAGGGATTAAGTGTATAACAGACACTTAATCTAGAATTCGGTTTAAAGCAACCTCTGGTTGTGTGAGAACCAATGTTTTCAGTTATAAATAACTGCCTGTGCAAAGATAAACCAATTCAAAAGGCTTTCTTGACAGGGTTTCCAGCTCATAGCAATTGTTGCCTCTAACAAAAGTGTTAGATTCACATTTACTAGTTGTTCTTTCTATCAGATGTCCTTAGACTTGCTCATTATACTTAAAAGTATAAAATGATAGAAAGTGAGTTGTATCAGTTACTTTCTGATCAAATAAGTCATCAATTCAATGTGAAATTTCATAATTAGGTTTCAAGAAAGAAATTTTAAGGAGGTGTAACTTCCTAAACTCTTTCTATCATGAACCTATTATGTCAACAACTAGTATCATCATTCTGCTGCTCACATTTCACTTGAAATATCCTTTGTGCTCAAATATTCATACTTGAAATTATTAGTCTAAAACGAAAAGAACAATGTACAAAGTAATTGTCTTAAATTAGAATAAACATATGACTAACTGTATGAATAAACACAATTAAAAGTAATAGCTAGTACCAATTTACAAAGCCAACAGTACAAACAAAAATTTATATACATAAACACACAGATTTAAATCATTGAGGATTTAGCATTCCAATACTTGCTACCAAGTATTGAAACCTTCCAACATCAAAAGCTTTTGTTAGCAGATCTGCAAAGTTGTGTTCTGAAGCAATTTTAAGAACTTGAATTAATCTTTTCTCATTGCAGTCTCTTATAAAGTGATGTCTAATTTCAATGTGTTTTGTTTTAGAATGTTGTACTGGATTTTTAATAATGCAAATTGTACTACTATTATCAATATGAATAACAGTGTTCATAAAATTGTATCCATAGTCAAGAAGTTGGTTTTGAAGCCATAGGACTTGAGCACTGCAACTTGCAGCAGCTACATATTCAGCTTCAGTTGTTGAAGTAGCCACAATTGTTTGCTTCTTACACTGCCATGAGATAAGTCTACACCCAAGGAATTGACATCCTCCAGTTGTTGACTTTCTGTCCAAGCTAGCACCAGCATAATCACTATCTGAAAATGCTACCAAGTCAAAAGGTTACTCTCTAGAATACCATAGTCCCAACCTAGGTTGACCCTTGAGATATCTAAAAATCCTCTTGATTACTGTTAAATGAGAAACCTTTGGAGTTACTTGAAATCTTGCACAAGCACAAACAGAGAACATGATATCAGGTCTTGATGATGTAAGATACATCAAAGATCCTATCATAGATCTGTATGTGTGTACATCCACATTTTCTCCATCTAAGTCTTTAGGAAGTGGCTTCTCAGAGTCCATTGGTGTGCTTGCCATTTTTGAATCAGCAAAGTTGAACTTCCTTAGTATCTCAGCAACATATTTAACTTGACTAATAAATATGCCTTCATATGACTGTTTAACTTGCAAACCCAAAAAGAATGTAAGTTCCCCTATGGAACTCATCTGAAACTTATGAAAAGTGACTTATCAATCCACATACACCTGCACTAGCAGAAGATCCTTCTTGTGTTGTTTGATGAAAAGTGACTGATCAATCTTTCCTCTTTGAAATCCATTCTCTATTAAATAGGAAGCCAGTGTTTCATACCAAGCTCTTGGTGCCTGATGAAGGCCATAAAGAGCCTTTACAACTCTGTACACTTTTTCTGGATGGTCAGGATCAATGAACCCTGGAGGTTGTGAGACATACACCTCTTCTTCAATAGTACCATATAAAAATGCACTCTTGACATCCATTTGATAAACTGTGAAGCCTAAAAATGAAGCATAAGCTAAGAAAAGCCTAATTGCCTCAAGTCTTGCTACTGGAGCAAAAACCTCATCATAGTCTATCCCTTCTTGTTGTGTGTACCCTTGGGCTACTAATCTAGCCTTATTCCTAATCACTATTCCCCTTTCATCCCCTTTATTCTTGAAAACCCATCTAGTGCCAATTACCTTTTGATCCTTAGGTAAATCAACTAGCACCCATACCTTCTGAATCTTGAACTGAAGAAGCTCCTCTTGCATAGCCTCTACCCAGCTTGAATCATCTAGGGCTTTAAGAATGTTCTTTGGTTCATCTTGTGAGAGAAAACATACAAACAAGCAAGAGTTTGAAAACTCATGCTGTTTTGAAGCATAAAGGGCATCAAGAAGCCCTTGTTGGTCTGAAGACATCAGTTGTTGTCTTGTCTTCACACCTGATTGTACATCTCCAATCACATTTTCCAGGGAGTGGACTTTGTGAATCCTTGTGTGTGGTGTAGAAGGAACTGGATAATCAGGTGGGAGATTTCTCAAATCCACCTCATCTTCTGTTAATTCTGCTTCAACAGTTAATTCTGTTTCTTTTGCTAATTCTGCTTCAGCAGTTAATTCTGCTTCTTTAATTAAGTCTGTTTCAGCATCATTATCAACAACAGAACTATTTTCTTGATCCTTTGTTCCATCTTCCTTATGTTCATCTTCAACATCTTCTTTAGCTTTACCAGAAGAAGATTCACCATTTATTGAAGTTGAATCCACACTTGTACTTGACCATATTGGCATCATCACATAATCTTGATTTGTCTCCTTTTCTAACCTTGCCTCATCTGATGTTTCATTAGCTTTTGAACCTGAAAATTCATTAGTTTCTACAACAATAGGCACATAATTCATTGAATGGGTTAGAGTCTCAAGATCAAATAGCCATTTCGGTCCTTGACCTTCTACATTGGATTTATGCTCTAAAAATTCCACATGTAGGTTTTCCTCTACTATTCTAGTGCTTGTGTTGTATACTCTAAATGCTTTGCTATTAAGAGAATATCCAACAAAGAAACCTTCATCTGCTTTACCATCAAACTTTCCTAGATGGTCTAAGGTATTCAGAATTGTCACATGACATCCAAAAGGTCTCAGAAATCCTATTGCAGGAGTTCTACCTCTAAATAGTTCATATGATGTCTTATTGTGAGGTTGTACAACTAAAACTCTATTTTGAACATAGCAAGCAGTGTTGACTGCTTCAGCCCAAAAAGTGATAGGCAACTTAGAGTCAGCTAACATAGTTCTAGCAACTTCTATTAGTGTTCTGTTTTTCCTTTCAACTACTCCATTCTGTTGTGGAGTTCTAGCAACACTAAATTCTCTCCTAATACCTTTTTCTTTGCAGAAATCATCCATAACTCTATTTTTGAATTATGTCCCATTATCACATCTAATGACTTTTACTTTCTTGCTTACTAGGTTTTCTATCTGTGTAATGAATGTCTTAAGAATGCTAGGTGTCTCATCCTTAGAACTTAAAAAGAAAACCCATGTAAATCTGCTATAGTCATCAGTTATAACTAGACAATATCTTTTATGCATTATACTACTTACTGAAACAGGTCCAAATAAGTCCATATGAAGCATAAACAATGATTGATTGATAGAGTTAAAAATCTTGGGCTTACAAGTGGCTTTGTGTTTTTTGCCTTTAAGACAAGCAATGCATGTTTGATCATTTTCAAATCTTTTGTGAGGTATACCTCTTACCAAACCATTCTTTACAATCTGATTTATAGTTTTGAAATTAATATGACCAAGCCTCCTATGCCATTTGAGTGACTCTTCTAATGTAGCTTTTGCAATCAAACAAGTAAGAGCCTCTTTAGGAACAATGTTCTTCATGTCTATACTGTACATATTGCCCTTTCTAGGAATTTTAAGAAGCACTTGACTTTCATCAGGCATCTTAAAATCAGGAGAAAGTACAAGACATTCAGTGTCACAGAAAAGAACTTTGTTCTTTTTGTCACACATTTGTGAGACACTAAAGAGATTATACTTAAGTTCTCTTACAAAGTATACATCTTCAAAGTCTAAATTTCCAGTTTTAATGGTACCTTTACCAGAAATTTTGCCATCAATACCTCCTCCAAATGTAACATAGCCTCCATCTATTGATTAAAAATCTGAGGGATAAGACTTGTTGCCTGTCATGTGCCTTGAACATCCACTATCTGAGTATCCTTGATCCTCTTGTTTATCAGTTGAATGTTCCTGCACAGTAATAAGGAGTATTAGTTTCCTTTGGGGACCCAAGCCATTACTGACTTGGATCTGCCTCGTGCATCAATGTAATTTAATCTCTTAAGAATGGTTGATGCACCATTGGGTTTAGTTGGATTCCAAACCCAACATGCTGAGGCCTTAACAGCATTTGCCCTATTTTTCCAAGCAGCAGAATTAACTACTTGCCTAGCAGTATTAACTGCTGGCTTTGCAGTTGTACCCTTAATTTTCCAAACTTGTTTTTGGACCACTGCTTTTGATTGAATGGGTCTTTTAACAGTTTTTGATGCATGTTTTAAAGTTAATTTTGCATTTTTAACTGTTGGTCTTGGGTAAACAATCTTAAATGGTCTAGCAGTATTAACTTGTTTTAAGCCAGACTTAATTGAAACTGTTTTGGGAGATGATCTATTAAAAATAGAACTAGAGTGAAAGTGAGTTTGAGGAGTTTGCCTTTTGAAATTCACCCTATTGTTTTCATACCCAAATACCCATTTGTTACAGAAAGCTGCAAGATGATCAAAACTACTACATGTGTAACAAGCTTTGTTATAAAAGGAAAAGTCATCACCTAATTGGTTAGACTTGAGGTTATTCCAACTCCTTTGGTTACCTCTGGGCTTATTGGTGGTTCTGTATTGTTCACAATACCTAACTGGTTGCCTAACATGTTTAATGTTTGATTTAGGCCTAACAGTATCCTTTTTGACCACTTTAGGAACCCTTGTTCCTGCTTTCTTAACAATTTCAGGTTTAGACATAACCTGTTCATCATCACTATCAGTTGTACATTCCTCAACAACTATAGCATCTGCTTTCCTATCAGAGGACACCTTGTCCTCAGAAAGTGAAGTTTTATGTAAACTCTCACTTACTTTCTCTACCTTAGGACTCTCAGTAGACTTGGAACCATATTCCATTATTGGTTCTTGAAACTCATCAAATCCTGTGTGTGCTAGGTCAATACCTGGAGGTGAAGGAACACCTCTGTATGGTGGAGGAACAGATTTGTATCCTAAACCAGACTTAGCTTTATTAATTACTTGAGCTTCCCAAATTTTATTAATTCCCTCTGAGGCATAAGCTAAAGCATCTACTGTTATCTTAACATTTTAAGTTTTATTTTTGTGCTTTGCTAGTGATTCATTCAGCACAATAATACATTCATCTTTGAACTCTATGTTTCTTTTTAGAGCATTCATGTCATCAAAAAACTTAGATTCATTTCCTTGAAAATGCAAGATTTATTTTTCAAGAACAGCTACACCTCTTTTATGATTAGCTAAATTAGCTAATGCATCATATAATTGTTCTAGTTGATCATCAAATCTCTTTTTAAGATATTCATAGGCTTTAAGAGCAGAGCATGATTCAGTACATTTAATTATGGAATTTACCCCTGAATCAGAAAATGCCATTAGTGCAGTCTCAGTGGCCACCATTGCAGCTTCTTTTGGTGCTTCCTCCTCATCAGCCATGAAGCTCCAATCATAGTTAACACCATCTATGGCTAGCATAGCCCTTGGCTCTTCTACTGTGACTTCCTTCTTCTTCTCTTGCCTATACCATGTGCTTCTATTATCATGCTTCCTTGGGTTTCTACATTCTTTAGCAAAGTGTCCTAACCTGTGACAGTTGAAACACTCTACTTTCTTCTTATCAAACCCAGCAGTTTCATTACCATCAATGGTAATCTGCTTACCAGTTCTCTGCCAGAACTTCTTAGCCCTCATGCTAAGTAAAGCAACCTGCCATTTGATGTCCATTTCTTCTAAATCATTATCATCCAACTAATCAAGATCTTCATGAGTTAGAGGAGAACCACTAGTTTGACTAGACATGAATACATAGAATGCTGGATCTCCAAGTCCAGCAGCATTCTTTTGTGAACTAGCAGTAGGACCACCATAGTTAGCATTAGAAACACCTTCATCTTCATCTACCTTTTCTGACTTACTAATACTAGGAGATGACAAGAGTGCCACATTCCCAGAACTAGTACTATAGTTTCCAGACTTCTTTAGACTTTGTTCAACAATTTTGAAGTTGTTGTACAAATCATTGAGTTTCATGGTTTCAATGTCTGGTTTGTTCATCCAGACAACTACATGAGTATGGAACTCATCAGGTAGGCTTCTCAAAAACTTCATGTTGAGATCTTCCTTGGCTATCTCAACCCCCAACACAGCTAACTGACTGACAAGCTTATGTAATCTAGAGAACAGCTTATCAAGTGATTCATTGCTATTTGAACTAAAATTTTCAAATTGTTGTTTCAGCAATGTCTTCTGTGTTTTTTTGGTAGTTTCATTACCACCAAACCATGCACAAATCTCTTCAAAAAGAGTTTTTGCATCAGGATACTTGCTAAAGGATAGCATCTGTTCACCAGGAATGGTCATAAGCAACAAATTCCTTGCTTTTTGATCATTTCTCTTCTGTATCCTTTCATCATTTGAAACTGGTCCAGTATTTCTTTTCCTAATTGTTTTTCCTTCAAGGATAACATCTGAATAACCTATTGTAAAAGAATCACCATACATAATGATATCCCAAAGAGCATAATCTTGAACCATGAAGTATTGCTCAATTCTTAACCTCCACAACTCAAACTCATTCTGTTTGATCATGGGCAACTTTTCAGCAACATTTGTAGCAGTATCTTGTGCGTCCATTTTTGCTTCTTCTTCTAAATCAACTATATCAGTCAAGCTCTGATACCAATTGAGAGGATTCGATACAATGTACGGTGGTTAAACCTTTTGTACTTTGTGTATAAGATATGTTGAGATAATATGATCAAGTATGCGGAATCTACTTAACCACACTTAGAAGGTTATTTGTGTTATGGAAATGGAACAGTTATGTTTGTTATTGAACAAGGAACATATATAGTTTATCACCAAACGATTCAATATTATTCAAGATAATACGAGTGATCTTCACTATCACTAAGGTTACAAAGACCTTGAATCTAATGGTCTTATGACTTATGATATTGTTTTGTTTGTTCTATGTTCTTAACATATATGAAAGTTCTTTTTTTTTAGTCACGCATATATCTAGTCTAAGATCTTTCTTTTATAGTTCAAGAAAGATCTTTACAATATTGTTAAGTCTTGTCAAGACTTGTCGAACTACTTGCTAGCTTATGTAAGTCAGTAACTAAGATACAACATGTATCTATGTTTACAACTTGTTCTGAGAATATAACATAATGACTGATCACATGGGGTAAGATATTATCTACCGTGTATAATTGACTTTAGTGAATACTTATCCATCCAGCAAGCAGACTTAACTTTGCTACTCACCAGAATTAATACTAGACTTAACCACCAGACTTAATATTGGAATAGCAGACTTAACCAGCAGACTTAACTTTGGAACTCACCAGACTTAACACTAAAGCAACCAGAATTAATCACTTAAGAGAATTTCCCGATGCTTAGTTTTCAGAATATTTAATTCCCAACATCTGTTCCACACTTGGCTATTAGTATTACTTTTTTACGTTCTAAGTGTCGGCATAATAGCCGGTACTTTGAATATTGAGGACAATATTCAATTCTAAGTGTGGGGGGGAATTCTCGCAAATTTTATCACATGTGTACCTTCTAGTGCCCTAGTACCCCCTCCCCCCCCCTCCGTTTTTGACCAAAATTTTAAATTTTTTTCGTTTTTAAATAAGAAATTGCATGAAAAAGAAGTGCTTTGCATATAAAAAAAGTGTTTAGTCTTGATTAGGTTAGAACAAGGGGAATCCCGACTCTGCCAGAGTGTTGATCTGGCTGCTTCCTTAACGATTAGACTAAGGTTTTACGATTTGTGCAAATGAAAATGCTAAGCGTAGAGTAGTTGGTTCTCTTTAGAGCTTATATAAGTAATCTATGACTTTTCCTCCCAGGAGCTCCTAATCTGAATAAAATTAGTGATGTTTTCAAACGTTTGAACGTTAAAATCATTTTGTTATGCAAAACAAATTTTTATACAATTTTGATATAGAGTCCGAGTTCAACTTTTTATTTTTATTTTTGAGAAAGCATACTTGATAATTAAAAAAAAAAAAAAAAAAAAAGAAAAAAAAAATGAAAAAAAAAAAAAAAAAAAATGAAAAAGAAAAAAAAAATAAAAATAAAAATATAATAAAAAATGGAATGATATTGCAAAATAACAAAATGGAATGATATTGCAAAATGAAATAAGTTTTGATGTTGCAAAAGTAGTGATGTATATGTTGAATAAATGTAGGAAAATTGCTTTTTCTTAAATTTGAATCGGAAGTTGAACTAGGATTCGTCAATTTTGTCATAAAGGTTAAACGGTAGTTTAGTAGATTGTTGATTTCAAAGACCCCGAAAGCTCCGGTACTATTCTCTGTGAGGTGTCAAAAGCCTGGTCACCTAAAACCAACTGGTTTGGGATGTGCCGAGAAGAAAGCCGTTACATGGAGTGATCTCTCCTTTGAGTCTCTAATCTCTAAATGATCATTTGTTGTTATCTATTTAAGTATTTAATACTAACTTAGTGGGAATATCCAAAATATTTGAAATCGAAATTCCGCTGATTCCGGTACTATTCTCTGTGGGGTGTCAAAAGCCTGGTCACCTAAAACCAACTGGTTTGGGATGTGCCGAGAAGAAAGCCGCTACATGGAAAAGGCCCTTTTCGATCCTTAGATTTTTGACGTTCCCATTAAATTAGTATTTGACTTAAACAAATAACAACCATAATAAATGTCGATTTTTGCGGTCAAAATTTTGAAAATGAGCACAATCACCTAACTTGAATAAATTGTGGGAGTGAAAAGTTAAGTTTCGGCTTACATAGATTATTAGTATAAGTAGTGTTAGCATTTTACAAAAACATTTGCACACTGAGTTTAAGCTTAGTTGGGAGTATAAAAAAGAGGATGACGATTACAATTCCCTGGAGACACCCATTTTGTGTGAATCCCGTTCCATGATACCATTTTTCGAAATCAAGCATGTTATCTATTTTTGTTCTAGTTTAAATTTATTGCATTGAATAAAAAGTCAAAACGGGGTATACTTGGTATTCTTTTGATCCATTCATTACTTTATATGATCGGATTGCTAGGGACTACCAATTGATAGTGTGGGGGGATGATGAGTGCCTATTTACTCATCATTTTATGCCCATATAATACATAAAAAATGCTAAAAACGGCCAAATACACCAAATATTATTGCAAATATCCTTGGAGTGTGTTTTTATGTATTTCAGGTACAAAAGGATTGAAAACAGGGCAAAAACGGACAAAACCGAGCACGAGATTGGAAAATCGTCAAAAGCCGAAGCCGGGGAAGAATTTCAAGTTTGGACCAAGATATTGCTCAAGTTGTCAAAAGTGGTCCCTAAACTTAACTAATTCCAAAACCATACCCTAAATCCATTTTTTTTATCCTAAACTAAACCCCAACCCATTACAAGCCCAACACCAAAAATCCCAGCCCAAACCAAACCCGGATTCAACCCAACCCTCTTTTATTAATAAATCCCAGTCAAAATAGTCAACCCTCATCCCTGTCCTTTTTGCCGCCTTTCCCCAGACCACCATCTCCCAAGACACTGCTCCGGCCACCCTTTTTGTACCTGCTCCAGTCTACTTCCCCCCCCCCCCCCATCACAAGAAACTTTTCCCTTTTGCATATTACCAATGCCACTACCTGGGTATCCAAGCTAAAAAGGGCGCCAAAACAGATTCAAGGGCTGAGATTGCTCAGAGCTAATCCAAGGGCTGATAATTGATAAGAAGAAGCACAAGAGGAAGAGAAGCCCTAGTTAATTTTAGTATAAATAGAATATGATGTAAAGCCTTTTTGGGCAGTTAGTTTTTAGTTAAATTTTAAGTTAGAATTTTAGCAGTCGGTAGAAATTGTAGTATTAAAGTTCTCAGTGTTTAATTCAAGTCTAATTAAGCTTAGTTGTTCTCACTTTAATCAACATTGTATTGAAATTTTTAGTTAATGAAAATTCAAGTTTTTCTCATTATTCGAATTAAGCTAAATTGTTGCTAAATATCAATCACCAGCCTTCCTTACCCTTTTTATAAGCTTATATAAGCTCTCTATAGCTTTTTGTAAGTTTATAATAGATTAGAACCAGATTAATTCAAGAAAGTCAAAATCAGTCAACAAAAAAAGAAGTCAAAATGGTCAAGAAGCTGGAGCATGGTGAATTGTGGATGGCCATGGGTTAGAGCTTCTTGGGAAGCATTAGGTTTGTTTAGAGAGTGATTGGAGTGTCAAGAGTTTGCCCTTGTTTAGAGCAAAGGGCTCTTGTAAGTTCATTTTTACCATTTTAGCTTATTTTCTACAGTTCCAATGCTTTTTACTGAGCTTATTTGCCTTTTCTCTGCTTATTTGATAATAATAGGTGTGGATTTGATAGACTTAGATGTTTGAGTTTGTTTTTGATTTAATCCTTAAAAAACCAAAAAAATAGCTTAGAACTAGTGTGGCTTATTGTAGTGCTTATTCCCTGGAAATCTTGCCTCTTAGGACTTAACTCAACTTATTACATGTGTATCTTCCAAAGTTGTAGTTTAAAATAGGATTTAATGATTTAAAATTCAAATCAGTCTGTTTTAGAAGGTGTTTGGATTAGGGTCAAACAGGGTCAAATATTTATTTTACTGTTCATTTGCTCATGGATGAACTTTGATCCTATCTAATCTAGCCTATATCAGCTGCTTTTAAGAATTTTTAAGCTATATTGATAGATTTCTAGGTATTGAGTTAGTAGTGCAAATTTTGGAAATTGTTCTGAACATAATAGCTTATTAGAGCTATAAGCTAAATTGTTGCCCACTTTTGGTGTTTTTGAGTCCAACTTAGTCCATATAGGCAAAAATCAGTAGATGATTAAGTTGCATAAGGCTTGGGTTAAAAATGTCATTAACAGTCCACCTCAGAATCATTTTTTTGGTATGCAGTCATTTTTTGCCCATGTTTTCCATTTTTCATAAGCTCAATATAATTTCATATAAGCTGAAATTCAGCACAGTTAATATTGGGTTGGTATTCTAGTGGTTACCTATTTTTATGGATTTCTTAGAATAGCTAATGGTAGCTTTTTATTAGCTTGAAAAGGCCCATTTTTGCCCTGCACATAACTGCATATCAGACCTCAGTGTGCTTATTTGGCTTGATAAGAGCTTATTTTCTTGTTCTCTTGGCTTATTCTGAGATATTTGTTTAAATTAGATGATGTTTAGTACTCCTTAGCTTATTTCAGTGTTAGTTCAGCTTATAAGTAGCTTGTTAGTCCTTTGCTTTATTTGTTGCCTTATAAAGGTACTGGTCAGCCCTTCTTGGCTTATTTATGAGCTTATTTGTGTTTTTCAATAATAGTTGTAGTTACAATTATTGCTTATTTTCATGTGCTTATTTAGTTTGTAAAAAGAAAAAAATTTAGTTTTTTTCCAAAAAGGAGGCCAAGGGATTCGAACCCTGGACCTCCAGCCTCCCAAGCCAGAACACACACACTCACTACCATCTGCCCTTGAGTCTTCTCTGGGAAGATCTTGCACAATTTTATTCTTAACCCTTCTTTGTTCTATTTAGCTTATCACAACTGTTGGCTTAATAATTGCTTATTTAGATAAGCAGTTAACTTGGTTTTAATTTTCCTTGATTCTGCTTATTTTTTAGCACTTTATTGTAAATTTTCGTAATTTTCATTTTCATTTAGTATTTTTAATTAATTTTTCTTTTAAATTTAGTTTTTAATTCATAATAAAAAATGTAAAAGTCAAAAAAAATATAATTCTTTTTTATAAAATTTTCTTTTATTAATTAGAACTTAGGAAAAATAGATTTGCACTTTTAGGATTAAATTTTAAAGACTTTGGTTTTTGCGGCTCAATTTAAGTTCCTGGTTTGCGTTTTTAGCATAATTTCCTCTTTGCTTATTTTTTTTTGTTTATTTGCTTTTCATATCTCAATTAGAATTAAAAAAACACAACAATTCATAATCCACACTTCAAGCACTTTAATTCCAAGCCTTACACGAAATCCTCGATTCACACCTCGTCGCGAAACGACCCGGGTAACACTTGCCCGGTATCTCATATCGTATTCACGGATTTTGCACGTTAGCCTTTGTCCTAAAAGGTTGACTTGTTGATCCCCGCGTATCACGAGTATCCGATATTATTTTATATATATACTCCACATGAATCAATGACAAAGAAACCATTCAATAATCGTATGGAAATGGCTACTGATCTACTTGGTTTAATATATACTGATTTATGTGGACCACTTAGACATGTGTCAAAGAGGGGTGCTAGCTACTTCTTAACCTTTACTAATGATTTCAGCCATTATGGATATGTTTATTTACTTAAACATAAACATGAGATGTTTGAAACATTTAAGGTTTTCAAAGCAGAAGTAGAATTGCAACTTGGAAAGAAGATTAAAGCTCTTTGATTCGACGGAGTTTGTGAATACCCGAGTCAAGAGTTTAAAGATTATTTAGCTGAGAATGGAATTGTCCAGCATCTCACATCTCCATATACTCCACAACAAAATGGTGTATCTGAGAGAAGAAATCGTACATTGTTGGACATGGTGCGATCAATGTTTAATCTTACAACTCTCCCTTTATCCTTTTGGGATTATGCCTTAGAATCTGCTATTCGCATTTTGAATATGGTTTCGACCAAGAAGGTTGATAAGACACCTTATGAGTTATGGTATGGAAAAACTCCTAACTTGTCTTATTTAAAGGTCTGGGGTTGCGAGGCGTTTGTTAAATGTGACTCAGCAGATAAACTCCAACAAAGATCTGTAAAGTGTATCTTTGTAGGATACCCAAAGGAAACTATGGGTTACTACTTTTACTACCTACTTGAAAACAAAGTAATTGTTGCTAGGTATGGAGATTTTCTTGAAAAATATCTCATATCTCAAGAATTCAGTAGGAGGATTTATGATCTGGAAGATGATTAAAAGGATACATTACCTTATGAAAATACTAGCGAACTTCCTGTAGAACCTGAAAGTCTGGGTCCTACACCTGAAGTTTTTCCCATTCGCACATCTACAAGGACTGTGAAAGCACTTGAACGTCTATGTCTTAACGTAGAGGTTGAGGAAACTATATTAGGGGATCTTGGAGAACATGCTAATTATAGAGCTGCCATGAATGATCCTGAAAAGGACAAATGGCAGATTGCTATGAATGGGGAAATGCAATCCATGAGAGATAATGAAGTCTGGATTGAAGTAGACCTTCCTCCCAATGCCAAGGTAGTTGGAAGTAAGTGGCTCTTCAAGAAGAAAACTGACATGGATGGCAATGTACACACCTACAAGGCCTGTTTGGTAGCTAAAGGCTTTACCCAAACATATGGTGTTGACTACGAGGAGACCTTTTCTCCTATAGCTAACATAAGGGCTATCAGGATTCTCATAGCCATAGCAGCGTACTATGATTATGAGATTTGGCAAATGGATGTCAAAACCGCTTTCTTAAATGGTCGCCTAGATGAAGACATCTATATGGCGCAGCCTGAGGGGTTTGTGAATCCAGAATTTCCAAACCATGTATGCAAACTTCAAAGATCCATTTATGGATTGAAGCAAGCATCACGACAATGGAATAAGAGATTTGATGAAGAAATCAAAAAGTTTAGGTTTACTCATAATCTGGATGAGCCATGTGTATATCATAAAGCTAGTGGGAGTGATGTTATTTTCCTAGTCCTATATGTTGATGACATATTAATCATGGGTAAAAATATTCTAAGATTGAAGGAGGTTAAGGCCTATCTTGGGAAATGTTTTTCCATGAAGGATTTAGGAGAAGCAGAATACATTCTGGGAATCAAGATTTATAGAGATAGATCAAAGCGGTTGACTGGATTAAGCCAAAGTGCTTACATTAATAAAATATTGAAGAGATTCAATATGCAAAATTCCAAGAAGGGATATTTGCCAATGCAAGAGAATCATGGCTTAAGTAGCAAAGCATATGCTTCAACACCTGAAGAGGTGACACGCATGAAGAGAGTCCCTTATGCTTCGGCTGTGGGATCTATTAAGTATGCGATAAGATGCACAAGGCCTGATGTGGAGTTTGCTCAAAATATAACCAGTCGATATCAACAGAATCCAGGTGAACTCCACTGGACTACTGTTAAACATATTCTCAAGTACTTGAGAGCTACAAGAGATATGTTTTTAGTACATGGGGGAAATCCAAAAGCAGAACTTGGTGTTACAGGTTATTGTGATACTTCCTGGAAATGTAATAAAGATGATACAAAGTCTCAGATGGGTTATGTCTTTGTCATTAATGGAGGAGTTGTAGATTGGAAGAGCAAGAAGCAGAGTACCATAGCGATGTCTGCAACAGAAAGTGAGTATATTGATGGTTCAGAAGTTGCGATGGAATCCGTCTGGATTAGGAAGTTCGTTTCAGGGCTTGGAGTTATGCCCTCAATCGAAAAACCTATAAAAATGTATTGTGACAATTCAGCCGCAATTACATTTGCCAATGAACCTGGAATCATGAAAGGCACCAGGCATTTCCCGATTAAATATCACTATGTTCGAGAACAAGTGGAGATAGGTGAAATCGAGTTACTCAAAGTTCATACAGATAATAACCTAGCTGATCCTTTAACGAAGGCTTTACCTGGTGGAAAGCTTTATCAACATGCTGAAGGGATAGGACTTCATTTAGCTAGTAGTTTCATGCCCAGCTGTGATTAGTGTTTGGATAATGGGATGTTATGAACAATTATTATTTTAATGAAATAAAATACTTGTTATGTTTGATTATCATTTTCTTAATAATATATTCTATATTTGCATGTTTAATCCTTGAATATATTGATTATTCTAAATTGTTCGTTGTCACTTAATGATATGGGAATATCATTAAATTAAGACAAATCTGAGTATTGGTAGAATATACTTGAAAGTATATTGATGCGTTGACATGCCAATTTCACATGATATTCAAAGAATTGAATATAGGACTTATCCCAACTTCATGAGTTTACTTTATAGATCTTGTCATCAAGTAAATCATGTATATATAGTTATCCTCAGACTTGAGATACCAGATAACTGTCATAGATGTAGTGCATTTATATAAAGCAATTTACCGCTATACGTTACTGGTAGCCATAAGGATTGTTTTCAGGAGTGTTGCAAAGTTCATGGGTTATGCTCGTAGTCAAGAGAGAATTTGTTCTTTCAAATTTGTTTTGAAGTTTAATACTGCTGGGCCCCTCGTAGGGTTGACAAGATGTTTGCGTGGCCACGCCCAAGATCTATCTGGAATACGTTCGGACGATTTGGTAATCTTGCTCAATCAGAAAAAACGAGAAACAAAATGGTTAATAAAGAATGACCAAGATCCATATCTTTATTAACGTAGTCTTAGAAACAAAAGGATAAGTATGATGATGAATCATCGAATGGTTTTTCCAGGAGACCACCACTCGAGTTGTACTAAAGGCATTGGCATGTTGCTAGATGATAACCAACGTCATTACACTATTAATAGATGTCCAAGTAGGAGCTGTTAGTTTTAATGGACAAATATTAATGTGTGTATGTCTAGAATCGAACTCGGGACCACGGGATTGCACACATTACGTATGAGGAATTAATGGATAATAATTCATATATAAACCGTTTTGTATTTAATTATTAGAACACAAAAATAACGACTAATTGACGTTAAGTAGTTAACGAGAATTGACTAACGACCGTTAGGGAATAAGAGAAGGACTATAGATGAAATTAGAAGAACAAAAAGCTTCCGGAATCCCTTGGGGATGCATGAGCCGATCGGCAATTGGTTTGGTATAGCCAACCCATTGCCAACTTGTTCTCCAAGATTCTCACTCTATAAATACAAGGCTATGGGTTTTTCATTACTTACTTCTTGTGCACTAGCTATAACCCTAAAACCTTTTCTTCTTCTCTTTTGTTTTGGTCGATCGAACATAAACCCTAACAAGGGCCGATCGATTATTTTTTAAGTAAAACAATCTTTGTGTTTTCAAGATCTAGCAATCTCTTTAATTCAGTTATAGTACGTGCATACAAGATTGTGGTATTAACTCATTATAGTTAAAAATCTTGAATTGAGATACAAAACGATAAGGGGTATCTCGTTAATCCATTCTTGATATTAAAGAAGAATATTTGAAGTTTGATTCTTGTTGTGCTAGAATCAAAAGGTACGTTCACTTTATTTTTCGGTTAATTCTTATGTGTTAAAATTAGATCCTACGCTTCCGCAACGTGTATGATAATTTCTAGATTAATATATGAACATGTCATGATTATTATATTCTAACAAAAAATTGAATAACGATTCTCAGTGAATGCACTAATGAAGAACTATATCGTGGGATGTGGTGGGGTGTTTTTATGTTGCTAGGGTTATTTTATTTTCGTGAGTTCGGGAAAATTTACTCTTCCGCTTTTTTCAATTTTACATTTTGCACCCAAGACTATTATGTATTAAATCTCAAGTACCTATGTATTTTTAGTTTTTTCTACATATGTTTTGTAAAAACGGTTTTTTAAACTTTTTTTTGACAAATTAGGAAACAATTAGCTTTTATTATTTTTCAAAATCCTTATAAAAATATCAAATAAAAATTCGTTTTCATACGTTTTTATTCATTTTATACGTTTTCTTATGTACTCATACGTTTTTATCCGTTTTTATACGTTTTCGTTCATTTTTATACGTTTTTGTCCTTTTTTCACACGTTTTAATCCCTTTTTATACATGTTCGTTTGTTGTTATACGTTTTTATACATTTTCGTCCATTTTTATACAGACGAAAATGTATAAAAACGGATGAAAACGTATAAAAACATATAAAACGGATAAAAACATATGAAAACGTAAGAAAACCGTTTAAAAACGGACGAAACATATAAAAATGGAAGAAAACATATAAAAACATATGAAAACGTATAAAAACGGATAAAACTGTATGAAAACATAAGAAAACCTATAAAACGGATAAAAACGTGTGAAAACGTATGAAAACGTAAAAAAACGAATAAAAACGGACGAAAACGTATGAAAACAGATAAAAACTTATGCAAACGTATAAAATGGATAAAAACGTAAGAAAAATGTATAAATATGGACGAAAACGTATAAAAACAAACGAAAACGTATGAAAACGTACGAAAACCTATAAAAACGGATGAAAACATATAAAAACGGGTGAAAACGGATAAAAACTTTAAGAAAAAACGACAAAGAGCGAGAAAATTATAAAACCAAGAAATACTCGAAAAATCTTTAAAAAGTGTCAAAGAAAAATAAAATATTTGAAATTGAATATTTTTGATAAAAAATATTACAAATTAACTTAAATAAAGTTAATTTGAAATTTCAAAGATTAATAAATAATTACACCAAAATAGTTTTTGCTCTGAAGAATAGTTTCGAATATGGTTTGTGAGCCTTCGAAAAACCCAATATTTGTAAATTACACATTTCAGACATCACTAAAGTTTACGAATTCAGATATTGTCAATTATCATGAATATGTATTAGAATTGCAGAATAATAATCCAGTCCGACATTAATACCCCGGATCAAAATGAAGCCCCACATAAATGAGCACCATAACTATCTCTATCTATCGGAGCTCATGGAGTTTTTGGGATTTTAGGAGTGGATAAATGATGAATAAGCTAAGCAGCGTCTTGTAAAAACGCAAAGGTTAAACTTCTTACCTCTTCATCTAATTCATTATCAAAGAAAATTTTTTGAAATTCATTTTTTTGAGTTGGTAAAAGAATAGATAAAATGAAGAAAAGAAGTATGAAAAAATGTAGAATAGAAGTGGGTATTTATATAGTTAAGATAAAGATAATTTTATTTTATTTTATTTTTTTTATTATTATTATTTTTTCAAACGGCCACCTCCAACGTTCGAATTAAACTCCAACGTTCAAAAATATATGGAAGATGTTGCAATTGTTTCGGTTGGTGAGGCAACCGAAACTTTGAAAAAAATGCCCACCGACGCGTCGCTTGTGGCTTGGCTAGGGGAGAAGACGTGTCGCTTGTGTCGGTTATAGTTGGGGTGCAACGTCCATTTGCATTAGCCTAACTTAATTGATTTATAGAGCACGTTTATTACATCTAACATGTCGCAATGTATTGAACTTTTTGAGTTGTTACTATCTTTCATATTTCAAGAGACAAATTTCAGTGATACTATTCACTATGCTGATATATCATAGCCTGTCATAAAGCCTCAAATGCGCACTTTGATAGAAATAAAAAAGGGAAAATTCTCGAAGTAAACCGGTTGCTTTTCAACACATCATTTTTGAGACTGTTTTTTTGGGCGTGCTTTTTTTAGACCGGTTGCCTTGGCAACTTGCACTACCCAACCATGTGTCACCACGTGTCCGACATAATTGTACTAAAATTGGGCAACTCAGCACCTAGTAATCAGTAAAGTCACACCTGTCACTTACTGCGTTGAGTTGCCCAACGTGGCAGTTGCCCACGGTCTAGTTTCGGCTCACCGGCAAAAAAGATCTCGAAAGTGATGTGCCCAGATGCAACTGGTCTATTTCGAGAATTTTCCCAATAAAAAAAATCTATTATCTTTAGCTATTATAAAGTATTAAGGTCATTTGTTTAACAAAAATCTTAAAGAAAAATAAAGTTTGCACACTATCTATTTGTATACTTTAGTTTTGAAATTTTATAACATATAATAATTTAATCCAATAAATTGAACTTACTTATAATAATTAAAATCACGTTGTTATTAAATATAGCTTATAGTCGTGTAATTAATTTTAAGCTAATATTATGACTTATGAAACCTTTTTAATTAAGTTTATCACACCGGCTATTAACTACTTGTGAATATAAGCTGTTATCAACTACTTTAACATTCTATCTGTATAATATTGCTCACTACTGACCCTATATTGCCTCAATATCGCAAGGGCTTATTATATGAAATATTTTGCCATTGCTTAAAGTTATTTCAACCTAAAGTTTTCGTCATATGTAAAGTTATTGTTATGAAAAACGCATAAATTAAAACACTTGACACTCAAGGTTTTAATTATGAGCTTTGCTACAACCTCCTACTAAATCCTCCTACACACACAACAATATTAAATAGTTTTTTTTTCACCTCATTCTCTCTATGCATCCAAACCGTTAGTTCTGACACTTGCCAGGATCCTGTGAGTAGGCAGTTTTGTAGGAATATTTAGCAGGAAGCTTTAGGATTTTTGTTTAATTATAGTTTCTTATTGGGCCAATTCAGAGTCCAATCGTCTTTGACTTGGATTTGAGCATAAAATATCCTAAAGGTGTGTTTGGAATAATTTGTAAAAAATCCGTACAAAAGAAATGGAAATGGAATAATTTCCCATGTTTGGTAAGCCGGAGAAAATACAATTCTCATGTATTTACGGCCTTTGTATTTTGAATTCATTTATTTCCTTACCTCTAATTGGTGTTGAAATTTGAATTCGCAACCAAAAATTTACCGTATCTTTTGACTTAAAAAATGGTCAGGCTTTAAAGAGGGTGTATAGAAGGAGCTCATCACGTGCAAGCAACATGATGCACATCAACTGAACCATTTTTAACCCTAATTGCTCTGAAGATTATGACGGCTGCTCTTCCTTTGCCCTTATCTACTTCACCTTCACCTTCACCTTCACCTTCGCTACTTAATACAAATTCTTAATTTTAGACGTCATCATATTAGGTTGGGTCAAAAAAGGAAGACATTATAATGGCTGAGAAACTAGTTAAGTTGAAAAATGCGACTGGCGCGTCAATTAGTTTCAATCCAAATAAATAATGAAAGGATGATTTATTTTGAACTTTGGTTGTAATTATGCAATTAAAGTTTTTATTTTGATGCGTTTATGTCCAAAACCCATGTAGGACCGAAAATATAGTTGATTTATGTTGTTCGAGAGGTCGAGGTTGATCAAAGTAGATGATATCCATGACTAGTTTTAGAAAGAGAAAGTAGAGACAGGGTGAGGTGAAACAAAGATATTATTAATATGAAAAGATAAGGTTACACACACCCCCCCCTCAAGTGGAGACTTGAGGGGTATTTATTGGCCTTACACAAGACAACTATTACCATATTACATTAGTAGTCCCTGCGTTATACGCATACTAGTTGTCTACTCCAATTCACGTAAATATCGCTCAGCTTCATTTCTAACAATCTCCCTCCAGCTGGAGGTATACGTGAATTGGTTACAATGATTCCTAACAAGTACATAACAATGATGAATACAATGCTGAAGCAGTGCAGTAGCCTCTGAGGACGTCTTCACAGCTCTTGATATTCTCGTATCTTACTCAGCTTGCTTGTATTACTTGCAGGATCACTGTAATGATCTAATTGAGTAATTACTCCCTCCCAATTAGTAAGCCCTTTTCTTTTACATGCTCCCTCCCAAATTGACAACCCGTTTGATATAACCCTGATGCTTGTAGAAAAAGTGTCTCTTAATTCCGCCCAAATTGTCTTCAGTCTCATATCTTGTCATGCACAGCGGAATGGATCATAGACAAATAATCTGTAACTTCTTCATAGGTTTGCTTGGGGAGCATCATATCAACATCTTCAACTTACTTAGAATGCTTCCAGTTCTTCGATAAAAGCCCTGATGTACACATTTCTCCCTCCAGGATGATGACGATCTCTCGGAATCATCATAAATATGTGTACATGCCATAAACTAGATCAACTGGAAGCAACATAAACACCCGTAACTGTATAAGTAATTCCTCGTGATAAGATGCCGATAACTACTCTCTCTACAATTCACCTCAGACCAACCTCTAATCAAACCTTTTTTTTTTTTCATTTTAATTGGCTAATAGTAATGATTACATATGGAGACAAGCCAATATGACGAACTTGAGAATGAAGTAAAGTCCCCCAGACTTGTGACTTAAGCTTGTAATAATGTGTGATTAAGAACCTATATTGAGCACAACAACATCACTCCTTTAATTATAGGTAGTGGCATATACCCAACCATCCATCCTTTACTGTATATCCGCTTCTTGAACAATACACAACTTTTTGTGACACTAAGCACTACAACGTAACTCCTTAAAGTGATAGCTATTGTGTGCATTAAGAACCAACTTATGCCTTTATAGATCACACATATAGCTAGATGTCCAAGTCTTAATCACTATTCTATAATTTGTGACAAATCGTAATTTTAGGTCATTTTCCAAACTTTGAAAATTTACTATTCATGAATTACTATTCATCATTTCACTATTCATCATTTTTGAAGTCAGTTTGCGACTTTGAGATGCTATCAAAAAATTTACTATTCACAAAATACTATTCATTCCTGGGGGAAATCACTACTCATGGTCATCGTTCATCATTTCGTAAACTAGGTTTACGGGTATTCAAAATTCGCGTAACCGTAAGGGTTTAGCCGCGTATTCATGGAGCATCACTTAGGACACATCATATAGACTAGAGTAGTCTACATATCATCAGTAACATCATCTGCATGTTAGGTCATTCACGGGTTTACATATTTTCTATTCACGTATATTTATTTATTAAATAAACGTCATCACTCAATCATTTACTACGAACAATATACCCGACACTCCCGACTATGATCCTAACATATTTTCACACTCATTATAATGATATAAAAATGATATTACTAGTTTACCCGGTGTTTTGAAATTACTTACTATATATACAGTTAAGCCTATAACTACGACGGTTTACGTAATTTCAATACGATAACTAATTGGACACCCGATACTTACAAGAAATGTGATTTCATAATTTTTACAACTTCGTCATACTTTATTTTGTTCCGTTAAAATTTATTTCTAGCTAACTCGATACCCAATAACACTATAACCTAGCCAAATCTACCTAAACCACATTTAAAAGTCCAAGTTACTTACACACTCCTTCACCCCATCCCCTTTTGCCGCCCCTCCCATACCTCCCCCTCACCTCTTTGAAATTTTTTACTAACTTCATTAATTGTTGGTACTAGTTGTCTAAAAAAAATATATAACATGCTTTCTACTTATATACTTACATTCTACACATAAGATACAAGTAACAAAAATAAAATCCTCTTATCTCTCCCACTCTCTTGGTGGTTCGGCCAAAGCAAAAAAGAAGAAGAAAAATCCATCAAGATTTCAAGATCAAGTAATTTACAAGTTCTATTAGTGATTCTAGTTAAGGTTTTGGCATAAAAACCTTGAAGTAATTAAGTATTTCACCTCAAAAACCCCTCATAATCAAGTAAGTGTTCCAAGTAATTTTTCCACTCTTTCATACTTCCATTTAATTTATTTTGATATTCTAGTAGCAAAGCATACAAATATACATATGTTATATACCACTTAACACATATTTTTGTCACTAAAATGAGTTTAAAGAATTTTATGAGTAATCTTATGAACTCCATCATTTTGATGAAGATTAGGAACCCATGACACCCTAAGAAGGTGTATGGTAGGCTTAGAATAGCTTTGGTGTTGATTGGAAGGGATATGTACAAGTATTTAACTAATAAAAATGGTTTTACAAAAATATAGATGAGGTTCTGTCCGTTTTTGTAAAATCTGGAAATCTCAGTAGACCATGGGTTATTTTGGTTTACATATCTAGAAAATACTCTCAAAAAGGAAGCCGTGGTCGCTGGAATGAGCAAAAACGAGCTTACGAGGAAAAAGATACGTTAATTCTAAGTTTGACGACGAAAACTATATTTTCTGAAAAATAGTGTGCTGTTGCACGATTTTCAATGTGTAAAACGAGGTGTTGAACGCGATCTAGGCAAGCCGACATATAAAAAATATATTAGTTCGCTGTTAGACGAAGCCGAAGACATAAAGAACGTAGAAAACGAGCTTATAACGACCAAGATACAAGCGTTTGAAACCCGACGTTCACAACACATTTTTATCAGCTTTTTATTAAAAATGTTTCTAAGTGTAAAACTGTTTTTGCGAGTAACCATGTTGAGAGCCATTTTTCTCATTGATCGAATCAGTTTGAGACATTAACACCTTGAGGTAAAATCAAGTACTCCCAGCCTATTTTCCAAATTGACCAGCCGTTTGTCAATCGGACTTATAACGAGTAAAATACGACCTCCCCAATATACCCAAAAACTGCACAAAAACAGCAAATTAGCCCGACTACCTAACTTAAACCATTATTTTTCTTTATGATCGGGACTCGTATGGACAAAATTTCTATGATACGATTTTAAGTTGTTATTACAAGCTTTCTAAAACCACGGAGATCGTTTCCTACCACTCAATATACACCAACTTACGACTAGCTTTGCGAGGCTACTTAGGCATTTTCTACCAGTTGTTGAAAAATATTAAATTACGACGAAAACTCTATTATTTTGCTATAAATCATCAAATGACGATCGTGGGATATCGCTACAACGTATTTACACGTAAAATGTTTTATGACTTAACAAGATGTCAAAAATATATTTTTCGATGATAATTGCTATTTCCAAAAATTCACGAGTGGTATCGATAACATACGTATTTGCATGTGTAGCATCAATTCATGACTTACATTAGATCATATCATTCATATTAGGTTTCTGTTAGATATCGTGCCTCATTTCAGTGTATCCACTTTTGTCATCATAGCTATTGCATCAGGTGAGTTTTCATAGCCACGTTTTCAATTTATAACTTCATTTCTAAACTCGTGGGGAAGAATACATTGCACTATTTTTTTTATTACGAGTCCAAGTACATTAAATTTATTTACATTGGTTAAGTTACCATATTGCAATGTTAAAGTCCCCTTTTATTTATCATGGACCGTTAATTGACAGTAAGCTAGGGTGAGTGAATAGATCTATTGAGGGTGACTCCTCCGTCCGGGTAGGTCACTCCAACTTGACCGGTTAGGCAAACGGACGCATTTCATTTGAATTATATTAGAGTGTCTCGCAAAACACTCAGTTGGGGCATACATTATTAGTCTAGGTTCGGGGTCATGAGCTTATAGCAATTGTATTATTTATATGGCTGCATTGTCATACTTAACTTTTTTCATTGTGGATATCGTACGAAACATTTACATAAACCTATGATTCTCACCAACATTATTGTTGACCGTTTTAGCAATATATTTTCATGTAATTAAAGCATTCACATCATGGCCTGCATGTGGACATATCATAGAGTCGCGGTGACGACGCGTCTCACTTGTATTTATATGCACTTTTAACTATCGTTTGGTTTGTAACAAACTTATTTCCGCTAACTTGAATTATCAATTGGGACCTGTCTTTTGCAAACTATGAGTGTTTTATGAAATCAAACGATGTTCTTTTAAAACGACACTTTAGGTCGTTCAATATAACTGTAACTGTGATGTGATGGCAGTCGCGCCCCAGGTATTCCATTCCGCTGCAAATCAGGTATTTGGGGGTGTGACAGATTGGCATCAGAGCTAAGGTTATAGCGAACTAGGTTGTATCACGGACCCTAGACTATAACCACATCATCATAGCATCTCATCATTTCATCATAAGTGCATATTCACTATACATGCAGTTTCATACATACATTATGCGAGTTACTTATATTTATAATTACATATATTTAAATTGACCTGGTTCACAGCGATATGTCTTCACCCAACCACCCTATTATCATCCCAGCAGACTCGGATATCGAGGACGCTTTTTCATCCACTAATACACCTACATCACTACTCTTACCTTCTTATACCTCGACATTCCCATATCACTCACCATTGTTAGATGATAACTTCCACCTATTTGAGGTATTAGCACCACCTGAGCCAGACTTAGAAGAGACTACCAGATATGACACTAAGACTTTCGAGATTCAGGAGTGACTGCCCAAAGCTGAAGAACAAGAAAACCGAAGTCCGAATCCTGTAGGGTTGTATTTTCCCATTGTATGTCACCTTAGGGAGTTAGCGTAACCTAGTTGTAACCGGAACCTTTTACCTAATGTAATCTCTATCTTTTACCATCTCCACAATAATCACAACCTTCGTTTATTTCATTTCCTATTCCATTTGCTCAATTTTCAATCATTTCGCAACAACATACCGCTATCCTAGTAGGGGTTAGGCAAATTTCGTCTTTGACTATAGACTATTACCATTTCGTAAGATTCTCCACACACATCCTATAACCCATTCAACATATTTTATTCCAAACTATTTCGCAACCACTTTATAGAACTGTTTTACATAATTTTAATACAAGATATTTTACTACCGCTTTACAAAACTGTTTCACATGACTTTACCTCAAGCTATTTTACTACTATCTCAGGAAATTGTTTCACAGAATTTTAAAACGAGTTATATTACTACCACCTTATAAATTAATTTTTGTCATTCCACCAACTGTTTACTACTATTTTACCAAACAACACGTTGAACACCATCTAAAACTTTTGAAAAACATAATGCTACTTTAACTAAGCCGAACATCACATCATTAGTCCTCAATTATACATAGCCTGATCACCTATGTCTAATTCAGGAAGGATTATGCCATGAAGGAAACAATCATCTTTTCAAAATTCCTAATAACAATCTTCATTCAAAACATCCCAAAAAGTAAAGCTTTGTAAATAAGTAAATTTTTCATAAACCTCCCTATTGATAAACCTTCTCTAGATACCTACACCACATGTCACTCACTCAACCGTTAAGTTGGATTTTTACCCTTGACCCTTCTAGGAAAGATTTTCTATCTACGAGGAGTATTCCATGACGTAAGAAAACAATGAAAGGATTACGAAACCACAAACAAGGACTGGAAACATACGGTAAGTTGATTCATGACGCAACAGAAATCTTAAGACATTATGAGGCAATCCAAATCACTATCTTTGGCATAGTTACCAAATCCTATCATTTCAGAAGTACTAGATAGACCAAGAAAGACAACAAATCTAAGACATGATTCATTTTAGAAACGACCAAGTGAGTTGAAATACTCATACCCATAAGTCTTGCCTGATATTAACCAATAGGCATCATCCGACGCCAGAAACAAAACGTTAGATATCTAAGCATTCATGCAGACATACCTACCCGACCATTTCATTCTTTTTAACGCTTTCAATTCAAACGAATTTTCTTCAAAGTGCGTTTATACAAATCGTATACCTTGTAGGAAAATATTTTCCTAAAGAACCCATTTTGACGAGTAATCCCCTTATGGTCAGCTTTTAACAAAACTATCGTACATTAAGAAAGGTATAACATCAATCTTTACTAAACGGTTCTATTCACATCATGTCAAAGACTCGTCTATAAAACTTTAGGTCACATTTGAAAACAGTCCAATCTTGCATAACCACTGAAATTATTCAAACTTGAAAAATTCATTTATTCAAACTTGCGAATTCATTTATTCAGAAAAAGATTTCAGACAAAACACCCCATATCGAGAGAAAGATTTCATTTATTCAAACTTGTGGGTTCATTTATTCAAATTTGAAAAAATTCATTTATCCAGACTTGTAAATTCATTTATTCGGAAAAGGATCCCAAACAAAACCCTCCATATCGAGTCAAATTTTGAAAATCAACCACCATACTACAACACTTCATACATTTAGAATCTTGTGATTGACAAACAATAGCATGGAAAATGTTGATGAAGGAAATCTAGGGAAAAACTATTAAACAGTAAGAATTGTAGTAACGAAGACTAAGCACCGTAGGCGAAGGGAGACTCATATCGTAACATTAGTTAGAGCAAGACGCAAGGAATCAAAACTATTACCATAGCTTTATCCCTTCGATAACACCTTTCCGACGAACTTATCATCGTAGGATTAGTCATGGGACACGTGGCGCAAATTTCAAATACTCCTAATAAAGAATAGACGATATACCTCAAACTTCTGACAATCCCTTTAAGATATTTTTACCCAATCAGATGTACGCACGATCTACCTTCCTCAGACCAACGAATATTGAAGAGAACTATCCAAGCACTGTAGGGCGTGCTCAGTATCATATAATCGACTTTGAATTGTTTGGAGCAATCCTTTTGGACATTGACAGATTTCACCTTCAACAATAGCCATCACACGAATATAAAGACTGCACCCTTTGAGGCACACTATGGTCGAAGTACCAATCACCTATTGACAGACCGAAATCGAAAAAGTCCAACTCACTAGTCTAGGACTTAATTGTGAAACAACAAAGGAAAAATCGTACAGGTCAAGAATCCGTTACAAGCGACAAGAAAACAATAGAAAAGTTAGGTCGGTACATGATGCAAATCATTGGGATTAGGTGTCCCTAAGCCGCTAATCATTAGGATTCGAGATGGAAAACGAGTTATGTTGAATGTCTTGCCTTGGAAAGGCATGATACCATTTTGGAAACACGGGAAATTGAACCCTAGGTAAATTGGACCATTTAAGATTCTGGCTAGAATCGGCCGAGTAGCTTATAGATTTGAACTTCCACCAGAGCTCAGTAGTGTGCACAATACATTCCAGATTACAACTTTAAGAAGTGTATATCCGACGCATCGCTCATCATTCCATTAATAGAAATTCCACTCGATGACAAACTTAAACCTTATCGAAGGGCCTATAGGAATTAGGGATCAGAGATGTCAAACAGTTGAAGCAGAGTCGAATTCCCATCGTGAAAGTTCGCTGGAATTCTCAAAGAGGTCCTGAGTTTACTTGGGAGTGGGAAAAATAGATGCGACTCAAACATGCCCACCTTTTCACCAAATCCACTCCAGAGACCAACACTAACTGAATTCAGGGACTGAATTCCTTTTAGGGTGGAAGACTGTGACAAATCGTAATTTCAGGTCATTTTCCAAACATCAAAAATTTACTATTCACGAATTACTACTCATCATTTCACTATTCATCATTTTTAAAGTCAGTTTGCGACTTTGAGATGTTATAAAAAATTTTACTATTCATAAAACACTATTCATTCTCAGGGGCAAATCTCTATTCATGGTTATCGTTCATCATTTCGTAAACTAGGTTTACGGGTATTCAAAATTCGCGTAACCGTAAGGGTTTAGCCGCATATTCATGGAGCATCACTTAGGACACATCATATAGACTAGAGTAGTCTACATATCATCATTAACATCATCTGCATGTTAGGTCATTCACGGGTTTACATATTTTCTATTCACGTATATTTATTTATTAAATAAACGCCATCACTCAATCATTTACTACGAACAATATACCCGACACTCCCGACTATGATCCTAACATATTTTCACACTTAATATAATGATATTACTTGTTTACCCGGTATTTTGAAATAACTTACGATATATACAGATAAAAGCCTATAACTACGACGGTTTACGTAATTTCAACACGATAACTAATTGGACACCCGATACTTACAAGAAATGTGATTTCATAATTTTTATGACTTCTTCATACTTTATTTTGTTCCATTAAAATTTATTTTTAGCTAACTCGATACCCAATAACACTATAACCTAGCCAAATCTACCTAAACCACACTTAAAAGTCCAAGTTACTTACACACTCCTTCACCCCATCCCCTTTTGCCGCCCCTCCCATACCTCCCCCTCACCTCTTTGAAAATTTTTACTAACTTCATTAATTGTTGGTACTAGTTGTCTAAAAAAAATCTAACATGCTTTCTACTTATATACTTACATTCTACACATAGGATACAAGTAACAAAAATAAAATCCTCTCATCTCTCCCACTCTCTTGGTGGTTCGGCCAAAGAAAAAAGAAGAAGAAAAATCAATCAAGATTTCAAGATCAAGTAATTTACAAGTTCTATTAGTGATTCTAGTTAAGGTTTTGGCATAAAAACCTTGAAGTAATTAAGTATTTCACCTCAAAAACCCCTCATAATCAAGTAAGTGTTCCAAGTAATTTTTCCACTCTTTCATACTTCCATTTAATCTATTTTGATGTTCTAGTAGCAAAGCATACAAATATACATATGTTATATACCACTTAACACATATTTTTGTCACTAAAATGAGTTTAAAGAATTTTATGAGTAATCTTATGAACTCCATCATTTTGATGAAGATTAGGAACCCATGACACCCTAAGAAGGTGTATGGTAGGCTTAGAATAGCTTTGGTGTTGATTGGAAGGGATATGTACAAGTATTGCACTAATAAAAATGGTTTTAACAAAATATAGATGAGGTTCTGTCCGTTTTTGTAAAATCTGGAAATCTCAGTAGACCATGGGTTATTTTGGTTTACATATCTAGAAAATACTCTCAAAAAAGAAGCCGTGGCCGCTGGAATGAGCAAAAACGAGCTTACGACAAAAAAGATACGTTAATTCTAAGTTTGACGATGAAAACTATATTTTCTGAAAAATAGTGTGCTGTTGCACGATTTTCAACGGGTAAAACAAGGTGTTGAACGTGATCTAGACAAGCCGAAATAACAAAAATATTTTAGTTCGCTGTATGACGAAGCCGAGGACATAAAGAACGTAGAAAACGAGCTTATAACGACCAAGATACAAGCGTTTGAAACCCGACGTTCACAACACATTTTTATCAGCTTTCTATTAAAAATGTTTCTAAGTGTAAAACTGTTTTTGCGAGTAACCATGTTGAGAGCCGTTTTTTTCATTGATCGAGTTAGTTTGAGACATTAACACCTTGAGGTAAAATCAAGTACTCCTAGCCTATTTTCCAAATTGACTAGCCGTTTGTCAATCGGACTTATAACGAGTAAAATATGACCTCCCAAATATACCCGAAAACTGCACAAAAACAGCAAATTAGCCCGACTACCTAACTTAACCATTATTTTTCTTTATGATCGGGACTCGTATGGACAAAATTTCTATGATACGAATTTAAGATGTTATTACAGGCTTTCTAAAAACACGGAGATCGTTTCCTAACACTCAATATACACCAACTTACGACTAGCTTTGCGAGGCTACTTAGGCATTTTCTACTAGTTGAAAAATATTAAATTACGACGGAAAACTCTATTATTTTGCTATAAATCATCAAATGACGATCGTGGGATATCGCTACAACGTATTTACACGTAAAATGTTTTATGACTTAACAAGACGTCAAAAATATATTTTTCGACGATAAACGCTATTTCCAAAAATTCACGAGTGGTATCAATAACATACGTATTTGCATGTGTAGCATCAATTCATGACTTACATTAGATCATATCATTCATATTAGGTTGCAGTTAGAGATCGTGCCTCATTTCAGTGTATCCACTTTTGTCATCATAGCTATTGCATCAGGTGAGTTTTCATAGCCCTGTTTTTAATTTATAACTTCATTTCTAAACTCGCGGGGGAGAATACATTGCACCATTTTTTTATTACGAGTCCAAGTATATTAAATTTATTTACATTGCTTAAGTTACCATATTGCCAAGTTAAAGTCCCCTTTTATTTATCATGGACCGTTAATTGACAGTAAGCTAGGGTGAGTGAATAGATCTATTGAGGGTGACTCCTCCGTCCGGGTTGGTCGCTCCAACTTGACCGGTTAGGCAAACGGACGCATTTCATTTGAATTATGATAGAGTGTCGGGCAAAACACTCAGTTGGGACATACATTATTAGTCTAGCTTCGGGGTCATGGGCTTATAGCAATTGTATTATTTATATGGCTGCATTGTCAAACTTAACTTTTTACATTGTGGATATCGTACGAAACATTTACATAAACCTATGATTCTCACAAACATTATTGTTGACCACTTTAGCAATGTATTTTCAGGTAATTAAAGCATTCACATCATGGCCTGCATGTTGACATATCATAGAGTCGCGGTGACGACGCGTCTCACTTATATTTATATGCACTTTTAACTATCGTTTGGTTTGTAACAAACTTATTTCTGCAAACTTGAATTATCTATTGGGACCTATCTTTTGTAAACTCTGAGTGTTTTTTGAAATCAAACGATGTTCTTTTAAAATGACACTTTAGGTTGTTCAATATAACTGTAACTGTGATGCTATGGCAGTCGCGCCCCAGGTATTCAATTCCGTTGCAAATCAGGTATTTGGGGGTGTGACATAATTGCTCAAACAAGCATCTCCAAAAGTATTGCATCCAACCAACCCTAGACTTTGAGATACTAAGTGCACAAACCCGTAGTCACATTTTCGGAAACTCCACTTCAAGCTCAAATGAGTAATAAACAAATAATCCCCGTAGTCACATTTTCGGTAACGTACCAAATTTAGCCATGTGAAATAATTAACCCCGTAATAATTAATAATCCAAGTCCAATGTTTAGTCAAAGTTAAGTCCAAACAACCAAATTATCCCAATTTTTGAAATAACACATTTAAGCTTAACTATGTCATTAACACAAATTTAGAAGCCCAATTCACCAAAAGTTCGGATAACCATTTGTGGCCCAAAATTCCTTATACCAATTTAAACGCAATTAGGCCCAAATGTGAATAACCCTAACTTCTATTAATCCTCATATATAAGGGTAGCAACCCTAATATGCCTCATAACATACCCTAATTCTTCTCACTGAGAATACCCGCAGTCATTCAAACTTCTTTCTTCAACTAACAATAGCTACCAGATCTTGCATTTCATTTCATCAAAAAATGGACCAACCTTATATCTCTATTGAAAATAAACATAGCCTTTCCTCCCATTTCACTCCATATGCAACCCAAATATCAAACACAGGTCAAGTGGTACATATTTCCACACAAAACAAACACCCTTCATTTTTCTACAACATAAACCAAACAACCACTAATGGTTATGGCTTCAGGATCTTGTTTAAAAGGTCTCGGGTAGGTGATGTATTGTTTTTCGTTCATAAAACTTGACCGATTTAAAGGAAGAATGAAACATAATTGTTCTTGTTCTTTCTTTATAATTCGAATATATGAAAGAAGTTGTGATTCTCATAGATCGATGATGAGATCATGTTTAAATCTCTAAAGATTTTGATAAGAACATGAATCTGAGATCTTTAGATTTCTCTTTATAGCTTCGTGAGTTATTTCTTTATTTTTATTTATGATGGCTGTGAGATATGAGATGGGATATTGTTGATGTTGTACATGGTTGTTGTAGTTGACTGTTAATATTACGTAGTAGATCTTTTCTTTACTTTTTCATCTCTTTTGTTTTGACTTTGACTGATAAAGGTCAATGGTCTAAGCCACGTCACTTGGGTATTTTGTGGTAAGTCAATAGTTGTGGTAAGTCTCGCAACTCATGTCGCAAATTTGACAGAGTTTTCTTTCGTAAAAAGGTGGGTAACAAAAGTTTCGTATAGCATGTATCACAAGACAGTTATTGCAAGCTGCTTTCACAACCCATCTCTAGCAACCCAGCTATCGCAACCCAGCTCTTTGCGAGCTTTTTGACCCTTGCTAGACCATTTTGCGGGCAAAAAGTACCTATCGCAACTCAGCTCTCGCAACCCAGCTCTTTGCGAGCTTTTTGACCCTTGCGAGACCATTTTGCGAGCAAATAGTATTAGTAGATTTTTTTCGGATATGAAAATCTTTAAAACAAAGAATCCGACCACAACAACCACAAAAACTTGAATCTTGACCACAAAAACGATATGAAACCATTAAAATCTTGGTATAAATCATTATATAACGTTAACCATAATAAAGCTTGGATTTCACCACATATTTAGACACCTAAAAAGACAGATTCGGACCAGTTTTTGTGACCATAAAAACATGACTTTTTGGACCATAAAAATTGACAGATTTAAATACACGAATCCACAAAAACCAAACTAATATAACAACTTGGCTCTGATACCAATTGTAGGACCGAAAATATAGTTGGTTTATGTGGTTCGGGTGGTCGAGGTTGATCAAAGTGGATGATATCCATGACTAGTTTTAGAGAGATAAAGTAGAGAGAGGGTGAGGTGAAACAAAGATCTTATTAATATGAAAAGATAAGGTTACACACCCACATCCCTCAAGTGTAGACTTGAGGGGTATTTGTAGGCCTTACATAAGACAACTATTACCATATTACATTAGTAGTCCCTGCGTTATACGCATACTAGTTGTCTACTCCAATTCACGTAAATATCGCTCAGCTTCCTTTCTAACAACCCACCTGTATCTGCAAGTTTTATGGGCATTTTTTGTTGGTTACTTTGTTTCTCTAAATCTAAATATATAATTATGGGTTTGTTTTACGATGATGCAATCAAACAGGATTCATCTTGTTTTATTAATAATTCAAGGACTCATTTCTAATATTGAGGCATACAATTAGTTAAAAGGGGTGTTTGTTAAGTAATATACGAGGAGATGTTCGTGCGGTTTTGAGTTCTTGATTTGTGTTGTCACTAAACTTTTGCAAGCTTTAAATTATTTAGAGTAAATTGCATTTTTGGTCTTTGTGGTTTGGCCAAATTGCTTGTTTGGTCTATATTTTTTTGAAAATGCAGCGAACGTCCTTATTTTGAAGTTTAGATTGCAAATACAGTCCTCGATCGATGTGAAAAGACCAAATTCCCTTTATAGAAAAGGAAGAAGACAAGGGTAATTTGGTCATTTCACATTGATCGAAGACTGTATTTGCAATTCAAAGTTCAAAATAAAGACGTTCACTTCATTTTCAAAAAAATATAGACCAAACAAGCAATTTGGCCAAACCACAAGGACCAAAGATGCAATTTACTCAATTATTTATAAACAATTTGTAAGCTTTACTGATTATGTTAACATTTTCATCAAAGTATTTTTGGGATTAGCATAATGACAACACCAACATTCGATATATAAATGTTCTAGTTCTTTATCTATCAATTTGTTCGAAGATCTTTTTTCCAGTTATGCTAAATGGCATTACCACAATTTTATTAGTTTTAAAGTTTTTGTTGTTCACGACAAACAGTTTTTTTATCTCATTTCTCAAATCAATTTATCTGTCATTACCAAACAAAAAGTATTATATTTCTCTACCTATTTCGATTATCTACATTTCAATTCTTTATTTCATTTCATTTCACTGAATTTCTATGTACCAAACGTGCCTCAAGTGTAAATTAAGTTCCTCATTGAATAAAAAAATTCAGGAAGTGATCTTCAGAGTTCATTAGAGATAGAGAAAGTCTCACCACTTCCTAAGATGGATCTCAATAAGTGAAATCCCTGAACCAAAAACAAGATGATGGTCTCAGTAAGTAACAATAACACTTTATGTGATTGATAAACATACCTTTGCCACATTATTTTCGAGGGTATAAGCACTCCTAGATGAGCAAGACTTCATGAGCTTTTAAAAGGCTTCCTAACATGAAGATTTCTTAAAGAAAATATGTTATAATCATAGTAGTAATTTTAAAAAATATACTATGTATTATCTCAACTATCATTATCAAATACAAAAGTATTATTCTTTTTTGTAAGAAATAACGTTTGATGTTAGTGTTTACAAGGATTTTACCTTCTTTATAGTTTTCAAACATACACGGATCGTTTCAAGTTTTTAAAGTACAATATACTCTAAGAAACTTGGTAACGAAGCTCTGATGCCAATTGTAGAAAACTAAAAGGGGGGTTGAATAGTTTTACCGATTAAAACTTTGTTTTAAAACTTTTAGATAGACTTATGTCAATCTAGTTTTGACGAGTTGGATATTGATAGTTGTGTAAGCATATAAACTACACTAAGAGAAAGAGATAGAGAGACACAACCATAACACAAGTACTTATAGTGTTTTGGCTACAAGGACTCCTTCCTTGCCCTACTCCACTCCCCGAGTACCCAACTCAAGAGTTCCGTAAATACTACCCAACACAAACTCCTTTCACCGGCGGAAAAGCCTTCACAACGTTGCTTACACTTTATCCGGTACAAAGCTAAATACCGGGTTTTGCACACAAGGTAGAACCAAACCTTCGTCGCCTACACTTTATCCAGTACAAGGCTAGATACCGGGTTCAATTACAATGGAGGAACCACAACCCGATCAACACCTACTTAGCACAACACATCATAAGGACCAACGTCCTACTACACTGATCTACACAACACATCTACGACACATAGAGAGGAGAGAACAACAAGAAACACTTATGTGATCTTGTGGAGATGAAGAATCCTAGCAACCTATGTCTTGAGCATGCAAGTCTTTTAGAGGTCGTGATCTCGCCTTTAAGAGGAACCTAGAGAATCACTAAGAAAAAGGCTACAAAGAAGATCACTAGATCTGAGATTAAAGAACTTAGAAAATAGAAAGAAGATGTGCCTAAATGGGGTGAGAAACCAGAGAGAAATGACTCACTATTTATAGGCAAAACTGAGCACTTTTCACCCGGATCCAGCGGATCCCTTCCCAAAGGGATCCGGCCAGTGTAAAGCAAGGGATCCGGGTATCTGGTAGTAGCAGTCTGAATTTTAGGTTACAATTACGGGTTTTGGGTTATGTGTTAAGGTCCATGGATCATGTGATGTCATGCATGATGTCAAAGACATCTTGGTCATGGGTTATGGACTTTGGGTTATGGGTTATGGACTTTGGGTCATGGATCATGGGTTTTACCCATTTTTGGTGCCATGCATGATGTCATGCAATGGGTCATGGGTTTTGGGTCAAGCTCTATGGGTCATGGGTTATGGACTTGGGTTTTGGGTCATGGATGGTCCAAGTCTTTACTAGTTTATTTTACAAGTTACATATGTATTTTATAAAATGTAAGTAACCAAAATTACTTAAGTGTTTTTATAAAATGGTTTAGGTTTTATGTAAACTATTAACTAAACATGTTTAAATATTTATTTGTTCAGTGAAATGAGTTAGTAAACTTTTGGCTCAAAGCTTTACGTATTTTATTTATCTTCGTTAAAATGATTTCACGTTTGTTATCGACAAAACATTAGAAGATCGTAAAATATAAATAAACGTTTTTATTGTTTATTTGTGTTAACACAAGTATTTAATGCTATAAGGTTATATTATAGTTAGATGCTCGACACGTCCCTATTACTGCACTGGTAACCACCTTGTATTCTGCTTATAAAAGAGAACGTCTCAAAGGAGTAAATGATATCTCTTGCTATTAACATGGTACACATTCAAGTGACCATTTACTCCTATGAACTTAGTCCTTGAATCTATCTAGAGTGTTTAGCATAGTTCTTTCTTAAACACTGACTTTGGTTTGTTGTTAAGTTAAGTGAGGAGATCACTAAATAATATCATTCAACTTAGATTTTTTTTTTGGCAAGCAATCTTAGTAAATTCTTTGAATCATTTATAATAAGTATTTAAACGTTGAAAATACTTGTGTAAATCTTTCTTAACTTTTTATCTTTGTTAAACGTTTTAAACATAGTTTACTAAGCATGAAAGTTGGTTAGATAACGTAAGTTATTTTTTGTAACCAACTAAAAGGGAACAACAGTTAATCGCCGTTGCAACATGAGGGTACCCTGTTTGTATAATTCTTTATAGGTGCTTCATATGTAGATAGGGTCTAACAGTGGTGGTTGTGACCAACTTCACGTCAACGACATGATCATTACCTTCTCACCATGTGCCTACCACATTTATCCTCGTAACAATTACACACTCTCACAATTCACTTATACCCCCACTAAACACACATACACACCCAAAACTTATAAAGTCATCGTGATCGCCGCCATCGTTTCTTTCATTTTTTTGGCCAACCACACGTGGTAGTGGCACTACCATAACAGTTTACCATGCATAGTCATGCCCCTCCGCGCGTGGTTCAACGACCTACTATAATGTCTGGTCTTAGGGTTCTTTTTTTGCTCTATCGGCAACAGTTTGATGTAAATCATTGTACAACATGGTTTTTATTTTATACACAACAAAACTGAATAACGGGTTGTAAAGAAATTTTATTGTTTGTACATGTGTATGCTATTGAAATGTTTGAGTAGTTGTATAACATTTAGAGTTACCTTAAGCTAACATGTTAGTAGTTATGTGAACATCATGGTTATGATGATGTGCACATCATGGTCGATACCTTTAGAAATTTGCTAAAGTTGAGGGCGACAACCTCACCAATAATAAGAAGCATTTAATTGCATCTGAGACCATAATCATATGATAGATCTTAGATAAGCATATTTATGCATTATTAAAATTATAGAGTTAATTACGTTACAAGTTTTGTTCCTGTGATTTACACTTTTTTTCATCTTTCGTCCTTAAACTTTAATAATTACACCGCCCGTCCCTGTGACTGTCCATTTCTAACGGACTAGTCCTTTAGACCAAACATCCGTTAAGTTAAATCCGTTAAATCACTGTATGTAAAGGCATTTTAGTCCTTTATACTCGGTCCTCTTCAACGTCCTTTTTTTCTTAAATTTTCATTTTTTATTCGAATCAATTAAAACTTAAGAACAATCATATCAAATCATCACCATCTTTAATAAAAATCAAATCAAACTCATCTCCTACAACATTAGATTTGTTCTTAATATTTATCTTCATCCATAATCTTCAACCATTTATTTTACAGTTTTACCCACTTCAATCTTCAAAATCAATAACTATATTTATCTAACATTCACAGATTCCTACTTCATTTACAAAACCATTAGCCCACCCACAAAACCCAAAACCCATTAACAGGTTTATCAAAATAAAGTTGTAATTTGTTTTTTTATATCAAAATTGAGTGGTAGAATTGAAGTTGTGGTTCAACAGGTATCCATCATAACTTGACGAATCTGGCCGACTCACAGAAAATCAGTTCGTCAAACAAATAAGTTTGTAGGACTTCCATCACCACCGCCCCTCTCTTTAAGATTCACACTATAATACCTCGATTAGTTTTTAGTTTTTTAGGTTTGAAAGCCTGAAAGGGTATGGAATTTTGGGTTTGAAAGGAAATGGGTTCTTAGAGATCTGTGATTATGTTTTTGTATGTTTTTGTTTTAGTTGTGGTAGAAGATGAAGTAACTAATACAAAATTAAGATGAGTAAATTATTAGATACTAATGCTATATTGCTATGTAAGGGTCAAGGGTGTGCTATATTGCTATATTGCTATGGCGGGAAAAGTAAAAAAAAAAAAAAAAAAAAAAAAAAAAAAAAAAATCTTTTGCGGGACTCTAGGACAGAGAGGGGCTATTGTTTTTTAAGAGAGAGAATTACTTGATTTATGTAGTTGTGTGTTTAGTGGGTTATTTTTAAATTATAAAAAATAAAAAGAAAATTAATAGAAGAGAGAGAAGGTATTGCAAAGGTTAAGCGAAAGTTGAGGAAAAAAATAAATGAAGTGTTTTTTGATGACGTGGTGCTGATGTGGCCAGGGTAAAACCACTAACACACCCTCCACACTAATAAAATGGATCTTGTTGTATTCGAATGAGATAAATCGAGGATGAAAAGGGATTTTAATATGTAGATGGCTTGTGGGTTGAGTTGGATGATCAGGGATATTGTTACTATGTTCTTAAAATTAATAATAAAAGAGAAAGAAAAAGAAAAGGAAAGAAATAGTGATGTGTCGTAAGTGAGTACAAGTTTGAAATTTATAAAGGTCGAATTACCGAATCTAGAAAAAACACATACGAGCAAGTGAACTCGTCCGTTATAGCAAGATTATGATGGTAAGTCAGGATCGTTCGCAGGGATTTGTTTAGTGAATCGAATTGTAAGCTACTAGAAGTAAATTCCTTAACAAGTAATGAAAAATAGAATAATTCAGATGATTAAAACTATACTTGCTTAGACTAGTATACTACTTTTTGATAAGCATGATTGTGATAACTTTGGACAACATGTTGGTTATGATAATTAGTTTGGTGAACTAATCTATTGTTTCTACAAATTAAACCTTCGTCAAGATTTTAGTTCATAAAAACAAGCATTACGTTTAACCACTCAATACAAGATCAATTCAAGGTTCATAAGTTGGTGTACTTTAAACACAAAAATCTACTTTTGCTTAATCAAATAGCTTAGGAAATGGTCAATACAAAAGGTAACCGATCATAGACAAAAGGTCACAATCGATAGTAAACTATTAATCTTTCGACCCTTGAAATGGTTTACCATCAATCCTATTTTTGATAGACAAAAGCATTCTCATTACAACCACAATTAACTTTCTTTGTTTAATCAAGAATAATGGGTAAAAACAATCATTCATAGACAAACGATTATAACTAGTTGAATAACAATAGTTCTTTCGACCCTTAAAAATATTAGCAACTAGTTAAACTTGATTCAACAAATGTCACTACAAAACTTAATCACGATTGGATCTTAGAATCAACTTGAAATTGAATTAAAACATGTCATCACAATCATACGCAAATCAATAAGTAATACACATCATCTAAGCAAGTGCACAAAGGCACTAGCCACTCATAGCAAACATGAACATAATCTCAGAACTTTGAACATTAGAAACCATAATTGAAAGTCTTACAATGATTGGAAATAAATTACAAATGATAAAGTAATGATACCCAAAGGATTGGTGTTGATTTCTTGATGTTTTGACCTCCAAATAATGACCTCTTGATCCTCCAAAGTTTCCTGGACTTCAAAGGCCGAATTTGAGAGTATTTTGATGAGTGGTTGATGATTACAAGTTTATTGATTAAGAAAGGCACACTTAATACTCCACAAATGATCCTATTAATACTCCTCCCAAGGGTTTTGGTTCATTAATGCTTCTCTTGTCCTCCAAGTAGTTTAGAAGAGCCTAGAATCGTTATTAGAAGGCCTTAGAACCGGATATATGAAGAGACAAAACTTAATGATGAAGTTTTGGTAAATCAGCAAGCTTCCAACCGATCGGTAATATGGCCAACCGATCGGTTGGTCTCCGGAATTGCCTCCATCCGATTCGGTTGCGGGCGGCGACTGATCGGATGGGTGGTTGCTGTTTGGGACTTTTTTGGACTTTTGTCGTCTTGGCTTGATTTTTTCCTTTTTGGTTTTTTGGCTCTTCATCCAAACTTGATCTTTTCAACATCTTTGAAGCTTATCAACATGAATACTTCGACCTTCATTCTTTGAAATGCCTTTTTGATTGGGACTTAGCATAAGAATCTTCGCACTTTCATAAATATTTCCTTCTTTCTTATTTTTCTCATCTTTTTCTTCCTTTTTCTTCCTTTTTCCTGTTTTTGGCCACATATACTTTGCAAACACACTTTGGTACGATTTAGTAACAAAAGCATATAAATATAACCAAATAACATACATAAAAACACGAATAACGCTACTAAAAACATGCACAATTTGAGCGTTATCAAATCCCCCACACTTAAACTTTGCTTGCCCTCAAGCAAATCTAACAATAAAAACAATTATCCACATGGTACACAGGTATGTTTAAAGAGATGTGATGCAAATATATCAAATACGAATACAAGTTAGATTCATCATTTTAAGCTTTTATGGTTGAAGCACCGAGATGTTTGACAATACCCAAATGATTTTCTTGCTTGATATACATTACTAAACACCTCACGAAAGGAAATGAAATATAATTCACTCAAAACACTCATTTGTATGGTTGGTGGAGTATATAAGAGAAATCACACTCATTTGCTCAGTCATGATTTAAATATTACCATAAGCTTGTACAAGAAACAAAACTACACCGAAATGGCGTGAGCACCAAGTATAGATATCAAAGAGGGCTTTTATTCGGGTTTAAGGTTTCAAGGGTTAAGCAAGACTGATGTGCAACTACCTTATGCAAAACATAATAGATCGCTAACAACGAATTCTCGCATCACCAAATAACGGATGGTCACTAGGGTATATCTTAGATCGCTGACGCGCTATTCTCATAACGGATGGTCACTAAAATACACACTAGATCGCTAGCAACGTTATCTAATTCCTCAAGAAATCGGATGGTCACTACATGTCCATACACTTGATAATTTCACAAAGTCAAAAGGGTAGGGATAAGGCATGGGATATTTTTTTAGAAAAGGTTGAAAGTAATGAATATACAAACTAGTCAAAGTCTACTGCCCAGATGTTTCTAGCTATTTCGAACCGCTATCATGCATTCTTGAAAAACTCCACACTTGATTGCACTTTACATTATTTCATAGCTCATTGGCTATTTTTGTCACCTTATTGTTGCGATGACTTATTTTCTTTTCTTCTCTCTCTTTTTTTCTCTTTTTTTTTTTTTGGTCATCTTATAGTTGCGATGATTTCATTTGGATAACTACTTTTAGAGTTTGCAACTTTCTTCGTACTTTCATGATTTCCTACATAACATCCATCTTGCCAAATAGCTAGCAACCAACCAAGACTTGACTAAAGGTAAGGCTAGGCTAAAGTGTAAAATCTTTTTGTATTTTTCTGGATTTTTTCAAAAGAAAAAGATAGGCTCAGAGGGTGTAACTAGGGGTATCTAGCGCTAAAGATAAACGCTAACAAAAGGGTTTATACTGGTGGTTAACTAGTCAATGCAACTAGCTAAATATCAATTTGGAAGGCTTATTTGGGTTAAATCCTAAGATTGCCTCTTATCACGCATATATACTTAAATCACAAATGAAAAAGTGATCTCACAACGGTCTCGTAATGATTTACAAGCACAAGTTCTAGAATAAATAAAATCACCGGCACACTCATAGCATAAGAATCAAAGCATAAAAGATGTATGCTTAATACAAAACAGGCTTAAATTCCTCACAATGTAGTGGAAAGGGTTATAATATGTGCTAGCTAATGTTATCGATTCCAGAATGGATTGCAATATTAATCGGGACACATCTAAATTTTTCAAAAGTTACAGGTTTTACCAGTGGATAGATCCAGTTACTCTAATATATAATCCTTAAAATGACAAAGAACTAGATCACAAGGGCAAACAAAATTTAAAATTTAGCTCAAAATTTACAATTTATCCTTATTTTCCTATTCACCCCCCCACACTTAAGTTAAGCATTGTCCTCAATGTGATAAACGAAAGAAATGAAAATAAGGAAATAAGAGAATAAACCATATTTTCTTGCTCTAGAAGATTCTTTGATCCAAGTGTCCACACTTTGTAATCATTACCTGCAGTAATCTTAAAAGACACACGAAATATGTCTACGTTTTATTTAAATGTTAGTGATACACCCCCACACTTAAGTTCAACTAAGGGATTAGATAAACTTTGGGATATAACCACTTTTGAAAAATAAACTAAGAAGTAAAATCGCAAATAGAAAACACATGGGTTGCCTCCCGAGAAGCGCTTGTTTTATTAACGAGTCATCAGCCGGACTTAAACTTCCTTCTTGTTACGTTGGTGTAATTTTTGGTTTCTTCTTTAAGACTTTTGGAACATACACCACGTTTCCTATCACTATTCCTTCTCCAGTTTCATCTATGTTCTCCAATTTGATTCTTCCCCAAGGTCTAGGAAGAACATCATAGATATAATCAGATTCTTCGGCCCATGGAGTGTTTTTCTTGAAATCGGTCGGAAAGGGTGCCATGAATGTTATTGCTTTAAAGTCTGATTCAGGCGGAATCTCTTTAATAGAAATCTCTTTCATTTGCTCCTTATCATAATACAATTTAATTCGGTGACCATTAAAAATGAAACTTCCACCTTGTTTGTCATGTAATTCAACATACCCAGATGGAAATCCATGTTTCACTATATATGGGCCGAACCATTTTGGTTTTAGCTTAGGTGCTTTGAACTTGTATTTCATATTAAAAAGCAGAACTTTGTCTCCAGCTTTGAATTCTTTCCGGATTCTAAGCTTTCTGTCATGATACGCTTTGGTTCTAGCTTTGTAGAGCTTGGAGTTCTCGTAAGCTTGGAGTCTTAGTTCATCGAGTTCATGCAATTGCAAAAATCTCTTCTCTTCAGCTATTTTGAGATCAGGGTTACAGCTTCTGAGTGCCCAGTAAGCGCGATGTTCGATTTCGAACGGCAAATGACAGGTTTTTCCATACAAAAGTCTGTATGGTGTTGTACCAATTGGACTTTTATAAGCCGTACGAAATGCCCACAGAGCATCATCGAGTTTTCTTGACCAAACGGCAGGATTGTCTTTGACCATTTTTTCAAGTATTCTTTTTAAGGCTCTGTTGGTATTTTCGACTTGACCACTGGTCTGAGGGTGATAAGCTATGGCGAAACGATGATGTACTCCGTATCGTTTCATAATTTTCTCTATTTGTTTGTTAAAGAAATGGGTTCCTCGATCACTTATTAAAGCTTTGGGAATTCCATAACGAGCGAAAAGCTTTTTGAGAAAGTTGACAACAACTCGAGCATCATTTGTGGGTAGAGCTTCTGCTTCAGCCCATTTGGAAACGTAATCAATAGCAACGAGAATATATTCGTATTTGTGCGATTTAGGAAAGGGTCCCATAAAATCGATTCCCCAAATATCGAATATTTCACAGACTTGAATGCTCTTTTGAGGCATTTCATCTCTACGAGAAAGACTACCGGATTTTTGGCAAGCATCACAGTTTTGAACAAGAGTATGAGCTTCTTTGAAAATAGTCGGCCAATAGAATCCAACATCAAAAACTTTTTTAGCTGTGGTGGAAGGACCATAGTGTCCCTCAGTCGGGCCATGATGGCATTCATCAAGAATTCTTCTTGTTTCAGGACCAGAAACACATCTTCTTATCATTCCATCGGGACACATCTTGAAAAGATAGGGCTCTTCCCAATAGTAGTGTTTTAGTTCTGAAAAGAATTTACTTCGTTGGGCATAAGTTAATCCTTTTTTGAGAATTCCTCCAACGAGGTAATTTGCATAATCAGCAAACCATGGAATTTCTTTTTCATCGACTGTATCAACAGTCATGAGAGTTTCATCAGGAAAATAATCGTCAATCTCGTCTTCCTTTAACTCTTCCAAGTTTGGATTCTCAAGACGAGACAAATGATCAGCAGCTAGATTTTCTGCTCCTTTCTTATCTTTGATTTCGATGTCAAATTCTTGGAGTAGCAAAATCTATCGGATAAGACGCGGTTTTGCATCTTGTTTTGCAAACAGATATTTGAGTGCTGAATGATCAGTGAACACAATTGTTTTCGAAAGCACAAGATAAGATCTGAATTTGTCGAAAGTAAAAACAACGGCTAACAATTCTTTCTCCGTATCCGTATAATTTTGTTGCGCATTATTGAGTGTTTTGCTGGCGAAGTATATAGGAAGAAAATGTTTTCCTTCACGTTGTCCTAATACAGCTCCAACCGCAAAATTGCTTGCGTCGCACATGAGCTCGAATGGCAGTGACCAATTAGGTGAAACCATAATGGGTGCACTAGTCAGTTGGGTTTTCAATGTTTCGAACGCCTTCATACAATCTGCATTAAAGTAAAAAAAAGAATCTTTTTCTAGAAGTTTCGTCATTGGACGAGATATTTTGGAAAAATCCTTAATGAAACGACGGTAAAAACCGGCATGTCCTAGAAAACTTCTAACGGCTTTAACGTTTGTTGGAGGTGGTAATTCGGTGATAACATCGATTTTTGCTTTGTCAACCTCCATTCCTGCACTGGAAATTTTGTGTCCTAGCACAATTCCTTCAGTCACCATGAAATGGCATTTTCCCCAGTTGAGAACAAGATGTGCAGCTTCGCATCTTTCGAGCATTTTGTCGAAATTAGAAAGACAAGCTTCAAATGAGCTTCCAAAAACTGAAAAGTCATCCATGAAAACTTTCATTGATGTTTCAAGCATGTCTTGGAATATAGCAATCATACATCTCTGAAAAGTCACGGGTGCATTACACAAACCAAAAGGCATACGCAGATAAGCGTAAGTTCCAAAGGGACATGTGAATGTAGTCTTTTCTTGATCAACAGGATCAATGGAAATTTGGAAATATCCTGAAAAACCATCAAGGAAACAAAAGTACTCATTTCCTGCTAATCTCTCAAGCATTTGATCCATGAACGGTAAAGGAAAATGATCTTTTCTGGTGGCTTTGTTTAATTTTTTGTAATCAATACATACTTGCCATCCTGTAACAGTTCTAGTAGGAACTAATTCATTCCGTTCGTTAGTCACAACAGTCATTCCTCTTTTTTTCGAAACACAGTGAACTAGGCTCACCCAAGGACTGTCCTCGATGGGGTAAATGATACCGGCATTAAGAAGTTTGATGATTTCTTTTTTAACAACTTCTTTCATGTTGGGATTGAGTCGACGTTGTCTTTCTACAACGGGTTTTGCATCTTCTTCGAAATTGATTTTGTGTCTACAAAAATCAGGACTGATTCCTGGGATGTCAGATGTTTTCCACGCAAAAGCTTTTTTATGCTTCTTGAGAACAGAAATAAGGCATTCTTTTTCCTTATCTTTGAGCAACGAAGATATGACCACTGGAAAAAGTGAATTATCCTCCAAGTAAGCATACTCAAGATTTTCGGGAAGTGGTTTCAGCTCAAGATCAGTTGGTGGTTCCTGAAGAGATGTTTTGATTCTCAATTGAACATTAAAAGTGATTTCCTCAAAATCTTCTTCTATTTCTCCTTCTTCAGCTTCTGTTTCTTCTTCTTCTTCTTCAAACTTTACTTCCATAAAATCAGCGAATTCCTTATCAAAGTTTGTTTCACTAATTTTTTTCTGAAGTAGTCATGAATGGATCCGAATCGTCAAGTAATGCATCCAATTCTTCTTCAGTGACTTCATCGATTACATCAATGTTGAAACAAGTATCATCACTGGAATATGGATATTGCATTGCTTTATCGATTAAAAAGGTAATTCTATCATCTCCAACTCCAAGATTGAGTTCTTTTCCTTTTACTTTGATGATCGCATCAGCGGTGTTTAGGAAAGGTCTTCCTAAAATAAGAGGTACTCTACTATCTTCCTCCATTTCTAAGATCACAAAATCCACAGGAAAAATGAATTTACCAACTTGGACAAGCATATTCTCAGCAATTCCAACAGGATATTGGTAAGAATGATTTGCTAATCGAATACTCATCCTTGTAGGTTTCAAGGTATTGATGGAAAGTTTAGAATACAACGAATAGGGCATCAAATTGATACTTGCACCTAGATCGGCTAAAGCATCGCATGTGATGTTGTTTCCTAACGTGCATGGAATCAGAAAACTTTCGGGATCTCCAAGTTTCAGTGGAATTTTGTTTTGAACAATAGCTGAACATTCTTCATTCAAAAAGGTAGTGGATATTTGCTCCAACTTGTTTTTGTTATTAAGAAGTTCTTTCAAAAATTTCCCATAATTGGGCATTCCAGCTAAAACATCAACGAGGGGAACATTGAGTCTAACCTCTTTGATTATTTCAACAAACTTCTTATAACGTTCTTCCATTTTTCTTTCTTAAGGCTTTGAGGATATGGAATTTTTGGTTTATACGCCTTAACTGGTGGGATGGGTTTGGGTGGTGTTTTTGTGGTATTTTCCTTTTTGGCTTCTTCTTCCTCCTCGCTATCATCATCGATGATCGTGGTATCATTTGGATTGGGTGGTGGATCATAAGAAAGACCACTTCTTGTGAATACAACATTGATATGCTCATTTCGAGTCTGTGGTGGACGATAAGTTTTATCGTTCGATCCAGATGATGTTGGCTTAGGGTTGGTTTGGGTATTACTAGGCAACGAACCAGATGGTCGGGAAGAAATTTGATCAGAAAGTCTACCAAATTTGTTTTCAAGATCTTGAATAGATGCTTGATGATTTTTCTGACCTTGCTCAACTTTGGTTTTTAGATTGAAAAATTGGTTCTTGACGAACTCATTGGTGGATTTTTGAGCAGTTACGAATTCTCTCATCATTTTCTCAAAATCGGATTCTTTCATTTTTTTTTGTCAGAGGTTTGTGTGGTTTGATTGTCTACTCGTGGTTGAGAATCACGGTTGTTATCCCTTTGTTGACGATCTTGCCAATTTATAGAATTTCGTCCGTAATAATTCCCACGATAACCGCCTCCATGGTATCCTCCTTGGACGTAATTGGCTTCTCCTTCTTTGGGTTAATCCATTGGTTGGTCGTCACATTCTGATGATGGGTGATTACCTCCACAGTTGTTACAACCGTCTCGCATTTCTTTCATTTCTCCTTTAAGATCTTTGTATTGCGAGTCGATTTTGGAAGTCAATGTTTCCATTTTCTCCATGAGTTTAGAGGTATCGGAACTTTCAGCAAAAGCAACGGTTTTTCGTAAGGGTTTGGTTTTGGCATCTTTTGACCAGTCGAGTTTGAGAAGAACTCGGTCTTCTAGCAATTGGTATGCCTGGTTTGGAGTCTTATAAAGAAAAATTCCTCCAGCATCAAGAGTTCCTTGAGATGCTTCATCTAGTCCATGGTAGAAGATTTGGATAATGGTTCCTCGTCCTAAACCATGTCCATGACAACTACGAAGCAAATCTTTCATACGAAGCCAGGCTTCGACGAGTGATTCGTTAGGGTTTTGTGTGAAAGCACGAATTTCTCCCATGAGTCGATCAAACATGGCAGGTGGAAAGAATCGGCTTACAAAAGCTTGCCTCATCTCCTCCCAAGTATTGATAGTTCCTGGGGTTAATTCATTATACCACACTTTTGCGTCTCCAGCAAGTGATGATGGAAAAAGTTTGAGTTTAATGGCATCCACATTGGTGTCGCCATATCGGAACATGCCACAAATTTCGATGAATTCGGCAATGTGCTTGTGAGGATCGGCCCTCGAACGGCCATCGAATTGACGGTCTTTGATCATAGAAAGAAGGTGACCTTTCACGGTGAAATTGTCACCTAGGTTGACGGTAACAATAGCAGCTCCAGGAGTGGGTGCTACGGTTCGGTTGACTTCTCACATGGGTCTATCGTCAGCCATGGGAAAAGGTTGCTCGGTGAATGGGTTATAAACGACTTTGGCTTCAAAAAGGTTTTCAAACGGTGGGTTTCGTACTCTTGGTACACGGTTGGCTAATGGAACAAATGGTTTTCTTTTTCATCTTGGTCTTCGGACTAAATGTTCGGGATCTGAAAAAGGTGAAATTGGTTCTATTCCGGTTGATCGAGTGTTCATACAATTCCCAAGAGAATCGAGGAAATGTCTAAACACACGAGCGAAGAATGGAAACAATTTGAAAAATCAAGGCTAAGGATCCGATCGGATGAAGCTCTCGGTAAATTAAGTTTGGGGTGATCCAATCGGATGGATGCTACTATCGATCAGCTGAAGCTCTCGATAAATTTGAAAAATGGGCAACCGATCGGATGAATGGAATGCCGATCGGATGGTCAGCTCGGAAAACTTTTTTTTTAATGAAAACGAACTATGAACTTCTAAATCCTACAGAAACACGATCAAAATCCATGGCAACGACGCCAAAAACTTGATGTGTCGTAAGTGAGTACAAGTTTTAAATTAATAAAGGTCGAATTACCGAATCTAGAAACAACACATACGAGCAAGTGAACTCGTCCGTTATAGCAAGATTATGATGGTAAGTCGGGATCGTTCGCAGGGATTTGTGTAGTGAATCGAATTGTAAGCTACTAGAAGTAAATTCCTTAACAAGTAATGAAAAATAGAATAATTCAGATGATTAAAACTACACTTGCTTAGACTAGTATACTACTTTTTGATAAGCATGATTGTGATAACTTTGGACAACATGTTGGTTATGATAATTAGTTTGGTGAACAAATCTATTGTTTCTACAAATTAAACCTTCGTCAAGATTTTAGTTCATAAAAACAAGCATTACGTTTAACCACTCAATTCAAGATCAATTCAAGGTTCATAAGTTGGTGTACCTTAAACACAAAAATCTACTTTTGCTTAATCAAATAGCTTAGGAAATGGTCAATACAAAAGGTAACCGATCATAGACAAAAGGTCACAATCGATAGTAAACTATTAATCTTTCGACCCTTGAAATGGTTTACCATCAATCCTATTTTTGATAGACAAAAGCATTCTCATTACAACCACAATTAACTTTCTTTGTTTAATCAAGAATAATGGGTAAAAACAATCATTCATAGACAAACGATTATAACTAGTTGAATAATAATAGTTCTTTCGACCCTTAAAAATATTAGCAACTAGTTAAACTTGATTCAACAAATGTCACTACAAAACTTAATCACGATTGGATCTTAGAATCAACTTGAAATTGAATTAAAACATGTCATCACAATCATACGCAAATCAATAAGTAATACACATCATCTAAGCAAGTGCACAAAGGCACTAGCCACTCATAGCAAACATGAACATAATCTAAGAACTTTGAACATTAGAAACCATAATTGAAAGTATTACAATGATTGAAATAGATTACAAATGATAAAGTAATGATACCAAAAGGATTGGTGTTGATTTCTTGATGTTTTGACCTCCAAATAATGACCTCTTGATCCTCCAAAGTTTCCTGGACTTCAAAGGACGAATTTGAGAGTATTTTGATGAGTGGTTGATGATTACAAGTTTATTGATTAAGAAAGGCACACTTAATACTCCACAAATGATCCTATTAATACTCCTCCCAAGGGTCTTGGTTCATTAATGCTTCTCTTGTCCTCCAAGTAGTTTAGAAGAGCCTAGAATCGTTATTAGAAGGCCTTAGAACCGGATATATGAAGAGACAAAACTTAATGATGAAGTTTTGGTAAATCAGCAAGCTTCTAACCGATCGGTTATATGGCCAACCGATCGGTTGGTCTCCAGAATTGCCTCCATCCGATTCGGTTGCGGGCGGCGACTGATCGGATGGGTGGTTGCTGTTTGGGACTATTTTGGACTTTTGTCGTCTTGGCTTGATTTTTTCCTTTTTGGTTTTTTGGCTCTTCATCCAAACTTGATCTTTTTAAGATCTTTGAAGCTTATCAACATGAATACTTGGACCTTCATTCTTTGAAATGCCTTTTTGATTGGGACTTGGCATAAGAATCTTCGCACTTTCATAAATATTTCCTTCTTTCTCATTTTTCTCATATTTTTCTTCCTTTTTCCTGTTTTTGGCCACATACACTTTGCAAACACACTTCGGTACGATTTAGTAACAAAAGCATATAAATATAACCAAATAACATACATAAAAACACGAATAACGCTACTAAAAACATACACAATTTGAGCGTTATCAAATAGAGTAAAGAATTATTCTCTCAAGATTTTTTTAGAGAGGAAATAAAAAGAATAAAAAGGAAGTGGAAGGTATCTTTAAGATTTTCTGTAAAAAAAATCTTCCTCTCACTTTGGAAGGAATGAGAAAAGAAGAGAATTTGATACCCACTTCTTTCATTTTCTTTCTCTTACCTTGCAAAACTAACTCGAGCACACATTTGATTTTGAGCGGTGATTTTTTTTTAATAGAAATTTGATTTAAAAGAAAATGGAAAATCAAGAACAAGCTAGAGGTAGAAGAAGAAGATTGATAAAATGACAAATTTCATTGTGTAACTGAATTTAGTGACAAAGATTTAACGAACGTTTGGACAAATGACTGGTCCACTAGAAATAGAAAACCACTCGGACGGGTGACGTAATTATTAAAGCTTAAAGTCGAATGGTGAAAAAATGTGTAAACCACATGAATGAAATTTATAATTAACTCTATAATTTATAGTGGATTAAATGATGATTAAAGATCATTTACATACCAAACTTTTTTTACATATCAAGTGATCAATCTCCACCCTCCATCTTTATTTGATTTAATAGATGAGATTAACCTCAACAATTTAAAAATCCCTCTTTCAATTTTTTTTTATTTTTTTTTTCAAATATTAATATCTTTCAAACCATTAATCGTTAAGCGAAAAAAATATACAGTTACGCCGAGCATTTAATTATCTTTCTATAGATAGGCACTCTGATATACTCTCGACAAAATTATTTTTTCTTGTGTTTTTCAGTTTTTTTTTCGTTACTGAAATTTGCATGAAAAAAGCATATGTGATTTAACACTAATATCATATGTGATATTACATATCATATGCGATTTAACACTAATATCACATGTGATTTTTTCATGCAAATTTCAATTAAAAAAAAAAAAAGAAAAAAAAAACGAAAAACAGAAGAAAAAACGTGAAAAAAAGGTGAAAAAAAAGAAAAAAAAACTGTCGAAAGTATACCAAAGTGGTCGTCTAGTGTAGTTATTTTCGCTTAACGATTAACGGTTTAAGAGATATTTAAATTATAAAAAATATGTGAAATATTAAAATGCTTTTAATCTCAATGATAACGCTCATTTTGTCTATGATAGAGTCGCGTTATTTGTATATTATTTAGTTATGTTTATGAGCATTTTGCGCTTAAAAGGTATTAAGATGTGTTCAGGTCTAAGTACAAGGAAATATCGAAAAATGACGAAAAAAAGCCAAAAGATTAAGAGAATATTCAAGAAAAGATCGTCGTCAAAGATATTGATTCGTGTTATGATTATTTCCGATGTACAAGAGAAGGTTGTGAAGATTTTTAATGAAAGATAGAGTCATGATTTGGTGCTTAAAAGAGTGTTACAGAATGGAGTTTTATGCCAACCCAAGGTTGAAATTAATGTGCAAAACAGTTCCCAACCCAAGGTTGAAGCTGAGATTCAAACCCAAGGTTCAAAAGCCCATTCTGAGGTTGAGCAGTCATCCCAGCCGCTGGATCAAATCTGAACTGTGGGTTGAGACGAGTCTAAGATGAAAAGTTGCATTTAATCAAGGTTTTAACTACCATAATGACTCAAGTCCGATCATCTCCTCTCTTTTATGATTATTGAAGGCTTGTGACAGTTTTTGTGAATGATTTCAAGCATAAATATGATCCATGATCACCACAATTCGAAATGCAACTCACAATATACAACAAGAAGCAAGAGACAAGACAACAAATCTTAATCAAGCCTTACACCATAAGGACTTGATCATATCTTATACAACCCGAAAGAGCTCAATAATTCCTGTCATTCTTAAAGAGATACCAAGAAGTGTTGGTGATACTTGTGAGAAGAGGCGGAGAATTCCCTTGTTCGATTGGAGGCGTTAAGGAGTGCTATAACTCTTTATATTTCTTACTCATTGTAGTCGTGCTTTGGGTAACTTTCTTTTACTTAATTACTATGTTGAACAATTTGACGTTGAGTGAAATGTTACGTTTGTTGATGAAACTTGTTATGGAGTAATTTGTGATACTTGTTTGGGAATTATGTAGACTTTCGTGTAAATGTTGAATGATTAGTCGGTTAGAAAAAGTGATTGTTCTCATAAGTTTGTTTAAATATAATTCGTGTTCTAAAACTTGTTGATTTAACATTGTTGGATTTAAAGGTCGAAAGGATTTCTAATATTGTTTAATTCCAAGAAATTGGTGCACAAATGGATTAGTACTTGATAATTGACAACTATTAAGTATTCAAGTTTTTAAATGAATTTGAGAATATTTAATCACGAGATTGGGTCGAAAGGACTCGTATGAACTAATCTTACTAATCATCTTTTTCATACATTTGATAACACAAAGGGCTAGCGTAATAGGATGATGTATTGGCCGAAAGGACTCACCCATGAAACTAGTAAAAACATGGATTTTCTTGATAGTACCCATTGACTAGAAAACCTTGTGAAAATTGGTATGTGCCTTCTACATATATGTTTCACCCAAACATATTCAACATTTTATCACGATTGGTTATTATTCCTAGACAAGTATTTGTTCGTTTGATTGATTGAATTCGGAACCATTGTTTGTTTATTTGTTTATTTTCGGTGCTTTAGAGTGTGACAATCTTTAGTACAATTCTTGTTCTACATAAATTGCTAAGCTTAAACTACGTAGTCTCGTGGGACAATCCCTATTTACCACAAACCATATTACACATGGACGAGTATACTTGCTCATATGCGTTTTCTTAATAATCGGTAAAAAGATGTTTATAAATTTAAAATTTGAGTGAAACTTAGGATATAATATATACAACCGGTTCACGCGCATCAAGTTTTTGGCGCCACTGCCGGGAAATTGGTTTTTGTTTTTAGGTGTTTGTTTGTTTGTTGCTCTTGCGTGATCCTTTGATTGTTTGTTTGAATTGAGTTCTTGTTGAATTGCTTGTCTTATTCATATGACCCGGCACCGTCACCATCAAGTTTTTGGCGCCGCTGCCGGGGACTTAGATTAGTTTAGTTTAGATTAGTTTAGTTGTAAATAGTAGCATAGAATTTGTTCTTGTTTTTGCATGAATTTTACTGTTAATTTCATTTTAGTTCATGTGATTGTTTGATTTAGTTTGATTTATGATTTGTTAAGTGTTTTGATTGACATGTTCTAGTTTCATTTGTTAATTTCATTTTATGTTGATTAGGTTTTAGTATAAAGTTTGTCTAAAAAAATTGGGGAAAAAAACATGCAGCAACCGCCGGTTCATGTGTGAACCGTGGCGGCTGCCACCTTTCTGAGAACAACCAAACCGCCCAACCGCCGGTTCAATTTTGAGCCGCGGCGGTTGGGTGATTTCTGTGACCATGAACCAGACGGAACCGCCTGTTTAGTTTGTGAACCGCCAAATACTGTTTCTAATATATATTAAAAAAATTTTTTTTTTTAATTTATTTATTTACTTTTAATTTGTTTAGTTTTCTTTAATAATTTTTATATGTTTACTTATGTTTTCTTGTTTAGGTAGTTTAATTTATTAACTAACCCCTAATGTTTGTTTTGGATTTATTGTTTATGAATGTTTTAGTTTATTTTTAGTTATGGATTCGCCTAGTGAAGTTGTGGCTTATTTGGACAGTTTGAAAACGGAATTAATGGATGTTGGAGATGTTTCGGAAAGAATGGAGAAAATGGTTGATGTGGAGAAAGTGGAATTGCAAGCTAAAGGAAAAGATGTTGAACTTATGGAATGTGAACCGGAACTCGAGCTAAGTTAAGGGAATATGATGAACCTCGTATGAGGTATTCCAGGCCTTGTAGAATCAAAGGTTTTGGAGCTTGGGATGCGGAGTGCAATTATAACACCTTAGATTTTTAATTAACATTTTCGGATTATAACCTAAAGTTTGTATTAAAAAAAAAAAAAAAAAAAAAAGAAAAAAAAAAAGGTGGGAAAAAAAACATATTATATATTGCACAAGGACTGAAAATAAAACATGAAGTACGATCAAGGACCAAGTGTGTAAAATGGTGATAGTCGAAGGGTTAAAGACGTACAAAGGTATGATGTTTCAAGGCTTAGGAATTAATTACAACAACCAATCACAATTTAGTTGTGATTGGTGTTGGTTCGGTGCACATGAATGAAAGAAAAGGAACACAAGGACCATGTATGCAATATTGTGAAAGTGAAAGGGGCTAAGGTGTACAACTTATATGAAGTTAGATAGTATAAATGTTACATTTATTAATCCAATTAGGGTAATTGGTTCCTGTGGTTATTCAGCCGACAAAGAAAAAAAAAAAAAAAGAAGAAAAGAAAATTAATGTGGTAGTTTAAGTTCGTGTTCGATAAATTTGAGGATCCGGTTAGTGTTTCATATACATTTAAGCTTTATAATTCCTTTTGATTTTAAAGTAACTCACATGATGGAATGAGGGTTATAGAAATTTGATAGTAATCTGTAATTTAGAGTTTTATGATGATTAGAATATTTAGGTTAAGTGTTTATACGATAATATACAAGATTAATCATGTTAGGGTTAGTAAATATACGTTTCTGAATTGGACAGTTTTGAGGGCTGAATATGTTAACACTATAGCATGAGTTTCATAAGTGTGTAGTACTGGTTCTTTGCTTGTAAACCTTGCTTAATATCCTAATTAAGTTTTCCAATTAGTTTGGAGCGAATTGGAGTCGTATTGGTCATGTTTATGAATTTATGGGATCATGTGTCAAACCTGAGTTTTGGGAACTTAAAAATCAGTCAGTGTTTATGAATTTTAGTTTTCAAACCACAAGGAACTGGAAGCTCTCCTTTTACAAGTAGAATATTTAGGATATAAGGGACTTACTGAAATTTTTATAGAATTTTCTGAAGGGTTCTCATGGGGTAACCAAATGCAAACTTTCTGGGTGTCTGTGCAGTCATCTTTCTGGGCAGGTCTGGGAAAAACGATTTTTGAAAGGGTATTATCACTTTGAAATAAAATCTAATAAAATTACAGTGGGTACTCAGCATGTATAGGTATCTGTGATAAAAATCTTAGCTTCCTAGGAGACACTTAAGTATGGTTTAAAATTCATAAAAATCAGGACCAGAATAAGATAAAATCTGAACTATATTATAAGTTAAAGATTTAGTGTAACCTAACCCCATTTAATGTGTTTTGACCTAAATAACATTTGTATTGTTAATGCGGATACTTTAGGTCATATGTTAACCTAATTTTTTGATAATGAAACCCTAAGTTGTTAAATTGTGAAGTGTGACCTGAGGTTGGGAACTTACTGAATCTGGAAACTTACTAATTTAGGAAAGTTGCTAATTATGGAAAGTTACTAATTTGGGCAAGTTACTTAATTCAGGAAACTCACTTAATTCGAAAAGTTACTAAATTGGGAAAGTTACTAAATATGGAAAGTTACTAAAAATGGAAAGTTTCTAAAAATAGAAAGAAACCCTAAATATGGAATCTGAATAACCATAAGTAGTAAACTTGTAAAATGAGCTTATAAGTAATATGTGATCATTAATTTGTATAGGTTCTGTGAAGAAGGAGTAGTTCCTATCCGAGTGCTTTCCTATTTTGTTTGAGTTGCTTTGCATAAGGTACAGATATTCTACCCTTTCTCAGTAAGGGTTTTGATCTCATGACTTCTCGAGCCTTGACTTTGATTTGTTTACTTTGCCATGATCCTATTTGATAAAAGCCATTGCTATGATCCCCTTGATATGATTCAGTTGTTATCCATTCTGTTATGATGATCTGTTTATTATCTCCTTGATGGAGATTCTGTTCAGTTGATTATGTTATGATTGCTTATCATGGATAGTTTTGTTCTGTTGCCCGAGCTAACTAGCCATGGAGGTACCATGGCCATGTCATTGAGACACCAATGGCATGACACTTTCTGTGGAGGTGTGATTGATCCATGGCGTTCCCTTCTGTTATGATTATATGATTATGGCGCACGTGGCCATTCTGTTATATGTATGTATAGTCTCGTACTTGCATATGTATTCTGTTTTGCAGGGAGCGTATGGATGCATCCTAGGTATATGATTTGATATGGATATGATATGATATGACTTAGTGACTGGTTGTACATGCCATGTACCCCATTTCACTTCTGGGAGCTAGCTACTCCATTTGGTACTTGAGAGGTCTCCCCTCTCCGTACACTTATGATTTGATATGATATGTATATGTGATTATGTGGTCTATTCGAGTGGCTCGTTTAGACAGGCTCGTGGCTATCCTATATGTTACTTCGGTCTATTCAAGTGGCACGTTTAGACACGTTCGTTGCCGTTCTTATTTGATTCATTATGATTATCTGATTTACATTATCTTGATTCCCCATTCCGTTTGACTTATGATATCTATGCCTTTGATTCGTATGATTCATCTTCGTTCACTTATGCTTATTACCTATCTGCTTTGTATATATATATATATTGTTAGGATATATATATATATATATATATATATATATATATATATATATATATATATATATATATATATATATATCTGTTCACTGGGCTTTTTAAGCTCAGCCGCATTTTTTTTCCTGCGGCAGGTTTAAGGTTGGAAGATGGGTATGAGTAAAGAGTACATAGGAGCTCTTAGTGGACTACCCTAACGATAGATCACATTTTCATTTGGATTAGACTTTGGAGTTATCTACCATTTAGATTTGATCCAGATTTGTATTCTATTTTGATAGTCAGTATGTTGTAGATTTATTATGTCCTTAGTTTCATTTTAAACCTTTGTAACCATGATGTTTATAATTCTTCCGCTTGCGTTTGTATGTTCTGATTGACAGCATAATGTGGCATTTTGACCTTGTCGGGTTGGGGTGTTACAATTATAGTATCAGATACCAGGCTGCGACTTGTAGTACATAAGTTATGGCCTGTGAAGATTTGGACTCTTAGGTTTGCACTATAGGAGCTTATGAAATGACCCTTGAAGTTTTGCCTTAGGTTTCCCCTGCAGAAAACTTTAGTATGAGCGGTGAGGATTGGTTAGATTATGCGATAAGTCGTTTGTTAGATATCTTTCTTCCACATCACTCTGATTTATGCCTCTGATTTCAGCTAAGCCTTTATAAGATTATTCGTTCCAGAGATTTAGAAAATTTAGCAAGATACGCAACATAAGTTTAGAATGCTTTGAGACTTTTGTAGTAATGCCTTACAGGTTTCACTTTCTGATGTGACCGCATTCTTTCTAATTTCGATTTGCGATTCATTTATGATTCGTTTAGACACCTTTTCGTCCGTTCAAAGAATTTGTATATGTATGAATACGATGTGTTCGACACATTCTATGGTTTCCTTTGCTTTTGCTAAGCATGTTAAGGTCCCCTTTGCACTAATTGAATTTACTATACCTAGTTCCATCTTTATGAGAACTCTTGTGATTATCCATCATGAGTATCGGAATTGTCCAGTATGTTTCAAAAATATTTGAAGATAAGTTTTGTTCTGTTAATCTATTTCCTTTGGGGATGTCCAATTCGATATGATTCTGAATATAGATTTGATTGACTGAGCATCGAGATGCTAACAATGATCATATTAGATTTGTCATCTTTGGCGATTGAGAAACTCAAAATTCTGTACCATGGTTCCTACTTGGTAAACAATTATGATCACATTTGACTTGAAAACTCGTAAGTTAATCCCTCGCGGTTGTGAAGATACTTCGTTGATGAAACTCGCCTCGAGAGTTATTCATTTGTTTGAAATTTCGCAGTGTGTTCCTGGTTTAACTATCAAGATTTCCATCTCATTGAGAAGATGTTTTGATTTGGTTATGAGAATTTGTTTAGTCATGACTCGAGGTGGACTATGATTACAATAAAGGTATGTGTATATGATGCAAGTATTATGACGCCTGGCCAACGTGATCATAGTTACATCATATAACTTGAACTTATTGGGATCATAGAAGATCTTGAGGAGTGCCTGAGATCAGTAAGTTGGTTGATTCAGAAACTCTATCCATATAAGAGCAACTTTTTTCCTAATTCTAAAACTCCGTATCTTATGACATCGGTTGAATGGAAAGAATTGAAGGACCAACTTTTAGAAAGTGGTTTTATCCGTCTGAGTGTATATCCGTGGTGTACTCCAGTTGTATTCATGAAGAAGGATGATGATAGCATGAAGTTGTGTAGTGATCTCGGGAAGCTGAATAGTATTTTGGTTAGAACCGTTATCCGTTAACTCGAATCGATGATTTGATTAATCAACTCCAGAGTGTGAAGTTTTCCCAATGATGAATTTTAGATCTGATTATTTTTCAGTTACGTTTAAAGGAGCGAGATGTTCCTAGAATTGCTTTCCGTATTCGTTTTGATCTCTATGAGTATTGTGATGCCAATCGTATTGGCTACTGCTCCGACTGTCCCTATGAACTTGATAAATCGTGTCTTTCATGAATACTTGGACAATTTGTCATAGTATGACATATTGGTATATTCAGAGACGAAAGAGAAACACGTAAATCATTTCGTATTCTGTGTTGAGGTTTCTACGTTAGAAGAAGCTATATGTTATACTCTCGAAGAGTAAATTTTGGATTGGGATGAAGAATGAGAGGAGAATTTTGAGAAGCAGAAAAGAGAATTGTTTCTACTCAAGAAGGGGACTTAGCTATTGTCCTTATGCAACACGGGAAGATTGTTGGTACAGCTAGAACCGCAAGAAGTGAACTATCCGACGCATGACTTGGGAGTGATTTGTGACAGGCATGAAGGAGCTCGGGAGCAAGACGGTGGAATATGATCTATGTTAGAAGACTTGAAGGAAGCGGTTTTGATTGAAGCATACATTTCTATCTACTCTATTCATCTTAGTTGTACTAATATGTATAGAGTCTTGAAGCAGAAAATTTTGATGGAATGGTATGAAGATGGTTGTGACTGCCTTGGTGGAGAAGTGTTTAGCGTGACAATAGGTTATGATTCAGCATCAGCGTATAAGTGGTTTTCCTTAATTTTGAATGTTCGTATGTGGATGTGGGATTAAACTTTTAGGAAACTTTGTAACGGGATTTCCGCGCACATTTAGGAAGGACAACAAGAATTGAGTCGTAGTGGATGGTTTGACTAGGTAGGCTCACTTGGAGGATTGGCAGAGATTTCATTCGGTAGAAGATTATTCAAGCTACATGGCGCATCTGCAATGATCGTGTCAGAGATTCGCGTTTCTACATCACATTCCTAGGAAGAGCTACTGAAGGTTTGATGGACCAGACTCGAGTTAGTAATGCTTTGCACCTCCAAACCGATGGATAAGCAGAACAACTATTCGAACTTGGAAGATGTGTTGAGCAGGAAACTTGACAAGTGTTAGTTCTGGTTGTGGTTGCTCACTATGATTAGATAGCTCGCAAGTAGCAAGGTTTTTTCCTTTCAGTGTTTTGTATGAACAGAGATGAAGAACTCCTTTTAGTTAAATTAGGACGGGGAGCTGTTTATTGAAGGTCCGGAGTTGATTACAGAGACTAATGGGTTAGTTATCATCGTGGAAGGGAAATTTTGAACTTTAGACCAGGAATTTGTTTTTTTTTTTCGTATGATGTTAGATGTTTTGGCATATAAGGGATTAAGATTTAGATTCGCGATACGTTAGACTTTAGATTCGTTCTTATCCGTACTGTAAGATCCTACGAAAATCCGTTATGATAATCTTTGTTAATTTATAATAACCTCGACTTACCGTTTAACAAAACCCATTTTTACGGAAAAATTTAAAATTTTCTTTTATTATTAGCATTACCACATTTCGTTTTGACAGCATACATTAAATGACCACGCATACCTCGAGACTCAGTGTTTCACAAAAATCCCATCTTCACTAAATTCAAACGTCACTAGTTATGACTAAATACCAAAGATCACATTACAACTTACCTTGATATAATACACTAATTACATTTAATTTACATTAACTATACTCTTCTTTCACTAAATTTCCTACAAACCAATCGGACCAAAAGTCCAGTCTGTTGCACGCACACCAGGCCCAACTGTTCCAGGCCCAACTCCCAATTCAATTTTTACTTTGTGATCATAAGTAGAACTCGACTCCAACCCCTAACCAAAACAGCTCTTGTTCTCTCGATTCTTAAACACAACATACCAATATTTTTGCACCATCTCGTTCACAACCCACTAGACAATATATGTACCGATTTCCAGATTCAGATATCAAGTACATCTAAGGTTTTCAAGACCTATTAGTTTGTCCCATAACCACTCCAAATCATATAATCAAAAATCACAAGACACAATCCTATCAACCTACGCTTTTTCCTAAACATTTCTAGTAACCATAATAACATAACGTAGTGATTAAAGGACCCTTAAGACTGCAATGGAGAATGGTGGCTCGATAGTTTCATTTTGAATGAGTAGGAATAACAAACTTATGAATCAGTAAATCATGCTCAAGTAAAATCCAACAACAAGGGACAAAATACCACCAAACTTCTCAAGATATTTTGTAAAAACATGCCACCTCTCCAACAAAGAACAGTAGAAGCAAATAATTGAGAGCAACGTGTATACATTTTCTTCTATAAAACAACCTACCACCCTCTATACTACTCTCATTCTCCTCCCTTTCACCCTCACTAATCTCCTTAGAAGTCCAGTCACTTTAGTCTAAACTCAGGAAACAACCGAGCAAAGCAGAAACCTGTAAAAATGTAATTCGAACTCAGTTGATAAATTGTTTACTTCGCCCTTGTGATTTCAGTCGAACCCCACTGCCTTTTTACTACCTATCACCCTCACCATCTCTCACACACCCTCATCCTTGTACATTCACAAATAATCTTACACATTACAAACTCATCTTACTAAGCTCATAACATCCAGAAAGTAGTGGTTCATTTATATTCGATTCGAAGAGAGAATATTTAACTCTAAAATGTTTTGGATTCCTTCGAAGCAGCCTGAATTCCTACCGATCATACGTACAGAAATCCCTCCCTCGCTCATTGTAATTGCTACAAGCTCATATGAATACTATATTAACGCATGGACAAGACCCATGTTTAGTTTCATATATCACTCACATTTCACTTGCACGTTAAAAATCTCCATGCATCAATTCTTCATTTTACTTAAATGTATAAATATTCACTCCTAGGTTTTCATGCATTCGATATTCTAAGAGTAACTCATAAGAGATGACGAGTCTTCACCTTGGAAGTCTCAGCAGCATCCCTCTCACGTTTACATTAGTTGCATGCATAATATAACTTGAATTGTATATATTTCTTTTCTCCATTATACGCGTACTGTTAATTATATTCGACATCATGTTTTGTTTCATATCTTGATAAGTCTAATAACCCATAAGCACGTAAGCATTTCGGGTACAATATCATACAAAGTCGAAACAAATACAAAAACTTTAAACCTCCAAATGAGCTCAAACTAAAAATAAAATCAAACCGGGCATAAAAGAATTAAACTTTTCAAAGTGTTTTTCATATATAAACATGTGTTCGACTAGGCCAACTCTCACCAAATTATACTTGATTTTTCCAATGTGACACCCCAATCTTTTTACACCTGTTGATAGATCACCTAACAAATTATATTTGTCGTGTTTTAACATCGATCTCATAAGCTCATCTCAACACTCAAAACGAACCTTTTTAAACGCTACTCTACTGCTTTAAAAATGACTTGGATTATTTTCAAATGTTTCCAAGTGCTCTTGTGCGACTGGCGCAACTTAGAACTTATTTACTCACGATTTGAACAAGCAACGACCACATATCTTTGCATCATTCGATAGACCACCCAGCTAGTTAATTATTTTGTATTTTGAGTTCGAACTTATAAGATCTTTTCGACCCTCAAAATCACTCGTTAAAAACTGACTCACTAGTAATATAAATATAGCATTTTCAGAAATGAGTTAATTTTCGATTGGGCTTACATTCTGCCCAATAAGAATTTACAATTAAACAGCCCAACAGGCCCATATGGTATATTTTTAGAATCATAAGAATGGCCCAAGTCCAAGCCCAAAACTATTTTCATGCCCTCGCCCCTCGATTTCTTAACGGGCCTATGTATATTTCGTTAATAAGATCAATAAGCTAAAAATAAGGTGTTTTCAGAAATAAGCAGTTGACTTAATCTTTAATAAGATTGAATAAGCTCCATAAGTTTTCAGAATATTTTTCCCGTTATTTTTATACAAAAAGGACTAGAAATGTAACGCGAACTAACTAGAGGGACCAAAACTGCCAAACTATGAAACTGATGGACTGAAGCTATGAAAATAGTTTATAAGGGACTTAAATTGACATACCATTGAACTCCAAGCCTTATGTGGACATATGGACAATATTTGGATTATTATGGACTATGGACTAAACCAAGGACAAACGACGTAACGCAATTACTGTTACACCCCGTGCCCACTTATACCAAAAATTCAAAACTTTTTGACTTTGTACGCGGAAACGCTTGAACCATGACCCATACATGAACAAAAGACTTTAAATATCGATAATACCATAAGTAGTCTACTCAGACTAAAAGTAGTCTACACAGACCCGAAAGTAGTCTACACAGACCAAAGTAGTCTACATAGACCAAAGTAGTCTACATAAACTGAAAGTAGTCTACACAACTGAAAGTAGTCTACATAAGACCAAAAGAGACCCGTGACGACTTATATCCATGCCAACTCACTCAAATCCATTAACATAACATACAAAATCATTTACATAATCAATCAACCCGATTTACTACCCACAATGGGTAAAAACACTCTTATCCCAAACACCCCTTTAACTGCATAACCCTTTTTAACATCCTTTTTGACCCATTTTCCGGAAAGACAACTTCTATGACCCGACAATCAATGAAACTTTCCAGATTTCATTAACACATCATAAACATCATTTTCATACAAAAACATTAACCGTTTGACATCCCGGAAGAGTGCTTTACAAATTAGACGGGTCATGCACATAACCCGTTTTGACCCATTTTCACTACAAACAACCCATACGACCTCCATTTTACACCAAACTTGACTAACTTCATTTATTTAACATATCAAACACGTTCCAACAACACTTGACCCGTTCACTACCCAAAATGGGTAGATTTACAACTAAACCAAACGCCCCTTTTACTTTGTGCATAAACACATAAACTACACTTCGACTCATCGTTAGACTCCCAAACTTTACGACGACCTCGACACACATTATACAAACCAAAAGAAAGACTCTCGGGGGTACAACCTTGTCTCGAGCTCGGTATTCTACCTAGCTCCTAATACTTATTGTCTTCCAAATCTACTTCCAAATCCTTATGCTATAATCCAAGCCAAGTTATCCTCATCGCCATTAACCTACAAAACGGTTAGACAACTAAACCGTAAGCGATAACGCTTAGTAAGTAAAACGATAATCACATAACATCATACTTCAAATCAAACACATAAGCATCACATATCTCAAAACACTTACTTAGCTACTCCACTCTCTAATTCTTGCATAATCACCTAACATCAACTTACCATCACAACCAAATTCACCACTTAGATCCTATTCATCCTAGCACATAAGCACATATCCAATCTCTTATCACTAACCACAAAACATACATAACACATATATGTTAGACATCCATATAATACATGCCATCATCATTTTACTTACCTTGGTCCAAGCTAAACAACATCAAGAACATCATCAACAATACAATCTTCCATCATCATCATCATCCTTCACAACTAATCAAGACCTAATAACATAATAATCAAATACATAAACAAGGGTTAACAAAACCCATTAAACAAAATCATCTTTCTTACTAAATCATCATATGATCACACCTAGATCATATGATGATATCCCACTTTCCTACTCATCTACAACTTCACTAAAACAAGATAATAGATTACTTACTTGCATAAGATCATAACTAAGGAAGGCTATGGACATAAGATCTTCATCTTCTTCATCCTTGATCAATAACTAGTTTTTCCCTCTCTTTTTCCTTCTCTCTAAAAACCGGCCTCTCACTCTCTCTCAAAAATGAGAGAATTATCTAGATAAAACTAGATATAACTAGTTAGGTACAAGTTTGGGGCAAAGGCAAAGATGGTCCCTCAAGTCTCTTTTCTTCTATTTTGGCCACACTAACTTATAACACATAACTAACAATTGGCAACTTAGGTCCTTCTAGTTTATACATCACATTTCATATTACTACATGAGTCATACTTTGACTACTAGTTTGACCATCGGGTTTGACTTCCACATAACTTTGTTGACCAACCAATCACATCCAACCTTAGCATATTTCATCTAGGGTGGGGCCTACTCGTAACCGGGATACGGGTCTAACAATTCTACCCCCCTTATTTAGATTTCGTCCCCGAAATCTGTCATTCTTTTCTATCCTACACTTAGTCACCTAACTCATCTCATTCCTAACACCTTAATCCCTAGTTACTTAGTTCAACGACTTAAGTAACCTCACAACTCTGTGCATACTATAACGCATCACATGCCCTAATCTACATTACCCCCGCTTACTTTTATACCACACAACTCTCGCTTAGATTTTACATAATAATAGACTTATTTATTATTGCCAATCATCATCCTAATCCGCCCTATTACCGCACATCATTATTTCACTCGCTTTATCCTCTACCCTCATTCTTGACTACTCAATACTTAAGAAACTCGTACTAGTTGACTTTACATGATCACACCCGGCTAATACGTTCACATTCTTTTATCTTCATTCATCATCTTTTGCACCACACCGCAAGGCCCATCCTATCATCATTACAATTTCTTCATCCCATCAAGGTCCTTCTAAGTCTCAACTAAAGCCATGGCCAAATTCTAATCCTCCTATCTTAGTCCTTAAAATTTCTACAAATTCTAAACTCTCGCTTTCTACTTCTCTAACCTTACTCGTGCCGTGTCGGCAACACATAGCCCACTCGTTTATAATTCCTCATTTACATGGAGAGGCGTCCCAATCGATGTAAATCAAGAAATATAAACTAGTGGTTATGTACTCCCGACATAACACCACTACTCCTAATTCCCAACCTAACTTTTATTATTTCATTTTCATTTTATATTTCATTTGATATTTAAATTCTTCTATTTTCTAGCTTGGATCCGCTTTACTTTAACATTTTTCCCGAAAGGACTTTCACACATGCCAAGGATGTAGGCAATCTTTGCCTGTGAAGGCAATGCATTTTTATCCCGAAGGATCTTTAACATTCATCCCGAAGGATTCCTTAACATTCCTTTACTTGGGCATCCCGATGAATACCACATTTAACATTCATCTCGAAGGATCATTACATTCATCACTTTACCACTTTCACATTTTAACATCGGATCCAAGCCATAAGCACCACAAACACACATTATTACATTCGTTTATTATAGTAATTACCGCTAATCACCTTAGTAGTAATATGATAATTTTAGAACAACGCCCTTATCTCATACACACTCCTTACATTTTTAATCCGCCTTAGTTATTTTCACATCTTTACTTTACCTCTTGCATTCTTAGCCTTCGTTAATCATTTTCACATTCTTACTTCACATTTTAGTCCACTCGACTGATTTACATCTAGACTTCTCACATTTTACCAATTGTAACTCATGCATTCATTATAGTGATTACAGCGCCGTAATATGATAATTTCAAGACAACGTCTTTATTCTCACACATACTCCTCTCATTCTTTCTTACGTTTTTAATCCATCGCATTTTTTATTTTCATATCTTATCTCTCTTCTTTTAGTCTCACTCGCTTCCTTTACATATAGATCTTACATAGATCGTCAACTACAACACGTTCATTATTTATTAATAATTACAGCTAATCGCCTTAGCCGTAATATAATTATTTCATAACAACACCTTAGCTTCACACATATTCATCTCATTTTAGCTATTATCACTTAAGAAATTTCGCTCTATTTCATTATTTACTCAACTCCTATGCCTTTTTCTCAATTTGTAACTAAGTTCATCACAAACTTATTATGCCTATATTTTTATTTCATTTCTTCACCACACACATTCAACGTCACCACATGTTCATACTTATACTCCTAATACTTTAACTCTCCACTAACCCGCCTCTAATACCTCTTTAATGATCACCATGCTAAATATAAATGCTCACAAGGCCATGCCTTGATCATCCCTATCATACAAGTTACGCACTTTCATTTTTAGTCACATTTCTTATAACCCACTACTCAATCTTATTACACCTATTCACCCTCACTAACTACCATAGCACATAATCACATAATCATATAATAATTACCGAGACAGCCCGAGGTGCACGGTAATCCTATCACTCACACACCAAGTCTCCCACAACATATATCACACAAGACACATCCTTAAGTCCCCATCATACTACCCATATAACAATCACATCATTCGTTTCAAACTCTACATCCACATCCTATAACTCACAAACTATTAGCCCGCCTATCTCAAACTTAACTTAACGCGTCTACGAGTGGTTTAAGTCTAGGCAACCTAAAGTGGAAACCTAATTCACTTAAACCGAAGCTCTGATACCAAGTTGTTACACCCCGTGCCCACTTATACCAAAAATTCAAAACTTTTTGACTTTGTACGCGGAAACGCTTGAACCATGACCCATACATGAACAAAAGACTTTAAATATCGATAATACCATAAGTAGTCTACTCAGACTAAAAGTAGTCTACACAGACCCGAAAGTAGTCTACATAGACCAAAGTAGTCTACACAGACCAAAGTAGTCTACACAAACTCAAAGTAGTCTACACAACTTGAAAGTAGTCTACATAAGACCAAAAGAGACCCGTGACGACTTATATCCATGCCAACTCACTCAAATCCATTAACATAACATACAAAATCATTTACATAATCAATCAACCCGATTTACTACCCACAATGGGTAAAAACACTCTTATCCCAAACACCCCTTTAACTGCATAACCCTTTTTAACATCCTTTTTGACCCATTTTCCGGAAAGACAACTTCTATGACCCGACAATCAATGAAACTTTCCAGATTTCATTAACACATCATAAACATCATTTTCATACAAAAACATTAACCGTTTGACATCCCGGAAGAGTGCTTTACAAATTAGACGGGTCATGCACATAACCCGTTTTGACCCATTTTCACTACAAACAACCCATACGACCTCCATTTTACACCAAACTTGACTAACTTCATTTATTTAACATATCAAACACGTTCCAACAACACTTGACCCGTTCACTACCCAAAATGGGTAGATTTACAACTAAACCAAACGCCCCTTTTACTTTGTGCATAAACACATAAACTACACTTCGACTCATCGTTAGACTCCCAAACTTTATGATGACCTCGACACACATTATACAAACCAAAAGAAAGACTCTCGGGGGTACAACCTTGTCTCGAGCTCGGTATTCTACCTAGCTCCTAATACTTATTGTCTTCCAAATCTACTTCCAAATCCTTATGCTATAATCCAAGCCAAGTTATCCTCATCGCCATTAACCTACAAAATGGTTAGACAACTAAACCGTAAGCGATAACGCTTAGTAAGTAAAACGATAATCACATAACATCATACTTCAAATCAAACACATAAGCATCACATATCTCCAAACACTTACTTAGCTACTCCACTCTCTAATTCTTGCATAATCACCTAACATCAACTTACCATCACAACCAAATTCACCACTTAGATCCTATTCATCCTAGCACATAAGCACATATCCAATCTCTTATCACTAACCACAAAACATACATAACACATATATGTTAGACATCCATATAATACATGCCATCATCATTTTACTTACCTTGGTCCAAGCTAAACAACATCAAGAACATCATCAACAATACAATCTTCCATCATCATCATCATCCTTCACAACTAATCAAGACCTAATAACATAATAATCAAATACATAAACAAGGGTTAACAAAACCCATTAAACAAAATCATCTTTCTTACTAAATCATCATATGATCACACCTAGATCATATGATGATATCCCACTTTCCTACTCATCTACAACTTCACTAAAACAAGATAATAGATTACTTACTTGCATAAGATCATAACTAAGGAAGGCTATGGACATAAGATCTTCATCTTCTTCATCCTTGATCAATAACTAGTTTTTCCCTCTCTTTTTCCTTCTCTCTAAAAACCGGCCTCTCACTCTCTCTCAAAAATGAGAGAATTATCTAGATAAAACTAGATATAACTAGTTAGGTACAAGTTTGGGGCAAAGGCAAAGATGGTCCCTCAAGTCTCTTTTCTTCTATTTTGGCCACACTAACTTATAACACATAACTAACAATTGGCAACTTAGGTCCTTCTAGTTTATACATCACATTTCATATTACTACATGAGTCATACTTTGACTACTAGTTTGACCATCGGGTTTGACTTCCACATAACTTTGTTGACCAACCAATCACATCCAACCTTAGCATATTTCATCTAGGGTGGGGCCTACTCGTAACCGGGATACGGGTCTAACAATTACAGTTAAACTAAAAAGTATAAAATCTGAAAAGGACAAGGATCTATTTAATTCACTTGACATTCTTAGTTTATTCTTCATTTTTTACCCTTCACTTCATATGCATTTTACATTTTAAGTTATGCATTATTTAAAGTTTCGTTATTAGAAATATTAGTGATTTTACTTGCATATCATTTCAGCATACTTTGAGAAAGTAATATTCTGGTCGATTTAGATAAGAATCAAGACAATACTATAGATATATCATATTTTTTTTACTTGAGGCATTTTAAGCATACCACCCACTCACATCACCGATCAAATCGTTACACGATTTATCCTTTCCACATTCGTATTAGTAGTAAATTAGACTCTTAGACTTCGCTTATATTCAGGTCTAGTATTGAAGAAGTTTTCGTGATCGTTTACTTGGTCTTATAACTTCATCTTGTCAGATACGCTTCAGGTGAGTTCATGGCCCCTACTTTTACCGATTTTCTAACTATTTTTGGGGGAGATACATGCTTCGAAATATTTTACTCAATTATCAACTATATGATTTGTTTTGCAATACAATACTTTTATAAGCACTATGAAAATTCTTATGACTTACCGTGAGTCGTGGCCCCTACTTTTAACTCTTGTTTTAATAACTCTTTTGGGGGAGATACATGCTTTAACTGTTTTAAGTTACTTATATAAAACTCTCATGATTTACTCAAAATCATCCACTATGCTTTACATGTTTGAATCATACTTGAAAGGAATACATGCTCATTATATGTGCAAATTGTCTGTTTAGCTTAAACACAGAACTTGGAAGATAACATTTTTAAGCTACTTGATGTAATATGACACTAAGACTCATTGTATGCATTCATGTGACAAATGAATGTACTTCTACTTTAATATGATATTTCTACGTTTCACTATAAATAATTGCCAAGACTAAAATTACGCATGATTCACCTATATTGCCTAAGTTTACTTTATTGCCATAAAGTCCCTTGATCATGAGCCATTAATCACTGCGGTGAGCGCGAATATAGTGAACAGCTTCGAAACCTGTTAGAGGCTGACGACCTATCCCACTAAATACTGTGACGGAATGCCTACATGGTTAGTCGTATTTAGTCGCGATGCACTATATTTGAGAAAAATAGGAATTGGCAAGTTACCTATTAACATGAGGGCTATAAAAACCCATCAGTAACCCTGGTGGGGCACCGCCGTTTTACGGTACTCTGTTAACGTTTTGCGTGTCATGAGGCTTAGGGCAATATAACTTTATGAATATATGAATGTTTCATATATATCCTAGGATACAGCTGTATTTAGAAAACCACCACTTTACACGGATAGATTTCAGACTCTAAGTTACTTTTCCCACTATGTGATATGATTTTTGAATCCTGTACTTGAACTTTAATTGCTATCGTATGTGATTTAAATGAGAATTCTACAAAAGACAACCCAAAAAGCATGATATATCGTTACATTTAAAAGTTGACTCAACATTCTATTTCGAGCGTATAACAACGTAGCTCAGCTTCAATTATAATATGAAACTTATGATTTTAGAGATCATACATGATTCGCTTGTGGATTTTTATACAACGCAATTCGTTATTTATTTCATGAAGAACTATTATTTATTTCAACAATCACTATACACCTTTCAAAGAAAGATATTTTCTATCAAACTCCACGAACACACCAACCATTGTGTTGACGTTTTAAGCATGTCTTTATCTCAGGTTCACAATGAGCATGGATGGTACGGAGAAGCACGGACAATTATGAAGGCTATAAATATCATTCGAAAACCTATTTAATAAACTTTGGAACCACTGGGGACCTTACTTTGTAAACTCTGATATTCGAATGATAAATCTTTTAAAACGACCAAATTGGTGATCGTTTTCTACTATTCAACTGTTGTGCCATGAAGTAACACCCAAATTAAATTCTGCTGCACATCACGAAATTGGGGGTGTTACAGATTGGTATCAGAGCTACAGTTATAGAGAAACGGGTCTAAATGAGGTCCGAACTATAACTACTTTTACAAACAAAACATTTTATAGCCTTTCGCTCTCCGTGCTTACCATCCGCCAGACGCTTATGTGATTTCTAGATAGTTTTGCTACCCCAACACTCTAATATATTGATGTATATACTCACCAACTATTTCAAGTACTGTACCAACCACCTTTAATTATCTTATTCGTATCTTTATAGATACGTGTGAAATAAACTTTACTATATTTCCGAAAAATCCGCGCATGGATTATTGTGTGGATTGGTATGAGCGTTGAATCAGAGATTCTTAAGTAAGATGGTTTACATTGTCTCTATTTGAATGATTGGGATGCCTTTTGTTTAAATAAAGAAATTGTAAAGCGCTGAACCATGAGTTTATATTTCCTCATTTACATTGTTTGGGACGCCTCTCTATGTAAATAACGAATTATAAATAGGTGGGCTTATTTTTATCTGTAAGGGCACTAGTATGAAGCCAATAATCACGAAAATTCATCAAACACACAGCATAACTCTTATTAGAAAACATAAATATTAATACATAACGATATAATTAGCATCGGTGATGCTAACATTTCTAAGAAAGGCATAACATCCTCAATCGATTGACCCGCTATACCCATGAAAAACACCACTACACCAGCAAGAACAAGAACTACGATTAGGCTCAACACCTCGAATATCCTGTACAACAAGAATACACAAGTTAATAATACAACAAAACATTAACACATGATGTTACTATACGGATTCAAAACAACACTCTTATCGTAATACAATATCTTACTATTCTAGCCACTTGCATTAACTATTCCTCACACAAGGACAAACAAGATTTACCATCCCCTAAAAGCCGTGATTCAGCAACTTTCTCCACTTACACCGAATCCTTATTCGAATATCTCTGTGTAAGAGTCTATTATCAACAAAACTCTTTTGTTTAACGGGTGGGTTACCCGCACAGATTCTTGCCATTAGAAACCATGTGAAAATTCATAAAAGAATAACACTAGTTATTCCAAAGGAAAATTTTTCCAAGTTATGTTAACTGGGAAATAGCAAAATTTCACATAAGATTTCAATAACTTCATCCACTATTAAGACACTATGAACGACACCATGGCTCTACACATCCCTTTAACGTTGTGAATTTCATGATGCTCCCTCTAAACTCCCAGACATTGTATGTACAATGGTCTCAAAATTTCTTCGTAATCTTACCACTTTGAATTTACCACAAAACTCTAGTGGTCTCTATTTTCTTAGCAGACATTGTGAGTAAATATAGTGGCCTCTACTTTTCTTGAACACTGTAATGTATACAGTGACCCCTATACTTCAATCTCAGGCACTATAAATTCTACAGTAATCTCAATTAAAATTCAAAACACCATATTATTCAAATAAACCTGACAGAAATACTGAAACATTACAAACGATACTGGATTAAAACATCACATAAACCTAAGCCTAGACTTCAAAGGTAGTTCGGATGATCCCAGGTCTGAGAGTTGTTGGAATAATAACCGTCATCATAAGGATCAAAGCTCGCCAACTTCTCTGCTTCCCATTGAGCTTCCAACCTGCTCAGATCCCGCTCCATGTCAGAAGTCCACCCACCATCATCAACTGCCACATTCTCCTCGAAACTTGGCTGGAAATGATCCAGATGAGGCAAATGTTGTTGTTGCACAACCACCCTTGGTGTAGATGAACTTGATGCACCTTGTTGTAGTTGTGGTTGTTGTTACTGTTGTGGTGGTGGTGGATTCTGTTGTTGTTGTTGTTGTTGTTGTGTTGTTGTTGTTGTTGTTGTTGTTGTTGTCGTTGTTGTTGTTGATGTTCAACCCTAGCAGCTTCAACATTCTCTTCCAAACTCCAACGGACCTTGTTGGAAATCTGGTCATCTATTTGATGAACACAAGACCACAGCGATTCGATGACAGCAACATCCTTACAAGATTCATCATACAAAAACGTGTCGATCACATGCTTCCTACCATCTGAAATGTCTGTGCACATGGCGTAGCTTTCTCTAAGTCGTCGTTTCAGTTGTTTCGTAGCCTCAAACTGCAAAATGACCTTCACAATAGCATTTTGACGATCCACGTCACTACCCTCAGTTTCTGCCTTGATATACAGTTGAATTTGTTCAGCGGTATGTGGTAACTTACAAGCCATTGATTGTGTGTGTATGGATAACACGAGCATGCCCATGGTATTTATAAGGGTTTGAAAAATATTTTCTCAATTATTTTATTCTGAAAAATGTACCCGTTTGTATTCAAACGTTAAAAACTTTCAAAAATCCATGTCAATTAAAAACTAGCAACTAGTTCTAGGATACGTGGTAAAAATTCTGCTTTGATTTTCGCATTTCAACGCAAGAGAAAGGAACAAATCGCGTTAAACACGCCACACCATGATTTAAAAATCATGAACACGCCACATACAAATAACTCTTCTGTACGATTTGACTACTCATCCCCTAGAAGATTTTGAACCTCCTAACGTCCTCTCGAAACTCTTAGGCATTATACGAGATTTCGATGATCTAGAAACTACCTCGTAACCATATATGTCATGGAACGTATGTTCAACATTTCATATTCACCAAACCAAACTTACCCTTGAAACGTTTGGGCCTCAGCCCATAGCTACAGTACCCTAACGCACCCTTGTTTATCATTGGACAAACTTAGAACCAATTCTGTGTTGACACTAAAAACTTTATCTAACAAGTTTTTCTTTACAAAAGTTAAAGTTCAACAACTATCTTTACATTCAACAAGTCCTCATCCGAAACCCTAATTGTTAAAAATCTACTAATTACAAACTCTATGTTTAACGAATAGACTACCCCATAAATTGTGATTTTCAAAAATTATGAGTCATGTTTATTTTTCAAAACACGATAGAATAACAATGTTCATTCCAAAAACAAGATCTCGAGACAAAATAATTTATTTATAAAACTCACTTTTAGTCAACCTCAGTCAGATCCACACTCATTACCCATTACTCACTGCTCTATTATACAAAGTCGAGAAAAAAAAAATACGAAACTAGAAACTATAAGAATTCACAACAATCTATGGAAAACACAAATAACATAAATTTTATTTGAAACCATGGAAGTTAATACATAGCGAAATGATTAACATCGGAAGTGCTAACAGTACAATAAACACAATATAAGGCATACAATCTTCAATCGGTTGGCCCACCATAGAAACAACGACCCCCATCAACCCAACGAGAGCAAGAGCCACCATAGGATGAAGCATCTTGATTATTCTGCGTCATAAATACAACAAAATATTAAAAGCTATATCGAGACCTATAATTGAACATAAACAAGATTTTATTCCACATTCATTAAAGGTTACATCGACACACAACAAAACTACATTCTAACCACACTAGCCCGAGATCCTCACCCCAAAATCTTATCCACATTGATCGCTAAAATCGTGAGAGGTACGATGAACACCAAGGATGCGATGTAGTAGTCGGAGTTTTCATCAGGGAAGAAAGCCAAATAAGCGGCGATGAAAACAATGTATACGATGGCAAGGAAAATGACAAGCGGTGGCATGGTGTAAATTTTTTTTCGGAGAAGATGAAGCTGAATGAAAAGGATGGGGCGGAAAAATGAAAAAGGAAAAAGGTGGATAGGGTTAAATAGGGAATGTAAGTGGAGAAAGTACCCGTTATTTTACTATTCACGATCATTAAATTTCAAATCACTACCATTAAAAATCCCCTAGTCTCGACAATTAGAATCCTAAACATTAAGTGCTAAATACTTCCTACTTCCGGCCGCTACTTTTACTATCCGTAGCCTATAAATTAAATTATTGATCAAACATTCGAACTTATTTAGTCTAGTACAAATAAATCCAGTTGAACTCTCGCCTCTGGTCAGTCAAATAAGAAATCTCTCAACAACATCTTCCATAAACTCTCACCTCAGAACACCACATTTTTCAACACCTATCACGGACTGAACTTCGGGACGAAGTTCAAAATTGAGGGGTAGATACTGTAAGATCCTACGAAAATCCGTTATGATAATCTTTGTTAATTTATAATAACCTCGACTTACCGTTTAACAAAACCCATTTTTACGGAAAAATTTAAAATTTTCTTTTATTATTAGCATTACCACATTTCGTTTTGACAGCATACATTAAATGACCACGCATACCTCGAGACTCAGTGTTTCACAAAAATCCCATCTTCACTAAATTCAAACGTCACTAGTTATGACTAAATACCAAAGATCACATTACAACTTACCTTGATATAATACACTAATTACATTTAATTTACATTAACTATACTCTTCTTTCACTAAATTTCCTACAAACCAATCGGACCAAAAGTCCAGTCTGTTGCACGCACACCAGGCCCAACTGTTCCAGGCCCAACTCCCAATTCAATTTTTACTTTGTGATCATAAGTAGAACTCGACTCCAACCCCTAACCAAAACAGCTCTTGTTCTCTCGATTCTTAAACACAACATACCAATATTTTTGCACCATCTCGTTCACAACCCACTAGACAATATATGTACCGATTTCCAGATTCAGATATCAAGTACATCTAAGGTTTTCAAGACCTATTAGTTTGTCCCATAACCACTCCAAATCGTATAATCAAAAATCACAAGACACAATCCTATCAACCTACGCTTTTTCCTAAACATTTCTAGTAACCATAATAACATAACGTAGTGATTAAAGGACCCTTAAGACTGCAATGGAGAATGGTGGCTCGATAGTTTCATTTTGAATGAGTAGGAATAACAAACTTATGAATCAGTAAATCATGCTCAAGTAAAATCCAACAACAAGGGACAAAATACCACCAAACTTCTCAAGATATTTTGTAAAAACATGCCACCTCTCCAACAAAGAACAGTAGAAGCAAATAATTGAGAGCAACGTGTATACATTTTCTTCTATAAAACAACCTACCACCCTCTATACTACTCTCATTCTCCTCCCTTTCACCCTCACTAATCTCCTTAGAAGTCCAGTCACTTTAGCCTAAACTCAGGAAACAACCGAGCAAAGCAGAAACCTGTAAAAATGTAATTCGAACTCAGTTGATAAATTGTTTACTTCGCCCTTGTGATTTCAGTCGAACCCCACTGCCTTTTTACTACCTCTCACCCTCACCATCTCTCACACACCCTCATCCTTGTACATTCACAAATAATCTTACACATTACAAACTCATCTTACTAAGCTCATAACATCCAGAAAGTAGTGGTTCATTTATATTCGATTCGAAGAGAGAATATTTAACTCTAAAATGTTTTGGGTTCCTTCGAAGCAGCCTAAATTCCTACCGATCATACGTACAGAAATCCCTCCCTCGCTCATTGTAAGTGCTACAAGCTCATATGAATACTATATTAACGCATGGACAAGACCCATGTTTAGTTTCATATATCACTCACATTTCACTTGCACGTTAAAAATCTCCATGCATCAATTCTTCATTTTACTTAAACGTATAAATATTCACTCCTAGGTTTTCATGCATTCGATATTCTAAGAGTAACTCATAAGAGATGACGAGTCTTCACCTTGGAAGTCTCAGCAGCATCCCTCTCACGTTTACATTAGTTGCATGCATAATATAACTTGAATTGTATATATTTCTTTTCTCCATTATACGCGTACTGTTAATTATATTCGACATCATGTTTTGTTTCATATCTTGATAAGTCTAATAACCCATAAGCACGTAAGCATTTCGGGTACAATATCATACAAAGTCGAAACAAATACAAAAACTTTAAACCTCCAAATGAGCTCAAACTAAAAATAAAATCAAACCGGGCATAAAAGAATTAAACTTTTCAAAGTGTTTTTCATATATAAACATGTGTTCGACTAGGCCAACTCTCACCAAATTATACTTGATTTTTCCAACGTGACACCCCAATCTTTTTACACCTGTTGATAGATCACCTAACAAATTATATTTGTCGTGTTTTAACATCGATCTCATAAGCTCATCTCAACACTCAAAACGAACCTTTTTAAACGCTACTCTACTGCTTTAAAAATGACTTGGATTATTTTCAAATGTTTCCAAGTGCTCTTGTGCGACTGGCGCAACTTAGAACTTATTTACTCACGATTTGAACAAGCAACGACCACATATTTTTGCATCATTCGATAGACCACCCAGCTAGTTAATTATTTTGTATTTTGAGTTCGACCTTATAAGATCTTTTCGACCCTCAAAATCACTCGTTAAAAACTGACTCACTAGTAATATAAATATAGCATTTTCAGAAATGAGTTAATTTTCGATTGGGCTTACATTCAGCCCAATAAGAATTTACAATTAAACAGCCCAACAGGCCCATATGGCATATTTTTAGAATCATAAAAATGGCCCAAGTCCAAGCCCAAAACTATTTTCATGCCCTCGCCCCTCGATTTCTTAACGGGCCTATGTATATTTCGTTAATAAGACCAATAAGCTAAAAATAAGGTGTTTTCAGAAATAAGCAGTTGACTTAATCTTTAATAAGATTGAATAAGCTCCATAAGTTTTCAGAATATTTTTCCCGTTATTTTTATACAAAAAGGACTAGAAATGTAATGCGAACTAACTAGAGGGACCAAAACTGCCAAACTATGAAACTGATGGACTGAAGCTGTGAAAACAGTTTATAAGGGACTTAAATTGACATACCATTGAACTCCAAGCTTTATGTGGATATATGGACAATATTTGGACTATTATGGACTATGGACTAAACCAAGGACAAACGACGTAACGCAATTACAGTTAGACTAAAAAGTATAAAATCTGAAAAGGACAAGGATCTATTTAATTCACTTGACATTCTTAGTTTATTCTTCATTTTGCACCCTTCACTTCATATGCATTTTACATTTTAAGTTATGCATTATTTAAAGTTTCGTTATTAGAAATATTAGTGATTTTACTTGCATATCATTTCAGCATACTTTGAGAAAGTAATATTCTGGTCGATTTAGATAAGAATCAAGACAATACTATAGATATATCATATTTTTTTTTTACTTGAGGCATTTTAAGCATACCACTCACTCACATCACCGATCAAATCGTTACACGATTTATCCTTTCCACATTTGTATTAGTAGTAAATTAGACTCTTAGACTTCGCTTATATTCAGGTCTAGTATTGAAGAAGTTTTCGTGATCGTTTACTTGGTCTTATAACTTCATCTTGTCAGATACGCTTCAGGTGAGTTCATGGCCCCTACTTTTACCGATTTTCTAACTATTCTTGGGGGAGATACATGCTTCGAAATATTTTACTCAATTATCAACTATATGATTTGTTTTGCAATACAATATTTTTATAAGCACTATGAAAATTCTTATGACTTACCGTGAGTCGTGGCCCCTACTTTTAACTCTTGTTTTAATAACTCTTTTGGGGGAGATACATGCTTTAACTGTTTTAAGTTACTTATATAAAACTCTCATGATTTACTCAAAATCATCCACTATGCTTTACATGTTTGAATCATACTTGAAAGGAATACATGCTCATTATATGTGCAAATTGTCTGTTTAGCTTAAACACGGAACTTGTAAGATAACATTTTTAAGCTACTTGATGTAATATGACACTAAGACTCATTGTATGCATTCATGTGACAAATGAATGTACTTCTACTTTAATATGATATTTCTACATTTCACTATAAATAATTGCCAAGACTAAAATTACGCATGATTCACCTATATTGCCTAAGTTTACTTTATTGCCATAAAGTCCCTTGATCATGAGCCATTAATCACTGCGGTGAGCGCGAATATAGTGAACAGCTTCGAAACCTGTTAGAGGCTGACGACCTATCCCACTAAATACTGTGACGGAATGCCTACATGGTTAGTCGTATTTAGTCGCGATGCACTATATTTGAGAAAAATAGGAATTGGCAAGTTACCTATTAACATGAGGGCTATAAAAACCCATCAGTAACCCTGGTGGGGCACCGCCGTTTTACGGTACTCTGTTAACGTTTTGCGTGTCATGAGGCTTAGGGCAATATAACTTTATGAATATATGAATGTTTCATATATATCCTAGGATACAGCTGTATTTAGAAAACCACCACTTTACACGGATAGATTTCAGACTCTAAGTTACTTTTCCCACTATGTGATATGATTTTTGAATCCTGTACTTGAACTTTAATTGCTATCGTATGTGATTTAAATGAGAATTCTACAAAAGACAACCCAAAAAGCATGATATATCGTTACATTTAAAAGTTGACTCAACATTCTATTTCGAGCGTATAACAACGTAGCTCAGCTTCAATTATAATATGAAACTTATGATTTTAGAGATCATACATGATTCGCTTGTGGATTTTTATACAACGCAATTCGTTATTTATTTCATGAAGAACTATTATTTATTTCAACAATCACTATACACCTTTCAAAGAAAGATATTTTCTATCAAACTCCACGAACTCACCAACCATTGTGTTGACGTTTTAAGCATGTCTTTATCTCAGGTTCACAATGAGCATGGATGGTACGGAGAAGCACGGACAATTATGAAGGCTATAAATATCATTCGAAAACCTATTTAATAAACTTTGGAACCACTGGGGACCTTACTTTGTAAACTCTGATATTCGAATGATAAATCTTTTTAAACGACCAAATTGGTGATCGTTTTCTACTATTCAACTGTTGTGCCATGAAGTAACACCCAAATTAAATTCCGCTGCACATCACGAAATTGGGGGTGTTACCCGTACAATTATTCTACCTATTCCGTTATGCCTCCTGATACGTTTGATGGTTCGGTATGTGCTTCTCTGATTATTAGCAAGTTCCTTAGTTTGTTCAGAATCTGGATAGAGTTGATGAAGTTTTATCGCTTAGCATTACCTCCGTATTTGCCTCATGTGTATATGTGTTCATGTATCTCTTCGTGAGATTACATCTGTCATCTGCTACGTATTTGTTTTGTATTCGTTGGATCAAATTTGTTATGATTAGTGTTCTATTCGATAGCTTGGGGCTATCCTAGTTGTCGGGGTCGAGTCATGAGAAATAAAACTATTCCGTTTGTAAAGATGCTTTTGGGAAGAACCTCTCCGAGCGTGAGGCTAGTTATTGTCATATCCTTCATGATTTGGTATGTCTCCATCTAACTGTTGCGACATCAAATTTCGAGGAAATTTTTCTTTTTAGAGGGGCAGAATTATAACACCCTAGATTTTTAATTAACATTTTTGGATTATAATCTAAAGTTTGTATTAAAAAAAAAAAAAAAAAAAGAAAAGAAAATTATTGTGGTTGCTTAAGTTCGTGTTCGATAAATTTGAGGATCCTGTTAGTGTTTCGTATACATTTAAGCTTTATAATTCCTTTTGATTTTGAAGTAACTCACATGATAGAATGAGGGTTATAGAAATTTGATAGTAATCTGTAATTTAGAGTTTTATGATGATTAGAATATTAGGTTAAGTGTTTATACGATAATATACAAGATTAATCATGTTAGGGTTAGTAAATATACGTTTCTGAAATGGACAGTTTTAAGGGCTGAATATGTTAACACTAAAACATGAGTTTCATAAGTGTGTAGTACTGGTTCTTTGCTTGTAAACCTTGTTTAATGTCCTAATTAAATTTTCCAATTGGTTTGGAGCGAATTGGAGTTGTATTGGTCATGTTTATGAATTTATGGAATCATGTGTCAAACCTGAGTTTTGGGAACTTAAAAATCAGTCGGTGTTTATGAATTTTATTTTTCAAACCACAAGGGACTGGAAGCTCTCCTTTTACAGGTAGAATATTTAGGATATAAGAGACTTACTGGAATTTTAATATTATTTTCTGAAGGGTTCTCTTGGGGTAACCAAATGCAAACTTTCTGGCTGTCTGTGCAGTCATTTTTCTGGGCAGGTCTGCGAAATACGATTTTTGAAACGGTATTATCACTTTGAAATAAAATCTAATAAAATTACAGTAGGTGCTCAGCATGTATAGGTATCTGTGATAAAAATATTAGCTTCCCGACAGACACTTAAGTATGGTTTAAAATTCATAAAAATTAGGACCAGAATAAGATAAAATCTGAAATATATTATAAGTTAAGGATTTAGTGTAAACTAACCCCATTTAGTGTGTTTTGACCTAAATAACATTTGTAACGTTAATGCGGATACTTTTGGTCATATGTTAACCTAATTTTTTGATAATGAAACCCTAAGTTGTTAAATTTTGAAGTGTGACCCGAGGTTGGAAACTTACTGAATCTGGAAACTTACTAATTTAGGAAAGTTGCTAATTATGGAAAGTTACTAATTTGGGCAAGTTACTTAATTCGGGAAACTAACTTAATTTGAAAAGTTACTAAATTGGGAAACTTACTAAATATGTAAAGTTACTAAAAATGGAAAGTTTCTAAAAATATAAAGAAACCCTAAATATGGAATAAGAATAACCATAAGCAGTAAACTTGTAAAATGAGCTTATAAGTAATATGTGATCATTAATTTGTATAGGTTCTGTGAAGAAGGAGTAGTTCCTATTCTGAGTGCTTTCCTATTTTGTTTGAGTTGCTTTGCATAAGGTACAGATATTCTACCCTTTCTCAGTAAGGGTTCTGATCTCATGACTTCTCGATCCTTGACTTTGATTTGTTTACTTTGCCATGATCCCATTTGATATAAGTCATTGCTATGATTCCCTTGATATGATTCAGTTGCTATCCATTCTGTTATGATGATCTGTTTATTATCTCCTTGATTGAGATTCTGTTCAGTTGATTATGTTATGATTGCTTATCATGGCTAGTTTTGTTCTGTTATGTTCTGTTTCCCGAGCTAACTAGCCATGGAGGTACCATGGCCATGTCATTGAGACACGAATGGCATGACACTTTCTGTGGAGGTGTTATTGATCCACGGCGTTCCCTTCTGTTATGATTATATGATTATGGCGCACGTGGCCATTCTGTTATATGTATGTATAGTCTCGTACTTGCATATGTATTCTGTTTTGCAGGGAGCGTATGGATGCATCCTAGGTATACGATTTGATATGGATATGATTTGATATGACTTTGTGACTGGTTGTACGTGCCATGTACCCCATTTCAATTATGGGAGCTAGCTACTCCATTTGGTACTTGAGAGGTCTCCCCTCTCCGTACACTTATGATTTGATATGATATGTATATGTGATTATGTGGTCTATTCGAGTGGCTATTTTAGACAGGCTCGTGGCTATCCTATATGTTTCTTTGGTCTATTCGAGTGGCTCATTTAAACGCGTTCGTTGCCGTTCTTATTTGATTCATTATGATTATCTGATTTATATTATCTTGATTCCCCATTCCGTTTGACTTATGATATCTATGCCTTTGATTCGTATGATTCATCTTCGTTCACTTATGCTTATTACCTATCTGCTTTGTATATATATATATATATATCTGTTCACTGGGCTTTTTAAGCTCAGCCGGATTTCTTTTCCTGCGGCAAGTTTTAGGTTAGAAGCTGGGTATGAGTAAAGAGTGCATAGGAGCTCTTAGTGGACTACCCTAACAATATATCACATTTGCATTTGGATTAGACTTTGGAGTTATCTACCATTTAGATTTGATCCAGATTTGTATTCTATTTTGATAGTCAGTATGTTGTAGATTTATTATGTCCTTAGTTTCATTTTAAACATTTTTAACCATGATGTTTATAAGTCTTCCGCTTGCGTTTGTGTGTTTTGATTGACACCATAATGTGGCATTTTGACCTTGTCGGGATGGGGTGTTACAGCAATATTGGATAAAGTGAAAGCTATGTGACGTTTGCATTTTATGAGAAATTTGGAGATGGAAAGTATGAAGTAGATAAGTACAATAGAAGGATACCAAGGGATGTTAAGATTGACATCCATGGTTACAATTTTACTATGGACTTGATTATTGATGAATATGACGACACTACGGATCCTTCCGTTGTGTTTGGAAGGAATTTCTTGGTAGCAACTAAGTGTACTCTTGATATTGGTTTAGGAGAGATGCAACTTAAGATTAGGGAATTGCAAGATGATAAAGATGTTGATTGGTTGATTGAACAAATGGAAGAGGCTTGTGAAAATGAAGATGGTACTTTAGGGAGCACGAAAATAGTCAAGATGGGAAAAGCTTCTCGTCTAAAACAAAAATTCCCACCATTCAAAGGTCTTATACCTGCACCATCATCACTACCACACCCTACTACACTACTCAAGGGAGAAAGTTCTTCCAACCCAACACCCTCACCAAAAGAAACACCACCCAAAGAAACCATTGATGAAGCCAAATGTGTGGAAGAAATCACCACAAAATTCAAGGAATTACTTAATGAGAAACCCATACTCCATGTTTTGGAGCACTATGCTCATTATAGGAAACGACTTGATGAAATTTCGGTTGAAAAGATGAAACTTGACAAGAAAAGTGTGATTGAGGAAGAGGAAGAAGAGAAAGTTATGAATAAAGGTTTGCCTAAGAAGCTAAGAAGGAGGATCCGGGAAACTATCTTATCCCGCTTAAAGTTAATGGAACCATCGCACTAAACGCCTTAGCCAATACCGAGGCAAGTGTGAGTATCATGCCATATAAACTTTATAAGCTTTTGGAGTTAGGAAGAGATTGTCCTTCTAATGATGTTTTGTTAATGGCGGAAAATACCATGGCTAAAGCCTATGTAAAAGTTAAGAACGTAAGGCTACCAATAGGATTCCCAACCTACTTGTGTAACTTCTTGATCTTACATGTGCCTATTGATAAGGAGATGCCTATGTTGGTTGGTCGTCCGTTTTTAGTACATGTGGAGCCGTAATTGATAATGGTAAAGGGACGATGGAGATTGATGATGGAGTTGCTAGGAGAATTTATCATGCTAAGAAAAGGAACAAGATTCTAGCGGATGAGGAATCGGACGAGGAAGATTGGTTGGACATGTTTGATATTGGCCATGATAGTGAAGGAAACCCGGAATATGGAATAACCGCACCATCGTTTGAACATATTAAGGATGATATGTAACGTGCCTTGGCTATGGAAAACTATTTCAATCCTTTCAAAAACATAATTGTGTATAAAAAGATGGTTGAATTTCTTGGTTCTTTGCCAATCCAACTCAAGAATATTGAGTGGACATCCGATGGCTATAGTAAGTATCAAAAAGTTGAGGGAGACAAGGTTTGGCATACTAAGATTGAGATCACTAGCCCAAGTGGACGTAATTTCAATCGTTCGTTTAAAACAAGGGAAACCGATAGGATACTTTCGGGAAAGTTCAATTCGGAGGATATTCTACGTTTCGGGAACTATTTTGATTGAAGAAAGCGTTGTGAGGAATAAAGAAGCTTATCGCTAAGCTCCCGCTCATTTTGTCTTTGATGAGCCTTATTATGATTGTTTGCATTTTGATTATTTTGGATTATCTCGTCATGTTTCGCATTTCTATGTTATTTTTAATGTGTTTTAGCTTTATAAGCTTTATAAGCTTTTATTAATATGAAGTATTTTAAGATTGTGTTATAGTGTTTTTAGTTTGTTTAGTTTGTTTAATTTAAGTTTATTGAAAATGTTTGAAGTGTTTATGAGTTGTGGTAATCATTCAAAATTATTGAGAAATTGAGGAACGATTTTGTTTAAGTCGGGTTTTTGCTAAAAATTTCATCAACCTACGGTTGAAGTACCAACCCACGGCTTAAGTCCTCATTTTTACCAAACAAGAAAAACACCACAAAACACCAACACTTTCAACATCATTCCAATTGATTGGGAGATTGAAGTTTAATACTTACATTGAGTTTCTAAGGATTCCATGGCATCAAAAAGAGTAAGTAACACCATCCAATTACTTTAATTTGTTCTAAATTTGAATTTGATTTCTAGGGTTTTGAATTGGGCAAATTTTATATAGTTCGAATTGATTGAATTTCTTTGATGGGTTTACTAGAGGATTGATAATAGGTTTGATTGCAAGTGAAATTAGATGAATTGGTTGAGTATTGAATGAGAATTTGAGGTTTTGAACTTTAGGGTTCATGATGTCAAATTTTTGGGAATTAGAATCAAGATTGATTGGATTTCTTGTGGTATATGGTTAATGATTAGTGTTTGTATGCTATTTGATTAATTATATGGATCACTTCTTTGTTTGATTTTGATTTGATTCAAGGATTTTTGAGGTTTTGAAGTTAAGAGGATAAGGAGAATTAAGCCAATAGAATAAGCACTAATAAGCCTAGAGGAGAAAGGTAGTAACTTGTTAAGAAGTGGGGATGAGCCAGAAAACCCGTTTGTGATGTTGATGTGCAGCAAAAGGCGGCTGGCATAGCCAACCGCCGATTCAGACACCACCAGACCCACCCAACAGTCGGTTCAAGATTGAGCCGTGGCGGTTGAGCCTTTTCGGTCCCACAAACAAAACGCAACCGCCGGTTCAAAGCTGAGCCGCGGCGGTTGGTGTTAGGCTGTGTAAAAAAAAAAAAAAAATCTTTTGCTCTTGTTTTGCAAGTTTAATCCTTTAGCTCCAATATTTCTTGTGGCTTGTTTTGTTGTGTTTTTGTAGAAATGTGTAAGAGAAGCTACTCAAGAGGAAGAGAACACGCTCATTGCTTTTTACACAAAACAAGGTCGAGCCATGAAAGAAGGTAGTCTCATGCCGATTACTAGTGAACACTTGAAGTGGGGAAGCCTAAGCAAGGAGGCTAGAGAAGTTGATGGATGTTAGCAACACAACATCATTTAGTGCATTTGGTTTCGCTTGTGTGGGGATGATCATGTGTTGACTTTGCCGGAATTTGGGAAATTACTTGGTTTGTATGATGATAATGACCTTGCTGAAGAGGAGTTTGTTGTTCATTTTGGTAAGTTGGAAAGGGAACCACTAAAGTATGATGGTACTAAGATTTGGAATGAGATTGGAGATCCGAGTAGTTCAAGACAAAGGTGACGGAAATTCATTCGCCAATGGCGAGGCTTTTGCGCAAGATACTTGTGACATCATTTGTACATCGAGGTAATAGCCAAGACAAGGTTCATCAACCGGATTTGTGGTTGATTGAAATGATGATGAGTAGTCATGATGGAAAGAAGTTGAAGATGAATGTGGCATGGACCTTGGCAGTTTATTTGTCCAAGAGGGCAACCCTTATGTCAGAGCATGGTTTTATCAATGGAGGCCATTATGTGCCAAAGATTGGAAGAAGTTTGGGGTATGCTACACAAAGTGAGTTGAATAGGATTACGGTAATGAAAGATTGTGAGAAACTTGATAAGAAGAGTTTGAAATGTTTGCTTGATCATGATAAGATGTTTTTGGTTGAAACTATTGCAAATGTGGCTCATAACCAACCACCACCACAACGTATGGAAAAACCTTCGAGACTTGATTCGGGATGGGGTGAATGGCATGCGAACTTACCACAAGTTGATAAGAGAGAAGTTTGGAGAGATATGTCTATGATGAGGATTGGACATCAAATGGATTATTGTGCACCGATTCTCACACACCTTGGTCACCAAAGTGTTCCGCCATATTCTTTTCCAATGACTTATGACCCGCCTAGTGTTCCACCTTACCCATACCCATATACACCATACCCATTGCAACATGTACCTTACCCAACATCATCTAGTGCATTTCAAGGAAGTGAAGGGTACAATGTTAATCATGAGGGGTTCATGGGTTATTATTCTTCTGATGTGGGGACTAGAGGTTATGAAGCAGGAAAATCGTCTGGAGGTGTTGGCATTGGAGCATTGGTTGATTATCGAGGAGATGACTATGAGGACATGGATGACGAATGATTTTGACTATTATTCGAGGTTTTATGTGATGTGTAATGGATAATTATTCTATCTTCTCCCTAGTACTTTATTTCTGAATTATTATTATGTGATGTAGGATTTATTATTATTATTTAGGATTTTATTAAGCACTTTATTATTATTATTTTTGTGTGTTTGTTTTTGTATGTTTTGTGCATGTGTTTATTTTTCAGGTTTGAGATACCATGGAATTATTGCTTATTCATATGGTTGGTACATTTTGGAGTTTGGAGTGACCAACTCATGCGTTAAATACCAAATATGGATCTCGCATGATTTTTCGGTGATATCATTTACTACTTTATTTTCCCTATTTCCTTTGCTTTGAAGTTAATTTTTCACATTGAGGACAATGCAAAACTTAAGTGTGGGGGAGGGAAGTAAATAGTGAAAATGATCTTGTTTTTAAATTTTTTTGTGATTATTTTGGAGTTTATTTTATTGCCCTTAAGGAAATTAGTTGTTTTTACACTTAAAAGATTATATCTAATTAAAACAACTTGGAATTTTCCAATAGCATAAAATGGCAATTTGAAAATTTTAACGTATCTCGATTAAGTGAAGCGATCCGTTCTTGGGATTGATAACATTACTTGTGCATTTATAGCCTATTCTACAAATATGTGAGGATTTGAGCCTATCATTTGAAGCATATCTTTATGCTTAAATTCTATTTTCTTGCTATGAGTGTGCCGGTGATTGAATTGATTCTAGAACTTGTGCTTGTTATGCATTACGAATTCCAAACTAAGGTCAAATTCGTGTGATATAGATGAATTTAAATGATAAGAGGCAACTTAGGATTTATATATTAGCTAGCCAAATCGGCTAGTTAACCACTTTTTATGGACCCATTTGTTAGCGCTCATTTTAGCGCTAGATACCCTTAGTTCACCCTTTGAGCCATTCTTTTCGTTTTGTTACATCCAGAAAATACAAAAAGATTTTACACCTTTAAACTTTAGCCTAACCTTTTTGTCAAGTCAAATCGATGAATTACTTGTTGTTGGCGTGAAGAAGTTTTTTTTTGATGATTATGAGCTTACACTTTGTATTTCGGATATACCTTTCCGACGAAGACGAAGGTAGCTACTTCTTATTTGTATTTTTGAGGTATATGCTCATCCAAAGTGTGGGGGATATGAATATATATATATATATATATATATATATATATATATGATGAAAAAGAAGTATTGTGAGTTATCGAATAGCCAATGTGCTAAGACATGATGTTTATATGTATGGTGATCGATGAAAGAAATCAAAAGAGAAGGGGAAAAAGTTTATTCGGAGGCTATAATCATTTTGGGATACTGATGAGTGCGCGATGTGTCGTTGCGGTTTAGCAGTATTAATGCCTACTCAAGTTTTAAATTTATATTTAGCCTACTTATCAATAACACTACACTTAACGAGCAGTGTACCCGGTCAGTATGAATATAATGGTAAGTAGAGTGTCGATCACTAAGAGTGGAACGTATTATCTAGTTATTCTAATCAGTATTTTAATATGCTAAGTTAGCTATACAACCTAATATAACGCAAGGAGGTTCAGCCTGAGAGACTGGCACGGTTTGGTTATGATTAAATAGAAAACTAAACTAATGAGCACGAATCAGCGATTAGCACACACGTACACAGATAGATACTCGAGATAATAAGAAGACCTGTCCTGATAATTAAGTAACTTGTCACTTGTTTTATTGCTAGATTTGTATGAAATCTATATAATTAAACCTTTCTCGTTGGCTCTAATCTTATCGGCGAGTAAACCCTTAATGATTACTTATGTCTATCCTATTTATTCAAGAGACGCTAAAACAAATAGGCGAGGAAGGGGCATGGCCACCCAAGCAAGACTCAGCTAGACACAGAGGTTATCAATGCACTAATAAAAGTCACCAAAGACATCAACATATAAACTTTAATTAATGAGAAAGCAATATTAAGGGGAGTGCATGATCTTCCGTAGTCACATGACACAAGCCCATCAATCCTAATGAATTAAAGTGTACTAAAACAATAAAACAAAACTACTTAATGAATTGAATACATGCAGGACCTTCTTACAGCTCTTGTATCTTTGTTTGAGGTGTGTCTTGTGCTGCTTAGTCGTCTGAATTCGGCTTCGGTCTTCGAGCGCTAAGAGTCTTCGAGAGTTAAGAGTCTGAGAGCTTTCAAATTCGTCTGTCCTTGGGGTATTTATATTTTCTGTCTGAGGGGTCGATGCGGCGCATAGAGTTGATAGATGCGGCGCATTGACTTAACTTCGCGTGGGGTCCAAGATTAATATATTCTGGAATATTCGTACACCGTCTTTAGATGCGGCGTGTCTTGATCTTTGTATGCGGCGCGTGTACTTAAGCTGTCTTGGATTGTAACTTGTGAAATCTTGATAGTGATACGCCGTATGTTAGAAGTATATTGCGGCGTATCTGGAGTAGAACGACCTTGATCTTCTTCTTTGACGAAAGTTTCATATGCGGCGCATGACAGAATTGCATGCGGCGCATTCTTCAAAGTCAGGCAATGGTCTTCGAATTCATCTAAGTATGATACTGCGTCGTATCTATTGAGTGAGATACGGCGCATCTTCTGGATTTCAGTAGACTTTTAACATCTCGCTTGTTTTGCTCCATAATTAGTCCAAAATCGCCAAGTTTCACATAATGCTTGTTTTTACCTGAGAATTACTAAAGTAAACATTAATGTATCGATTCTCATGTATAATATAATAAAACAAGTCAAATAAATAGGATAAATGATGATAATAAAATGTACTTATTTGAGTTCATCAAATATCCCCCCACTTGAACTTTACTTGTCCCCAAGTAAAACTTTGAATTAATCGTACGAAAATGTATCCTAAAAGATATTAGGATTTATTATTATATTTAAGCACGTATTCGTTTTGTCATAATCACACTACCAAACACTTAACGAAGTAGAAACCAAAACAATTTTTAATGTAAAACAATTCTAAATCGTTTAGTTGCTTAGTCGTGATGAATACTCTATCATAGGCTTGGCAAGTATACGCATCTCCCCCACTAAAGCCAAGGAGTAACAAGTATAAAGCGGTAAAAAGGGTTTGTTGGTTAAGGGTTGATCATCCTTTTTAATCTCTATCGATCTCATATTCCAGAAAAAGCGACAAAATTACAAATACATGATCGAATCCACGACCACGATACTTGCAATTGCTCAAATCCTTAACTCGAATAGGCTAAAGATATGACCAAGTAATCTTCACCAATAATATTATATCAAAAAGGGCGACAAAATCATAAATACATAGCCGAATCCACGACTACGATACTTAAGATTGCTCAAATCCCTAATCTCAATAAATCAAAGGTTTGGATGAAGAATGATATAGGGTATGGATAATATTTGGGATACAAATTGGTGTAAAATGAAAAATAAACAAAACAGATAAATTAAAATCCTAAGTGTGGTTAATCACTTTCCCAACCATCCCATGAATAAGACTCATATCATTGAATAACTCACGCTTTAACACTTGAAACACACGCTTTAGGTAGACACGAATTATACTTAACAAAATCTCAATCAAAGAATAACTTTAGTTGGCGTTCCCATAACGGCCAACTCCCATTCAATCCATAAATATAATATACAACAACAAATAGTGGTGATATCTCCCACTTAATACAAAACTTTACATAAGTTGGTTAAAACAAACTTCTAACTTTTCCTTTTTCTTTTTCTTTTCTATTTTTTCGATTTTTTTTTGACATCAACATATGTGTAAAATTTCACAACTTTTCTATCACTATTTTTCCAGATAATTTTTCCATACTCTTCATACTTTCAGAAATAACTGTAATAGTGAAAGTAGCAAACACACGAAAAATAAACTAAAAGTTATACAATATTTACTTTCATACCAATTGCATTGTGCAATTTCCCGACCTAACCAAAGATAATGAATTACGCACGCGAACACAGGTAATGTAAGGAAACATACTTTTCCTAAAGCAATTAACCACGGATTTTAATCTACAGGGTAGGCTAAGGTGTAAGGGTGTATCGAAACATTATAACAAAGGTGTAAGAAACGAAAGGAATGGCTCTGAGGGTTTTTCTAGGGGTATCTTACTCTAAAAGTGAGAGTAACAAAGGGTTTATACGGGGGTTAACTAACCAGTGTAGTTAGTTAATATCACATAACATATAAAGGCTATTTGGGTGTAATCCTAGAAATTTACCAATTTAGACAAGTCACTCCAATTATATAGATAATACTCATTATGGTGGTCTCGAATAGTATACAAGCCAAGTTCTAAAGTTTACAAGTCACCAGCACACTAAAGTTTTAATATTTTTGAAAGAATAGAGTTATGTGTGCGGTTATGTAATTTAGACTTTAAACAAAAACATGCTAAAAAATTTTAAATTTTGATATATTAAGCGCATTTTAAGCATATTTTGAAAAAGTTTAGGACAAGTAAGTGTTCTAATTCTCCGTCCCCCCACTTAAGTTAAACAACGTCCTCATTGTTTGTGTCAAAGGTTAAAAACTGGAAAATAAAAGAATTAGAACAGAAAAACTCCCCTGAGATTTGCTCGGTATGATCCTCCATTATTCGTATAAGAGCAAAAATCAACTTTCTTGTGGATTAGAACGTTTAAGCTTCATAGATGATGTATCCACAAAAAAATGCAGGAATCTATAATACCATTTAGACTTTAACACACCTGAGTTAAGAAGGTTCAAACTTGCATAATACATTAGTAGTTAGTAAAAATAAAACCTAAAAAATTAAACTGTAAATCATCAGGTCAGTCGATACGCCGTATCTTATGGAAGAAGATACGCCGTATCGAGCCTGGAATAAATACGAAATAAAATAAAATAAAGGATAGGATGCGTTGCATCTGTTTTACTAGATGCGGCGCATGTATTTAGCAAACAGACTGTTAACAGTCTGTTGTAAAATGGGTACGTTTCACGGTTTACCTCTCGGGTTCTCTCTTTCACTCATGCTGAATTTAATGCCAGTCTTCATCAAACATAATAAGAAGCATAAACTGAAACATTAAATAAATACACGATAATAGAATTCAGTACAATCCCAAAAAGAATAAAAATGTATGAGGAACAATGTCAATAAACTCAAACATATGAGATCAAGGATGTGGGGAGTCGTCTCCTGCAGCCGAGTGAGTCCCTGAGGTGCTAGCATCATCGGTCCTAGGTTGGACTCTGCGTGAGGGGAGCCGGGACTATGTGATCATGCCTCTAACGTAAGTGCCATCAGGGCGAGTATGGCTCGTGCCCTGATGCTCTAAAATCTGACTCACACTCCCAACTAGCCAACCTAAATCCCTCCTGACTACAGTGAGGTCAGCCCTCATACCGTCAACTACGCCCCTCAAAGCTCTCACCTCCCCCTCAACTCTCTCTACTCTCTGACCCACAGAACGTGCAACTGGTGGTGGGGGTACCTGTGGCTCCTCTTGAGCTGGAGCAGCAGCTGGAGCTCCCTGGGGATCTCCCTGCTCCGGCTCATCCTCTGCTTGCCTCACGGGGCCCAATGCCACCCAATAGCATCCCCCCCATGATCATCTCGCAAATCCCCAACCTGACCAAATAATCCTGCCCAATAACCGGCAAACTGGTCACCTCAATCTCTAAACCAGCAGGGATCTCATAATCAATCACACCAAAATGTCGGGCCAATCTAGACACAAAATGCCCCCCGGTCATCTGGCTCCTCCTGTCTCTCCCTAAGGCTCCTCTATGAAGGAAATGTGCCAAAAAGTGAGGGATGTTCACCACCAATCCCTCATCCATGCTCCTGAGAAGGAAGAGATCAAGAGTGGTCACCTTTTCAGGTGACTGACCTCTCCCAGCAATAGTCAATGCAATCATCCGGTGGCACAATCTCCTCATAGGCTCCCTAATGAGTGTGTAGGATGGGGTGGCAGTGGTGGAATCACCCCCAGAGGATATCTTCTCCCAGTAATCACCGAGCAACATCCTATCTGGAACTGCCCGTAAGCTCTCAGCCCAGTATCTGGCAAACCCAGCGGATCCAATCTCCGCCTCAGTGTGTAATCCCCTGGCCAAAATGAAATGCCGCATCGACATCTGCCTGTGCACCCCACCTAACCTGAATACCAGAGTGTCAGCCGTATCAATCTCCATATCGGTCTCCTTGTAATGAACTGTACTAAAGAACTCTAGCATGAGCTCCCTAATCAGAGGCTCATCAATACCGAACAACCTCTCCCATGCATATGACCTAAACACAACATCATCATCATCATCCCTCACTACCATCTCCAACCTATCATGAAGACCACCAGCTGCATTCCCTCCGTCAATCAAACCAACACCCTCAAAGTCCAAAACCGGAACCCTAAAGATTTTCCTAAAGAAAATCTCCCTAAGTCTCCGTACATAATCAGCCTCAGTATCAGGTGTAAGTCCCATGGTCTCGAAACGGAGCCACATATGCCTGTGTTCAACGTCTGGTAATGCCATCTGAAATAAATTTTAAGGTTAGAGAACAGTTCTGAAATATGGTCGATACGGCGCATCCTTGAGGAATCAATGCGGCGTATCTAAGTTCCATAAAAGAGATGCGGAGTATGCAATATAATACGGCGTATGGAGGATGCGTCGTATCTAAATTAAGTAATACGTCGCAACAATGTTGGAAATATTTAAATTAAAAATAGGTTGTTACGCCGTATCAAGTAACTTAGATGCGCCGCATCTGGCAATGTATTAGTATAAAACAAAGGGGGTAAGGCACGTTTTCCAAGAATCCGGCCCCGTGACGTAAACTCCCACTTAACATCACGGTTCCATTTACCCATATATCAACATCTAAAAGTTCCAATTACCACAACATTTCATTTTCCCTCCAAAGTTCAAAAATAATCTCCCCGAACCCTAATTTTTAGTCAAATCAAATCGGTTTGAAATTCAATGATCTATCCAAAATTAATATAGGGGAAATCACCTAGTCCAAGTTCTAATCAAATCCCCTAAATTTTCCATCATATTCGATATATAGCATAAACCCTAATTTTTAAATTTAAACAAAATTAAATAAGATTATTACCTTATGTCGCGATTAGGATTCGGTCGAGAATTCGGATTAGAAGGTTTGATTTGAGAAAAGAACTTAGATTGAAGGGTTTAATTCGGTCAAGTGGTGTGCGTTTTAACTGTGTGTAAATTGGGTAAAACGTGGAAATCCGGCGCATCTCTTTCATATTTATAGGGCAAATACGATGCGCTATATCGCATAATTGTCATGCGCCGTATTTATCTAAATTCGTTGACTGGTCAATAAGTTTTAATTAGTCAGAGATAAGGCGCTTAGAATACTAAGATCCGCCGTATTGTTGTGCCAGTGAAAAAAATTTAAATAAGGAACGTACCTTGGCCTCCTCAACGCGTTTCCTTATACATCAAATTTGGGGTAAAACGGTATACCATATGATATAAATAAATTCAAGATAAGAACAATAAGCATATCCGTTTTATTAATGATTATAATCTTATTGTTTAGTGGATAATGATTTACTCCAAGGTTAGGAGCAAATATCGTTTTAAGCTTACAAAATTGAGATTATATTCGGGAGAGGTTTCGTAGAGAACTCTCCTTAAGGCTAGGTGAATAATTGTAGAGGGTACCTGGAATTCTATTTCAAGAATTTAAGATGCTCAATGTTACCAGTACTGAGTTCTCCTCCACTCTTGTCGTCTTATTATAGCCTTCCAGTCATCGAAGGTTGATCTCTCCAGCTAGCATCTCTTAGTTAGGTTCAGAATGTAATCTTCCATAGTGATGCTTAAGCCATCATTTATTCTAAAAGTAAACCAACTTGTGCACGAGAGTAGTGAAACGATTAAAGTGAATATCAAAAATCAACTATATTTATTAAATTAAATTAAATGCGTTGTATTAACAAAAGCTAATGCGCCGTGTTTTCGTTACGTTTCAAAATACAAGATTTTTGATTTAGCAGATGCGCCGTATCGATAAAGATCGATGCGTCGCTTCTGTTTAATAATTCGAAAAAAAAAAACTGTTTTTAATTTAAATAGAAAATACGCCGTATCTGTTAAAACAGATGCGTCGTATGGCGTTAGGGTTTAGAAAAATTTCTTATTAAAAACAGAATACGCCGTATCTTGGGGAAAGATGCGTCGTACTCGAATTTATTAAACGCGTTGTATTTTATAAAAATTAAACGCAATACGCCGTATCTGTTAAAACAGATGCGCCGTATCGTTTGTATTAGCACAATACAACGACAGCAGAATGCAGAAAAATAAAAAAATAAACAAAAAGAAACAAAAATTACAGAAAACAAACAAAAACAGAAAATATGCAAATTATACAATGAATGCAATCTATCTAATATAACAGGGTTAGTGGTTAGAATCTAAAAAAAACTAAAAAGAAAAACCTAATTAAAATACTAAATCAAATTAACAGATAATAACAATTCACTCCCCGGCAGCGGCGCCAAAAACTTGATGAGTGCGCGATGTGTCGTTGCGGTTTAGCAGTATTAATGCCTACTCAAGTTTTAAATTTATATTTAGCCGACTTATCAATAACACACACACTTAACGAGCAGTGTACCCGGTCAGTATGAATATAATGGTAAGTAGAGTGTCGATCACTAAGAGTGGAACGTATTATCTAGTTATTCTAATCAGTATTTTAATATCCTAAGTTAGCTATACAACCTAATCTAACGCAAGGGGGTTCAGCCTGAGAGACTGGCACGGTTTGGTTATGATTAAATAGAAAACTAAACTAATGAGCATGAATCAGCGATTAGCACACACGTACACAGATAGATACTCGAGACAATAAGAAGACATGTCCTAATAATTAAGTAGCTTGTCACTTATTTTATTGCTAGTTTTATATGAAGTGTATATAATTAAACCTTTCTCGTTGGCTCTAATCTTATCGGCGAGTAAACCCTTAATGATTACTTATGTCTATCCTATTTATTCAAGAGACGCTAAAACAAATAGGCGAGGAAGGGGCATGGCGACCCAAGCAAGACTCAGCTAGACACAGAGGTTATCAATGCACTAATAAAAGTCACCAAAGACATCAACATATAAACTTTAATTAATGGGAAAGCAATATTAAGGGGAGTGCATGATCTTCCGTAGTCACATGACACAAGCCCATCAATCCTGATGAATTAAAGTGTACTAAAACAATAAAACAAAACTACTTAATGAATTGAATACATGCAGGACCTTCTTACAGCTCTTGTATCTTTGTTTGAGGTGTGTCTTGTGCTGCTTGGTCGTCTGAATTCGGCTTCGGTCTTCGAGCGCTAAGAGTCTTCGAGAGCTAAGAGTCTGAGAGCTTTCAAATTCGTCTGTCCTTGGGGTATTTATAGTTTCTGTCTGAGGAGTCGATGCGGCGCATAGTGTTGATAGATGCGGCGCATTGACTTAACTTCGTGTGTGGGGTCCAAGATTAATATATTCTGGAATATTCGTACACTGTCTTTCGATGCGGTGTATCTTGATCTTTGTATGTGGCGCATGTAATTAAGCTGTCTTGGATTGTAACTTGTGAAATCTTGATAGTGATACGCCGTATGTTAGAAGTATATTGCGGCGTATTTCGAGTAGAACGAGCTTGATCTTCTTCTTTGACCAAAGTTTCATATGCGGCGCATGACAGAATTGCATGCAGCGCATTCTTCAAAGTCAGGAAATGGTCTTCGAATTCATCTAAGTATGATACTGCGTCGTATCTATTGAGTGAGATACGGCGCATCTTCTGGATTTCAGTAGACTTTTAACATCTCGCTTGTTTTGCTCCATAATTAGTCCAAAATCGCCAAGTTTCACATAATGCTTGTTTTTACCTGAGAATTACTAAAGTAAACATTAATGTATCGATTCTCATGTATAATATAGTAAAACTAGTCAAATAAATAGGATAAATGATGGTAATAAAATGTACTTATTTGAGTTCATCAGATACATGGATTGATTTTTGCAACAAGTGATTTTGGTATTTGACTTGATTATTATCACATTACTAAATCCACTAAATAATCCCATGCATTATCCTAACCCTTTTTACTTTGTGAAGATATCGACTGTACGAATATTCTAGTGACCATCTGGTTCTTGAATGATCGAATAACGCACCAGCAATCTAAGGTATTTTACTTTTGTGACCATCCGTTGTTTGAGTAAATCAAGAATTCGCGCTAGCTATCCATTATGTTTGTACATAAGTTATTTGAGCATAAGTTGATATTAACCCTCAGCCTAACGTTTCAACCTGAATAAAAGTCCTATTTGATAAGTTTATTTATTTCTTACATGATTTGGATTAGTTTTGATACTTGTACAAGCTTATGGTATGAAATGAAATCATGAGTGAGCAATTGAGTGAAATACACTTCCAACAAAAGAAATGAGTGTGAGTGAATTATATTATTACTTTCTTTTCGTGAGGAGCTTAGTTGTGTTATCTAGCTTGATCGAGTACTTCGTTTAAATTTCACGTATAAATAGTAAAAATCAATTTTTGATCTTTTGCTTTGGCAATAAGGAAGATTAGTGAAATTTTTGAGAATCATGATGGTTGGCTATTGGAAAACAATTTTTCAAAAGATTACTTTGCTTGAGGGCAAGCAAAACCTAAGTGAGGGGGATTTGATAACACTCATTTTGTCTATGATAGAGTCGCGTTATTTGTATATTTTTGTATATTATTTAGTTATGTTTATGAGCATTTTGCGCTTAAAAGGTATTAAGATGTGTTCGGGTCTAGGTACAAGGAAATATCGAAGAATGACGAAGAAAAGCCAAAAGATTTAGAGAATATTCAAGAAAAGATCGTCGTCAAAGATATTGATTCAAGTTATGATTATTTTCGATGTACAAGAGAAGGTTGTGAAGATTTTTAATGAAAGATGGAGTCATGATTTGGTGCTTAAAAGAGTGTTAAAGAATGGAGTTTTATGCCAACCCAAGGTTGAAATTAATGTGCAAAACAGTTCCCAACCCAAGGTTGAAGCTGAGATTCAAACCCAAGGTTCAAAAGCCCATTCTGAGGTTGAGCAGTCATCCCAGCCACCGGTTCAAATCTGAACCGCGGGTTGAGATGAGTCTAAGATGAAAAGTTTCATTTAATCAAGGTTTTAACTACCATAATGACTCAAGTCCGATCATCTCCTCTCTTTTATGATTATTGAAGGCTTGTGACAGTTTTTTGAGTGATTTCAAACATAAATATGACCAATGATCACCACAATCCAAGGAGCAACTCACAATATACAACAAGAAGCAAGAGACAAGACAACAAATCTTAATCAAGCCTTACACTATAAGGACTTGATCATATCTTATACAACCCGAAAGAGCTCAATAATTCCTGTCATTCTTAAGGAGATACCAAGAAGTGTTGGTGATACTTGTGAGAAGAGGCGGAGAATTCCCTTGTTCGATTGGAGGCGTTAAGGAGTGCTATAACTCTTTATATTTCTTACTCATTGTAGTCTTGCTTTGGGTAACTTTCTTTTACTTAATTATTATGTTGAACAATTTGATGTTGAATAGAATGTTATGTTTGTTGATGAAACTTGTTATGGAGTAATTTGTGATACTTGTTTGGGAATTATGTAGACTTTCATGTGAATGTTGAATGATTAGTCGGTTAGAAAAAGTGATTGTTCTCATAAGTTTGTTTAAATATAATTCGTGTTCTAAAACTTGTTGATTTAACATTGTTGGATTTAAAGGTCGAAAGGATTTCTAATATTGTTTAATTCCAAGAAATTGGTGCACAAATGGATTGGTACTTGATAATTGACAACTATTAAGTATTCAAGTTTTTAAATGAATTCGAGAATATTTAATCACGAGATTGGGTCGAAATGACTCGTATGAACTAATGTTACTAATCATCTTTTTCATACATTTGATAACACAAAGGGCTAGCGTAATGGGATGATGTATTGGCCGAAAGGACTCACCCATGAAACTAGTAAAAACATGGATTTTCTTGATAGTACCCATTGACTAGAAAACCTTGTGAAAATTGGTATGTGCCTTCTACATATATGTTTCACCCAAATATATTCAACATTTTATCACGATTGGTTATTATTCCTAAAAAAGTATTTGTTCGTTTGATTGATTGAATTCGGAACCATTGTTTGTTTATTTGTTTATTTTCGGTGCTTTAGAGTGTGACAATCTTTAGTACTATTCTTGTGCTACATAAATTGCTAAGCTTAAACTACATAGTCTCGTGGGACGATCCCTATTTACCACAAACCATATTACACACGGACGAGTATACTTGCTCATATGCGTTTTCTTAATAATCGGTAAAAAGGTGTTTATAAATTTAAATTTTGAGTGAAACTTAGGATATAATATATACAACCGGTTCACGCGCATCACTCGACCTTTGATTTCATTTTAAATGAAAGGTTAAGATGAGTCCCTTTGTACGTGAGAAAAGTTTAGTATGTAAAATAACTCTCCTCTTAAATGATTTGGATTCATATCTAAAGACAAACCGTAAAGTATATCTTTTTCTTATCTTATATATAATATGAGAACTCACTTTTGGCCAAATCGAGGGATTTGATTAACCAATGAGAGGGCTTGGTTTTGAAATCGAGCCCTCTCATTGGTTAATTGGGTTTCTAATTGAGAGAAAGTCGCTATGTTATAAGTGTTTTCTGAAAAGGCTCCCCAAACATGGAAGTGTCAAAAACGCGAATAAAAAAACCTTTGAGAACCGAGTGTGTTTTCTAAAACTTTGGTGTCGTGGAGTCTTTGGCAATATGAGCGGCTCGTTCTAGAAGGTTTTAAAAATGATGGTTATCCTCTCCGATATCTTTTCTATATTTTAATTACGTTGTCTATTGGGCCACGGTTGCGAAACCCTAATCCTGAGCCTATATATACTCGCCCAATGTGGGTGCTCATCGTTCATTAGTCTTCTAACCCTTGTGCCTTCGTTTTCTTATCGCAGGCTAAACCATGTGGATCACCGTGCTTTCAGATATTGATGGCACGAATGGTAAGTGCAATATTAAGGTAAAAGTAGTTTCTATATGCAATCAGCATTACGGTGTTACTAAGCAGTCTAAAGTTGTTGGTATTGATATGATTCTGATGGACGAAGAGGTATAATAATTTGTTTATAACCATTTTTTTTGAAGCTATATATATGTTGTAAATATTCATTATTAATAATATGTTTTATGAAACAGGGTACCAAGATCCATTCAACCATTGGTAATTTAGTGGTTTCTGATTTCCAATTTCTCATTCGCCAGGATGATTGTCACTTGATATCAAACTTCAATGTTAAAAGTAATACAGACATGCTTAAACTGACTTCTCATCCATGCAAAATTCACTTTATCAAAAAAACAAATGTTAGACGATGTTCTGATTTTGCTGATATACAAGAGTCTTTGAATTTTGTGTCTTTTGGAAGTTTTTTAGGTCACAAGATTGATCCTAAGTGTTCCTTTGGTAAGTTTTATATTTTTTTAATTATGTTTTGTTTTGCGCTTTAGAATTATATGTGTTTCTTATATAGTATTATATGTGTTTCTTATATAGTGTTTAAAGAAGTATATGTGTTTCTTATATAGTATTTAATATTATTTATCTTTATAAGATGTTATTTAAGTTTTATCTTTTTTAATTATGTTTTGGTTTGCGTATCCGAATTCTATGTTTCTTATATAGTATTTAATATGATTTATTCTTTCAGATGTTATTGGTCAGTTAGTCGAGAACAACAACATCACGATTATTGATCCAGGTGATAAACCTAAACATTTTTTAGAGTTCAAGCTACAAGATCTTAGGTGATTTACAATGTTCATCGTTTTTTAAAATATTGATAATGTTATTAAATGCATACTTTGGAATGACCTAGGTTTTGTCAATAATGTTATATCTTTTTGTTCAGTGGTGTAAGAGTTTCATGTACACTTTGGAATGATCTAGCTGTTACACTTCATGAGCTTATCAAGGTGCATGCCACATCAAAATATCCTATAATAATGCTTATATTTATGGCAAAAAAATGCATGTGGAACTGTAAGTAATTTGGTTGTTAATGTTTTTTCATCGATATATAAGCAAGCCAACTATAATTTTGTATTACATGAAGGTGCGTCACAAGTTTCTAATTGCTTTGCTGGCACGAAAGTGTTGATAAATGATAAATCAAACCCACATATTAAAGAATTCAAAAGGACGTAATCTTGTGCATTAATATAATTATTTGAATGATTTTATAAGTTTGATAAAACAATTGTGTTAAAAGTTTTTTTTTAAACAGATTGCTAAGTTATGATATTGCTACAAGTGGGGATACAGAGGTAGTTCTATCTACAAACTCAGTTGTAAGATAACCAGTACAGTTCTATTTACAGTTTCCATTTAAAAGTATTGAGGATGTTTATGATATTGACCAGGTAATTTCATTTTTTTAATTGTTTATTGTATATTTTTTTCATGGAATAATATTATTTATTATTTTTATTTTTTTGTTTTGTTTTGTTATTTTTGTTATGCATCCAGCCAAGTGGATGTGCTGTTATAAGAATAATTTTGAAGGTTGTATCTGATCAAGGATGGTATTACATGACGTGCACTCTTTGTAAAAGTATTGTCAAAACATTTTCAAATACCGAAAATGGAAGGAATTATTGTGAAGGTTGTGGTACCCAGGAAAAACTTTTTCCAAGGTATGAAACAATACAATTAAATGTAACATTTAAAGGAATGTATATTAATTAAAACACTGACAATGTAAAATATTTGTTTTTATAGGATCAAAGTTCAAATACGTGTTCAAGATGACAGCGGTTCGGCTACTTTATCTTTGTTTCAACAAGATGTTTGTAAACTTACTGCTAAATCACAAGCGTATCTCATGTCAAAAATTGACAAGGTTGTATAATTGTCCAAAATATAATTATATTTGGATTTATTTATTAAAAACAACAAATAACGTTTAGCATGTTTATGTTTAAATATAGGATTTACCAGTGGATACATATCCAGAAGATTTGGATATCATGGTTGGGAAAAAATGTGTGTTTAAGATACAAGTTTCTAATTACAACTTGAATAATAATTATGATGTTTTCATGGTTAACAAATTAACCGAAGATGAATCAATTATGAAAGAACTCACAAGAAAACAGCAAAGAGAAGAGGTATTTATATATATTTTTAATTTCGTTATAACATATATATTTTTTGTTTTAAACATTAGCTTTTATATTCAGAATCTGTGTTTATTCAAATTCATGAGAAAGCTGAAGATGTAGGATCAGTCGAGCAGGAACAGGTTGAAATTACGGTACCAGTTGACGAAGATGATGTTGAACCTCCATTAATTGGTAGTAAGCGTAAGACCAAAACACCCCCGAAGCGAGGTGGGAAAAAATTGCAAAAACAGAACAAGATGATAATTAATTTTTGAGTTTCAAACAATTTTACTATGGATTTGTTTATTTATGTTTTTGTTTGCGTATAACAATTACATCTACATGATATTTTTTTTTTAATATTATGGATTTGTTTATTTTTTTATTATGTTTTTGGTTGCATATCAGAATTACATGTTTTTCTTATATTATACTTCATTTTTAATATGGTTACGTATTATAAAAGTGGTTTCTCATTCGCATCCAGTTGTATATTTTTATATTTTTATTGTGATTTGGATTGAATATCATAATTATAGTTGTTTCTTATACTTTATTTTGTTTGTAATATGGTTAAGTATTATAAAAGTGGTATCTCATTTGCATCCGTTGCTTTTATATTTTTTATTGTGTTTTGAATTGCATATAAGAATTATACAAGTGTTTCTTATAATACAATTTGTATATAGTTTTATAATGTATATCTGAAATTAGGTTTTTTGTTTTTTATACAATTATTTATTTCCAATATAGTTTCAAAGTGATGTTCAAATGGGATCTGCTTAATAATCATAATGATTACACGTCATCACCATGTTCATAAACATAAGACATAGCTTCGTTGTGGTATGTGAGAAATGTGATTGTTAGTAAAGATGAATGAGAATGAATGTATCTCTAATACTTAGGTGGTATAAATAAATGTTTTAATATAGACAATATTCCATAAAGAAATTATCGTATATCATATATATATAATATTCTAATATTTTAATATATTTGTTGTTGTGACATTCCTTAACTGGATATTCTTGATAATTATATTGATTATTACGATTTTGATTCTAAATATTCGAACAATAAAAATTAATAATATAGAAAGGAAAAAAAAACAGAATCGTGTTTCCAAATATAAATTGCACGTACTATTTTGTTTTTTATATTTTCAAAACGTAGAAATATTAATGGTCGCACTTTTTGGCATTTTGATGTTTCTTACTCTATAAATACGTATGCTATTAAATTTTTTACATTTACTTATTTATTAGATATCTCTAAAATTTGTTCAAACACATATCAATGTCAGAAACTATTATCATTATCAGCAGTGACGATGACTTTGATTTTGATTCTGAGGGTAGTGACATTTACAACAGTGACAAGTGTGGTTCTACTTTTGAAGAACCAGATGATTATTATGAAGAAATGGCTGAAATAAATTAAGTAGGGGTATTATAATTTTGTTGAAAAATGGATTATTGGTTATTGTTTATATATATATATATATATATATATATATATTTATTACTATTTATTAACATATTTTCCTGAATTTTTGTTCAGAAAATTAAATCTCTATTGGCTCGCAAAAAATCATTCAAATCTCTGAATGAAGTTCTTGAGATATGTCAGAAAGCTATAAAAAGATTTCCGTTTAATAAGACTATCCGTGATATGAGAGAAAAAGTTTGGAATGATCAAGATGAACTTGAAAAGAAAAAAAGAAGAAGAAGATGAATAAAGATGGTGGTGGTGTTGATGACCTGTTGGTTTCTGATGTAAAACCATAATGGTTTAATGATGGGCAATGAATTGTTTATGTATTATATTTCTAATGTAGGTATTAATGTAATCAATAAGTTTGTTTCTTTGGTTCTAATGTGTTTGTGTTGTTACCGTGATAATTATCTAATTGATTGTATAAAAAAAATAGCATAAATATAAAAACCATGCATGTTTATCAACCAAAAAACAATTCATAAAAATGTACATACCAAATAGTTATTTTCATCTACATTATATTTGTTTATTTAAATGTTATTATGTATTGGAAAACAAAATTTTCATGTACGTAGAAATGAATTTGACGCAACATTTGCATGATTTGCAAAACTTGATGCATTTTACGTTCTTGAAGCATCAACAAGTAGCCAATACTAGAGTCACGGTTTGCACTGAATGGTTGGCTACGTAGTTCAGCAATCACTGCATCTCTGCTGTTGATGTCGTTCATGGTTTGTTGACACATTAATGTGTAAACTCGAGTAACCTGAAGATGTCCATATGTTGTTCGACGTATTTCAAGGATAATTGTTGAGTTATGTTTGCCATTTTTTATGCTTGGTTTGTTTATGTGTATTGGTTGAGATTGGGAGTGACGATATGATCTATAAATATTGATTCTTACACGTGGATTGTTTATGTTGTAAATTGATAACTAAAATAAATTTAAAATAATTGTTTTCAAACGTTATAAGTAGAATTATTCACACCTATAACTTATTCTATATTTAATGAATTCAATATTGAGTCGTGTGCTTTGATGGTTATCAATGCATTTCAAAGTTGTGTAATTTATCCGGAATTCAAAACATGATTTAGTTTTTAAAAAAGTATTATTTAAAACATACGATTCTGATGCATTTTATCCGGAATTCTAAACATGATTTACTTTTTTAAAAAGTATTATTTAAAAAGTTATATGGATGATGACACATAAGTGGATATTGTTATAATTTTTTTGAAATATATAAATGAATAATTATTTATTTAAATATATCTCTTAAAGAATTGATCACGAAATTTTGATCTTAGAAGACTTTTGATTTTAACCATACTATTAAATCATAAGAGACGTTATGTATTTGTAACTTTTGAATAAGATACATACTATTCTGATGCATTCTGTTAACATTTTCTGATTCATCACAATTATGATGAAGAAACAAATAACCATATAAAAATAAAACATTCATAAACAATTACTAAAAGTAATAATGATAATTGTTTCTTTTAAATCCAAAAACTAAATCCTAAATTAAAACATATAAATTAAGCATTCAGAAACATCTGTTTGATTTGAAAGATGATGGGTAAATCATCATCAGCAACAACTTCCATCTCTCCAAACTTTGCCTCTATAGATTCAGCAAACCTCAAGTCATCTGTAAAAATAACTTTATATATAAACTTTTTTTTAAATAATATAAACAAAATTAAATGACAATTAATATACAAATTGATTACCAGCACTGAGTATGATACCACCATCATGAATACCATAGTAGTTGAACAATGTAAGTTTGAAATTATGTTCGTCTAAATAACTTAATATCATGAATTGACCGATATATAAGTTCTCATTCTGACACAAATTTCTTTAGTTGAATCCTTCGAAACCAAGCAACCGTCCGTCATTCAACTGAGAATCATTACGCATATGTCCATTTGAAGTTTCAATATTCAGTTGAGTTGAATCTGAATTGTTCAACATCTTAAAATAACCCTTTGCGAAAATCTATACAAAAAATAAAACATTAATAATAAAAATTCGTCCTATCACAAAAATTTATTAAAAGTAAAAACAAAAAACAAAAAATTGCTTACATGAAGTATTTTAGTGTTTGCACAAGAAACACTTAAACATGAACTACCACGTCCTCTATAGTTCCAAAACTTATCCACACAGACCCCTTCTAGATTATAACATAAAACTATTGAATAATAGTTTCGAACATAGCGAATATTAATAAACCAACCATCCATTAATCCATTTTGTAGAACAAAGCTTTCAAAGGTTGAACCATGTATTAAAGCATTGTTGTAACCAATAGGTTTAATAGACATTATGTATCGTTGATTGTTAGAAATCAATACGATTTTCCTGCGTCCAACAAGACCTACACAAATGTCGAGGATTTGTATCGGGACAACCTATACAAAACATTCAATCATAAAAACTGTTATTAACGTGTACAATTAAATTTTCACACAATATAATATATATAAATATATTACCAAGCCTTTTTCTCCGCATGTTAAATTTTTGTTAGTTTTTTTGTTGTATTCAGCCAAGAATTCCATCTGTCAATTCATATACAAAATATTTAGAACAAATTTAATAAAACACAAAATAAATAAAATTCATTTTCATATGCATGGTAAACCATACATTAGTAATGAAAATTTTCGAATAAGAAATTAATAGTGTTGTATAATCGTCACATAAACATTAATTATATAGGCCTACGACCATAGGTAAATGTAGAATATACTGAGGATTAAAATAGAATAATATATCCAAATCTTTAAATTTAAAAAAAAAAAAAGATTTAGACTTTACGTTTCTATCTATGAAATAAGGGAAAATGTTTTAAATCTTTTATAAATCTTTAAGCTTAATAATTATTCTTGACTAAACAAATGTGTTTAAAAATTAAAAGATTTTTTCAAACTAATATTATAATAAACATAAATGAAGATAAATATGGAGAAAGACTGTTGGGGTAATCATTATAATTAGAATGATAATGTTGAATCAGAAAAGGCACTCTATCATGTATCAACTCATAAACAGCATTGGAATAGAATTTCATAATCAGAAACAGATAACCAAATAATATGGTCACGTATTTTATATAAAAACAATATTTAAATTTTACGTGTCCATATATAAAATAAGAACGAATGCTAATATGTTTTAAATGTTTTAAAAATTTAGAAGATTCTTTTAACGAATGTTATAAGGACCATATATTTCTTGCATATGGAAAATATAGACTAAAATATGGAGTGGTATCACTAAATTTTATCATCGATTGTGATAAATATGCGTCTAAAATAGGATATCCAAGTCTTAAAATTTTAAAATAAATAACAGTTGTTACCTTAACCAATGTGTTAAATAAAAAAATATATAAAAACAATGAATGTGATAACAAACACATATAAAACTTGACTTAAGGTAAGACTAAAGGAGTAATAATGACAGTCAAAATCAATCTGCAAACCATTACTAATTCTAGGGGTGAGCACAAAAACCGAAAAACCGAATCGAAACCAAAAAAACCGAAAAAGTCGAACCGAAAAAACCGCCCCATTTAAAAAACCTATGGTCGTGGTTTTGAATTTTATAAAAACCGAATGTTTGGGGCGGTTTTTGGTTTCATAAGAAAAACCGAATCGGGAAAACCGCCCCACCCCACCTTTAAATATATTTTTATATACTTTTATCGATATAAGGGATTTGCTATTTAATTTTAAAGATTTGAGTGTATGACTTTATCTATTAAAAAAAGCAAAAGTGTTGTTTATTATCTATAATTTCAAATTTGTTATATTTATATATATTATATCTTTGTTTTCGAGCAATAGTTTTCTTTGAATGTTTTTGCGAGCGAAAAGTGCAAAGCCGCAAAGAAATGCATTTTATATTTTAGATTCATGTTTGGTTGTTTTGTATGTTTTTTCGAAGCTTTGGATTGCTGGATATTATGCTATTATTGATATTTGTTTAAATATTTTTGTTTGAAAACTAGGAATCGTAAACTTTATATAAGATCAAAACTTGCTTGTTTTCAGGTAAGGAAAAACCGAATAAAAATCGAAACCGAACTGATTCAATGTCAAAAACCTAAAAAATGAAACCAAAAAAACCGACACCAAACGGTTTGTAGTTTTCAAAAACCGAAATATATGGTTCGGTTTTTGGTTTTACCATAAAACCGCCCCACCCCGCCCCATGCTCACCCCTAACTAATTCAGTAATAACACACATCACAATTAAGTTTTCTTTATGTTCCATCAATAATAAAAATATAAATCTAAGTAATTTTACTATAATGAAATTTTCTACATATTTCATGTATAAGTAAAAATATATTCTAAAATATAGAGAGATATTATTAAATTCTATCATCATTTATGATAAATATCCAAATCTTAAAATTTAAAAAATGATTTTATATATTACATTTCTATATATGAAATAAGATCATATGTTTTAAATCTTTTGTAAAAATACGTTTCATATACAATACAAATCCTCAAACTTATTTGCGTATCAGAATCTGAAATTTACATTGTGTTGCATTAAATCATTATACGATTTTTGTGTTGTAGATAAGTATTAGATTGCCTGAATCGGTGGCACATTTAACTTATTGATTGGCACACAAACGCAATGTGAGTTTTCTACACCTAATTGAAGCGTGGAAAAGTGTGGAACAATAAATAATGAGAGTGGAGAGTGTGCAAATCACTGACAAAAATATATTGTGTATCTAGACTCATTAATGATATTATAACTGGTTACAAACTGTGTACTCTGTTTGTAATGATGTCACGCAACAGTTGATTCTTAAGCCATCAAAAATATTTCAATTGTCCTACTTCAATAAATGTATGTACTTTATGTAAATAATCATAAATAATAATAATATTAAAAAAACAACCATTTAATTAATCACATAACCTTCAAAATAAAATATAACTTTGCATATAAAATGTCTATTAAATTTATCAATACAATCATTCGTAAATCTTCATCCTTCCAGCCGAATCACGAACAGCTTCAATATCAGATGTATCATTATCAATTAGGCGTTCAATGTTGTAGAAGAAATCCAAATCTTCTGAAGAATAAAAAACATATATAAAATTAAACTTTTAGGTTGCTAAGTAAACATATGTATATATAAATATATATCAAACAATTTACCTTCATTAAGTAATTCATGACCATTAATTTCAACACCCTCTCTATTAAACAAACATAAATGAAATTTCATATCACCAAGATGACATAAAATCATCTTTTGGCCAACAAAAATTCCTTCCCATGCATATAACATATGCCATTCGACGCCCTCAAATCCATAAACAAGATCACCAATAATATGACCACCAATATCAAAATAACCGTTTGGTGTAAGAATCTTCATCTTGAATGTTGGATCGTTATTCATCATATTGAAAAATCCTTTAGCAAATATTTGTAACAAATATTAATAAAATTAAATGTAACAAAAAAAGAAGAAGAATAATTTTAAAAATAAAACTTGGGTCCCATAAAACTTACTTGCATGTCAACGCTGCATGAGGTAGCAATTGTCAGAAAAGAATGATTATATCCTCTATAACTAAAAGTTTTATCTATGCACATGCCTTCAAGATTATAACACCACAGAAGCATACAATCACGAGTCATGTGTCTAAATAAAACGTGGTAACCATGGATCAAATTTTTTGTATAAACAAAATTATCCCACATGTCACCATAAATAAGAGCATGGCTATTGTTGAATGGTTAAATAAACACCATATATTTAGTTTTCTTAGATATAAAAAACTAATTTTCTCTTATCCATTATAGCAGTTGAAAGTTCAAGCATCCCAAAAGGAATAAAACAATAAATAAATTTACGTTAGCAAATCATATAACCTATACTGTTGATATTAAGATCATATATAATATATATTTATAACTTGAGGGTAAAAAAAATACCAATCCTTTGATATGCTCTTCAATGAGATCAAATTGAGCAAGAAAGTCCATAACAAAAAATTTTTGTATGATGACTAATATGACTTAATATTGTTTGGTAGATGTGTATATATATGTATATATACTAAAAGATATGAGTTTTAACTATGATTTTGATATGGATATACTTTATACTAAAAGATATGAGTTTTGACTATGATTTCCATATGGATATACTTTATATTTAAATCAAATAAATATAATTCTTTTCTTATTTATCGTATGCTAATATTTTGTTAATATATATGCTATTCTATAGTAATAGATATATATAGTATACTGTATTTTATTTAAATTTAAAATATATTTATTATAGATTATAACTTGGAAGAATTTCTTATTTATAATATTATAAAAATATAAGAAACATCACAACTTCTCGCCATCTAAAAATATACGAAACATCACAACTTCTCACCATCTATAAATGCTAATTCAATCTCAAAAGTAATTAAACAGCTGCAACCCTTTTCTACTTTCGTTTAACAAAAAAATTTCAAATGGAATCTTCGTCATCAAAGTCGTCAAACAAACGCCCGAGAAATGTTTCCCCACCAAAAGAACCCTCATCAAATTCAAAAAGAAACCCATATGAATTTTATGGTGTATCACAAAAAGTTTGGGATATAAGCAACTCTGGGAAATTTGCCATCAAAATGCAATTGATTGATCAGTATACGAAACTAATAGCAAAGATGGAAGCAAAAAACGTAAGTGATGAACAAACAGTATTGGAATATAAAGAGGCAATTGATCAATGAAAGAAAAAAATAATAGAGTATCGAGAGAGGATAAACGATGTTAAAAAACAAATTCAAGATTATAATTGTTTGTAATTTCTTTCGTATGCAATAGTATTTTTTAATGTTTTTTTGATGATTTAATGTTGGAAGGCTTCTTATTACATCAATATGATTTTCTGTTGTATTTCAAACTATTATCAATTTATTGCTTTACATCCAATGTATGTGATAAATGGTTACATGGTTTTACTTTGGGATTTGTTGAACGTTTTCATATTCATATGACTCTTATTTATATGGTTTTTCACATTACACAAAAATCGAATTGATATAAAATTTGTAAATATAAAACTAAACAAAAATAGTATTGTAGGTATTACTTGAATTAGTAGTTCGAACTATGTTTCACTAGACTTTTGTATTTTGTGGAAAACTAGAAGGGGGGGTTGAATAGTTTTACCGGTTTTTCGTTAGTTATAAAAGTTTGTTTGTGAAAAACTTTGATTCAATTCTTTTGTGAAATCAATCAACACCAATATGAACACTAAGTTATACTATCTAAAATAAACAATAAGTATAAAGAAATGAGATGGAAAGATCAAACCGAGACAACGAGATTTATAGTGGTTCGGTCACGAAGCTCTTCTTCGCCTTACTCCACTCCCCGAGTACCCAACTCGAGAGTTCTAAGCACTATGTCAACAAAGCTCCCTTCAGATGGAGAAAACTGTACAACGTCGCTTATCTCTATTTCCGACACTAAGGTAAATGTCGAGTACTAATCTTCGCTAGTACCAATCTACCACGATCCACACGATCCTTACTAAATCACACAATCAACGCACTTCACCCGATCTACCCTTGATCCACTTGATCAACACACAAGCACACAAGCTACAAGAGATATCCAAGATCTCAACAAGATCACAATGATCCACACTCACAAACTACGCAAAATAAAATTAACTTGGTGTATGCTAGGATACAACAAGTATGTAACAAATGTTACAAGTGCACTACACTATGACTACAACACCTTGTATCTTCTTGATACTTTGTGTTCTTCTCTTGCACTAGTAGAGGAATGAAGGTGATCACTTAGTTTGATGATAGGATCACTCTTTAAACAAAAGAAAACTAACTGAATGATCAAACGAGAGTTTTAAACTCAGAAAGTTGTATGTGAAAAACTATGAAGTGGGCTAGTATTTATAGGCAAGAAAAATCTAGCCGTTACAGAGGGACGGTACCACAAAATACCACACGGTACCACTAAATTTAGTGGTACCGTACCAGACAAAGATGCTCTATTTTTTGGTTTTAGTGGTGAAAGTTTATTTGGGGAAGTTTGGAGCTGATTTGGGGGGGAAAATAGCTGTTATGATTTTTAAACTTATTTTTCCAATTAAAACATTTCTTTATAATTCAAAAATAATTTGCAAAGTGTATTTTTGAAAAAAAAAAAAAAAAAAGTTTTGTCACATTAAAAATGTGAAGTTTAAAACACAAATTCACTTCTTTTCATTTGTCAAGTTGTAAATTTGTTTGTTCTTACCTAGCGTTATTAACGTAGAAACGGGATCTTTCGACTAAAAACTTGTTTACGTTAATTTTGACGTAAAGTGTTTTCACATTTTTTTATCATCAAAATGTGGAGTTATCGAAAGATATAAATAACGTTTTTAGAACATTATTTGCATCAACAATCTCCCCCTTTTTGATGATGACAAAACATAAATTTAATTTAAGTGAAAGATTAATTTTAACAAGTTTTTAGCATGAGTTTATATCTCATTTCTCTCCTTTTTTTTGAAGCAAAAAGATCGCAAAGGCTCCCCCTTGATGATAATCCCCCTCGTTTGTAGGACACCAAGGAATCGAGCAATGGTACTTGCTACAAAACAAAGTTGGATGACACATATACAATATCTAACATGTAGCAACCAAGACAAATATCCAACCATAAATTAAGAAAAGGGCTAAGAAGCCAAAAACTAAAAAAGATAACACAACCATGCATTCATAATGAAAATGTCATACATAAAGTATGACTATAATACAAACATGAAGATTAACTAAAAGAAGCACACATAAATCTTTAGTGACTTAAGAGGCCCTAAGATTTGCTTCTAGTCCAAAAGGGATCATAATCATTTATTTTTGAAAATTAAACATCAATATGTTTAGTTTAGTGGGCTATTGGGAGGTGAAGAGGGTGACATGATTGGAGGTTGCAATTGTGGGGGTGTCAAGAGATGTTCAACATAGGAGAACATGAAGTGTAGCTCATCTCTCAAAGAGAAGATGAGGTTGCGGTTGTGAAGACAACATAGGCAATTTGCACTATGTATATCAACCGGATGAGGTTGGATGGGTTGGCCCATAATTGGAGATGGAGGTGGTGGTGAGTATGTTGGTGATGGGGTTTGCATGACATAATCCAATGGGGTAATAGGTGAGAGTGTGTAATCCATGGTTGATGGCATGGTGTTGAAAGAGGGAGATGATGAAGAGGTTGTTCTAGTAAATGATGTTTTAGAAGGAGCATTTGGTGGGGATGGTGAATTAGGAGTGCATTGGGAAGGTTGTGTTGTGACTTCATCATCTTTAGTGAGATCAACAATGTGAGGTTTGGATGGTGGTCTAACCGTGATCCTAGGTTTCTTGGAGATAAGGGTTGTTGATCCATGTGTAGAAGACATGGTGAATGAGTAATGGAAGGTTGAAGATGAGATGCAAGAGATGCTTGCAATGGTGAGGCTTTAAATAGGCAAGAGTTGTAGGATTTGAATTAAAGTTGGTAGAAGTGTCATATGGTGTAGCAAGGGAATCTTGGGGTGCATGAGAGTTTGCAAAATATTGCAGGTTTAAGGTTAGGGATGCAGGAGTCTAGAGGAAACAGTGAAAATTCGTCAAACAAGGGCACGGTACCACTAAATACCACACGGTACCGTTAAATTTAACGGTACCGTGTCCTATTTAACAGTACTGTGACCTGGGAGTCACGAATTTTCCTGTGCTGCCTAGTTCTGGGCAGCTAAAAGGAGTTTTCTAGGGGGACTATTTGCAAGAAATGTTAGTGCCTCAAACCACTAAAGATTAATTTGCCAAATATATCCCATATTTAGCTACTCCTAGCAATTAAAGATTAACATGCAACTATCTAAAATAAGTTATAAGCATGCAATCAAAAAGGACAAAATAAGCTATCATCTAAGAATCACACAATTTAAAATCATGCAATGTGATAGAACAAAAGTCAAGCATACAAGATAGTTAGGAGTATTAAGCCCTAATGTAATTTACCATAGATAAATCCTAATATAAGATAGAAGATCCTATTCTAAGAAGATGAGAATAGCTCTATTGACTTGAGCGCACCCACGTTGTTTGGTATGTGTTGATGATTCCTCATTCATCATCACTAGATGAGGCATCATAGCAAGATACCGAGCTATCATCATGGTTCCCTTGAGATGATGTACATTCCCAATAGAGAGAGGTATAGGTGTTTTGAGTTAAAGTAGCCATTGTGAGATTGACAAAAAGGTATTGATTATTCTGGAGGTGAGGAAACGAGTGCATGACAAAATGGTATAAACGAGTTAACAACATGCCATATGGTATCGCCTTATTTAGTCGGCCCTTGACATTGACAATTCTCTTTGCCACAAAGTAAGCAAGATTGTGGGGTTGTTCGGTGAAAAGACAATAGAACATATGAGCACAACATACCGGGAGGTGCTCACGGTTGTGAGGAAGACAAAAGACATTTTCATGAATGACTTCTATCCATCTACGTAGATTTGGATGAACTACATCAACATAGATTTTTAGTGGATCTAAGTCATAAATATGAGACTCACGAAACTCAACTTGACTGTTTTCTTTAAGAAGGCCATGAACTTTTTGAGGAAGACGAATGTGTTCTTTAATCTCACATGGAGTGGGTATGAGGGTATTCTATGGGCCATACTCATGTCGGTGACTAGTGAGGGTTTTGAGAGACCATCCTTCCGTGTAGGCACATTGTTCGTGGTTCAGAAGTTTAAGAATATGAGCAAATTGGTCAAAGGTAAGAGAGATTTCTTGGTTTTGTATCGAGAATTGAAGAGACAAAGTATGATCCGCATTATGTACGAGCTTAACTTGTCTATAGAACTCAAGGACAAATCGAGGACAGATTAGGTCATTAATTCAAAACAAGCAATCAAATCCGATTTCTTGAAACATGGTTTTGATGTGATCATGGTTGAGAAAAGAGGACTCAACAATTCGTCCTTTATGAAAGAGACGAGACTCAAGATTATGAAAACTTTGTGTGAGACAAGATGGAGTGATGGGTTCAAGTGATGGTTTGGGAGTGTAATCAGTTGTCAATTCATGGTCATAATCAAACATGTGATACATCTTGTTACCTATGAAAAATTTATTAAAAATTAAAATTGAAAATAGTTGTTTTGAAGACACGTGCCTAGTGTGTGCCTATATGCAAACCTTGTGAAGGTGCGGTAATCTAGATTCTAAAATAAAAATGATGAGACTACCCAAACGCTCCTAACTTTACTTTTGCTCAAACGAATATGTCGAAAAATACATATTAGATATGTAATTTGATCAATATTCGTGAGATCATGTATGCATGAGAAAACGTTTTTAGTTTGTATCAACAATGCACGAAAAATATTTCATGATCCTAGTTTCGTGGAATTTTTTGAAATCAATGGAATTGGGGTGTTTGGCGACTTCAATGTTTTGGCGCCAAGAGTTTCAAGTTTGAAAAATTGTAGTGTTTAATGACTCCTAATGCAATTTCAAGTATCCTAGACATGATTCCTCTTAAAACTATTTAATCTAATTCGAATTATAGAAGCAAAATTCGGACCAAAATGTATGATATAGGTGGGTTTATGCAAATCCTATGTTGAGGGAATCATGATTGTTATACATTGTCTAATCCTAGTCCTAATTTCATAAAGACTTACTCAAAATTGAAAAGCCCCAATTCAATTTGTATGAACAAACCCTAGACTCAAGATTAAAGAAAATTAGAGTCAAATGACTTACAATTTATGTTTAAAAAATAGTAGTAGTTGATAATCTTGAAAGTTAATGCCTCAAATTTGATCTTGAGAGGGTGTAATTGAATTTTGGGTTGTGAGGTTCGATTTTGACAGCAATGGCAGAAGTTGGGAAAGTTTAAAAGTGAATAATGTGGGAAAAGAAGACTGAAATACGAGCTGTGTCAGATTCACGGTACCATTAAAATTAATGGTGTCGTGATCTGCTGGGATGGGTTTTTGTCTCATTTTGATTTTTGACGAATAAGTCTCGCTGTTTTAGTGAGACTTTTTGACACGAGGAGAGAATTTATACCTAATAAATTCTTTTAACGAGAAGAACTAGACTAGACGATAAGAGATGACTTTAATATTTCTGAGAAAATACGTAAGTAGTCATTAGAGGGATACGAGGGATGACTTTAATATTTCCAATAAAATATTTACATAGTCATAAGATTTACGGAATATGTTCCATCATTCCTAGACCTAGACGAAGATAGTTGAAGGATTCTCGTTTGAGAGGTTTGGTCAAGATGTCGGCGATATTGTCTTGAAAGGGAACTTTCTCAATAGAAATGTTTCCTTTTTGGACATTATCGCGAAGAAAGTGGTGACGAATTTTGATGTGTTTAGTACGAGTGTTAAACGGGGATTTTGCTCAAGTCAATAGCACCTTTGTTGTCGCACATAATCGGGATGTCATCGAGATGGATGTCGTTGTCAATTAGAGCTTGTTTCATCCTGAGACAACGAGATTTATAGTGGTTCGGTCATGAAGCTCTTTTTCGCCCTACTCCACTCCCCGAGTACCCAACTCGAGAGTTCTAAGCACTATGTCAACAAACCTCCCTTCAGGCGGAGAAAACCATACAACGTCGCTTATCCCTATTTTCGACACTAAACTAAATGTCAAGTACTAATCTTAGCTAGTACCAATCTACCACGATCCACACGATCCTTACTAAATCACACAATCAACACACTTCACTCGATCTACCCGATCTACCCTTGATCCACTTGATCAGCACACAAGCACACAAGCTACAAGAGATCTCTAAGATCTCAACAAGATCACAATGATCCACACTCACAAACTACACAAAAGAAAATCAACTTGGTGTATGCTAGGATACAACAAGTATGTAACAAATGTTACAAGTGCACTACACTATGACTACAACACCTTGTATCTTCTTGATACTTTGTGTTCTTCTCTTGCACTAGTAGAGGAATGAAGGTGATCACTTGGTTGGATGATAGGATCATTCTTTAAAAAAAACTAACTAAATGATCAAAGGAGAGTAAATGTGATAAGAGTTTTAAACTCAGAAAGTTATGTGTGAAAAAGGATGCCCAAAAACTATGAAGTGGGCTAGTATTTATAGGCAAGAAAAATCTAGCCGTTACAGTGGGATAGTACCACTAAATACCACACGGTACCACTAAATTTAGTGGTACCGTGCTAGACAAAGACGCTCTATTTTTTGTTTTTAGTGGTGAAAGTTTATTCTGGGAAGTTTGGAGCTGATTTGGGGGGGGGAGGGGGGAAATAGCTGTTATGATTTTTAAACTTATTTTTCCAATTAAAACATTTCTTTATAATTCAAAAATAATTTGTAAAGTGTATTTTTGAAAATAATGTTTTGTCACATTAAAAATGTGAAGTTTAAAACACAAATTCACTTCTTTGATCATTTGTCAGGTTGTAAATTTGTTTGTTCTTACCTAGAGTGATTAACGTAGAAACATGATCTTTCGACTAAAAACTTGTTTACGTTAATTTTGATGTAAAGTGTTTTCACATTTTGTTATTATCAAAACGTGGAGTTATCGAAAGATATAAATAACTTTTTTAGAACATTATTTGCATCAACGTATTCTTTTGTCATATTCAATTATTTGCAAAAGCACATATGTATTATTTAATTCATGTATATTTCCATTTACCAATATTATATCAGGTATAACCAATCGATTCAATATTCATATTTAACGTTAAAATGGTCTAAACATTTTTCAATACCATCTCATTGCATTGTTATAAATACTTGTGGAAAGGCAATAAACTTAAACACTACATGTTCAAAATGTCTATCAACGAATCAGTCAGCAGCAACATACCCATCATTGACGAAGAGTAAGAAATTTCATGTTACTAATTACAAAACAATTGGTAATGTCTATATTTTGTTTACTAATTAATATATTCTAAATTTTATAGGATTGACGAAGTATTTCCATCACATATAGTAAAAATATGTGTTAACCATGGTGGACGAATGGTTACTGACAATAAACATGGATTTTATTGGGGTGGTACAAAGCAAATCTTTCCTGCTATAAATCTTTTTAAATGTACTAAAGATGAATTGCTCGACTACGTTAAGAACAAAATGACTCACTATTCAGATATTGAGTCTCTCTTCTTTTGTGTCCTTGGCAAACCTGAACATTTTGGAACAATGTATTATTTCAAACCTTTATCAGATAATAGTCAGGTTTCCATGCTTTATTCAAAAGAAAACAATGATGAAACCGTCGACCTCTATATTGTCCATGATGAATACCAAACAATAGAAGAGAAAGAGTACTATTGGTTTGAAAGATGATGGTCTCAATGGAAATGTGTATCTGTTCATAATCAAGCTAAAGATGATCGATTTGTCTTTCAGAATTGGTGGGAAGAAACTGATGAAGTTGATGAAACTGACATTTTTTACAATGAGACTTCTGATAATGATATTGATGATGTTAAATCAATTGATGGATTTGATCGTGATTCTGATAACGATATGTCAGATAGGGATGATGGTGGCAACGGCAACAGTGACAACGATAATGAACAATATGATGACAATGGGAACTATTCTGATTAATTTGTTGTTTTTAGGTTTGTTTATAAAAAGTGTTTTTATTACTAATGCTTATATTATTTGCGTTTCTGATACTTATTGTTAGGGCTAAAATGTTTTTGGTACATAACATTTGACTACCTAAACATTTTGCTAAAGTTACTCTTAAAAAACATTTATAAACAAACTCAAAAATCATAATCAAAAAATATTGGAAAAAACATAAACATCATATAATTACACAAACATAGATATTAAAATAGTCAGTTTTTGTAAAACCCTAAATTTCCATTCATTAAAATTCCCATTGTGCCCCTCAAAATTTTTGAATTTATAAGAGCATACAATCGTACATTTTAACCTAAGTTTGAAAATACAGCTATATGTCATTTAAATCATTACCTTATAATTAAATTTGCACATTAAAATTAAACACCTAAAACTATATGTTATTAATATAACTAACCTAAGTAATACATAATAATAATGTTTGTTACAAATTTTAAAACTTTCCTAGCCCATTAACACAAAGATTGTTAAATTAAATAAGGACCAATCAAGCCCATGATTTGCTCCCTATTATGATCAGGAAATTAATCCCAATTGATTCCTTCCAAAAACAATAACACACTCCTTTTCTTATCTTAAAAAAAAAAAAAAGAAAGAAAGAAAAAAAAGTCGGTCTTCTTCCCTCCCTCCCTTTCACTGTACGACACAAACAATCCCAAGGTTCCTGTCATTTTTTTTCTCTCTCAAGAACAAAGGGATCGAAGGTTGCTGCTAGTAATTCGTGGGTTTTGATCATTGGGATTCTAGGGTTTTTGTTCTCCTTCTTGTTGTCTCGTTAAAGCCAAGGTATCATCACAATTTTCCATGTTTTTCATTCTTCCCAAGTCGACAGGTATATATACATGAATCTGAAATTAATCAACATGAAAACCTAATTAGTAACCCCTATTAATGTGAATCGACCCATCAATATTTTGAACCCTAAATATGATTTCTAACTCTTATTAGACCCATTAAGTTCACATTTAATAAGCTTGTAAAACCTAGAAACCCTAGCACATTTAAAATGTAAGAATTAGGGCTTTTGTGATTTTTAGTGTTGTTATTTTATGTGTTTCGTGTGTAGGTTATTGTTGTTGATCTTGAATGATTTGTATGAAGTGTTTGTATATATGTTTGTGATGAGTAAATTCTAGAAATATAATGTATATTGATCACTTGGTTGATTGGGGAAAAAAGGAATAGACGAATTAGGGCTTGTTTGTGAATTAACTAAAACGGTTCTTGAATATTTAGATTACATGAACTGAATTTGGTGTTTGATCTCTTAGATTTGATTTCATAAGTATGTTAATATGATGTCTAAATGAGTTGTCGATGAATGGTGTAAGCTTGTATGCATGATTTATAATTAAAATAGTGCTAACTATGGCCTAAAATGGAATTCTGATCTGGACAGATTTATAATCTGAATTTCTGTGGAATTCTGATCTGGACAAATTTATAATCTGAATTTCTGTGCAATGTAACTTGAGTTTTATAAGTTTTTAATACCGGAGTTTTGATTTTAAACCTATTTTAAGGTCCTAGGAAAGTATTCCAATTGGTTTGAACGAATTTGAGTTTAATTTGGTTATTTTTTTGAATTTAATGTGATGATATGTTAAACTATGTTAGCAGAATTGTATTTCAGTCGGGTTCTATGATTTTTCATTTCCAAACCATTGCAAACTAGAGGCCACAAATTTACAGGAATCATATTTCATATGTGGACTACCTCCTGGAGTTTTTTTTAAAATTTTCTGAAGTCATATGGTTAGGTTTTTAAGTGAATACTTTTGAAGTGTATCTGCAGATCTGAATCTGAACATGTTAGCTTAGACGATTTTAAAAAAGGATGTACACTTGATAATAAAATCTGTAAAAATTCCAGTAGACTTCTAAGACAAATGGGCTTCTGTGAGAATTTTTTGGATTTTTAGTTTGGGATTTTGGTACATTTTTAAAATTCATTTAGTGGGCTTAATTCTGTGATAAAATCAGTTAAATTGTATGCATGTATATCATGTATGTAAATGTGTTCTTTTGGTGTTTGGTGCCCTAATATATGTTCTATTATATCGGGTGTGTCTTGTTGATGTCGTATTGACTTGTGTGTGTGTACGTTTAACCTACTTGATAATTCCGAACCATAAACCAAATTTTACTAAATTAGGAAGTCGTATTTAAAGTTGCTTAATCCGGAAAGTTACTAAATATGGAAACTTACTAAATATGGAAAGTTACTAAATATAGAAAGTTACTAATTATGGAAAGTTACTTAATCTGGAAGGTTACTAAATATGGAAACTTACTAAATATGGAAAGTTACTAAAAATGGAAAGTTTCTAAAAATAGAAAGAAACCTAAATTATGAAATCTGATTAAAATGAGCTTGTAAGTAATATGTGATTATTAAATTGTATAGGTTCGGTGAAGAAGGAGTGACCTTCCATTTCTGTGTGATCCACCTTTTATCCGTTTGTCTATTTGCATAAGGTACAGATATTCTGACCTTTCTTATAAGGTTTCTCTTGATCCTTTCACCCCTTCTGATTTATTAACCCTGATTATGAACCTTTGTTATGTACCCATTGATTATGAACCTTTGCTATGTACCCTTTGATATGAGCCTTTGCTATGCACCCTTTGATATGGACCTATGATATTTCTGATGACCATAGAATCTGTGTCATTACTATGAAATTATGTTTGACCCTTCAGTTTGATACTCAAGCTATCACTAGTCATGGGGGTTCCATGACCATGTCATTGATGCAGCAATGGCATGACTCTAGGGTGGTCGAGTGATGTTCTACCCCATCCCTTTTGTTATGTAATATGTATGGCCACGATGATTATAATTTCTGCAGGGGCATATGGATGCATCCTAGTTCTGATCAGTTAAGTTATATGATATATTTCTGGTGACTGGTGCTGTGTGCGATACACGCCTTTCACAATTCTGGGAGCTTATCACTCCATTATATTACTTATGGTTACTTATGAAGATTATGATTATGATGTTATGTAATGATATATTTCTGGGCTCGTGGTAGATTTCTGACAACCTTTACACCTTTGATACATTTTGATATACCTTCTGTTATCCCCCAATGCACCATATTCTGTTTTCTCCATTTCAGTTGAAGTATGATATTTGTTCAGATGATATTGATCTCTCATTCTTTTGACAGATGATATTCGATTCAGCAGGAGCTTGTGTTTCCTTTTTCTTTATATATATATATATATATATATATGTTTGATTATTCATTTGTTATATATATATATATATATCAGTTCACTGGGCTTTTTAAGCTCAGCCGCATTTCTTTTCCTGCGGCAGGTTTTAGGTTGGAAGCTGGGTTTGAGTGAAGAGTGCGTAAGAGCCCTTAGAGGACTACACCTTTGATAGCTACCTTGGATTAGAGTTGACTTGGATATTTTCATTACCAGACATATCACTGGTACAAATTTCACCTTTCGTCACACCCAAAATGCGTGACTATATGCATATAGTCACACATGTTTTTTTGGGTGTGTATGACAAAAAGTCGCGCCACCGTAGGTATCATATGGTCACATTACTTAGTTTGTGGCCGTTTTCATTGAAAAAGAGTGACCAAAACCCGAATATGTGTGACTAATTAGGTACAAGTTTTGTTGGATTGATCAGTATGTGTGAGATTTCCCATCCTATGGCCACATGAAAATATAATAAATGTGACGTTTATGATGATTTAGTCACACAACGTGTGTTGTTTGTTTCAAGTTAGTCACATACAATTTAAAAAACAGTGGCCAAAAGTGTGAATAAATGTGACCATCTGCTGTCTAAAGTGAAAAAATGCGTATTTTGTGTGACTATTGATCATCCAATGGTCACATGAATTTTTAGTTTGTGTGGCCTTTTGTAATATTTAGTCACACAAAGCATGTTTGTTTTGGGTATTTAGTCACATACAATTAAGCATAAAGTGGCCAAAAGTGTTAATAAGTGTGACCATATGCTGTTTTAAGTGAAGAAATGTGTATTTTGTGTGACTATTGATCATCCAATGGTCACATGAATTTTTAGTTTGTGTGGCCTTTTGTAATATTTAGTCACACAAAGCATGTTTGTTTTGGGTATTTAGTCACATACAATTAAGCATAAAGTGGCCAAAAGTGTTAATAAGTGTGACCATATGCTGTTTAAAGTGAAGAAATGTGTATTTTGTGTGACTATTGATCATCCAATGGTCACATGAATTTTTAGTTTGTGTGGCCTTTTGTAATATTTAGTCACACAAAGCATGTTTTTTTTTGGTATTTAGTCACATACAATTAAGCATAAAGTGGCCAAAAGTGTTGATAAGTGTGACCATATGCTATTTAAAGTGAAGAAATGTGTATTTTGTGTGACTATTGATCATCCAATGGTCACATGAATTTTTAGCTTGTGTGGCCTTTTGTTATATTTAGTCACACAAAGCATGTTTTTTTTGGGTATTTAGTCACATACAATTAAGCATAAAGTGGCCAAAAGTGTTGATAAGTGTGACCATATGCTGTTTAAAGTGAAGAAATGTGTATTTTGTGTGACTACTGATCATCCAATGGTCACATGAATTTTTAGTTTATGTGGCCTTTTGTAATAATTTGTCACACAAAGCATGCTTTTTTTTGGGTAATTAGTCACATACAATTAAGCATAAAGTGGCCAAAAGTGTTAATAAGTGTGACCATATGCTGTTTAAAGTGAAGAAATGTGTATGTTGTGTGACTATTGATTATCCAATGGTCACATGAATTTTAAGTTTGTGTGGCCTTTTGTAATATTTAGTCACACAAAATTTTGGTATTTAGTCACATACATTTAAGCATAAAGTGGCCAAAAGTGTTGATAAGTGTGACCATATGCTGTTTAAAGTGAAGAAATGTGTATTTTGTGTGATTATTGATCATCCAATGGTCACATGAAATTTTAGTTTGTGTGGCCTTTTCTAATATTTAGTCACACAAAGCATGTTTTTTTTGGGTTTTTAGTCACATACAATTAAGCATAAAGTGGCCAAAAGTGTTGATAAGTGTGTCCATATGCAGTTTAAAGTGAAGAAATGTGTATTTTGTGTGACTATTGATCATCCAATGGTCACATGAATTTTTAGTTTTTGTGGCCTTTTGTAATATTTAGTCACACAAGGCATGTTTATTTTGGGTATTTAGTCACATACAATTAAGCATAAAGTGGCCAAAAGTGTTAATAAGTGTGACCATATGCTGTTTAAAGTGAAGAAATGTGTATTTTGTGTGACTATTGATCATCCAATGGTCACATGAATTTTTAGTTTGTGTGGCCTTTTGTAATATTTAGTCACACAAAGCATGTTTTTTTTGGGTATTTAGTCACATACAATTAAGCATAAAGTGGCCAAAAGTGTTGATAAGTGTGACCATATGCTGTTTAAAGTGATGAAATGTGTATTTTGTGTGACAATTAAGTATCATAAACAAAAAGAAATTTGAAATTGAATAAAACTCGAATGTATATAACTGAACAGAATATGCAATTGTAATGTCGTACATAATCAAATTCTCAAGTACCATAATTTAAAGACTTTTGACTCTTCGTCGGCCTAGCTTGCTTTAGGGCTTCAATAGAGACATTACTTTTGCGCTTCGATGGTGTTGTTGGTCCACAGTTGTTGTCACTTTTCTTTTGCATTGTACTTGGCGGTGTAACCTGTAGTAACAAAAGACGCTTGTATCAAACATTGAATTATATATCAAGAATTATATATATGTACGTCGAAAAAACACATGTATGTACCCAAAGCAACGATATTTGATTTCTTTAAGTGCCACAGTTTGCACTTAAATGGCTAAAAAAAAGAATTTTTACATGTACATATCAGAAATTATTTAAACAAAAGAATAACAAGAAACATGTTGAAATACATACTGTTGGCAGTGCTTGTGTTGGAGACACATTTTGTTCTGATTAGGAATCTATAGACCCTTGTTGGCTTGCATTTGAGGCTACTGGCAATTGAGATGACAAATTTAACTGCACCCCTTGTTGACTCAACTGTGCCATCAGTTGAGTAAGTATTCTCTTTGTTTCTGTAATCTCATTGGACAATTTCTTGATCTGGTCATCAGATTCTTTCTGCAAAAAAAAATATAGGAAATGTTGGGATTAAAAGTTTTCTTGATGTTGTTAGAGTATAACTGATGCTCTTATTTGTGTCAATGCTGCTCAGCTGGAGTTAGTGATGCTCATGAACTTCAATTACAAATATGGCTAGTGTTTACCACCGCTAGTACTCAGTTAATGTTGTTAGTACGCACTTAATACTGCTGGTACACAAGTTATTACTGCTAGTACACAGTTAATCCTGCTGGTATATAAGCATAATAACAGAAGTTGCAATCAAACTTACAAGTGTATCTCCCACAGATGTGATCTGATGAACTCAAATAAGTACATTTTATTACCATCATTTATCCTATTAATTTGACTTGTTTTATTATATTATGTATGAGGATTGATACTTAATCGTTTACTTTTGTAATTCTCAGGTAAAAACAAGCATTTGGTGAAACTTGGCGATTTTGGACTAATTATGGAGCAAAACAAGCAAGAAGTTAAGAGTCTACATAAATCAAGACATTCTGCTCCAGATGCGCCACATCTTGCTTATTACATACGGCGCATCACTATCAAGATTTCACCAGATACGATCCAAGATACAAGAGGACATGCGCCGCATCTATAAATGGAGTTACGCCGCATCTTCTGGCGGTGTACGAATATTCCTGAATATATTAATCTTGGACCCCACGCGAAGTTAAGTCAATGCGCCGCATCTACTTACTAGATGCGCCGCATCTTACCCTCAGACAGAAACTATAAATACCCCAAAGACCAGACGAATTAAAGAGTTCCGAAGTTCGACAGTTTTAGAAGACAAAAGTACAGAAAACCTAGGACGAATTCAGTCAAGGCAGCAGCACAAGACACACCTTGAACGAAGATACAAGAGCTGTAAGAAGGTCCTGCATGTATTTAATTCATTAAGTAGTTTTGTTTTATTGTGTTAGTAAACTTTAATTCATCAGGATTGGTGGCTTGTGTAATGTGACAACGGAAAGATTGCACTCCCTTAAAACTGCTTTCCCATTAATTAAAGTTTATATTTTGATGTCTTTGGTGACTTTTATTAGTGCATTGATAACCTCTGTGTCTAGCTGAGCGTTGATCGGGTCGCCATGCCTCTGCCCTCGCCTATTTATTAGATCGCCTATGCATTCTATCGTCTGTAGAAAAGTAGGAAGAAAGATAAATAGGATAGTCATAAGTAATCATTAAGGGTTTACTCGCCGATAAGATTAGAACCAACGAGAAAGGACTTAATCTCGGTGCGTTGCATCGAACTATACACTTCATATAAAACTAGCAATAAAACAAGTGACAAACTACTTATCTATCAGGATAGGTCTTCTTATTGTCTCAAGTATTTATCTGTGTACGTGTGTGCTACTTGCTGATTCGTGCCTATTAGTTTAGTTTATTATTTAATTGCAACCAATCGTGCCAGTCTCTCAGGCTGAACCCCCTTGCGTTAGATTAGGTTGTATAGCTAATTTAGAATATTAAAATACTGATTAGAATAACTAGATAATACGTTCCACTCTTAGTGATCAACACTCTACTTACCATTATATTCATACTGACCGGGTACACTGCTCGTTAAGTGTGTGTGTTATTGATAAGTCGGCTAAATATAAATTTAAAACTTGAGTAGGCATTAAGACTGCTAAACCGCAACGACACATCGCACGCATCATGATCTTATTATCTGGAAATTCGCCATCGTTGTTTACCCTTCCTTTCAACCACATTATACCACGTGGGGGTTCTTCATCTACTTCAATCTCTTTATTTTCGATCTAATAATCATCAAATGCATACAAATGTAAAGTTAAAACAATATAAACGAAAATATGAAGATGCATACACATGTGATCTTACCATTTTCTCTTTCAAATAAACATATCCACCTCGTCCCATTTTATGTTGATAAATATTTTTGGAACGCGACATTTTAGCTTGATCAGCTATCTTCTAAAAACATAAAATCATAAGGCTTTTACATGTGGAGTTTATACTCAGAAAGAATAGAGTAGCTAAGTGGGAAGAGCTGATTCTGAGAATTAAAGAAGGACAGAAGCATGGATACAAACCAAAGTCATCTACAAAGAAAGAATTAGTTAATGATATGAAGTATTATCTGAAGAATGCAAGAAATTATCAGATGAAGGATTTCAAGGGAAAATCAGATGCCATAATTACAAAGGAATTTTATGAAACCTATGCTATGCTGAATCCAAGAAAAGGTTTCAAAACTGAAAAGAAGAGAAAGCCAGAGGTTATGGAATTTGATAATGTGAAAGCATCTGGAAGTGTTTTGGAGAAGCAAGATGACAAGCAAACCATGGAGGTTGAGAGGGAAGAAGTTAAGGAAGTCATTGGTTATAAGAGGACTGGTACAAGAAGTAAGATGAGTGCTAGAAAGAAAAGAAGAGTTCAAACTGAAGATTGTTATAAGAACAAATAAGAAGAAGCTGATGCTATGAAAGCTATTATGGACTTCACAGTTCATAAACCACAACCAGTACCTAAACCACAGCCAGAACCTGAGATAATCAATGCAGTCCCCATATCAACAATGTATCCAATTATATCTTATACTGCTGATGTGTTTGATGTCTGTGATGCTAAATGGGAGGTTATGAGATCTAATTTGAAATGTGAAAAATATGTTAGATTTGATCAGATGCTGGAGTACATGGATAGAGATGATATTGTACAACTCTGGGAACTATACAAGGAAAGATATGGTGACAAGAAACCAGAGTCAGTGCCTGAAAGAGTACATTATCTTTGGCTGAGTAACATGTTTGAGCCTGATGCAATGTATAATGAATGGGAAAAATTAAGAAGGTCAAAGAAAGTTGTTAAGTGGTACTTATATCAGTCATGTGGAGTACATGAACTGATTGGAGATGGTGGACTTGGTGTTTACATGTTGATAGAAAAAGATTATCCTTTCTACAACAATGTTGATGTTCTCACTGATATGATGCAACCAGGAAAGTTGATGTTGCAAAGACCATTTGTATCAGATTATCAAGCAGGTGTGCTAATTGAGAAATATAGAAAAATTCTGCAAGAGAAGATTTCAAAACAGTAAAGTGTTAGGAAGCATCCTCCTAGTGATTAGCTGGGTTTAAAGGAAACTTGATGATTTTTGAAGAAAAATATCAAGTTTAGGGGAGGATTGTTGGGTCTAAAGATGCTGCTGTTCGGGGAATACACTAAGTATAACTCTGCTGATTAGTTCAGTGACTCTGCTGATTAGACTAAAACTCTGCTGTTTTGTAACTCTGCTAGAATGGAATGATAAGCAAAGTGTAACTCTACTGCTAGCCCACGAAGACTCTGCTGCTAGACTAGTTACTCTGCTGCTTATAAGATATGTATAGTATGTTAAGGATAAGTTTAGAAAAGATACGTAAGAATATTTTTCTTGTATAGAAAGTCTTGTAAACCGACTAGCACTCCTTACGCTATAAAAGGAGGATCTAGGGTTAGGTTAGACATACGTATCATTATTGTTTTACACTTCAAGGTTTCTTGTAACCCCATTGCTATCGAGCAATCGTATTAATATATTGAAGTGTTGTTTGAGAATTCGTTTTGTGTTTAATTCTTCTTAAGATCAAATATTAAGTTCCGCATAATATTTGATATACAACTTAAGATCAGTTTCTATACCGATTGCTTTAGGTTTATATCTAAAGTAATTAATAAGATCGTGAAGCTCAATTGGGATCAACATAAAGGTATACAACTTTAGCCACAAACACAAAACAACTTTAGTATACCTTGTAGGAAATGATTTTGAATTTGGACCTAGGGATTTTTGCCTTTGAACCTGTTAAAGCATAAACTTGAATAAATTAAAACTTCACACAACTTTACATTTAACAATAAATTCACACAGCTTTACATTAGAATCGATAACAACCCCAAACATCACCATTTATAGATCAAAAGCCTGTTACTAATTATTGTGCAATGAATCATCAACTAATATGTGAAAACATTAAAAAACATACCTTTGTTGTCATTTGGATTCATTGTTTGCGTGTTTTTGTTTGCCAGAAGAATGTGTGTTTTGATTAGGGTTTATTGATTTTTGTGTGTGTTTACAATTGATCGGTAAAGGGATTAATTGCCGCCTTACTATTGATCAAGTGGTGGTTTGGTTTAACTAAGACGTGGCAAGATGTGTAAAAAAAAAGAATAATAGTTAAAAAAAATAAAAAAAAAAAAAAGAAAAAGAAAGAAAAAAGGCTAATGTTGTTGACGTGGCGGTGAAAACCGACTATAGCCGGTAAGTAGGGATTGCAACGGTTCGGGTTCGTGGCGGGTTTTAGTGTACCCGTACCCGAACCCGTTTATAATATACCCGTACCCACCCCATATCCCACAGGATACCCGAATAATATTATCTATTGGTTTTTTCGGGTTTCCCCGCGGGTATCGAGGTTATCCGTAATTAAAAGATAAAGAAAATGAATATCGTATCAAACGATTTAACGCAACGTATCACAACGCAACGTACTCGGCACGATATTCACCAAAAAAATCAAATGCGCAAGAGGTTTCAAAAGTTAATCATTCTCATTTCAAAAAATAATCTCGTTTTAGCCTTTTAAAAGGGTTTAATTTGGTATCCTCATTCGTGTAATGGTAGAGAACACGGACTCACGAGTACTCACTCCAAAAAAATGAATAACCGAATTAATAGTCGAGAAGAGTATTGACAATAACTCGAGTCGAGACGAGATGACGAAAACAAGTCAAAGAGATAACTAACAACAAAATATCAAATAAGATGAGTCGATTGGTAATCGTCGGTATTTTCCCATAATCCCGTTTATTAGTACAAGGTATACTCGTTTTATGATTTAAAACAAGTTTGGACTTACGACAAAATTAATCTTTGGAAATAACAAAATTTCGCCAAGACCCTTTCATTTATCGAACGTTTCCAAGTCAAAACACTTTATTGAAAATCAATTTCCCGAGTAATTTATAATATAACGAGTATTTATATAAACCCTAAACCCTAAAGCCTAAACCCTAAACTCTAAACCCTAAACTTTAAACCCTAAATGCTAAACCAATCCGTAACTCAAACAATAACCAAACGAATAGTCCAATAAATCCAAATATGTTAGTGTACGGGTAGCATATCTCGAATAGTCCAATAGCCCTCGTGTGTTTCGTTTTTATCCCAAATGTCACACGAAAGGTTTTCAAAATCGGGATCCTACTTAAGATCCTATGGTAAAGATCCGATCTTTACCATAGGATCTTAAGTAGGATCCCGATTTTGAAAACCTTTCGTGTGACATTTGGGATAAAAACGGAACACACGACGGCTATTGGACTATTCGAGACATGCTACCCGTACACTAACATATTTGGATTTATTGGACTATTCGTTTGGTTATTGTTTGAGTTACGGATTGGTTTAGCGTTTAGGGTTTAGAGTTTAGGGTTTAGGGTTTAGGCTTTAGGGTTTAGGGTTTATATAAATACTCGTTATATTATAAATTACTCGGGAAATTGATTTTCAATAAAGTCTTTTGACTTGGAAATGTTCGATAAATGAAAGGGTCTTGGCGAAATTTTGTTATTTCCAAAGATTAATTTTGTCGTAAGTCCAAACTTGTTTTAAATCATAAAACGAGTATACCTTGTACTAATAAACGGGATTATGGGAAAATACCGACGATTACCAATCGACTCATCTTAAGCTTTTAAAGATCCTTTGTAAGATTCGGATCGTTTTTGCTTTGCAGTATCGTAAAATCGTAAGATCCTAAGATCAGGATCGGGAACCTGACAACCATGGTCTCACGTACACTTCTAATTTCCTTACTTCGTTATTAACCAAATTTAATAACAAATATCTCTACAACTAACTTTTAATTTAACAATTGTTTTTATTTCTTTCTTTTATTTTTGTCCAAGTCGAGTCAATATCAAGCCGCAACAAATGAGTTAATATTTCCTTTCGAGTCACAGTCAAACATTTATTCCCTCGGGTCAATAATAATGAACCCGATCCCAAATCATCCCAAACATCACAAACAACTAGTTGGAAATATTGAGTTTGGAAGTTTATTATTCACAAAGCATGATATACAAGTAGTTGTTGCATCAACTCATTGTACATGAAAAGTCAATTCTTGGTAAAAGGAAATTGGAGACTTTTTCGTCCAACTTCAATACACAGTTTACTTTTGGCGCGCACCGTCGGTCCCTTTTCCCGCCTAAAGTCTTGGTAACCATTCATCTACCTCTCCAGCCTATTTATGCCTATCGATTGTATACCAAAGAACACACACAAACACTGAAACACATATATCCCTTTCAATTCAAAGAAAACTTCAACAATGGCAGCAAATAATGTTAACTTTCAAAATGATGCTGAAGAGTACGAGTGGGTGTTAAACAACAATTTTCTGTTTGACGCAGTGTTTAATGCTTTCGGGTATGAACCCGTTGCAGAATATGGGTCGTATAGGAAGGTAGATACGTGGATGAGGGGTCAAATTTTGAACTGGCTGCATGCGCAAGACTTTTACTGGGATGAGGTTTGGGGATTGAGTGACTACGGGGAGGATGAGGAAGGTGAAGAGGAGGAGGAAGGTGAAGTGGAGGAGGTGGTGCAGCAAAATGAAGAGGATCAGCAGCAAATTGTGGTGGAGCAGCAAAATGTGGTGGTGCCTCAAAACCAGGGGGAGCAACAAGATGGGTTTCAGGACCCTTATAATTTAGAAAAGAGGGTTAGCGATCTTGAAATTTTGTTTAAATGACTCAAGGAAAGGCAGAAATTGATGGGAAGCAGGGAAGAGAGCTCTGGTTCTAACAAGTTGGGGTGAAATGGAGTGAAGCAGTTTAGGATGATGGTTTTTTTAAGTTTTTAGTATGTTTAGTATTTAGGTTGGATAATTAGATGTATATATGGTTGTAGGCTTGTAGCCTTTAAAAAATATCAATGAAATATTTGATGTTTAATTAATTGTTTATGGTTGCTTGTGAATGTTTGAGTTCGATCATATTGCTGAGAATGGAGTGGATACACAAAGTTTTTACTGCTAGGCAAACTTTTGTTCTGCTAGCGTAAAACGTTGTACTGCTGGGTAGCCGTTACTACTGTCTGGGTTTTAACCGTGGTTTATTTCTAACCATGGGTAACTTTTGTCAATTACTTTGCTTTTTTATTTCCCTTCTAATCCCCTTCCATTCCTTTATAAAAAAAAAACTCGAGAACAAAGCGTTAGGGTTTCATAAATTGGGTAACTCTCTTTCTTTATATAATTTATACGATTTCTTCAAACTTGAGAAACAATTAATTGAAGTCGGTCCAATCATAACCCAGCACTCTAATCAAGCATTTACTCAATTTTCATGGCAAATTTAGAGTTTTGTGATACGCATAACCAGGTTGCATTCTTGGAGAAACCAGAAGGGAGTCAACACTTCCACCAGATAGTAGATTTTCTAAACACTACCCACATCAGGTATGCTCTTACAGTCAATCCTACTATCTATGTCTCTCAAATCAAACAGTTTTGGCGGACTGTTACTACCAATACATTTGAGAATGGAGACAAAGAGTTAATTGCAACAGTTGATGGCAAAACAATAACTATTACTGAGGCATCTCCATTTAGCAGATGAAAATGGTATTAGTTCTTTGCCTAATACTGAAATTTTTCATCACCTTTCCAGAATGGGGTATGACACATCTTCTCAAATTCTGACTTTTCAAAAAGGATGTTTTGCCCCACAATGGAGATTCTTCATACATACCATCCTTCATTGTTTAAGTCCAAAGAAAACCGCATGGGAGCAATTCAGTAGCAATATTGCAACTGCTCTCATTTGTTTAGCAACAAACAGGACTTTCAACTTTTCAAAATTAATTTTTGATGGTATGGTGAAAAATGTGGATAACAAATACAAGTTTTTAATGTATCCAAGGTTTATACAAACGGTTTTGAATAGACGGAAAAGTTTGCTTCTATCTCATAAAATTGTTTATCCAACTCCTTGCCTTACTCAAAAACTGTTCCGTAACATGAGCATGGCTTCTAGGGGGTTTAATGGGATAGTAGTTCCACTTTTTGAAACAATGTTGGTTCAAAATCAAAACATTCAGGGTGAAGGATCAACAAGCCCAGTTGAGTCCCATCACACACCCACAGGTTCATTTGGTTCTCAATCAGCCTCACAACCAAATATAGGGGAAATGCCCCATGATTCACCTCGATCGGGAGGTAACACACCTGACAGTGATGAGGGCAGAGTGTCACTAAAGGAATTGATGGATATTTGTACCAAATTGAATCAAAGGGTGACTGGGTTGGAGAAAGAACTCAAGGAGACAAAGCAAGAACTCAAGGAGACAAAGCAGTTGTATAGTACTGCTTATAAGAAGGTCATTGAAAAAGTGAAGAAATTGCAGTCTAAATTCAAGTCACTTAAAGCAAAGAGAAAGGCAAGTATTGTGGAGTCTACAAGCTCAGATGATGATGATTTAGATGATAACATGGATGATTCTTCCAAACAGGGGAGGAAGACAGCTGATATTGATCAAGACCCCAATATTTCTTTGGTTGAACAGAATGTTGAGTTTTAGGGGAGGTAAGATATGGGTGAAGAAATTTTGGATGCTGAAAATATTGGTACTTCTCATCAACAAGTTATGGATGTGTATGATAGAAGGCAAAGGGCAGATAAAGGAAAGGGCATTAGTTTTGATGCAGAGGTAGCTAATAAAGCACAGGAAGATGAAAGATCAGAAATTTATGATATTGCAAATTTCCTTGATAAAAAAAGACTTTCAAATCAAGCAACTCAAGCAATGTTTGATCACGCTCAAGAAGTTCAGTATATGATTGATGCTGATGATGTTTTAAAGGCAAATATTGGTGAACTCAGAGCAGATGAAGTGTTGTCCATTGATGAGAAGTCAAGAAAACTTGTTGAACTAATAAATTCCAGAAGAAAGTCTGCTGCATAACAAAAAGCCAAAGAAAAGAGGAGTAAACCACCTAGTAAAGCTCAGCAAAGACACACCATGTGTGTTTACATGATGAACATGGCTGGATACAAAAGGAAGCATTTCCAAGGTAGAAGTTTTGAGGAGATCAAGAGTGAGTTTGAAAGGGTTTACAGAAGAATGAACACATTTACTCCCATGGGAACAGAAAAACCATGTAGAAATACAAGAAGATATGGTATAATATTGGAGTCTGAATCTTCAAAGAAATAGAAGATTGGTGAAGAAAAAGTACCTACAGCAGAGGAAGAAGAAACAGCAGAGGAATTAACTGACGAAAGACTCAAGCAGCATATGATTGTTATAATCCCAGAAGCATTGGATATTCATCATCCTATTCAAGCTAAACATCCAATTATTGATTTGGAGATACACAAAGATACATTTGGGAAAGCTTGAAAGATAATCAGGGTAGGAGGACACTCAGAAATTTATAAGTATTTTGAAGATATGCTGAAGATTTTTGATAGACAAGACTTGGACGATCTATGGAGTATGGTTCAAGAAATGTTCAGATCTACAGATCGTATACAAGACAAAGAAAAGGAGCTATGGGTGGAATTGAAGAGGTTGTATGAACCTGATCCAAAAGATATCTTATGGAATTTTTGAGCTCATGAGTTGAGTACAAAATGGAGACTGTATGATACATGTGGTGTTCACCATGTATCTACAAAGAATGGAGTGGATGTCTACATGCTGATAGAAAAAGATTATCCATTAACGGCAGCTAGCTTATTTGTTATGTTAGATGCTAAGCTCACAGTTACTGATGAAGACTCAGTAATGGCAAGAGAGTTACTGAGAAAGATCTTCAGACAAGCAAAAAGGAAATAATGTTATTACTGCTTGTGTAAATATTAGTTCTGCTAGGTTTAACGTTGTACTAACAGGTTTTTGTATAGAAGATATTTGGATTTTGTAACAATTTTCTTTAATAAAACAGATAGTCTATAAGAGGAATACAAAAGAAGGTACAATCGAAAAAGACCCAAGGGCGGAGATGGTTGAGTTGTTGGTGTTGTGAAGGGGGAGGTCACAGGTTCGATACCTGTGGGTTGTGGCTTCCTTTTTGGTATTTTCCTCCCCAAAAATTTTAAAAAGCCCCCATTTTTTTCAGCAAATTTCAAAATTAAAGCCCCCCATATTTTTTTTAAAAAGCCACCCATATATATTTTTTTCAGCAAATTTCAAAATTAAAGCCCCCATATTTTTTTCAGCAAATTTCAAATTTCGCACATTTCTCACCAATCACAGCCACCAGTCACCATCCACCGTTCACCAGTAACCAATCACAGCCACCACTCACCATCCACCACTCGCCGGTCCGGCCATCAATAACGGAGGGAGGTTCATTTAGATCTAAATTAGGTAATTTTTTTAATTAGGAAATCATTTATTTTTTATGCAATGGTGAAATTATATTATTCTCGAAATTGTTTTTTTACAATTATAAAGATAGCAAATTCTGCCCACTACAATACCCACTGTCCATTGTAATTATACACAAATGATTTGATGCTTATATTGGTTTAATTTGTGACTTGTAGGATATATAGTTTTTTAAAGTTGTATTTTGGGTTTAACATGAATGAAAAATAGCATCTTCAACTTGAAAAACCAACTGTTATTACATAACAAAATTCTGCATACATAGATGCATTGTTGATTGCATAGTTGATTACATACAAGGAGAAAACATAGTACTTGTTACAGTAGCATCATAACATCAAGACTAGTAAAGCTCAGCCAATTTTCCTTTTCCCTTTACCCTTAGTGAGTTCAATTGGGCCTTTTCCCTTTCTCTTCTTTGCTTGGATTTCTTCCCAAGTTGCCTGATTTGGTAGGCCTAGAACTTGTTCCCTTTTTCCTGGGATTGACAGAGTGTGAACTGAAGGATGGTTTTTGGACATTGTGGCTTTTTTTGAGACAACTTCATCTTCAGATGTTGAATGATAGCTAGAAACCCATCTATCATTAAAAAAGCTACTGTTAAATGAGCTAAAATCGTCAGAGCTTGAGTCAACAACCTTTCCCTTAGGTGGTATTCTCTTATGAAAGCTACCTGTAGGAGGGTAGGGGAAATTCCAATCAGGTTTAGGAGACATTAGTTCTGATGAATTAGAGGATATTTCAATAACATTTGGCTTGGAAGTCATTATGGATGAGGTTTAGTGTTTGACAGGTTTTTGATGGTGTAATGTTGTGTGTAACGTTGTGTTTATGTAATGGCCATTTAAAGTAAAGATGATCACATAGTTCAATGTATAAGTAAATGTCATTAAAGGCTTGGTTGGTATGTGCAGGTAACTTCCTGCATTTAGGTGTAATAAACACTTGACATTTTAACTTGTACTAAACACTTGACATTGTAACTTGTACTAATCCCACATTTTTCTTAATCAGTTAAATTATACATATTAAATTTGTGGTAAGAAAAAACATACAAATCAAAAGGAAGTTAGAAAATAATATTGATATTAACATAGCTTCATTAATATTCAACATCATACATCTATCATTACCATTTCATTTACTTCCCAAAAGACATAATAAAAAGCACCCATCTTAAACATCAGAAAAATTACCAACAACATCAACCATGACACCACAAAACATAAAAGACATCAACATAGACAACTAGCATATCAACCACATCAGTAGTCCATTGATCCAAGCTTCGTGATAAAGTTGCACAAATTACCTAGACGCTTATGCTTTTGGGCAATATCAACAAGCAACCTATCAGATGCCATCATGTCCTCCTCTTGCATCCTCCTTAAATCAGCAATGCTTTCAAGAGCAAAATCAAAACCATATAAAAGCTCTAACTCCTTGATGATCTTATCCCTATTGTTTATTAGCATTCTTTTCTCAGAAACCTTGTGCCTCAAATCATGAACTTCCTTGGAAGTAGCTTCAACCTGTCGCTCATAGTAAACTTGACCGGATCTACGCACACGTCTTGTGTTAGATGTGATACTAAGAATTATACGTAGTCTAGCAAGCGGAATTTACTAGCTAGCACTTAGAAGACTTTATGTGTTTATGTTTTGTATGGTTAGAATGTAACAATGAATGAACACAGAATAATGAACTTCAACGATTCAATGTTATTAGAACAATAATACGAGTGATCTCCTATCACTAGGGTTTACAACCTTGAATCTTAACTAAACAATACATTTTTCTTCTATATGTTTTATAACCTTAAACCTAGGCAATCCTTTTATAGACCAAGGATTCCTTCACAAGATAACTATCATTCTAATCGTATAAGATATACACAATATCTTTTCCATATTTATCTATTTACACGTTTACAAAATAATAATAAGCAGTACAAATATTTCTTTCATAACCGTACTAACTGCTTATGTCTTCAAAACTCTTCAGCAGTACTAACTTCCATCTTCAACAGTACTAACTACTATCTTCAATAGTTCTAACTGCTATCTTCAACAGTTCTAACTGCTATAGCTTAATTTCCTAACAATCCTCCCCTAAACTTATGATTTCTATCCAAATCACTAAGTTTCTTCAAATTAAGCTTCTTCTTCTGAATGTGGAAAATTCTTTCAAACATCTATCTCATCAGTCACTTTAGCCTTTGACTTTTCTTTGCTCCACAAGATTGAAAATCTTTTTCACTAATAAGTCTGCCATCTCAAAGTCTTTTTCAACCTTGAGTCTTGTATACACCATAGATGTTAACACACTTGATCTGAGCGGATAATCCTTTTCCACTAACATATAGATTTCTATCCCATCTGGAGTAGAAACTCTATGTACTCCACACGTATCAAATAACTTCCAAGATACAACTTCAATTTGTGCTTGGAATCTCCACATTGATTCTCCATTATCAGGTTCATAGATTCTCTTCAACTGAACCCATAACTCTTTATCTTTATCTTCAATGGGATCTTTATCTCTGAATCTGTCTTTCACTAATCTCCATAGTTGATTAAGATCTTCTCTTTCAAAACCTCTGAGTAAATCTTCAAACAACTTATACCTCTCAGAAATATCTCCAAGTCTGATTATCTTCCATCCTTTCATTCTTCCATCAGTGAACACTTCCCAGTCAATGATTGGATGTTTTACTTGTAAAGGCTTGATATAAGAAGATTCTGGAACAATCATCATCATACTCTTGATCTTCTCATTTGTTAACCCTTCTTATTCAGACTTTTGTCTCTTTGCAACATCTGATTCCATAGTTTCTGATTCTCTTTTCTTACCAGTTTTGACACCTCTTCTTGGAGTGTTCAGAATAGCATAAGTTTCAGAGAATTCCCTTTCAATTATAGCATAAGATTTTCCCTTGAAGTCATTCATAGTGTAACTTGCTGAGTTCTTCAAATAATGTTTCATAGACTCAACTTGTTCCTTCTTTGTTGGCAACTTTATCTTGTATCCTGACTTCTGCCTTTCTCTTATCCTCTGAATCAGATCTTCCCATGTTGCAACTCCATTCTTTTTGAGTATGAACTCTTTAAGCTCCTCTGTCTTTTCTTCTTCATTCAACTGTTTGTCTTTGAGACCTATTGAAGCTTGAGCTCTTACAATCAAATCAGAATCCAACAAATATTGTAGTTGTTCATTGAACTCCTCTTGATTTGCCTCTTTTGATCTTGTTCTTTCCATAAATTCAGCTATGTTTCGTACATCATCAGCAGCCATTTTTCTTGCAAATTCCTCATCTTGAGCTATCTGAGCTTCTTCAGCTTGTTTGTCAGCCAATTCTTTTTCTTGAATCTGCCTTGCTACGTCTGCATCAAAGGCTATCTGTTCTTGAGTTTTTGGTTTTGATTTCTTTAGCCTTTCCAATTCTTGAACCGCATCAACTTCTTCAGATGTCATTGGCTTCTTTCCCTTATCTGCCCATTGAACTGCTTCATGCTCTGTCTCATCAGTCTGAACTGCTTCAACAGTTTGAACTTCTTTAGCTTCTTGAATACCAGTTTGAACTGCTTCAACAGTCTGAACATTTTCTTCAACATAACCAGAACCTGAACCAATATCAAATTGTTCTTCTTCTTCTTCATTATGCCTCCCCTGAGAACCTGATCTATCCTTTTCTTTACCAAATTTCCTCCCCTGTTTGGAAGAATTTTCATCATTCCCTTTTGAACCATCTGAATCATCATCATCAGAAGAATCATCATCCAATACCATTCTTGTCCTTTTCTTCTTCAACTGTTCTTCAAGCTTCTTCACCCTTTTTGTTAATTTGGTGTAGACTTTGGCAAAATTCTCCTTGTGAGCTTGTAATTCCTCCTTTTTTTTCTTTAGCTCCTTCTCCAAAGTGTCAACCTTGGCTACTAACTTGGTACATAAAGCCGTCAATTCAGTTTGTGAAGAACTACCCTCATCACTTCTAGCTGTGTTACCTGCTAGGAGCGGTGAATCATAGGGCAAGGATCTAGTCTCAACCCTAGTTTAACTAGGTTTAGACCTTCTCCTATAAGTTGTGATGGTTGGTTGGTGGGTTTTTGCTAGTACTTGAGTGGGTGTGTGATGGGGATCAGTTGGAACTACTGAACCTTCACCCAACTCAGTTTGAAGCATTTGAGGAAACAATGGAACTGGTTCCCCTTGAAAAAGCCTACTAGCCATAGCCATATTTTGAAAAACTTTTGATTGAAGGCTGGGCGTAGCAAAAGTTTCTGTTGGTTTTGTAAGCAAATATGTCTTTTTATTCAAAAGAGTTTGAACAAATCTTGGATACATTAGAAACTTTGATTTACTGTTGACATTTGATGCCATACCCTCAAAAATCAATTTTGAAAAGTTAAAAACTCTGTTTGTAGACAAACAAATGAGAGCAATAGCAATATTGCTACTGAACTGCTCCCAAGCATTCTTTTTAGGACTTAAACAACTTAAAAGAGTATGTATCAAAAATCTCCATTGAGGTGAGAAACATCCTTTTTGAAAAGTTAATTTATGTTCAGATGTATCATACCCCATTTTGGTAAGTTCTTCCCATATTTCAATATTTAGCATAGTGTGGATACCATCTGAGTCTTCTAATTTAAGATGTCTCCTAATTATAGACTCGGTAACAACAAACTTAACACCATCTACTTCAAAATGAATTTCTATGTCTCCGTCATCACTTGTCAAGACAGATGAATTCTGCCAGAACTGTGTGATGTGCGAGACATAAAGAGTAGGAGAAACGGTTAGAGCATACCTTATGTGAGAGTGGTTGAGAAAGTCCACAATCTCATAAAACTTTGGCCCATCTCCTTGCTCTGTTTTCTCTAAGAACACAACCTGGTTGTGACGCTTAACAAATTCCAAATTAACCATTCTTCTTGGTAAATTTTAGTTAACAGCTATGAATAGTAATAATTTTGAGTGAAAAGATAGAAGATGAAGGCAAAATTGAGATTTTATGGAGAGAGTTGTAGGGTTTCAATTGACCGACTTAAAGAATATGGTAACTTTTATTTTAGAATAAGAATATAATAGAATAAAAGTTAAAATATCTATAAGAGGATCCCTCGAAATCTGTAATTCAATCAGTAAAAATCGCAACAAACCGCCAACGGCTTTTTTTTACCCCAAAATTAATTACTGACACGTCAGTCATAACGGCTAGTTGAACCGTACCAATTTTTTTTAACTAACAGTACCAACTGTTGAAAAAATTTTGTGAGCCGTATGAACTTATTGAAAAGGATTTTATAATACTATGGCTCAAACATAGTTTTTAGTAAACTATCAGCTATCAACGGATTTGATATGTCTTTACCAATAGCCGTTTGCTTTGGACTAGTCAACTCTTCACATTTAGATATGGTGAGCTGATAACCACACAATTTTTGGTAAATTGTCAACCATTAACGGATTTGATTTGTCTTTACCAGATACCGTTTGCTCTGGACTAGTTGGTTCTTATGTGGGTTAGACATGGTGAACCAATTACCATTTGTTGTATGCAAAGATCATATACTAATCTCCAGAACACCATTTAGTCCAAAACATCAAGCATTCATAATCCCTTAGTGTTTTCCCACTAATCCTGCAATTCTTAGTTCCAAAAACAAAGAAACAAGCCACAAAGAACTTGTCTCACAATATAAAAGCATATGAGTAACAATGCACATTACAAGGAAAATTAATTTCCTTGTGGAACCCAAGCCAAAACAGACTTAGGTTTTCCTATTGCATCAACATAATTCATTCTTTTCAAAACAATCTTAGCACCATTAGGTTTAATAGGTCTCCATACCCAACATGTTGATGCATTCACTCCAGTACCCATATTTCCCTTAGCAGTGTTTTTATTCATACCAGTACCAACTACTCTGCTAGCAGTTGGAACTGTTGGCTTGGTAGTTGTCACCTTTGGTTTCCAAACTTGGTTTTTCACCACTGCTTTCTCATAAAAAGTTCTTTTACCAGTTTTGTATGATGGTTTAAAAACAGTTATTGCATTTTGAACTGGTGGCCTTGGGTGAACAGGTCGAATAGGTCTGACAGTCTGAACTGCTGGTCTAGCAGTTTGAACTGCTTTGGGTCCAGACCTTAATAGAACTGATCTGGGTATCATTCTATCATTCCTAAGAAAAGATTGAGGTCTTGCTATGCTCAACCTATGATTTGTATATCCAGATACCCATTTATCACAAAAATCTGCAAGATGGTCAAAGCTACCACAAGAGTAACAAGCTTTCCTATAGCAGACAAAATCCTCCCCTAATTGGTTAGATTTGAGGTCATTCCAATTTCTTTGATTACCTCTTGGCTTGTTTGTGGTTCTATACATTTCTGCATACCTAACTGTTGGTCTAAAAGGTTTGGCATTTGATCTAGGCCTAACAGTCTCAGGTTTAACCATCTTTGGAACTTTTGGTTCCTCTACTTTAGCACTAACAGGCTTAACCACAGCCTGATCATCCTCATCATCAGAAGTCCATTCCTCAATGGTTGGAGCATCTGAGTCCTTAGCTGAGGACCTATCAGAAGACACCTTGTCCTCAGATAGTGATTTATCACTTGCACTTTCATACACAGGTTTGTCAACTACATCCTTCTTGGGTTGAGGACCATAGTTAAGCACAGGTAATTGAAATTCAGTGAGTCCTGTGTGTTCTAAGTCTATGCCTGGGGGTGTTGGAATTCCTCTATAGGGAGGTGGAACTGACTTATAACCTAGGCCTGACTTAGCTTTATTAAGGATCTGACACTCAATTATCTTTTGAACACCTTTTGATGTTTATTCTAGTGTGTCTACACTCATTTGAATGTTCTTCTTAGCTTTCTTAACCTGTTCTAGCTCATGTTATAACACAATAATTTCATTCTCTCTAAACATTAAGTCTCCCTTAACAATAATCATATCATCAGAAAACTTAGACTCATTACTTTTATAATGAACAATTTGTTCTTCTAACACAGCTAAAGCTCTCTTATGATTTGCTAAGCTAAAAGCATTTTCAACTAGCTCTTTTCTCTGATTCTCATATCTTGTCTTAAGTGTTTCTAGATCTTTTAAAGCTTCACAAGATTTAGAACATTTTGAAACTTGTACCTCAGAATCTGAGAATGCCATGAGAGCAACCTCTGTAGATGCTTCTGCTTCCTCCTCTGCAATGTAGCTCCAGTCAAATCCTAAGCTATCAATGGCAACCATGGCTTTCGAGCTTGAATCAGTAACCTCCACAACCCTTGACTTGTTTCCATATCCTCTGCTCTTTCCATCTTGTTGGCTTGGTAATCTGCACTCCCTTGAATAATGACCTTTCTTGTGGCAGTTGAAACACTCAATCTTGGACTTGTCATACCCTGCAACATCATTGCTGTTTATGACAATCTTCTTTCCAGTCTTCTTCAAGAATCTCCTAGCTCTCAAACTGAGAAGAGAGAGCTGCCACTTGATATCCATCTCTTCAATATCATCTTCATCAATCTCTTGAAGATCTGAATGAGTCAACATACTTCCATTGTGCTGAGTAGTCAAGAAAGCACAATAAGTATCATCATTCAAAAGTCCACTAGTATTGCTTGAGGTGCTAGCAGTACCAAGGTTTGCACTAGCAGTACCAACTGCTCCAGCAACTTGCACTTCTTCATCTGGACTTGAGGAACTGGGAGTTGATACAAAGGCCAAATTCCCTGAGCTTGAGCTTGAGCTTGATCCAGCAGACTTCTTAATATCATGTTCAACTATCTTGAAGTTGCTATAGAGATCCATTAAGCTCATGGAATCTATATCAGGCTTGTTTTTCCATACAACCACATGCATAGCCCATTCAGCTGGTAGACTCCTCAGAAATTTGGAGTTGAGATCTTCCTGAGGCATCTCAATTCCTAGAACAGCCACTGATCATTGGGAATAGTCATCAGAAGCAAACTTCTAGCCTTAACATCATTCTTGTGCCTTGCCTTCTCTTCATTAGTGGTTGGCTTTGTCTGCACTGTAGTCTCAGATTTACCTTCAACAACAGTTGTTGTTGTTACTGGTGTAAAAGAGTTTCCTTCTTCAATGATCTCCCAAAGTGCATAGTCTTGCACTTGGAAAAACTGCTCAATACGAAGTCTCCACATGTCGAACTCATTAGGTTTAAGCATAGGAAGCTTAGCAGCAATGTTAGTTGTGGTTGGTGTTGTTTCCATGTCCATCTTTGTTCTTCTCGGATCTTCTAAATCTAAGTATCAGTAACCTGTCTCTGATACCACTTGACCGGATCTACACACACGTCTTGTGTTAGATGTGATACTAAGAATTATACGTAGTCTAGCAAGCGGAATTTACTAGCTAGCACTTAGAAGACTTTATGTGTTTGTGTTTTGTATGGTTAGAATGTAACAATGAATGAACACAAAATAATGAACTTCAATGATTCAATATTATTAGAACAATAATACGAGTGATCTCCTATCACTAGGGTTTACAACCTTGAATCTTAACTAAACAATATGTTTTTCTTCTATATGTTTTATAACCTTAAACCTAGGCAATCCTTTTATAGACCAAGGATTCCTTCACAAGATAACTATCATTCTAATCGTATAAGATATACACAATATCTTTTCCATATTTATCTACTTGCACGTTTACAAAATAATAATAAGCAGTACTGATGCGCGTGATGTGTCGTTGCAGTTTAGCAGTATTAATGCCTACTCAAGTTTTAAATTTATATTTAGCCGACTTATCAATAACACACACACTTACCGAGCAGTGTACCCGGTCAGTATGAATATAATGGTAAGCAGAGTGTCGATCACTAAGAGTGGAACGTATTATCTAGTTATTCTAATCAGTATTTTAATATCCTAACTTAGTAATACAACCTAATCTAACGCAAGGGGGTTCAGCCTGAGAGACTGGCACAGTTTGGTTATAATTAAATAGAAAACCAAACTAATGAGCACGAATCAGTGATTAGCACACACGTACACAGATAGATACTCGAGACAATAAGAAGACCTGTCCTGATAATTAAATAGCTTGTCACTTGTTTTATTGCTAGTTTTATATGAAGTGTATATAATTAAACCTTTCTCGTTGGCTCTAATCTTATCGGCGAGTAAACCCTTAATGATTACTTATGTCTATCCTATTTATTTAAGAGACGCTAGAATAAATAGGCGAGGAAGGGGCATGGCGACCCAAGCAAGACTCAGCTAGACACAGAGGTTATCAATGCACTAATAAAAGTCACCAAAGACATCAACATATAAACTTTAATTAATGGGAAAGCAATATTAAGGGGAGTGCATGATCTTCCGTAGTCACATGACACAAGCCCATCAATCCTGATGAATTAAAGCGTACTAAAACAATAAAACAAAACTACTTAATGAATTGAATACATGCAGGACCTTCTTACAGCTCTTGTATCTTTGTTTGAGGTGTGTCTTGTGCTGCTTGGTCGTCTGAATTCGGCTCTAGGGTTATATCTTCAAAGTCTTTTAAATTCGTCTGACATTGAGGTATTTATAGTTTCTGTTTGAGGGATTGATGCGTCGCATTGACTTAACTTCGCGTGGGGTCCAAGATTAATATATTCTGGAATATTCGTACACCGTCTTCAGATGCGGCGTAACTTGATCTTTGTATGCGGCGCATGTACTTTAGCTGTCTTGGATTGTAACTGGTGAAATCTTGATAGTGATACGCCGTATGTTAGAAGTATATTGCGGCGTATCTGGAGTAGAACGAGCTTGATCTTCTTCTTTGACCAAAGTTTCATATGCGGCGCATGACAGAATTGCATGCGGCGCATTCTTCAAAGTCAGGCAATGGTCTTCGAATTCATCTAAGTATGATATTGCGTCGTATCTGTTGAGTGAGATACGGCGCATCTTCTGGATTTCAGTAGACTTTTGACATCTAGCTTGTTTTGCTCCATTATTAGTCCAAAATCGCCAAGTTTCACATAATGCTTGTTTTTACCTGAGAATTACTAAAGTAAACATTAATGTATCGATTCTCATATATAATATAATAAAACAAGTCAAATAAATAGGATAAATGATGATAATAAAATGTACTTATTTGATTTCATCAAATATCCCCCCACTTGAACTTTACTTGTCCCCAAGTAAACCTTAGAATTAATCATATGAAAATGTATCCTAAAAGATATTAGGATTTATTTTTATATTCAAGCACGTATTCGTTTTGTCATAATCACACAACCAAACACTTAACGAAGTAGAAACCAAAATAATTTTTAATGTAAAACTATTCTAAATCGTTTAGTTGCTTAGTCGTGACGAATATTCTATCATAGGCTTGGCAAGTATACGCATCTCCCCCACTAAAGCCAAGGAGTAACAAGTCTAAAGCGGTTAAAAAGGGTTTGTTGGTTAAGGGTTGATCATCCTTTTTAATCTCTATCGATCTCATATTCCAGAAAAGGCGACAAAATTACAAATACATGATCGAATCCACGACCACGATACTTGCAATTGCTCAATTCCTTAACTCGAATGGGCTAAAGATAGGACCAAGTAATCTTCACCAATAATATTATATCAAAAAGGGCGACAAAATCATAAATACATAGCCGAATCCACGACTACGATACTTAAGATTGCTCAAATCCCTAATCTCAATAAATCAAAGGTTTGGATGAAGAATGATATAGGGTATGGATAATATTTGGGATACAAATTGGTGTAAAATGAAAAATAAACAAAACAGATAAATTAAAATCCTAAGTGTGGTTAATCACTTTCCCAACCATCCCATGAATAAGACTCATATCATTGAATAACTCACGCTTTAACACTTGAAACACACGCTTTAGGTAGACACGAATTATACTCAACAAAATCTCAATCAAAGAATAACCTTAGTTGGCATTCCCATAACGGCCAACTCCCATTCAATCCATAAATATAATATACAACAACAAATAGTGGTGATATCTCCCATTTAATACAAAACTTTACATAAGTTGGTTAAAACAAACTTCCAACTTTTCCTTTTTCTTTTTCTTTTCTATTTTTTTTTTAATTAATTATATGTGTAAAATTTCACAACTTTTCTATCACTATTTTTCCGGATAATTTTTCCATACTCTTCATACTTTCAGAAATAACTGTAATAGTGAAAGTAGCAAACACACGAAAAATAAACTAAATGTTATACAATATTTACTTTCATACCAATTGCATTGTGCAATTTTCCGACCTAACCAAAGATAATGAATTACGCACGCGAACACAGGTAATGTAAGGAAACACACTTTGCCTAAAGCAATTAACCACAGATTTTAATCTATAGGGTAGGCTAAGGTGTAAGGGTGTATCGAAACATTATAACAAAGGTGTAAGAAACGAAAGGAATGGCTCTGAGGGTTTTTCTAGGGGTATCTTACTCTAAAAGTGAGAGTAAACAAAGGGTTTATATGGGGGTTAACTAACCAGTGTAGTTAGTTAATATCACATAACATATAAAGGCTATTCGGGTGTAATCCTAGAAATTTACCAATTTAGACAAGTCACTCCAATTATATAGATAATACTCATTATGGTGGTCTCGAATAGTATACAAGCCAAGTTCTAAAGTTTACAAGTCACCGACACACTAAAGTTTTAATATTTTTGAAAGAATAGAGTTATGTGTGCGGTTATGTAATTTAGACTTTAAACAAAAACATGCTAAAAAAATTTTAAATTTTGATATATTAAGCGCATTTTAAGCATATTTTGAAAAAGTTTAGGACAAGTAAGTGTTCTAATTCTCCATCCCCCCACTTAAGTTAAACAACGTCCTCGTTGTTTGTGTCAAAGGTTAAAAACTGGAAAATAAAAGAATTAGAACAGAAAAACTCCCCTGAGATTTGCTCGGTATGATCCTCCATTATTCGTATAAGAGCAAAAATCAACTTTCTTGTGGATGAGAACGTTTAAGCTTCATAAATGATGTATCCACAAAAATGCAGGAATCTATAATACCATTTAGACTTTAACACACCTGAGTTAAGAAGGTTCAAACTTGCATAATACATTATTAGTTAGTAAAAATAAAACCTAAAAGATTAAACTGTAAATCATCAGGTCAGTCGATACGCCGTATCTTATGGAAGAAGATACGCCGTATCGAGCCTGGAATAAATACGAATCAGAATAAAAGATGCGTCGCATCCTTAACCAGGGATGCGCCGCATTAAATAAACTGACAGAAAGTTTTAAAGTCAAAAATAAAAATGCAGAAAATGAAATAAGATATGACCAGTGCAGGTGATGCGTCGCATCTTATGATGGAGATGCGCCGCATCTTCTGCAGGTTTGACAGACTCGACACAGAACAGAAAAGTAAAAAATTTTCCTTCGGGTTGTCTCCCGGTCAGCACTTGTCTTTATTCCAGAGTCTTCAAATTAGACTCACGTTCAGCTCCTTATTTTGGTCTTGTTACGTGCCATCCTTCTTCTTTCATCTGAAAGATGTTACCGTATAGCTCCGCAACATTTTCTTCCGTTCGACTTAATCTAATATATTCTTTGGTCTTCGTCGCAACATATTCCTCATATGGTCCCAAAGAGTATTTGATGACTTCAAATTTTTCAGAAATTATCATGGGTGGGTTATTATAAGTGATCCCAAGTAGTCGACATTTTCTTTCGATGAATTCTTCTTCGTCTTTATCAACAAACTTGAAATAAGGATCCTTATTCAAATAGTCATCAAGTTCATCAATTAATTTTCCTCGTGACTCATCGTTATTATCATAGGGATAATAATTAACCAAGTTAATGGATTGATAATAATCTTGAGTCTCGTCCCACTTTCTTTTCAATTCCCATTGTAAGTGTCGATTAAGCCTTGTGTAATCATCAAATTTTCTATGCACCCATTCCCAGAAAGTAGTATTCGATGCTCCCTTTAGTTCTTTTAAGTATTTGATTCTACCTTTTTCTTGCAAAGCCTCTGCTCTACGTGGGGAGTCTTCAACTTTTTCATACCAATCATAGTCTTCAAAGTATACATCGTTTCCAACTCATTTCATTCCAATTATACTTCCCCCATTGCAGGTTCCATCATTCTTCCAATCACAAGTTGGCCATTCACTACTTCCATCCTTGAAATGGAAAGGTTTACAAGTGTGATTAATATGCCCAAATTCCCATGGTTTATCCCAAACCCATAGTATCTGGTCATTCCATTCGTAGTACCAGGTGTTTTTGAATTCATCATAAGTTTTGAATCCTGGTAGATCTCCAGTTAGCACATCAGTGTCGATTTGAAGGAGGTAATTAAATTCTTTGAATTGTTTGCACAAGGGTGTCACATAATTGAACACATCAATGTCTATGCTGAACAATTCTTCAATGCCTTCCTCGATCGTTGAATCGTCATGTGATGATCCATTTTTGCTTTCTACTTCCTCATCTTCCCCTCTCATCCAATATACCCATAACACATCTTTAGTAGCTCGGTCCATGATCTTATGGTTATTGAACTTACTAGCTAACCAATCTGAAAAATCAACATTGTTAGGATCGTAGTTAACGTCAAGGCTAGTATTACCAATCATTTTCCTCCTTATCTCCATGAACTCATTAAATTGTTCTTTAAAACTTCGTGTCAAACATGAGGTCACAATCCGTTTGGCTTCATTCGTAGGAGCAAATTTGGGATCACCGTATTTAAGTTCAAGCCATTCTTCTAAAGAGATATCCATCAACCTTACCAACTTTTTATGAAACAGTATCTCCGATTCAGCATAAATTCTTTCATCATCATGATTGCTTTTATCTAATCCCCAATACTGTTCGGAATAAGGCATATAAGAAGTTTGTATAGGTTGGATATTTCCTCTACCATAGCTTTTGTTGCTTGATTTGTTGACTGCATTTGCTGAGTTCATGTATTCAATTTGGAATTTCCCATATTTTTCTTCGATAGTCGTCCAAGTTAATCCTTTAGATTCAATGATAGGCCATAAGAGTAACAATTCATCTTCAGTGTAGCTCATTAGTAAATCATAAGAGAATATCCCATCTTCAATATTGCATAAGCGTTTGAATTCCATATAAGTAGCTTCAAGAGGAGTTTCCCAAGAAAATAAATCGGCATCAATCGTGAGTACATTGAAGTTGACATCTTCATAAACTTCCACTGAGTAGAAGGGCATGTTGGTTTGAGATACGGATTTGAGTAAAGCATCGATCGTAGGTAAGTTGCAAGTAATAGCATCGAAATTTTTGAATGAATCCGAAAGCAAGAGTTCCTTTTCCAATTCTGGGTTAGTGGTTAGAATCTAAAAAACAGTAAATATGCAAATTATACAATGAATGCAATCTATCTAATATACAACAGGGTTAGTGGTTAGAATCTAAAAAAAAAACTAAAAAGAAAAACCTAATTAAAATACTTAATCAAATTAACAGATAATATAAATTCACTCCCCGGCAGCGGCGCCAAAAACTTGATGCGCGTGATGTGTCGTTGCGGTTTAGCAGTATTAATGCCTACTCAAGTTTTAAATTTATATTTAGCCGACTTATCAATAACACACACACTTAACGAGCAATGTACCCGGTCAGTATGAATATAATGGTAAGCAAAGTGTCGATCACTAAGAGTGGAACGTATTATCTAGTTATTCTAATCAGTATTTTAATATCCTAAGTTAGTAATACAACCTAATCTAACGCAAGGGGGTTCAGCCTGAGAGACTGGCACAGTTTGGTTATAATTAAATAGAAAACTAAACTAATGAGCACGAATCAGCGATTAGCACACACGTACACAGATAGATACTCGAGACAATAAGAAGACCTGTCCTGATAATTAAATAGCTTGTCACTTGTTTTATTGCTAGTTTTATATGAAGTGTATATAATTAAACCTTTCTCGTTGGCTCTAATCTTATCGGAGAGTAAACCGTTAATGATTACTTATGTCTGTCCTACTTTTCTAGAGACGCTAGAATAAATAGGCGAGGAAGGGGCATGGCAACCCAAGCAAGACTCAGCTAGACACAGAGGTTATCAATGCACTAATAAAAGTCACCAAAGACATCAACATATAAACTTTAATTAATGAGAAAGCAATATTAAAGGGAGTGCATGATCTTCCGTAGTCACATGACACAAGCCCATCAATCCTGATGAATTAAAGCGTACTAAAACAATAAAACAAAACTACTTAATGAATTGAATAAATGCAGGACCTCCTTACAGCTCTTGTATCTTTGTTTGAGGTGTGTCTTGTGCTGCTTGGTCGTCTGAATTCGGCTCTAGGGTTATATCTTCAAAGACTTTTAAATTCGTCTGACATTGGGGTATTTATAGTTTCTGTCTGAGGGATCGATGCGGCGCATTGAGTTGATAGATGCATCGCATTGACTTAACTTCGCGTAGGGTCCAAGATTAATATATTCTGGAATATTCGTACACCGTCTTCAGATGCGGCGTAACTTGATCTTTGTATGCGGCGCATGTACTTTAGCTGTCTTGGATTGTAACTGGTGAAATCTTGATAGTGATACGCCGTATGTTAGAAGTATATTGCGGCGTATCTGGAGTAGAACGAGCTTGATCTTCTTCTTTGACCAAAGTTTCATATGCGGCGCATGACAGAATTGCATGCGGCGCATTCTTCAAAGTCAGGCAATGGTCTTCGAATTCATCTAAGTATGATATTGCGTCGTATCTGTTGAGTGAGATACGGCGCATCTTCTGGATTTCAGTAGACTTTTGACATCTAGCTTGTTTTGCTCCATTATTAGTCCAAAATCGCCAAGTTTCACATAATGCTTGTTTTTACCTGAGAATTACTAAAGTAAATATTAATGTATCGATTCTCATATATAATATAATAAAAAAAGTCAAATAAATAGGATAAATGATGATAATAAAATGTACTTATTTGAGTTCATCAAGTACAAATATTTCTTTCATAACCATACTAACTGCTTATGTCTTCAAAACTCTTCAGCAGTACTAACTTTCATCTTCAACAATACTAACTGCTATCTTCAATAGTTCTAACTGCTATCTTCAACAGTTCTAACTGTTATAGCTTAATTTCCTAACAAAACTAGCATCATGTCTTTCACAAGCTTTGAGTTTGCAACTGTTGCCAATTCAGAACAAATCACTAGTTTAGTCTCCATATATGATTTTGATAACAAAAAATTTTGAGATTTTTTGTAATTTTTAAATTTTATTTTGGTTTGTTAAGAAGAGATGAAAATTATGAGAGAGGTATGTTGCTTTATATACAACAACAATCAAGAAACACCTAGATGAAGGAAGATGTATCGAGCCTAGCAATGTGAATAGTGTGTAACGATGAAATAGCCTTCCCCATAATTACTTGCAAGTTGCAACAAAAACCATTAATACTATACAGAGTATTATTTTAATTTTGCAATTTGCAACAAAAACCATTAATACTAGATTTTACTAATTTATAGTTGTAATATTTTCAAAATAAACATTTTATCCCACATTAGAGTTGGGCCCGAACGTATCAAACAGTTACAATTTTATATTGGTTTAATTTGTGGCTTGTACTAGCAGTACTAATAGCAGTACTAATTTTCACTAGCAGTAGTATCTTTTGTACTAGTAGTGGTAAATACTTGGTTTACTTATGTACAAATGATTTGATGCTTATATTGGTTTAATTTGTGACTTGTAGGAGACATACGTTACCATTTGACCTCAACAATAGCATGGACAAGTCTTGGATGAAAACTAGTAGGACCAAGAAACAATATAGTGCTGGAGTACAAGCGTTTATTCAGTATGCAGAACACAACTTGCAGAAGATGAGGAACATCGACCCACGAGGTAATAAACAACAGCTTAAGATGCCATGTCCGTGTATCTCATGTTTAAACCGCATAGAGCATAAAGTGGAGGATGTGCAGTTCCATTTATTCTGCCACGGGATTAATCAAAGCTACACAAAATGGGATAAACATGGAGAAAATGATGAGCAAGCAACAACTGCCCAAATACCTGTTAATGCTACAACAGAGGAGTTTGTTGACGACACGGATTTCGACATGGATTTTGTTCCAGAAATTCCAACAGATGGCCCAGCAACAGTGAACATGGTTAATGGTGCAAAAGAATGTTTTGATGAGGATAACCTTGCCAAGTTTCAACAACTATTATTAGACGCGGAGAAGCCACTTTACGAAGGATGTCCTGACTTCACAAAGTTGTCCGCAATAGTTAAACTACTCAACTTGAAGGGTAAGTATGGAGCTTCTGATAAGTTCTTTACTGAATTACTAGGATTGTTGAAAAAGATGCTACCTGCTGGTAACGAAATGGTTGAAAAAACTTATGAGGCAAAAAAACTAGTGAGAATGATGGGATCAGGATACAAAAAGATACATGTATGTAGCAACAACTGCATTCTTTACTGGAAGGTTAACAAGGAGTTGACTGTGTGTCCAACTTGTGGGACATCAAGATGGAAGGTGGATAGTAAGACACATAAAGTGTACGAAAACATTCCGGCAAAGGTAATGTGGTACTTTCCAATTATACCAAGACTGCAACACCTCTTTAAGTTAGAAAGTATTTCAGAAGATCTAACATGGCACGCAACAAGGAGGATAACAGATGGTGTTTTACGTCAACCCGCAGATTCACAGGCATGGCGTACCATAGATGAAAAATTCCCCGAAATTGCTGAAGATCCGACAAATCTACAGCAAGGAATATCGGCTGATGGGGTTGACGTCAACTCAAGAAATAGGCATCACAGTGTATGGCCAGTTTTATCAGTCATATACAACCTTCCTCCATGGTTGTATATGAAAAGAAAGTTTATGATGCTTTCGGTATTGATATCGGGATACCCGGGAAATGATATCGATGTATTTTTAGAACCGTTGGTTGATGATCTGAATACCTTATTCGAGGAAGGGGTTGATACATACGATGCTTCTAAAAAAGAAAACTTTAATCTGCGTGCCGTTGTGTTATGGACGATAAATGATTACCCTGCACTTGGTACATTATGTGGCTGCCAATACAGTGAATTCAAAGGTTGTGTAGTATGTGGGAAAGATACACACTGTGTTAGACTTTCCGCCTCATCCAAGCAAAGTTATGCTGGTCACAGACGATATCTACCATACAACCATCCGTTCAGAACGCAAAGGAAGGCGTTTAATGGACAAGAAGAATCACGTCATGCTCCAAATCCATTGACTGGGGAACAAATATACAACGAGGTACAACATATTGAAAATAAGTGGGGAAAAGGAAAAACCTCGAAAAACCAAGAAGATACCAGAGGCAGAGGTGGGAAGATTAAAAAGCAGAAAAGGAAAACAACAGAAGAAGAGGGTAGTTCAAGCCAAGCAAATGAAGCATATTGGAAGAAATTCAACATTTGGTATCGAAAGCTAAGGTATTGGAGGCATCATTCTGTTCCGTATTGTATTGACTTCATGCATGTAGAAAAGAATGTTGGTGAGAGTCTACTCGGAACTTTTCTGAATGTTCCTGGAAAGACAAAAGATGGAATGAATGCTCGACTGGATCTGGAAGAGTTGGGGATGAAAGAAGAGTTGTTTGCTAGGCAAGAAGCAGACAAAACAACACTACCTCCAGCAGGTTACACATTAACGAATGCTAAAAAAGACATCTTTTGTGAAACGTTAAGCAACATCAGGGTACCACAAGGCTATTGTTCAAATTTCTCTAGTTTGGTCAGCCTAAATGATAGGAAGCTCATTGGCCTTAAATCGCATGACTATCACATGCTAATGCAAGAGTTTTTACCCATTGCTATACGTTCAGTCATGCACCCGCCCACACGATATGCTATTATTAGGTTTTGCTTTTTCTTTAAATCTATATGTAGGAAAGAAATCAGCTTGCAAGAACTAGCTAAGATGCAAGAAGAACTTGTTGTTACACTGTGCCTACTCGAGAAGTTATTTCCTCCATCATTTTTTGATATTATGATACACTTGATTGTGCACCTAACTAGGGAGGTAAAATTATGTGGTCCTATATGCTTTCGGTGGATGTATCCCTTCGAAAGATGTATGAAGGTTATTAAAGGACATGTGCGAAACAGAAATAGACCAGAGGGATGCATTGCCGAGGAGACTATCGCGGAAGAAACAATAGAGTTTTTTAGCGAATATCATAAAACCATGAAAACTATTGGTATCCCAGCTGATAAACATGTAACCAATGAAGATGAGGACGGAAAGCCATTGTCGACCGGCAAACCAAGTGAAGTTTCCAGAGAATCCTTTCAGAAAGCACATTTGTATGTAATACAAAATACGGATGAAATTCAACCGTATATCGAGTAAGTATCACTAACACATGTCGATTTCGTTGATTAAAATGTTCTATCAAATATAATAATCAAAGACATTTATTTGTTTCAGGCGACACAAGGAAGTTTTGAAAAGAAAAAACCCGGGCAAAAAAATTGCATTGCTGGAGAATGAGCACAGTAAATCTTTTGCTAAGTGGTTACTCGAAGAGGTAATTAGTATGTTGTTTATAATTGTTTGTTTGTTGCTATCATCATAATTGTCCCTCTTGTATATGACTTAGATAGAGGTCGACCAGCACACCATTTCATTATCTCAAACACTCCTATTCTTTAATTGTTTGTTTGTTGTTCCAGCAATTTAAAGGTAATATATACTTGTAATGACATTCAGGTTGAGAGAGAGTTAGCGATATCCAATGATAGTGTATCAGAAACTGTGAGGTGGATATCATTTGGACCACGCGCCAGCGTAGTGAAATACGAGGCGTATAACATCAATGGGTATACATTCCGTACGAAAAGTAATGATGGCATAGTTTACCAGAACAGTGGGGTTAGTGTTGAGGCAGTCGATGTTCACATATCCAAAGAAGTTGCAACCACAATAAAAACATGTTATTATGGGGTTTTACAAGAGATATGGGTACTAGATTACCGTTTCAGGCAAATTCCTCTTTTCAAATGTGATTGGGTTAATCGCAAAACTCATGGGGTCAAACGCGATACTCTTGGTTATACGTTGGTAGACCTGAATACTTTCGGCCACAAGGATGATCCCTTCATATTAGCGTCACAAGCAACACAAGTGTTTTATGTGAAAGACCAGGCACAGAATAATTTGTCCATTGTCTTTAAAACACCTACCAAGAATTACAAAGATACATATGACGAAGTCGATGAGGAGTTTAGTACAGTCATTCACGAGGAAAATGAAAACGTATTGCCACGTGTATATAAAGAAGACTTGGGCAAGGAATCACGAAGTGACTACTATCGAACCGACATTGAAGGTATTGTTATACGAAAATCCAAGTGAAGCATGTCATGCTGCAAGTTAAGACTGCTAGTGTAACTGTTAAGGCTGCTGGTTGAAGTTAAGACTGCTTCTCAAGGCTAAGTGCAAGGTTATTGTTGGTATTGTTAAGTTAGTACTGTTAGATGAATAGTTGTTTTAGTATTAAATAGTTGTTCCTGTAATTTAGCTTGTTGTAATGGATTTTGACTCAAAAAAGTCAAGCATTTCAATGGCAATGAAAAATTTTGCGGTTTTCACTGTTATATATCCACTTAAAGTCAGGCTTTATTGTATTTGCAGTTTCCATTTATCATGTATATGCACTTGCAGGCACTTTAGTAACATGTTACTTCATTATAAAGTTGAAAATTGACTTTAGAAAGTCAAGTAATCTGGTTCCTAGGGGCAAGTAACATACTTACATACTACTGCATTAAACTAGATAGACTATAAAATTCCAGCATTGTAATGGGGAAAATTAAATGAAGAGTCATGACTAACAGTCTGAACTCAAAATATGACTCTATGATTTAGACACCTAAATAAATACTTCATGTGACCATATGTAACATCTTGAATTTAGTCACACAAACACTCAATGTGACTAATATCAAGGTTAATGATAACTGAGTTCACATTTTGCTATACGTATTAGTCACATGAATATTTCACAGTGTGACTATTTTCAATGTATTGGTCACATATATTACCCTTATAATGTGGCCATAAACATAATTTAGATGCACATTTGTGGTATGGTGTGACTATTGTATAGCCTATAGTCACATGATTGTGCTACAATTAAATGTGACCATACACATTAGGAATAGGCAGGCAAACACACACTTAACTTTAGACACACATATTAACTTACGTGACCATTTGTATCGAATTATGGTCACACTTAATCATGTATGCCTATGGTTTAGTGTGACCATATATGACATTTGGTCACACTGTTCAAGTGTGGACATATATTTGTCACTTTTAAATGCATATCGTGACTATGCTTCAAACTTACTTTTCAGTTGTCACACATTTCAAATTCATATGTGGCTAAATTTTCAACAAAAACTAGCAGTCACGCTTAAATAATGTGTGACAAACTTGAGTATATGATTTAGCCACATACACAATTACTTCGTGTGACCATATATGGATTTTGGTCACACTTTTCAATTGCGTGACATATATTTGTCACATATGTATATATATAGTGTGACTAATGTTTCAACCGTATTTGTATCCTTCACACGTCCCAAATTATAAGTGACTAAAAAATCAATTTTTTTTACCAGATACGTATAGTCACGAAAATATTCAAATGTGTGGCTATAGCCTCAGATGTAATTCTGAAATGGTCACACAAGTCGGATCAAGTGTGACTGTTTATTTTATTCTGGTAAATTTAGTCACATAAAAAAGCGACTGTGTGGCCGTTCGAAAAATAGCATGTGTGACTAAATCCACATTCTGTACCTGTGTATTGTACCTTTGTTGAAATCCTTGTATTCCATTTACTTTAGACTTCATTTGTAACCTTTGAATTTAATTGTATTATTAAAGTCTTCCGCTTGTGTATGTTCTGTTTGACACCATGAATGTGATATCTTAACCCTTGTCGGTTTGGGGTGTTACAAATTTGGTATTAGAAACCAGGTTGCGACTTGTAGTACATAAATCCTTGACCTGTGAAGTTTGGACCCTTAGGCTTCCACTGTAAGATATTATAAGACAACCCTTGAAGTGTTTCCTTAGGTTTTCCCATTAGAAACTTTAGTTATGACCGGTGAGGATTGGGTAGATTATGTGATAAGACTTTAATTATTTATCTTTCTTCCGCGCCGCTCTGATTTATGCCTCTGCTTTCAGTTAGGCTCTTATAAGACCATTCGTTCCGGAGATTTAGGAAATTTAGCCAGATACGCAATATAAGTTTAGTGATCACATAAGTTTAGAATGCTTTGAGACTTTTGTAGTAATGCCTTATAGGTTTCACTCTCTGATGTGACCGCATTCTTTGAATTTTGATCTTCGATTCGTTTATGATTCGTTTGGATACCTTTTCATTCGTTCAGAGAATTCGTATATGTATGAATCCGATGTGTTCGACACATTCTGTAGTTTCCCTTGCTTTTGCTAAGCATATTAAGGTCCCCTCTGCACTATTAGAATCTGCTTTACTCATTTCTATTCCTATGAGAAAACTTGTGATTATCCGTCACGAGTATCGGAATTATCCAGTATGTTTTGAAGGTATTGGAAGATAAGTTCGTTCTTCTAATCTGTTTCCTTTGGGAATGTTTAATTCGATGTTATTTTGAATATGGATTTGCTGACTAAGCATCGAGATGCTAACAACAGTCATATTAGATTTGTAATCTTTGGCGATTTGAGAAACTCGAACTCTGTACCATGGTTCCCAACCTGGTAAATAATTATGATCACATCTGTTTTAAAAATTCGTATGTTAATCTGTCGCGGTTGTGAAGATATTTCGTTTGATGAAACTCGATTCGAGAGTTATTCGGTTGTTTGAAATTTTTGTAATATATTCCTTAATGAACTATCAATACTTCCATCTGAGTGTGATCTTGTTTTGATCTGGTTATGAAGTTTGTTTAGTCACGACTCGAGGTAAACTGTGATTGCAATAAAGGCATGTATATATGATGCAAGTATTATGACGCCTAGCCAACATGATAATAGTTACATCATATAACTTGAACTTATTGGGATCGTAGGATGTCTTGAGAAGTGCCTGAGATCAGTAAGTTGGTTGATTCAGAAATTCTATCCGTATAAGAGCAATGTTTTTCCTAATTCTGAAACTCCGTATCTTGTGACATCAGTTGAACGGAAAGAATTGAAGGACCAGCTTTTAGAAAGTGGATTTTATCCGTTTGCGTGTGTATCCGTGGTGTACCCAAGCTGTATTCATGAAGAAGGATGATGATGGCATGAAGTTGTGTAGTGATCTCGGGAAGCTAAATAGTATTTTGGTTAGAACCATTATCCGTTACCTCGAACCGACGATTTGATTAATCAACTCCAGAGTGTGAAGTCTTCCCAATGATGAATTTTAGATCTGATAATTTTTCAGTTAAGTTTAAAGGAGCGAGATGTTCCTAGAATTGCCTTCCGTATTCGTTTTGATCTCTATGAGTATGGTGATGCCAATCGTATTAGCTACTGCTCCGACTGTTCCTATGAACTTGATGAATCGTTTCTTTCATGAATACTTGGACAATTTGTCATAGTATGACATATTGGTATATTCAGAGACGAAAGAGAAATACGGAAATCATCTTCCTATTCTGTGTTGAGGTTTCTACATCAGAAGAAGCTATATGTTATACTCTCGAAGAGTAAATTTTGGATTGGGATGAAGAATAAGAGGAGAAATTTTGAGAAGCTGAAAAGAGAATTGTTTCTACTCAAGAAGGGGACTTAGCTATTGTCCTTATACAGCACGGGAAGATTTTTGGTACGGCTAGAACCGCAAGAAGTGAACTATCTGACGCATGGCTTGGGAGTGACTGGTGACAGGCATGATGAAGCTCGGGAGCAAGACGGTGAAGCATGATCTATGTTAGAAGACTTGAAGGAAGCAGTTTTGATTGAAGCACACTATTTGCTCTACTCATCTTAGTTGTACTATTATGTGTAGAGACTTGCAGCAGAATTTTTGATGGAGTGGCATGAAGACGGTTGTGACTGCATTAGTGGTGAAGTGGTTGGCGTGTCAACAGGTTAAGATTCAGTATCAGCGTACAAGTGGTTTTCTTTAGTGTTGGATGTTCATATGTAGAAGTGAGATTAAACTTTCAGGGATTCGGTAACAGAAATTCCACGCACATTTAGGAAGGACAACACGACTTGAGTGGTAGAGGACGGTTTGACTAGGTCGGCTCACTTGGAAGATTGGCAGTGATTTCTTTCGGCAGAAGATTATTCAAAACTACATAGCGCACATGCAGTGATCGTGTCTGAGAATTGTGTTTCAACATCACATTCCTAGGAAGGGCTACTGAAGGCTTAAGGGACCAGACTCGAGTTAGTAATGCCTTGCACCTCCAAACCGATGAAGAAGCAGAACAACTATTCGAGCTTGGAAAACGTGTTGAGTAGGATTTTTGACAGAGATGAAGAACACCTATTGGGTTAAATTAGGTTAGGGAGTTGTTTATTGGAGGACCTGAGTGAATTCAATGACTAATGGATTAGTTATCATGTTGGAAGAGAAATTCTGAAACTTTAGACCAGGAATTGGTGAGTTCCGTGTGATGTTCCGTACAACAGTGTTGGGCGTTTTGGCGTTTGAGGAAGATTTAGTTCAGGACACGTTAGACCTTAGATTTATTCTGACCCGTGCGATTATTCTACCTATTCCATTAGACTTCTGATAAGTTTTGATATTCCGATATATGCTTAGCTGATCATCGATACGAATATGTTACCCACCTCTATATGAAATTCTTGAGATGTTTGGTAATTTCAATATGTACTTCTCTGATTATTAGCCAGTTCCTCAATTCACTCAGAATCTCGATAGAGTTGATGAGGTTTTATCGTTTAGCACTACCTCCGTATTTGCCTCATGTGTACATGTGTTTCATGTATCTCTTAGTGAGATTTCAAATATCATCTTTCATGTATATGTTCCGCATTCGTTCGATCAAGATTTGTTATGATTTGTCTGTTATTGAAGAGCCTGAGGCTATCTTGGTGCGTCAGGATCGGGTCATGAGAAATAGAAGAATTATACGTATATGTCATCCACACATCTTCTGTGATTCGATACATTTCCATCTGATCTCTCTACTCCAATTTCGAGGATGAAAATTTTCTTTTAGAGGGGAAGAGTTGTAAAACCCTAAATTTCCATTCATTTAAAATTCCTATTTTGCCCCTCAAAATTTTTGAATTTATAAGAGCATACAATTGTACATTTTAACCTAAGTTTGAAAATACAACTATATGTCATTTAAATCATTACCTTATAATTAAATTTGCACGTTATAATTAAACACCTAAAACTATATGTTATTAATATAACTAACCTAAGTAATATATAATAATAATGTTTGTTACAAATTTTAAAACTTTCCTAGCCCATTAACACAAGATTGTAAAATTAAATAAGGACCAATCAAGCCCATGATTTGCTCCCTATTATGATCAGGAAATTAATCCCAATTGATTCCTTCCAAAAACAATAACACGCTCCTTTTCTTATCTCAAAAAAAAAAAAAAAAAAAAAAAAAAAAAAAAAAAAAAGTCGGTCTTCTTCCCTCCCTCCCCTTCACTGTACGACACAAACAATCCCAAGGTTCCTATCATTTTTTCTCTCTCAAGAACAAAGGGTTCGAAGGTTGCTGCTAGTAATTCGTGGATTTTGATCATTGGGATTCTATGGTTTTTGTTCTCCTTCTTGTTGTCTCGTTAAAGCCAAGGTATCATCACAATTTTCCTTGTTTTTCATTCTTCCCAAGTCGACAGGTATATATACATGAATCTGAAATTAATCAACATGAAAACCTAATTATTAGCATGATTAATACACATATTAATTTTTTTTATTGTACTACTCGTTAACCCTGAAATCATCACATAAAATCATAGATGTTAACGTGCTAAAACTTGTGTAATCGGCTTATTAGTTTATGTTCTAATTCGACCCCTATTAATGTGAATGGACCCATCAATATTTTGAACCCTAAATATGATTTCTAACTCTTATTAGACCCATTAAGTTCACATTTAATAAGCTTGTAAAACCTAGAAACCCTAGCACATTTAAAATATAAGAATTAGGGCTTTTGTGATTTTTAGTGTTGTTATTTTATGTGTTTCGTGTGTAGGTTATTGTTGTTTATCTTGAATGATTTGTATGAAGTGTTTGTATATATGTTTGTGATGAGTAAATTCTGGAAATATAATGTATATTGATCACTTGGTTGATTGGGTTAAAAAGGAATAGACGAATTAGGGCTTGTTTGTGAATTAACTAAAAGGGTTCTTGAATATTTAGATTACATGAACTGAATTTGGTGTTTGATTTCTTGGATTTGATTTCATAAGTATGTTAATATGATGTCTAAATGAGTTGTGGATGAATGGTGTAAGCTTGTATGCATGATTTATAATTAAAATGGTGCTAACTATGGCCTAAAATGGAATTCTGATCTGGACAGATTTATAATCTGAATTTGTGTGCAATGTAACTTGAGTTTTATAAGTGGTTAATACTGGATTTTTGATTTTAAACCTAGTTTAAGGTCCTAGGAAAGTATTCCAATTGATTTGAATGAATTTGAGTTTGATTTGGTTGTTTTTCTGAATTTAATGTGATGATATGTTAAACTGTGTTAGCATAATTGTATTTCAGTCGGGTTCTATGATTTTTCATTTCCAAACCATAGCAAATTAGAGGACAAAAATTTATAGGAATCATATTTTATATGTGGACTACCTCTTGGAGTTTTTGTAGAATTTTCTGAAGTAATATGGTTAGGTTTTAAAGTGCATACTTTTGAAGTGTATATGCAGATCCGAATCTGAACATGTTAGCTTAGAAAATTTTAAAAAGGAGCGTACACTTGATAATAAAATCTTTAAAAATTCCAGTAGACTCCTAATACATATGGTCTTCTGTGAGAATTTTTTGGATTTTTAGTTTGGGCTTCTGATATGTTTTTAAAATTCATTTAGTGGGCTTAATTCTGTGATAAAGTCAGTTAAATTGTAGGCATGTATATCATATGTGTAAATGTGTTCTTTTGGTGTTTGGTGCCCTAATTTATGTTCTATTATATCGGGTGTCTCTTGTTGATGTCGTATTGACTTGTGTGTAAGTACGTTTAACCTACTTGATAATCCCGAACCCTAAACCAAATTTTACTAAATTGGGAAGTCGTATTAAAATTTGCTTAATCCGGAAAGTTACTAAATATGGAAACTTACTAAATATGAAAAGTTACTAAATATAGAAAGTTACTAATTATGGAAAGTTACTTAATCTGGAAGGTTACTAAATATTGAAACTTACAAAATATGGAAAGTTACTAAAAATGGAAAGTTTCTAAAAATAATAAGAAACCTAAATTATGAAATCTGATTAAAATGAGCTTGTAAGTAATATGTGATTATTAAATTGTATAGGTTCGGTAAAGAAGGAGTGACCTTCCGTTTCTGTGTGATCCACCTTTTATCTGTTTGTCTATTTGCATAAGGTACAGATATTCTGACCTTTCTTATAAGGTTTCTCTTGATCCTTTCACCCCTTCTGATTTATTAACCCTGATTATGAATCTTTGCTATGTACCCATTGATTATGAACCTTTGCTATGTACCCTTTGATATGAGCCTTTGCTATGCACCCTTTTATATGGACCTATGATATTTATGATGACCATAGAATCTGTGTCAGTACTATGACATTCTGTTTGATCCTTCAGTTTGATACCCGAGCTATCACTAGTCATGGGGGTTCCATGACCATGTCATTGATGCACCAATGGCATGACTCTAGGGTGGTCGAGTGATGTTCCACCCCGTCCCTTTTGTTATGTAATATGTATGGCCACGATAATTATGATTTCTGCAGGGGCGTATGGATGCATCCTAGTTCTGATCTGTTATGTTATATGATATATTTCTGGTGACTGGTGTTGTGTGCGATACAAGCCTTTCACAATTTTGGGAGCTTATCACTCCATTATGTTACTTATGGTTACTTTTGAAGATTATGATTATGATGTTATGTTATGATATGTTTTTAGGCTCGTGGTAGATTTCTGACAACCTTTACACCTTTTATACATTTTGATATACCTTCTGTTATCCCCCAATGCACCATATTCTGTTTTCTCCATTTCAGTTGACTTATGATATTTGTTCAGATGATCTTGATCTCTCATTCTTTTGACAGATGATATTCGTTTCAGCAGGAGCTTGTGTTTCCTTTTTCTTTACATATATATGTTTGATTATTCGTTTGTTATATATATATATATATATATATATATATATATATATATATATATATATATATATATATATATATATATATATATATATATATATATATATATATATATATATATATATATATCTGTTCACTGGGCTTTTTAAGCTCAGCCGCATTTCTTTTCCTGTGGCAGGTTTTAGGTTGGAAGCTGGGTTTGAGTGAAGAGTGCGTAAGAGCCCTTAGAGGACTACACCTTTGATAGCTACCTTGGATTAGAGTTGACTTGGATATTTTCATTACCAGACATATTGTACCTTTGTTGAAATCCTTGTATTCCATTTACTTTAGACTTCATTTGTAACCTTTGAATTTAATTGTATTATTAAAGTCTTCAGCTTGTGTATGTTTTGTTTGACACCATGAATGTGATATCTTAACCCTTGTCGGGTTGAGGTGTTACAGTTTTATTTCATCAAGGTTTGTTTAATACTTTTTTTTTTTCAATATTGCTTGAATATAATTATTGATTATTTTTTTCCCCTTGCCTTTTTTTATGTAAACACATTTTCTAACAACTTGAATTTATGATGGTAATTGCTAAGGAGTTCGATAAAGATATGGTAACTGACGACAAAGAATTAGTTAAAGATGATAAGAGTGATTCAAAAAATAATTTTGATTTTCCTAATGGAATAAATGAAGCTACTATCCCAAATGTCGATGGCACTAACAAGAGAAACAATTCGGATGTTGGCGATGTTACAGTTGTTGATTTTGAATATTTGAAGTCAAAAATGAAAAAAGACATAAATGGATATTCATATACTTCATACTTTAACGAAAGAAACTGGTGTATGTGAACTTTGAAATTATATAGACTATTCTGACGATGATTCTATAGATCCATATATTCTTAAAAGTATGATGGAAGAGTTTTGTTGTTGCCCCGTGTGTAAAGGAACTTGCCAATGCCCACACGACAAATGTAATACAGAAAGGTATAAGAAGAATAAATCATCTTATTTCTTTCAATTGTTTTTAGTTATTTTAAATTGTTGTTGATGACTTATACATTTATGATATGTTATTTTGGATATGATTCTATAGATCAATATATATCTTAAGGATCAACATTTCCTCTTAGCCTAGGTAGGATATAAAGATGTATGAAAAAATTGAATAGCATTATTATCAAATTGAACTTAAAAAATGTACAATCATTTCTTATAAGATACATTTCAGAAAGATAATATTTTTGAACTAAATTATTACATCCTTCATTATCATCAAACCTGAAATTTAAAACTATACCATTATCACCATCTTTCTTGCGACCGTCATCTTCAGTATCATCAAATTTGAACTTTAAAGGTTCATCAAATCTGAACTGTAATGGAATACTTTTCCAACAACTCGACGTCGGATGGATCGAATTTGACTACGACCATGCCTTCATTAAAAAAAATAAAAAAATACTCTATAATTATATTATTATCAGGTTACAAAAAAATATATATATACCTGAATTAATGGAAAAGTATCTTTTGGTGAAGATACACATATTCAAAAGCAGACTTAACACATTTGCATTCACTTTTTGATTACATGTTTTACAATATATTTTCCTTATCCCCATTGTTTCTATTTGCATTAAAGAAAGTAGTTTGTTTATAGATTGGATACAAGGGGGTTTTTAAATAGGAGAAAAATATGTATAGTTGAAGCCAATTTAAGGACTGGTCTAAAATAGGGTAAGAAAGAATTTAATAATTTTACTTAGAGATATGTGCCAATTCAATATAACAAAAAATACTAATTTTGTTATTTGAGACTAGCATGGTCAAAGTATATGTTCAGTTTTATAATTTAATCAATGAACAATTAATGAGATTGAATAAAAAAAAAATAAAATAAAAAAATAAACTCTTGAGGAAGAATTGGTAATAGTTGTTTTTTTATCAACAATTTTTAAAAGAATAATAAAACATTATTTCAATATATTATGTATAATATGTCATAAATGATACGTATGGAAAACCACAAATGAGATAAGTATAAACCAACACCCCGATAATTATGACTGTCAGGTCATTACTACTGACAACCATATCAAATCAAATAGTAGCCTCCTAGAAAATGTGTAGACTGAAACAAATAGTATCATTATTAGATTCCTTCAACATTTGTGATAAATATAATAAAAATATGGAGTAAGTCATTAACACAAAACAAACGTCATATGTAACATATAAATAGATATCCTTTATTAAAATAACCATAACAATGTCATATAGCTTGATTGTTTGGGAATTTCATAATATTTAGACGTTTCTCATGCATGAAATATGATATTCTTAAAATGCTGACTAAAACAAAGTTTTCGATAACATTATGCACGTTATAGAATCTTTTAAAAATCATAGTTATCTTCATCGACATATTTTATTCCATATACATTTAAATAAACAATTGGGCATGTCAGAAACGTGTCTCCAAATATTAGGCACATTACCGATATCTTTTTCTATATTAAAATTTCCATTTATAATATTGCTATACAAATTATTACATTTCTTATACATTAAAAGTAAAGTTTCTGATAAACATGTTATGTTTCTATTGTTATACAAATTATTACATTTCTGATACAATAAAAGTTATGTTTCTGATAAACATGTTATGTTTCTAATACATATATTGTGTGTTCTGATAAACATGTTATGTTTCTGATAAACATACTACCATTATATTGAGTTAAAGACTACAAATAATTAATTATTACAAAATACGTTTCTGATACAATTACAAAATACGTTACTCATACATAATCTAAGTATTTACATTCATCACTGTCATCAAATCTAATCCCTGGCTTTTTTGACAACATCATCTTCTTCACCAACTAAATCCAGTACACCTTCTTCAAAACCACAATCATTTTTAAATCTACAATTTTAAAATATCATCAGCATTCACCACAAACATTTGGACTGTTATCAAATACCAAGATAGCTTCTTCTTACAACTGATTCTACAATAAAGCAAAAGAAAGGGAAAAATCAAAGAAGATTGTTTCTTTGTTGTAACTGTCTTCAGCCAAGTTTCTTGATGATCAGGAACTGCACAACTCAACGAACAACCCTCGATTAAGCATTTAATCACGAACTAAAGAGAAAAAACTTGTGGGAGCAGAGAAATCAGATGATCAAAATGGACAAGTCAATATTGGAAATTTTACTAAATCAAAAGCAGAATTAACACCATTTTGTACAACGATATTATTATCTTTTTTACAATATCCTTTTCTAATAACCATATGTGTGTGTTTTCTGTTTTGCATTATAGTGAATCGATTGATTTAAAATTAGATGAAAAGAAGTATTTAAATAAGAAGAATTTGTTGGTAGTTGAAGAGAAATAAATGACTAATTCAAGTTGTTACTATTTAACTTGACATTGATGTCGATATAAAATGCAAAATATATAACTGATTTCACAACTTAATGGGAAGTCATCATTAGCATTGGAGGTTACAATATAAATATTAATATAATATTAATAATAATATAATAACAATACTAAAATAAATGTATATATATTTTTTCAAACAAAAGTAATCTAAAAAGTTAAACCCAAAGACCTGTGGTTAATATAATATTAATAATAATATGATTTTTCTAATAACAATATTAAAATGAATGTATATATTTTTTCAAACAAGCGTAGAAAACTCATTGTGGAGAATGAAACTTTTGGAGATCGTGGTGTGACACTTGACGGTTTGGATGCATTGAAAGAAATCAAGGCCAAGCGAACCGAGCTGCTTGTCCGTTTCATAGAGATATTGGGTGAAACTGATGCTGCTATTCGTAAACACGAAGATTTTGTTGAAAAAATGTCAAAAAATAAGTAGTAACTAATGGGTGTTGATGGATCTTTTATGTTTATTAATAAAAATTAGTCTTTTATGTTTTATGATATTATTTGTGCATTTATGATAATGTGAAGTCACATTCATATTATGGTATTATTGTACTTCCAACAACTAATCTAACAAAAAATCAAAGCCGAAATAATTTATATAATTTTAAACCTAAAACTAATCTAACAAAAATTAAACCCAAAGCCTCGTGCGTGCAGGGGGTCTAAAACTAGTACTCAAATAGCTAGAATGCCCTCATTGAAAACTATGTGTTTCATATTTATTTGATGCAAAAAAATATCATGTTAAATTTACAAATCTCTATTTGTACGTCAACATCTCATGTCTTTTTTTCTTTTTTTTTTTATTATTATTTTTTAATATATTCACATAATAAATTGATTACAAGGGCTCCATGTGTAATAATATTTTGGTAGTTATGTGAACATCATGAAACAATGGTATCTTTAGAAATTTGCTAAAGAGATTGAGAACGACAACATCACCAATAATAAGACGCACTTAATGCATTTGAGACTATAATCTTATAACAAATCTTGAATAAACATTGTTATACACTATTTAGAGCGCTAAGTATAATGTGGTGCCATGGGCCGGTGTCATGAAAAAAAGTGTTGCCACTTTAACACTTTTTTCTATAACAACATAATCTATCACACAACACAAAACACCATTTACTAATATAAAGTGGTGACATGGATAAAAGTGGTGCCATAGGACTAGGGTAGCAAAAAAACTCGTACCAAACAGTAGAGATGCACAGATAGGGTAAAGCCCGAGCCCGGGCTAAAGGCCGGCCTGAGAAAGGCCGGCTTGGCCTGACAGACCTAAATGGCCCTTACATTTTCCACCAAAGCCTGGTCCGGCCCGAGCTAAGCCCAAAAAAGCCCGCCAAAAAGCCCGAAAGCCCGGGCTTTTAAAAGCCCAAAAAAGCCCGCCAAAAAGCCCGAAAGCCCAGGTTTTTGTTCTTAGAGAGCTTTTTATTGTGCAATTAATATGCTTCTATATAATCTGTAACTTTGTTTTGTTATTTTTTGGTTATGTATTTATAAATGCTGATAAAATATTTCCATATATAATAACTATATTATTATTACAAAATAAATAAAAAAAAAAAAGTCCGAAAAATAAGCCCGGTCCGGACCATTTGGGCTGAAATAGGCCTAATATTTTGGTTCGGGCCTGGGCTTTTTTAGGCCCAGGCTTTTTTGAACTATAAAAGCCCAGCCTTTTTTGGGGTCCGGGCTTTATATTTTCGATGAGTTTGTGATTTTTTTTTTTATGTTTTCTTGATAAGAATGAAAAATCACTAAATCCCCGCGGGATCCTCGGTCCCCGTTGGGGATCAGGATGGGGATGTAAAACTATTCCCCAACGAGGATGAGAACGGGGATGGGGATGGAGAGTGGGAAATGGGATTAGGATGGAAAATATGATCCCCGACATTCCCCTTCTCGTTTCCATCCCTACATAAGACACCAATGGACCCCAAAGTTTTTATTATTTTTTTCATTTATTCAAATAAGATAACACATTAAGCTAAAATTAAAATTTCATTAATAAAAATACATAAAAAGGTACAAAAAAAAGATAAACGATACATTAAAAATGACGACACATTGAAAAAAACACAATATAGTGATTAAGATTTCATAAATGCTCCACGATATCTTGTCGAAGGTCGTTGTGGACTTTTCTATCCCGAAGCTCTTTGTTTTTCCTTCGATGTATCTCGCACCGTTCGACAGTACGTTGAATATTTGGTTGTAGAGAAAGGTACAACTCGTTAAATTCACTACCCGCAAAATCTTGATCTTTCGATATCATGTTATGTAAAATGATGAATACATGATTCTTCATAGTGTGTTGACTAGGTAAGCACGTGCGGGTTGTTGTATAATTCCCCAACGACCTTGTAGGACTTTAAAAGCTCGTTCACTATCTTTTCTTGAACTCTTTTATATTTCATTGTTTTTTCATCCCTTGCATTAGAAAACGATTTGACAAACGTATACCATTGAGGATAAATTCCATCCGCTAAATAGTAACCTTTTTCGTATGTTTCTGCATTTACTACAAATGGAGCTTCCGGAGCTATATCGACAAGAAGGTCATCAAATAACGGTGAACCATATAGAACATTGAGGTCGTTATTTTTCCCCGGAGCACCAAAATATGCATGCCAAATCCATAAATCATATGACGCAACAGCTTCAAGCATTAGAGTAGGGTATTTATGGTCACATCTTTTGAATTGCCCGTGTAAGGCCTTCGGACAGTTTATCAATTCCCAATGCATACAATTAATGCTCCCGGGCATTCCCGGGAGACTATGTTTTTGTTCATGCAATGTATAAACATTTTGGATATCATTTAAATCGGGCTTTGTTAAAAAATTCTTCAATGTATAAAGTATATATGCATTTAGTGAAGTTTTGTAAACATTCATGCGAACAACGTTTAGTACTTGTAAAATGCATCGGGTGATGTGTCATATGCCATTTCGCGTATGACCAATGTGCATTCATGATAGGACTAATACCTAAATGACCTGTACAATCTGGTCGTTGTTTATAAGGAAAGGAAGTATTCAGGAAGAGGTTCAAAATCATAATTGGTAATATCATTGACTATTTGTTAAAAATGTTTTTAACTCATACGATACCTTGGCCTAAAATTCCTCTCCAGATTTTTAGGTGGATTGTTTTGGTCGCCAAAATAATATCCTAATAGTCGTTCTTCCGCAACCTCTCATTCACGTGGTATGTGTATCCTAGTGTTAGGATTCTAACTCTCGGCTTCTTGATTACCCAAAGCTTGAAATTGTTGATAAGCTTGAAAATACCGCTTATGCCATTCCGCATCGCCTTCAGAGTAAAGATCATGATGATCATAGTTGTTAGGATCTTTAATGTTTTTTGAAGATAAAAAGAGAAGTATCGTTGTGATATGTATGTAGAAGTATGTGTAAAAATTATAAGATTAATAGGGTATTTATAATATTTTAAAAAGGTAAAAAATTGGGAAAAATGGGTTTAAATGCCAAAAAAAGGGCTACTTCAAAGTTCAAAGTGCCCAACGTCCACTTTTTTCTGACCGTTTAATAACATTTAGAAAGTAAAAAAATAAAAATATAACAATGACGTGAGCTGGTGGTGACGGCGCGATCGAGGGAATGGTTGGTGGCGACATGATCTCGGCTGGTGGGATGGCGCGAGCCCCACCAGCTACTGTACCGTGGGCTCTTATAATTTATAATGGATGAAATAATGTGGATTTTTGTCTAAAGACAAACTGTAAAGTATATCTTTTACTTATCACTATCTATACTACATAATAAAACATTTGAGACATTCTATAAAAGGAAATATTTAAATTTTTAAGACAAAAAAATTTATGTTAAAGGAAATTTTAAACAATTCAACCAATATTGTTCATCCACATTAAAGTGGTGCAGATTTTTATTCACAATGTACAAACAATACATCATGCTTTAAATGGAGTCAAATAAAACATTTAAAAGTTAATACTACCTCCGTCCCTTAATAAATGTCAACTTTGACTTTTTCGAGTCGTTTTTATTTAACTTTGACCATAAATATTTTTATTTTTGTTATATAAGACTTGATTAAAAATATATGAATAAATTGAGTTTTAAACGTATTATTATTAGTATAATTTTCATCAACTTATATAAGACAAATAAAAATATTAATGGTCAAAGTTGAATAAAAAAGACTCAAAAAAGTCAAAGTGGTCAATTATTGTGGGACGGAGGGAGTACATACACATGGAGTTAAATGTCTTTAATTGACTTGTAACCCATTTCACTAGCTTCTTGCATACACATAAATAAACGTTACATCTTGAAATTTAAGTGTATTAAATTCGTAAACTTGTAACAACGCTCTAACGCAGTGTTCTTGAGTTTGTTTTTGGGGAGAAAGGAAATGATTGAGGAAAGAAGATAGTCAAAGTTGTGTTCTTGAGTTTTTTTGGGGAGGAAAGTGGGGAGAAAGGAAGTGGTTGTGGAAGGAAAGTGTGTGCGATTTTTGTTAAGAACAGATCCCGCCCAGATCTGGGCAGAAAAGGAACGATTATGCTTCTTTTCTTTTCTTCTTTGGTTATTTTCTTTTCTTTTAATGAAGAGCTAGGGAACCGAGTGTAAATTAATAGATCCCATTTCAAAAACAACCTCAAATCATATATAAACTACTCCACATAAAACACACAATCATACACCGGGTATAAGAATCCCCACCAAACACACAAAAACCATTTTCATCTGCATCTCTATCTTCCCTCGGTGACAAAGCTAATAAAAGCACAACTCTCTAGAAAGCTACCTATGGATGCCATTAACACTATCTAAATAAGTCCTTCCGGCCTTTTGTAAGTTTAAAATTTCACATTTGTGACACATATGTTTTCTTACTAAATTAATAGCAAGAGTTAATAGCCAACTCTATCTTAATAACTAAATCCACGCGTTTTGAGATACTATTAATAAAAAATATTTTTACATAATAATATATACCTATATAAACACACCACTTCTTAACCCTAATTCATTCATTTACAAAAGTTTTAGTCGGTTTTATTTCATCAAGGTTTGTTTAATACTTTTTTTTTTCAATATTGCTTGAATATAATTATTGATTATTTTTTCCCCTCGCCTAATTTTATGAAAACACGTTTTCTAACAACTTGAATTTATGATGGTAATTGCTAAAGAGTTCGATAAAGATATGGTAACTGACGACAAAGAATTAGTTAAAGATGATAAGAGTGATTCATCAAATAATTTTGATTTGCCTAATGGAATAAATAAAGGTACTATCCCTAACGTCGATGGCACTAACAAGAGAAAAAAGTCGGATGTTGGCGATGTTACAGTTGTTGATCTTGAATATTTGAAGTCAAAAATGAAAGAAAAAAAATGGATATTGATATACTTCATACTTTAACAAAAGAAACTGGTGTGTGTGAACTTTAAAATTATATAAACTATTCTGACGATGATTCTATAGATCCATATATTCTTAAAAGTATGATGGAAGAGTTTTGTCGTTGCCCCGTGTGTAAAGGAACTTGCCAATGCCCACACGAAATAAATAATCTTATTTCTTTCAATTGTTTTTAGTTATTTTAAATTGTTGTTGAAGACTTATACATTTATGATATGTTATTTTGGATATGATTCTATAGATCAATGTATATCTTAAGGATCGACATTTCCTCTTAACCTAGGTAGGATACAAAGATGTATGAAAAAATTGAATAGCATTATTATCAAATTGAACTTAAAAATGTACAATCATTTCTTATAAGATACATTTCAGAAAGATAATATTTTTGAACTGAATGATAACATCCTTCATTATCATTAAACCTGAAATTTTAAACTATACCATTATCACCATCTTTCTTGCGACCGTCATCTTCAGTATCATCAAATCTGAACTTTAAAGGTTCATCAAATCTGAACTGTAATGGAATACTTTTCCAACAACTCGACGTCGGATGGGTCTAATTTGACTCCGATTATGCCTTCATTAGAAAAAATAAAAAAATACTATATAATTATATTATTATCAGGTTACAAAAATATATATATACCTGAATTAATGGAAAAGTATCTTTTGGAGAAGATACACATATTCAAAAGCAGACTTAACACCATTTGCAACCACTTTTTGATTACATGTTTTACACTATATTTTCCTTATCACCATTGTTTCTATTTGCATTAAAGAAAATAGTTTGGTTCAAGATTGGATACAAGGGGGTGTTTAAATAGGAGAAAAATATGTATAGTTGAAGCCAATTTAAGGAATGGTCTAAAATAGGGTAAGAAAGAATTTAATAATTTTACTTAGAGATATGTGTCAATTCAATATAATAAAAAATACTAATTTTGTTATTTGAGACAAGCATGGTCAAAGTATATGTTCAGTTTTATAATTTAATCAATGAACTATTAATGAGATTGAATAAAAATTAAAACAAAAACAAAAACAAAAACAAAAAAAAAAAAAAAAAAAAAAAAAAAAAAAAAACTCTTGAGGAAGAATTGGTAATAGTTGTTTTTTTATCAACAATTTAAAAAAATAATAATAAAACATTATTTCAATATATTATGTATAATATGTCATAAATTATACGTATGGATAACCACAAATGTGATAAGTATAAACCAACACCCCGGTAATTATGACTGTGACGTCATTACTACTGACAACCATATCAAATCAAATAGTAGTCGCCTAGAAAATGTGTAGACTGAAACAAATAGTATCATTATTAGATTCCTGCAACATTTGTGATAAACATAATAAAAATATGGAGTATGTCATTAACACAAAACAAACGTCATATGTAACATATAAATAGATATCCTTTATTAAAATAACCATAACAATGTCATATAGCTTGATTGTTTGGGAATTTCATAATATTTAGACTTTTCTCATGCATGAAATATGATATTCTTAAAATGCTGACTAAAACAAACTTTTCGATTAAATTATGCATGTTATAAAATCTTTTAAAAATCACAGTTATCTTCATTGATATATTTTACTCCGTATACGTTTAAATAAACAATTAGGCATGTCAGAAACGTGTCTCCAAATATTAGGCACATTACCGATATCTTTTTCTATATTAAAATTTCCATTTATAATATTGCTATACAAATTATTACATTTATGATACATTAAAAGTAAAGTTTCTGATAAACATGTTATGTTTCTATTGCTATACAAATTATTATATTTCGGATACAATAAAGTTTATGTTTTCTGATAAACATGTTATGTTTCTAATACATATATTGTGTTTCTGATAAACATGTTATGTTTCTGACTTTCTGATAAACATACTACCATTTTATAGAGTTAAAGACTACAAATAATTAATTATTATAAAATACGTTTCTGATACAATTACAAAATACGTTACTCATACATAATCTAAGTTTTTACATTCATCACTGTCATCAAATCTGATCCCTAGCTTTTTTGACAACATCATCTTCATCACCAATTAAATCCAGTACACCTTCTTCAAAACGACAATCATTTTTAAATCTACAATTTTAAAATATTATCAGCATTCACCACAAACATTTTGACTGTTATCAAATACAAAGATAGCTTCTTCTTACAACTGATTCTAAAATAAAGCAGAAGAAATGGAAAAATCAAAGAAGATCGTTTCTTGGTTGTAACTGTCTTCAGCCAAGTTTCTTGAAGATCAGGAACTGCACAACTCAACGAACAACCCCCGATTAAGCATTTAATCACGAACTAAAGAGAAAAAACTTGTGGGAGCAGAGAAATCAGATGATCAAAATGGACAAGTCAATATTGGAAAATTGACTAAATAAAAAGCAGAATTAACACCATTTTGTACAACGATCTTATTATCTTTTTTACAATATCCTTTTCTAATAATCATATGTGTGTGTTTTCCGTTTTGCATTATAGTGAATCGATTGATTTAAAATTAAATGATAAGATGTATTTAAATAAGAAGAATTTATTGGTAGTTGAAGAGAAATAAATGACTAATTCAAGTTGTTACTATTTAACTTGACATTGATGTCAATATAAAATGCAAAATATATAACTGATTTGACAACTTAATGGGAAGTCGTCATTAGCATTGGAGGTTACAATATAAATATTAATATAATATTAATAATAATATAATAACAATACTAAAATAAATGTATATATTTTTTCAAACAAAAGTAATCTAAAAAGTTAAACCCAAATACCTGTGGTTAATATAATATTAATAATAATATAATTTGTCTAATAACAATATTAAAATGAATGTATATATTTTTTCAAACAAGCGTAGAGAACTCGTTGTGGAGAACGAAACTTTGGGAGATCGTGGTGTGTCACTTGACGGTTTGGATGCATTGAAAGAAATCCAGGCCTGGCAAACCGAGCTGCTTGTCTGTTTCATAGAGATATTGCGTGAAACTGATGCTTCTATTCGTAAACACGAATGTTTTGTTGAAAAAATGTCTGAAAATAAGTAGTAACTAATGGGTGTTGATGGATCTTTTATGTTTATTAATTAAAATTATTCTTTTATGTTTTATGATATTGTTTGTGCATTTCTGATAATGTGAAGTCACATTCATATTATGGTATTATTGTATTTCCAACAACTAATCTAACAAAAATCAAAGCTGAAATAATTTATATATTTTTAAACCTAAAACTAATCTAACAAAAATTAAACTCAAAGCCCTGTGTGTGCACGGGGTCTAAAACTAGTACTAAAATAGCTAGAATGCCCTCATTGAAAACTATGTGTTTCATATTTATTTGATGCAAAAAATATCATGTTAGGTTTACAAATCTCTATTTGTACGTCAATATCTGATGTTTTTTTTTCTTGTTTATTATTATTTTTTTTTTTTTAATATATTCACATAATAAATTGATTACAAGGGGGCTCCATGTGTAATAATATTTTAGTAGTTATGTGAACATCATGAAACAATGGTATCTTTATATTGATATAAATAATGCCTAAAAACATTATTAATACTTCTTGATATTTCTATGTTTTGATAATCACAAAATGTAAACTCATTAAACATAAACTTATTAAATAAACAAGTATTTAGTTGTAAATATTCATTTCTACAACTTAATCACTTAAGGTATGAATAAACAAATCCCTAATGCATTATATGATCAAAGGAACATTTTCTTAATCACTAGATTTTTTATAAAATGTCACAAACATTTTATATCTTTTAGAAAATCATTTTTTATATTAAATAAAAATGTTTAATCCATTATAAATTTATGAATTCAAATTTTCAACCAAAAATGGCAAAAATGTTCCAGAAAAACCTTCCCCACAAAAAGACAAAACTGGGCAACGGTACAGATGGGCGGCCCCCTTAAATATACTAGGCGGCCCCCTTAATTTTAAGGGGACCGCCCCCCTATTTAAGGGGACCGCCCCGCTCCTCCAGCTGTCCAGTTTTGCCTATAAATACTGGACTTTCTCTGGACTTTTTCCTCATCTTTTGCACCCCAAACCTTCTGTTCTAAATCTCTTCTTATCCTTCCAAATCCTTTATAAATCCTTTGATCATATATTCTTAAGCATTGGTTTCCAAGTGATCCAAGCTTCTACCATTCAAGTGCAAAAGAAGAATACTCCTTCAACAACTAGAGAAGAAGTATTGCAACTTAGTATCATCTTGCTACCTAAGTTGTTTGTATAATCATTCATTCATTTGTGTATAAGTTGTGTATATTTGTTAGATAGGTGTGAGCATAATTGCTTAGGCTAGATTAGTGTGTAAGTAGTGAAGTTGTGAAGAAGTTAAGGTGTGTAAGTAGTGAAGTTGTAAAGAAGTAGAAGAGTACATAAGTAGTGCTAGGTTGTGAAGTAGTTGTGAAGCCGGTGTGAAGAAGTTGTGAAGAAGTCGTGAAGAAGTTGTGAAGAAGTCGTGAAGCCGTTGTGAAGAAGTCGTGAAGAAGTTGTGAAGAAGTCGTGAAGCCGTTGTGAATAAGTTGTGAAGAAGTTGTGTAGAAGTTGTGAGATTGGTTCTAGCTACGATTAGAACTCGACATCTAGCTTTGTGTCGTTAAACCGGTGTAAGCAAAAGTTGTGTAAGGTTTTCTCCGCCATAAGGGAGCTTGTTGACATAGTGAAGAAAACTCTCGAGTTAGGTGCTCGGGGAGTGGAGTAGGGCAAGGAAGGTGTCCTTGTAGCCGAACCACTATAAATCCTTTGTCTCGCGGTTAGATCTTTCCATCTCTATCTTTCATTTCATTTCATTACTTTACTTGCATTGTTTATTTAGATTTACTTATATTTGTTCATATTGTTCAAGAGTTGAGTTCACATAAATTCAAATCTAAGTTTTTAAAAGTAAACAAAGTTTTCAAAATAAAATTAAAAATACGTAAAACTATTCAACCCCCCTTCTAGTTTTCCACAATTGGTATCAAGAGCCACGTCAAACAAGATTTTTAAAATAAACTGTATTTTAAAACTTGAATCGATCTATGGAATCGGAAAAATATTTAGAAGGGCAATCTATGCAAAGACCACCGCTATTTGAAAGTGATGGTTTTCTTTATTTGAAAAATAGATTCGAAACTTATGTGAAATCAAAAGATCTTGATCTTTGGCATGTTATTACCTATGGTGATTTTCCCCCTATTCAAAATAATCCTTTAACTAAAAGAGATGAAATTGTACCTTTTGAAAAATAAAATGATGATTTGAAAAAGAAACTATCTAAAAATAATGAGGCAAAAATGGTTATTTATAATGCGTTACCACGTAAAGAATACGAAAGGATCTTTATGTGTGAAACCGCAAAAGAAATTTGGAACTCCTTAATAATAACTCACCAAGGTAATAGTCAAGTCAAAGATAATAAAATAGATCTTCTTGTTCAACAATATGAACAATTTACGATTCCGGAAGAGGAATCAATAGATAATGCTTTTGCTAAATTTAACAATATTATCACAAGTTTAAAAGCACTTGATGAGACTTTTTCTAGCAAAAACTGTGTAAGGAAATTTCTTAGGGCATTACATCCAAAATGGCGCGCGAAGGTCACGGCTATTGAAGAATCGAAGAACTTGATGACGCTATCGCTTGATGAACTTATCGGAAACTTAAAGGTCCATGAAGAAATTATAAAGAGAGACTCGGAAACGGTCAAGAGCAAGAAAGATCAAATCAAATCTTTTGCGCTAAAAGCCAAAAAGGAACTTAGTGATGATGACGATTCGTGTGTCGATAGTGAAGATGAAGAATATGCAATGGCCGTAAGAGAGTTCAAGAAATTTTTCAAGAGACGAGGAAGATTCACAAGACAACCACGAGATGAAAGAAGATCGCTTCAAAGAAATAGGAATGATAACTACGGGAAAAGAAAGTGTTTTAGATGTGGAAGCCAAAACCATCTCATTGGCGAATGTCCAAAGCCACCGGGTTATGATTACCAAAGCGCCTTTGTTAGCAGAGCATGGAGTGATAGCGACAAAGACGAAGCGGACAAAGCAAACGACGAAAAATGTCTTATGGCAAAGACATCAAATGAGGTACTTTCCAAAACCGAATACTTTAGTGACAAAAATCAATCATTAGACGAAAAAGACCTAGATAATGAATATAATAGGTTATGCAAATTAGGTCAAAAAGTCATAGATAAAAATAAATCACTAAAACATATTAATAATCGATTAGAAAATGAAGTACTTGAATTAAAAATTAAACTACAACATTTAGAAAAAGGAAAAGAAGTTTTTATAGAATGTAAAACATGTCTAGAGGTCAAAAATGAAAAAGAAAAACTTAAAGATGAAATTTCCAAACTTGACAAGTTTAAAAATAGTAGTAACTCACTTAAGAAAATAATAAGTGTTCAAGGAACTTCAGGAGATAAAACCGGTCTAGGATTCAACTCAAATAATGTTTCAACTAGTGAAAATAAAAATGTAAAGTTTGAATGTCAATCTAGTAAACAAAAACCATTAGAGTCGAAACCTAAGTATATACTTATAAAAGATAGAAAAATACCTATTGCGAGTGATGAGGAAGTAAAAAGTTTTTATAAACTATCATTGAAAGCCAAAACCGGATTTTCTAAACCATAATTAAGATCTAAAACTCCACCTCCAATTAGACCAAATAATCATCATCCTCGATCTAAAACCCCTCAACCTAGAAGAAATCAAAGTAGACAAAATTTTCCTAATAATAATAATCACCCAATGTGGAATTATTCACTTCAACCAAGTTTCAACCCTTGGGGAATACTTTCACCATACATGCAAATGCAAACCATGTTTGGTTCAAATAATTTTGGACAAATGGGACAATGGGGACCAAGTGGCTAAATCGTCACTCATTGAATAATTCGGAAACTCATCTATGGTTGGCTTCCATAAGTCAATATGACACGTTGAAGCGTTTGAAGAAAAATCTACTGAAGACTAAAAGGTACGCTTTCCTTTTAAGTTTATTGCTATAATATATGCTTAGATTAATGACTAGTTATTTCATGCCTATTTAGCTCATAATGCCTAGTTATATATATATACACATAATAGCTTATATGAATCTACTTAGAACCTAGAATTACTTGTTCTTTTCCCTTTGGCCCTCTTAAGCTATAACGTTTAAAATGGAAATCTTCTATGTCCACTATTAGAAAACTCATGGTGATGAAGTGAAATGAGTTAAGTGGATTAATCATTAACATAGAAGTAAGATTAGATTTCTCGTGTTAGAAAACTATGGATGAAACAAGCTCGCGTAGACTATGGCATCAAGTTAGATAAGTGTGCGACAACAAAGGAGCTATAGATGTTAGGTTATACCCCATTCAACACTCTCGCATCAAACATATAGAAGTTCGTCATCACTTCCTTATGACCATAGGATTTGTAGAAAAGGGTAGCATGTGACAATAGCCTTAACCAATTCCCTTGAGCATGAGATTTTTTTTAAAACAACCATTTTTTTAATCTAGGATTAATGGTATTTGTTGTCAAAAATAGAGTATCTTTAAAAATATACAGAAACTTCACATTTTGGAAAAATAATTTTTTTGGACTATTTCACTTTTCTATTAACATGTTTTACTATCTCACCTTTCTTCTTAATCTATGTCCATAATTCTGTTTCGATCAAAGTCAAAGATTGAGAATTTTTTTTTCTTACCCATTCTTCATAAACATATTTTGAAATAAAACCCAATCTATTTTTATTCAAATAACTTTCACATCTACATAAAAACTCACTTTCAAACATTGTTGAATAATGCTAAAAACATTTCTTTAAATCATGCATGGTGATCTCATATTTGTCATCTATATTTATGTATATGACATTTATAAGAGAACTAGGTCAAATCAAGCGGACCATAGTTTGTCTATTAAGATTTTGTTTGTAACAAGTCTAGAAGTCCATGCTATCTTAAGTTCCCATTTATTGCACATAGGCACACATTAGGATCCCTCAAATCGTTCATTAATTGGTGTAGTTTATTGTTCCATTAGGATCCCTCACATAGGCACATATAATTAAGAAAATACTTGGTGTAGTTTATTGTTTCCTAGTCCATATATATATTACTTGCTTGATGAGTATGTTTACATGCTAGATGAAATTACTTGTTTGCTTAATCTCTTTAATTAACATGTTTTGCATAAATATCTATTACATGCTTAATTGCTTCAAAGAGTAGGACTTGCTTGAAACTAAACCCAAAAACACAACCCTTTCTACAATTTTCTGCCAAAAACCCATTTCCAGCAAACTGGGAACCAACAGATGGGCGGCCCCCTTAATATTTAAGGGGACCAGCCCTATTTAAGGGGACCGGCCATCTGATGGTTGAAGGTGTTGTCTCCTTTTCTACTTTTTAGCCCATTTCATCCTACACTTCCCAAAATTCACAAACATCTCTTATTCCAATCCATCCAACAAATTTTATCCATTCCTTAATCCCATCAATCCTACACTATAAACACTCCCATTCCTCATAATCCTCCATCATCTCATCATGCCATCTCCCATCAAACCAAACCCAAAATCCTCAAGGTTAGCAAGGATGACCGAAAAATCCGTTTGGAAAAGAAAACCTAACCCCCGAAACAAGTCCATCTCAACAAATGATGTGGCTAAACAAACAACACCTCCACCCACATTTGTTCCCAACTATACTCCCAATCCTCAAGCTCATTCCAATGAACCCTCTCACAAACCTCATCATAATAACCAACCATTCATCCTTACTCCCAAAAATACACCTTCATATCACCCATATGATTCATATGAAGAGCATGATCAATCCCAAAACAATAATCCCAATCTACTTCACAACACCTCACATCTTATTCAACCTACCAATGTACCATCTAAAACACTCACCACTCTTGGAACATCATCTTCTTCCATATCTCCATCATCATCCACTCATAATTACCCAAACTCACAAAGTATCACCACCACTTCCTACCAACTCACATGCTTCTTCTATGTTGCATATCCAAACATCCATTCCAAATAACAAACACACTCCACCATCATAACCTACTTCCAAACACTTGAAGTTCATCGAAGAACTTAAAGAAGCCCATGAGCTTAGTGCTCTTCTTACCTTACACCTTGCTCAACTCAAGTTGGATCAACTCCTTTTTAGCTCCTTTTCATCACAAACTAACCTCAACCTCCACCTTCGTTTCAAACTACATATCTCAACCTTAAAATAACCTCATTGAAACCTTTCAAAACCCTCATCATATTGGTCAAACATCCAACTTTACTTCTAACTACACACCCCAATTTCATCCACTTCCACCAAATGATTAAATCTACATTCTCACGAAAAAGGAAAGGTTCCGTGAAGATATAAACCTAATCCATGACCTTTGTGATCTCCTTGCTATACACCTTTCACAACACAACAAAGGCCAACCTCAATCCTCCATCCTCACTCTACTCAAATTGCTTACCTCACCTCCACAACTTGAATCAAGTTGATAATCATGTCAACTATTGTCCTTGTTGTGTCCTTCTCAAAAAACAAATCATTGTCTTAAATAAACATTTCACTTGGATTGAGTATCTTCTCACTAGATCTCATCCAACACCTCCACTAGCACAACATTCTAACCCTCAATCAACCTACTCCGCTCCAAACTCTCCACCTCCAAAAATATACCTCTATTAGTCCAACATTCTTTCCCTCACCATCATGCAACTAAGTCCCATTCACATGCTTTCCGGCCCAAAATAAAATCCCTCACCCTTTTGTGTCGCAAGCAAGTTCAATAGCTCTCTTTGGCAATTTAGGACCTTTTTCTTGTTATATGTTTCAAGCATACTAATTAATGTCTTGCTATATGTTCTTAATATTTGTTTGCCATGATTGTTGTCTGCCATGATTGTTGTTTTTATATTCCATATTTTGCTCTGTATGCTTGTGCTTCTAATATTTTTCTTGCAAGTATTCCATATCTCGATTCCTTGGTGCCCTCAAACGAGGGGGAGCACACATCAAGGGGGAGTTTTCGTCCCGACAAATTTCGTATCTAAAACATGTCGGCATAACCTTTTTGATTCTACAAAAAGGGGGAGAAGTGAATATAAACTCACTAAATACTTGTCCAAAAATAATTTTTTGGATTTAATGAGTTTAAGTTTTGTAATCATCAAAAAGGGGGAGATTGTTGATATAAATAATGCCTAAAAACATTATTAATACTTCTTGATATCTCTATGTTTTGATAATCACAAAATGTAAACTCATTAAACATAAACTTATTAAATAAACAAGTATTTAGTTGTAAATATTCATTTCTACAACTTAATCACTTAAGGTATGAATAAACAAATGCCTAATGCATTATATGATCAAAGGAACATTTTCTTAATCACTAGATTTTTTATAAAATGTCACAAACATTTTATATCTTTTAGAAAATCATTTTTGGTATTAAATAAAAATGTTTAATCCATTATAAATTTATGAATTCAAATTTTCAACCAAAAATGGCAAAAATGTTTCAGAAAAACCTTCCCCACAAAAAGACAAAACTGGGCAATGGTACAGATGGGCGGCCCCCTTAAATATACTAGGCGGCCCCCTTAATTTTAAGGGGACCGCCCCGCTCCTCCAGCTGTCCAGTTTTGCCTATAAATACTGGACTTTCTCTGGACTTTTTCCTCATCTTTTGCACCCCAAACCTTCTGTTCTAAATCTCTTCTTATCCTTCCAAATCCTTTATAAATCCTTTGATCATATATTCTTAAGCATTGGTTTCCAAGTGATCCAAGCTTCTACCATTCAAGTGCAAAAGAAGAATACTCCTTCAACAACTAGAGAAGAAGTATTGCAACTTAGTATCATCTTGCTACCTAAGTTGTTTGTATAATCATTAATTCATTTGTGTATAAGTTGTGTATATTTGTTAGATAGGTGTGAGCATAATTGCTTAGGCTAGATTAGTGTGTAAGTAGTAAAGTTGTGAAGAAGTTAAGGTGTGTAAGTAGTGAAGGTGTAAAGAAGTAGAAGAGTACATAAGTAGTGCTAGGTTGTGAAGTAGTTGTGAAGCCGGTGTGAAGAAGTTGTGAAGAAGTCATGAAGAAGTTGTGAAGAAGTTGTGAAGAAGTCGTGAAGCCGTTGTGAAGAAGTCGTGAAGAAGTTGTGAAGAAGTCGTGAAGCCGTTGTGAATAAGTTGTGAAGAAGTTGTGTAGAAGTTGTGAGATTGGTTCTAGCTACGATTAGAACTCGACATCTAGCTTTGTGTCGTTAAACCGGTGTAAGCAAAAGTTGTGTAAGGTTTTCTCCGCCATAAGGGAGCTTGTTGACATAGTGAAGAAAACTCGCGAGTTAGGTGCTCGGGGAGTGGAGTAGGGCAAGGAAGGTGTCCTTGTAGCCGAACCACTATAAATCCTTTGTCTCGCGGTTAGATCTTTCCATCTCTATCTTTCATTTCATTTCATTAATTTACTTGCATTGTTTATTTAGATTTACTTATATTTGTTCATATTGTTCAAGAGTTGAGTTCACATAAATTCGAATCTAAGTTTTTAAAAGTAAACAAAGTTTTCAAAATAAAATTAAAAAGACGTTTGTTAGCTTTAATACTCACACAGATAAACCACATGCTCTAGGGTCTTGTTTGGTTATACCAATCTTTGTTATTTCTTTTAAACAAGTTTTCCTTTGTAAGCTTTAATAAGCTGTTTTAGCTTATACAGCTTATCTGCTGAATCTTTTTCAAATTTCTCATTTTTCTTAGCTTAAGAATAGTTTATAGTATTTACTGAAAAAGTTCTATAATTTTCCAAACAGTTGTACTAATTTTAAACATTTTATTTCTTTATTGTAGTTTTTAATTCATAGAAAATAAAATAAAAATTAAAAAAATATATTTTTCTTTTTCCCAAAATTTTCTTTTGTCATTTAGGACGTAGGAAAAATAATTTGGAAATTGTAGGATTAGTTTTTGTAAGATTTTACTTTTAGGCTCGTTTTTAGATTTTCCGATTCGCGTTTTTAGTTTAATCAAGTTGTAGTTTATTTTTCTTTGTAATTTTGTTTCCCATATCTTTAGTAGAAGTTAAAAACACAAAAATCAAAAATCCAATCATCAAGCATTTTAATTCCGAACCGATAACGATATCTTCGATTCACACCTCGTTGGGACACGAGTCAGGTAATCACTTGCCCGGTATCACACACATCACATTCACGGGTTTTGCAAGTTTGACTTTTCCTAAGGTTTGACTTGTCATTTCCCAAAGTATCACGTGTGCACGATACTATATTTATATATTTATATATATATATAACCAAACAAAACCCTAGAGTACGTTAAATATTTGGTTGTGGAGAAAGGTACAACTCGTTAAATCCACTAACTGCAAAATCTTGATCTTTCGATATCATGTTATGTAATAAGATGAATACATGATTCTTCATAGTGTGTTGACTAGGTAAGCACGTGCGGGTTGTTGTATAATTCCCCAACGAACTTGTAGAACTTTAAAAGCTCGTTCACTATCTTTTCTTGAACTCTTTTATATTTCATTGTTTTTTCATCCCTTGCAATAGAAAACGATTTGACAAACGTATACCATTGAGGATAAATTCCATCCGCTAAATAGTAACCTTTTCCGTATGTTTCTGCATTTACTACAAATGAAGCTTCCGGAGCTATATCGACAAGAAGGTCATCAAATAACGGTGAACCATATAGAACATTGAGGTCGTTATTTTCCCCCGGAGCACCAAAATATGTATGCCAAATCCACAAATCATATGACGCAATAGCTTCAAGCATTAGAGTAGGGTATTTACGGTCACGTCTTTTGAATTGCCCGTGTAAGGCCTTCGGACAGTTTATCCATTCCTAATGCATACAATTAATGCTCCCGGGCATTCCCGGGAGACTATGTTTTTGTTCATGCAATGTATATATATTTTGGATATCATTTAAATCGGGCTTCCTTAAAAATTCTTCAATGTGTAAAGTATATATGCATTTAGTGAAGTTTTGTAAACACTCATGCGAACAACGTTCACCAATTTCCTAGTATTCGTCAAATGCATCAGGTGATGTGTCATATGTCATTTAGCGTATGACCAATGTGCGTTCATGACAGGACTAATACCTAAATGACCTGTACAATCTGGTCGTTGTTTATAAGGAAAGGAAGTATTCAGGAAGAGGTTCAAGATTCTAATTGGTAATATCATTGACTATTTGTTTAAAAAGTTTTTAACTCATACAATACCTTGGCCTAAAATTCCTCTCCGGATTTTTAGGTGGATTGTTTTGGTCGCCAAAATAATATCCTAATAGTCGTTCTTCCGCAACCTCTCATACACGTGGTGTGTGTGTCCTAGTATTAGGATTCTAACTCTCGGCTTCTTGATTACCCAAAGCTTGAAATTGTTGATAAGCTTAAAAATACCGCTTATGCCATTCCGCATCGCCTTGAGAGTAAAGATCATAATGATCATAGTTGTTAGGATCCTTAACGTTTTTTGAAGATAAAAAGAGAAGTATTGTTAAGATATGTATGTAGAAGTGTGTGTAAAAATTAGAAGATTAATAGGGTATTTATAATATTTTAAAAAAGTAAAAAAATTGGGAAAAATGGGTTTAAATGCCAAAAAAAGGGCTACTTCAAAGTTCAAAGTGCCCAACGTCCACTTTTTTCTTACCGTTTAATAACATTTAGAAAGTCAAAGAAAATAAAAATAAATAAATAAATAAAAATAAAAAAATAACAATGACATGAGCTGGTGGTGATGGCGTGATCGGGGGAATTGTTGGTGGCGCCATGATCTCGGCTGGTGGGATGGCGCGAGCCCCACCAGCTACTGTACCGTGGGCTCTTATAATTTATAATGGATGAAATGATGTGGATTTTTTTCTAAAGACAAACTGTAAAGTATATCTTTTACTTATCTCTATCTATACTACATAATAAAACATTTGAGACTTTCTATAAAATGAAATATTTAAATTTTTAAGACAAAAAATTATTTATGTTAAAGGAAATTTTAAACAATTCAACCAATATTGTTCATCCACATTAAAGTGGTGCAGATTTTTATTCACAATGTACAAACAATACATCATGCTTTAAATGGAGTCAAATAAAATATTTAAAAGTTAATACATAGATACACATGGAATTAAATGTCTTTAATTTACTTGTAACCAATTTCAGTAGCTTCTTGTATACACATAAATAAACGTTACATCTTGAAATTTAAGTGTATTAAATTCGTAAACTTGTAACAACGCTCTAACGCAGTGTTCTTGAGTTTGTTTTTGGGGAGAAAGGAAATGATTGAGGAAAGAAGATAGCCAAAGTTGTGTTCTTGAGTCTTTTTGGAGAGGAAAGTGGGGAGAAAGGAAGTGGTTGTGGAAGGAAAGTGTGTGTGATTTTTGTTAAAAACATATTCCACCCAGATCTGGGTAGAAAAGGAACGATTATGCTTCTTTTCTATTCTTCTTCGGTTCTTTTCTTGTCTTAGCTGGAGAACAGAGTCTAAATTAATAGATCCCATTTCAAAAACAACCTCAAATCATATATAAACAGATAAACTACTACACATAAAACACACAATCATTCACCGGGTATAAGAATCCCCACCAAACACACAAAAACCATTTTCATCTCCATCTCTATCTTCTCTCGCTGACAAAGCTAATAAAAAACACAACTCTCTAGAAAGCTACCTATGGATGCTATTAACACTATCTAAACCTGCCGCCACCACTGCCAACAGCATGTGTCGTTACCACCACCATTTTGTTTGGTTTATGTTTTGACCGGTTGTTTGGACTAGGTGGTATGGCTGGTGGTTTTGGTTTCTGTTTTTTATCCATAATGGTGGTTCTTGCGGCTTTAAAGGTGTTTGTACGAATTTTGACCTCAGACCATTAGTCATCATCATTCCAAAACGAGAAAAAAAAGAACAACGATACTCAAACCATAACCAACAACTATTATAACCAAACATCATCTTAGCCAACATCAAAAGACTCAAACCACTTATGCCTCATGTCACTGCCCAACTCACAAATTCACGTCAATCCTCAACACTCCCATGCGAAACTTTAGCGCGAAACTCTGTCCATTGCAAGACTGGAGTTGCGAAACTCACTACAAGAAAAGGGGGCTTTTAGGACCTTTCTGTAGGACACCTTTTTGAATGGGGTCCTAAAAAACGTTTTATAAGACCAATTAAATTTTGAGTCATATTATAGTGCTTTACATAGGACACTTTATACGTGGATCCTATGAAGCTAATTTACAGGACACTTTTTTAGTATGGTCTTATTATGATATAACATAATAGGACATTTGATATAAAGGTCCTATTGTATTACATCTTATAGGACACTTCTTTAGTATGGTCTCATTATGATATAACAGAATATGACATTTGATATAAAGGTCCTATTATATTACATCTTATAGGACACTTCTTTTGTTTATTCTTATTAGATTATAATTCAATATGACACTTAGTATATAGGTCCTATCAGATCTAATTTTATAGGACGCTTATTCGGCTAGGTATTATTATCATTTAACATAAAAGGTCATTTGAACACAAAATCTTTACAACTCGATGTTTTGCTTGTTGCTTATTTTATGTGTGTTAAGAAGTTTATTAATCGAGCTCGAGCCCGAGCTTTATATACAAAGCTCAATTGGGCTTGCGAGCCTAAACTACACTAGGATATTTTAAGTATTAAACCTATATAAAACGTCATGCATTTGTATCATAGGCGAGCTTATTAACGAGCTCAAAATAGATATATTACGAGCGGAGCTCGAGCCAAGCTTTAATTTTTCATTACTAAATCATATAAACAAGCCAAGCCAGAGTGTTGAAACGTAGACCTTGATAGATCTTTATGAGCTCGTGGATCGTTAGTAATGTTTATGTAATCACAAACACACTAAAAGAAAGTCTAAGTTACTTGTATTCTATAGCGGAAAACAAACACAAGTAAGAACACAATTACTAAGAACGATTTGATCCTCTATGGATCTTTAGATTAATACTAAAAGTGTTTTTCTAAAAAACGTACATAATACATAAAGACGTGTTCCTTTTATAGACAAGGAACCCTAAACAACCCTAAACCGTTTCACAAGAAACGTATAATCTAAAAAAAATATCTAAGATATGCAATATCACATTCTAAATAAACTCATGCATATCCTAACTAATAACATAATACGCGGAAACTATCCATCAGCAGAAACACATTCCGCACAATCTATACTTCCGCAGTAACATTCTTCAGCAGAATCATAAAGCTTCAGCAGTAACCATCAGCAGTAACCATCAGCAGAATTCTTCCTTAGCAGAATTCCCAACACAGAGCCTGTATAACATACCACGAGCGGAACTCGAGCTTAGAAAATAAGGCTCCAACCGAGCCGAGATCGAGCTCGAGCTTTATTAAACTTAAACGAGCCGAGCTCGAGCTGTGACATTGACCGACGACCGAGACAAATACATAAGCCTTAACCATGCACTCCTTGACCACGTCCCCCAAAAATGAGCAAGCTACAAGTCACAAATCACGTGATTTACACGAGAAAGAAAAGAATATATTATGGGGAAGGAGTGCAGACCAAATATTTCCATATATTGGTAAAAAAGATCGGGCCTAGCGGCGACACAACTCCCAAAGGCGGCTGAAAATCACATGTGCAAACAAGATAGCTCGGATATCAAGGGTTAAGGTGCCAGGCTCGAGGCATTCACGCTATTGTCCGCCAGACATTAGCGAGAATCGTTACCCTTGATCCGGGGAAAACATAAAAAACCTTGCCCTATAAATATCAAGCGCTAGATCATTTAAACTCAGGTTTTTGACATATACACTTGAACTATACCCTCTCAACTCTTTATTCCTCACAAATATATACTTACTTTCACACCTGAGGTTCATTGTGGGATTCCTCTATCACGGTGAGACTAATAGTGCTCTTTCTTAGCAAATACATACTCGTGAATCCCAACCATCCTCAAGAAACAAGTGGTGTCTCTTAGTCGATTGTTGGTAGTAAAATAATAACGCTAAAATCTGTATTATTAAGTGGCACCATCCGTGGGACCCAAACACAACTGCGTCCTAAGAACATGAATCAAGCTGGGGAAGAGAAGAGGAAGAAGAAAAAGAGAAGAGAAAATGAAAAAAGCAAGGTCGAGAACGCCGATTGGGTCACAATCCAGGAGTGTATTCTCAAGGATGGGTTCTGGGTCCCACAACTCACATGGAAAGCGGGCCAGATCCCCATCACCAGTTTTTCTCGGTCAGGAAGTGTCTTTTCCCGTTTAGGAGCCAAAAGATAAGAGCATCGTGAGCTTATACTCAAACATTGATTAAGTTTACCATAAACATATTTTTTATTTTAAATTTTTTTAAACACATCAAGTCCGATCTAAAACAATGTTTCTAACCAACAGTAAGCGAAAGGCTACAGGTAATATATGAATAAAATATTACATTTATCACACCAACAGGATGCGAAAAAGACCCGCCGCAACGCGGCGGGCGCCAACACCTTGTTGGTTCAATATAGTTCCTTAGCTTGTTAGACTTTTTTTTATTTCAAGTTCTGTTTACTCTTTGCAGTTCCGGGGAATGCGCGGAAAAAAGTTAGACCAACATATATGCCAAAAGTTTGGACCAAAACTGAAGAGGTATTAGCGTTCAATTTAATGAATATGGGCAACCCGTTTACAAGAAAACAACCAAAACTGAAGATGGATGATGGATGATGACTTAAAAGTCTTAAATGATCATTTTCAAGTTTTCCTTTTGTTACATCTGCTACTACTTTGTTTTTTATTTTCTTTTATTGTCGCCCGGATGGCTCAAGAGTCAAGACTATCTCTACTTGTTTTTGCTACTTTTATTTCAAGGTATTTATGTTGAATTTTGTAAGACTTTTATCTTGGATGTATTATAACTTGGTTGAAAACTTCTCTTATCGAAATGAATCTTTTCTTACTTATTGAATTGTATTCTTTTTGTTTACTTGCTTCAAATTTAGTTTACTTGATTGTTTTGTGTTTTTGTTTTTGAATCAAGTAGTGTTAAATATGTTGCATAGATACGAAGTGTTTTATGATGTCACCTATTAGGACAATAATGATATTAACTAAACACGGGACAAAATGTCTTTTATAACAACAAATTTGGTCCTAACAAATCACCTATGTATTAAGACCCTTTTCTTAGTACTGAATTAAGACTTTATCCATTATGTTTTTGTCCTATGAAAATGTGTGTTAGGACCCGTGAAAGTGTCCCAAAACATAACAAATGGGTAAGCATATCTTAGAACTCCGGATAGCATCCTATAATATGGTCTATTAGGACGGCATTTTGGTCGCGTAAACATTTTTATGAGAAAAAAAAAATGGTTTTAAAATGTTCGAGTTTATTAGGACACCGATAAATGTCCAAAATATCTATTACAACCCCTTCTTACAGGACACTTTTATTTTGGTCCTATTAGGTTAAAGGTCCTATAAACTATTTTTATAGGTGTCCTATAAGCCAATTTTTCTTGTAGTGACTTAAAGGTGTGAAACTTGATACTATGTCTCTCAACAATCTAAGTTTCGTATTGTTTACGAACCCGGATATTGTTGTGAGATTAACGATTAACCACTTAAACTCTGAGTTAACACAAGATACCCGAATCAAGTGGTTTGACCAAGACTATCATAAGTACAAGAAAGTCAAGCGAAAAAAATGAAAATGTCAAACGAAATCAAATTAATTGTCAACAGCCAACAACAAGATCAAACCACATCCTGACTATTCACTCCCCATCTCACATTCCTAACTAACAAAAGCTTCACAACATAAATAAAAGAAGAAAAAAAAAATGATCTCAGATTGTGTTCATCTCTTATACAAATCTTAAAAGATTTTCTTAGCTTGAACATTAAATCCATCATTGATCTTAAAAAGAAACAAAACATCTAAGTCACACCTACTCGAGACCTTTGTTTGTTACAAAGATCTTGATGCCGAAATCTGTGGGATACTACTAACGAGCATAAAAGTCATAGGGTGTGTTTGAGTGCTCGGTTATCTTTGACAGAAAGAATTAAAGGTGGTGATTTAGTCATGGGTTTGAGTTCGAATTAAGCAAAAAGAGAAGAAGAATGTTTGTGTTAGGAGGCTGCAGTTTTGGAGTTATAAGGTGGGACGCGTTTGTGATGTATGGAGATATAAGGATGGAAGTGTTGACTGCAAATGGTGAAATGAAGAAAGATGGGGCGTGTCATTGTTTGAAAAGTGATTAGGATTAGTTGTTTCTTGGTATTAATATACCTAAAAATTAGGGTTAATCTAAAATTTTGGACTATAAATGGACTTAACCAAAAATTTAGGCCCTAAAATCCGAAAATTAGTGATTATTATTGTTGGGCTGATGCTTGGTTTGGGTTATTTACTGGACTATGCCGAAAATATGGTTAGTTTATGGTTAGACTAATTTTATTTTATGGTATATGGTTGTTTTGGGCTATAAATTTTTGACATAAATATTGGGATTTTTCTAACATGTGCCCTAAAGGCACATGTAAGCACACCAAAAAGGACGGCGGGTCCCATGAAAAAGGACATCCGGACCCACAAAAAGGTACACTTCTCAAATAAAAGATGTGGGTCCGAACGTCCTTTTTCATGGGACCCGCTGTCCTTTTGGTGTGCTTACATGTGCCCTTAGGGCACATGTTAGAAAACCCCATAAATTTTTGACATAAATATTGGACTTGGACTTGGATTTGTACTAAATAATTCTTACGGGGTTTGACTATTTTTTTGGGATAAGTTTGTGCTATTTGATCGGTTAGAAGTTATTTTTCGAGATCATGTTCTATCATGAGATCCTTAATATTGAGAAATTTTGGTCACTTGGTTGGTTTGATAAATCACGAGGTCGCGTACTTATTTGACTTCACGAGTTGAGATGGTTGGTTGGTTGCATGACTCTTGAAGTTATTTTAATTTAAATTATCATTCATTTGTACAGTTATTGTTAGAAAAAAAACATGTAACCGAACAACATTTGGTCGCCGCAAAATATAATCACAGGATACCCGTTGTTGTATCGCGCGGTTACCCTGCTAGTTACATATAACGCATACATGATTTGCTTAAACTTAAAAGTCTTTATGGAAAACTAGAAGGGGGGTTGAATAGTTTTATGTCTTTTTAATTTTATTATGAAAACCTTTGTTTATTTTTAAAACACTTAAATTCAAGTTTGTATGAAAAATAAAACTTGAACCTTATTATTAGTTATATATGTATTCTTTTAAATTGATTGTAAAAGTTTTGGTTTCTTGAATGGAGTTTCAATTTGATCTATATGTGAAGTCAACTTCTAATTATTACTAACAGTTATATATGTCTATATGTTATAAAAGTAATGACGATATAAATAAAGATGTAAGTAAGAGATGGAAAGATCTAACCGAGACACGAGGGATTTATAGTGGTTCGGCTACAAGGAAACCTTCCTTGCCCTACTCCACTCCCCGAGCACCAAGCTCGAGAGTTTTCTTCACAACTTCAATAAGCTCCCTTATGGCGGAGAAAACCGTACACAACTTTGGCTTACACGGGTTTAACGACACAAAGCTAAATGTCGAGTTCTAATCGTAGCTAGAACCAATCTCACAACTTCACAACACAACTTCTTCACAACTTATTCACGACTACTTCACAACGGCTTCACGACTGCTTCACGACTTCTTCACGACTTCAACACGACTGCTACACAACCTCTATGCTGCGGCTTCACGACTCCAACACTAGGACTTCACGACTAGGACTTCATGGCTTCAACACGACCGCTACACAACCTCTATGCTACGGCTTCACGACTTCAACACTAAAACTTCACGACTAGGACTTCATGGCTTCAACACGACCGCTACACAACCTCTATGCTACGGCTTCATGACTTCAACATTAGGACTTCACCACTAGGGCTTCATGGCTTCAACACGACCGCTACACAACCTCTATACTACAGCTTCACGACTTCAACACTAGGACTTCACAACTAGGACTTCATGGCTTCAACACGACCGCTACACAACCTCTATGCTACGGCTTCACGACTTCAACACTAGGACTTCACGACTAGGACTTCATGGCTTCAACACGACCGCTACACAACCTCTATGCTACCGCTTCACAACTTCTAGGCAATGGCTTCACAACGGATTCAAGACTTCTCTACTTCACAACTTTACAAGGCTTTACTCTACTTCTTTACTCCACAACTACTTATCCACCTTCTTCACTACTTACACACTACTCTAGCCTAATCACTTATGTTTACAACTTATATACACACTTTACACAAATGAATGAATGATTTACAAAATATACAAAACAAACAACTTGAGTAACAAGATGCTACTAAGTTGTAATACTTCTAGTCTTGATTGATAGAAGTATTCTTCTTTTGCACTTGGATGGTGGAAGCTTGGATCACTTGGAAACCAATGCTTAAGATTACATGATCAAAGGTTTTTGAAGATATGAAATGAGATCTACAACAGAAAGTTTTAGTGCAAAAGGGTGAGAAAAAATCCAGGGGAAGGCTGGTATTTATAGGCAGAAAAACTGGACAGCTGGAACCTACTGGAGCGTGGTCGGCCCCCTTAAATAGGGGGAATTAAGGGGGCCGCCCAAGCCATCCGTTGCCCAGTTTTGTCTTTTTGTGGGGAAGGTTTTTCTGGAACATTTTTACTGATTTTGGTTAAAAATTTGAATTCATAAATTTATAATGAATTAAACCTTTTTATTTATTACCAAAAATGTTTTTCTAAAAGATATAAAATGTTTTTGACATTTTATAAAAAATCTAGTTATTAAGAAAATGTTCCTTTGATCATATAATGCATTAAGCATTAGTTCATTCATACCTTAAGTGATTTTAGTTGTAGAAGTGAATATTTACAACTAAGTACTTGTTTATTTTATAAGTTTATGTTTTAATGAGTTTACATTTTGTGATCATCAAAACATAGAGATATGAATAAATATTAATAACGTTTTTAGGCATTATTTATGTCAACAATCTCCCCCTTTTTGATGATTACAAAACCTAAACTCATTAAATCCAAAAAGTTATTTTTGGACAAGTATTTAGTGAGTTTATATTCACTTCTCCCCCTTTTTGTAGCATCAAAAAGGTTGAGCCGACAAGTTTTAAAGACAAAATTTGTCGGAACGAGAACTCCCCCTTGATGTGTGCTCCCCCTCGTTTGAGGGCACCAAGGAATCGATATATGGAATACTTGCAAGAAAAAGATTAGAAGCACAAGCATATATATAGCAAAAATAAGCATGCATATAAAGACATTCATTAAAAATGTTGTGTATAAATACACAACCATCCAAGATTATATTCAATCCTACATTAGCTAGTAAGTAATGCAATCTACATAATCATTCTAGGAGTACATGATCTTCCATGGAGCTTGCACACAAAATGGTTTGAAAAATTATTTTTGATTAAGCATTGCATATGCTTAATTTGGTGAGAATGGAGGTGGTGGTGGTGTAGTGGGTGAAAATGGTGGAGGTTGGTTGTTAAGCATGTGTTCAAGGGATGAAAACATGTAGTGTATCTCATCTCTAAGACCAAAGATGATGGTTCGGTTGTGGATGCAACAAAGGCAATTGTCTCCATGGGCTTCAAGTAAAGCCCAAGGGATGGGAAAGCATGGTGGTGGTATTGGTGATGATGAGAAATGAGCATCAAGAGGTGTTATTGGTGATATGGAAATGACAAGTTGGGTGAATAGGAGGTTCTTGAGTAGGAGGTGGAGTTGATGCTCTTGATGGTGGTGATGATATGTGTGAGTTGATGTAGTTATTGATGGATGAAGTGGAAGGTATGGATGAAGATGATGTGCCATGAGTGGAGGGTGTTTTTGATGGTGCATTTGGTGCACTTGGGGATGAACATTGAGGTGGTGGTGATGGAGTTTTGGTGTCTTCTTGGGTTAAGTCAATGAAGAGTTGTTTTGGTGGTATGATGAGAATTTTGTGTTTCTTGGATGTCTTAGAGATGGATGATTTTGGTGATAGCATGGTGAATGAAAATGGGTGTTTGATGGAGGTGATGGTTGATTTAGGTAAGGTTTGGAGGTTTTGTGGTAAAATTCCAACACCAGTTCGTCCTTTAAGAGAAATGGTAGTTGGGGCTAGATAAAAGGGGTCACAAGATGCAAAAGAAAACAGTAAATTTTACTGCCCAGATGGCCGGTCCCCTTAATTGTAGGCCGGCCCCCATAAAATTAAGGGGACCGCCTAGGGAATTAAGGGGGCCGCCCATCTGGTGTTTTCCCAGGCGACCAAATTTGAAAATTTCCAGAAAAGGGTCATTTTTAGGGTGTTTTTGCAGCAAGCTCCATTTGAATTATGTACATCAAGAATGATTAAATAGTGGCATAAACATGTTAAATACGCATGCATACATTTAAAACATATTATGGAATAAGCATGTTATTAATCATCAAGCATGTATATATATCATGATATCAAGTATACAAGCAATAATCATAACAATCATATATTAAAAACAAGAAATAAAGCATTCATTAGTTGAAAATAATTATGTTAAAAACATAATTATTGATACAACACATATTTTGCTTATAGCATACAATAAGTAGAAAATTTTAAATTGCCTAAGAGATCCATTTGACTTGCTTGAGACATGAAAAACTTGAATTATTTTGGATGGATGATGGTAAAGAGGTAGTAAAAATGTTGGATTAATGGGGTTGTAAGTTTGGGTGTATGGATGTTGGAGAGAGTGTTGATGGAGGAATTGGAGGTGGAGAGCTTGGACTTGACCATGTTGAATGAGGGTTTTGATGTTGTTCAAGTGGTGGTGTTGGATTAGATCTAGTGAGAAGATACTCAATCCAAGTGAGACACTCATTTAAGGCGATGGTTTTATTTTGGAGAAAGATGCAACAAGGACAATTGTTGACATGTTTCTCAATTTGACTCAAGTGATGTGGTGATGATGGTAATGATGGTGAGATGGATGGTGATGGGTCTAAGTTGCTTTGAGCAAGGTGCAAAGCAAGGAGAGCATTAAGCCTATGGGCTTCCTTGAGTTCTTCAATGAACTTCAAGTGTTGAGTGGAAGGTGATGATGATGGAGAGTGGTTGTTATTTGGTGGAGGTGGTGGTGACACTCTTGGTGGTGGAGACATTTGTGAACTTGGGTAATTATGAGTGAATGAAGGTGGACATATGGATGATTGGTTATGTGTGTGAAAGGGTTCATTAGGATGAGGTTTAGGTGTTGGTTGAGTTTGAACAACATCATTTGTTGGGTTATGGCAAATGTCAAGCTTCCTCCTCCAAATGGGCCTCACTGAGATTTTAGCAACTCTTGAAGGCTTGGATCTTGGGTAGTTAGATGATGACATGTTTGGATGGATGATATGGATGAGCATTTATGATGGAGTTAGGTATTTATGGTGTAGTGATGATGTGATTGTGGAAGGTAAATTTTGGTGGGTGGTTTGTGACAAAATGTGTTTGTGAATTTTGTGAAGTATAGGATAAAATGGGCTAAAAAATAGAAAAAATGGAGCAGCACCTTCGACCATCAGATGGCCGGTCCCCTTAATTAAGGGGCCGGTCCCCTTAAATATTAAGGGGGCCACCTAATGAATTAAGGGGGCCGCCCATCTGCTGATTTCCAGGTTACTGAAAATGGGTTTTTGGCAGAAAATTGTTGAAAGGGTTGTGTTTTTGGGTTTAGTTTCCAGCAAGTCCAACTTATTTTGAGGCAATTTAGAATTTAATAACTTATGTATGCTAAGCATATTCATTAAGCATTTTTATCTAGCAAGCAACCTACTCATTAAGCATATAACATATCTATATATATATATATATATATATATATATATATATATATATATATATATATATATATATATATATATTAAACAAGAAAATAATACATAGCACCTAGTAATTCATAGTATCATATTTAGGAAGATGCCAGTTAATTAATCCTAATGAATATCTATGTGCAAGGGAATGGGGAGTTGTGATAGCATGGACTTCTAGACTTGTACCAAGTGAGGTCTTAGTGGATAAATCATGGTTTTTTCAAATTTAGTTCACTTATAAATATCACATACACAAATATAGATGACAGATATGAGATCACCATGCATGATTTAAATAAATGTTTTTAACATTATTCAACAATGTTTGCGAGTAGGTTTTATGTGGATGTGAAAAATATATTAATGAAATAGTTTTGGCTTTATTTCAAAATGTTTTTATGAGGAAAGAAAACATATTTTTCCAATCTTTGGTTTTTGATAAACACGTAATTATGGACACAAGTTTGGAAGAAAGGTAGGATGGTGAAACTTGTTTAATAGAAATGTGTCATAATCTTTTGAAAAATCATTTTTCCAAAATGTGAAGTTTTTGCAAATTTAAAAACAAGTCCCATTAATTATAGGTTTAAAAATAGTGGTTTATAAAAGATCTCATGCTCAAGGGTATTGGTTAAGTCTATTGTCACATGCTACCTCTTTCTACATATCCTTATGGCATTTAAGCATGTATTATGACTAAATACAAAAATACATCATATCAGAGTAGTTAGAGAAAAACAAAAGCTATTATAATGACAATGCATTCAACAACTAAACAAATAATTACGAAGGCATGCAGTCAAATCACATAGGAGCAAGTAAACATCTAGAAATTTTATATATGCAAGATGACATAAATCTAGGAATGAAAAGCTCTAGTGAAAAGCAAAGTTCATAACAGTAAACTATCGTTAGGTATATTTAAGAAGAATAATGTATTCAAGTTGGAGAATGAGTATGAGACTATTACTAGTGGTGCTCAATTCAGGCTAAACACGACCGTTTTTACGGGTTGCACACACCCAACTTCTCACATAGAAGCAATTCAACCGTTAGGTCAAATTGAGTTTCTAGTCAATAGATTCTCCAGTAGTCATTCTCTTTTTAGAAGAAATTAAGTTCCTGAATTTACCTATCGAAGAGTACCAAATATGAAGATTGCTTGGTTTACTAATACTTAGGGGGGATAACTAAAGGGTTTCTAGTTCATTAAGCCACAGAACGAATATAACTAAAGTGCAAAGGCAAAACAACCTATCAGACTAAGCGTATCCTAAGGCATTAATAAGATTATATGCATGAAGTAATTACTTATGAAATTTAAAAAGAGAACTTACCTCACGTCCTAGCTTTTCTTCGTAATGTCTCAGATGATGATCGACGTGTGAATGATAGGTGAGTCTTATTTGGAGATTTATCTAATTTGCATTCGTCACATACCGGATGATGATCTTCTCCTTCGTCTATGTCACTCCATGATTTTGGATTGAGTTCACTTTGGAGTTGATTCATGTAGTCTTCGTCGTTAATACCTTCATTAACAACATTTGAACTAGTAGCACATGTATCTATTTTATCTAAATGTTTATCTATTAAATTTTCTAAGATAACTAATTCATGTACAAGATCAAAATCCTCATCTTTGGCTTGACATTTTTTTTTGATGAAAGTTTAAGAAATTTTTCCAAATATCATTTGCCGTTTTACAGAAGGATATTCTTTCATATTCAACTTTCGGCAAGGTTTTATAAATAATTATTTTAGCTTTATTATTTATGTCATTATTTGTTTTCAAATAATCAATTTGACTTTCAAAATCCGTTTTTGTTTGTCTTTCAAAATCCATTTTTGTTTGATTTTCAAAATTCGTTTTTGTTTGACTTTCAAAATCACCAATCGAAATGACATGCCAAAGATCTAGATCAATTGATTTCACATAATTTTCAAATTTATTTTTCCATTCAAGAAAAGTATAGTTTTCAAATAGCGGTAGTGTTTGCAAAAATTTCCCTTTTAAATATTTTTCGGATTCCATAGATCGATTCAAGTTTTAAAATACAGTATATTTTAAAGATCTTGATTAACCTGGCTCTGATACCAATTGTGGAAAACTAGAAGGGGGGGTTGAATAGTTTTATGTCTTTTTAATTTTATTATGAAAACCTTTTTTATTTTTAAAACACTTAAATTCAAGTTTGTATGAAAAATAAAATTTGAACCTTATTATTAGTTATATATGTATTCTTTTAAATTGATTGTAAAAGTTTTGGTTTCTTGAATGGAGTTTCAATTTGATCTATATGTGAAGTCAACTTCTAATTATTACTAACAGTTATATATGCCTATATGTTATAAAAGTAATGACGATATCAATAAAGATGTAAGTAAGAGATGGAAAGATCTAACCGAGACACGAGGGATTTATAGTGGTTCGGCTACAAGGACACCTTCATTGCCCTACTCCACTCCCCGAGCACCAAGCTCGAGATTTTTCTTCACAACTTCAATAAGCTCCCTTATGGCGGAGAAAACCGTACACAACTTTGGCTTACACGGGTTTAACGACACAAAGCTAAATGTCGAGTTCTAATCGTAGCTAGAACCAATCTCACAACTTCACAACACAACTTCTTCACAACTTATTCACGACTACTTCACAACGGCTTCACGACTGCTTCACGACTTCTTCACGACTTCAACACGACTGCTACACAACCTCTATGCAGCGGCTTCACGACTCCAACACTAGGACTTCACGACTAGGACTTCATGGCTTCAACACGACCGCTACACAACCTCTATGCTACGGCTTCACGACTTCAACACTAGAACTTCATGACTAGGACTTCATGGCTTCAACACGACCGCTACAAACCTCTATGCTACGGCTTCACGACTTCAACACTAGGACTTCACCACTAGGACTTCATGGCTTCAACACGACCGCTACACAACCTCTATGCTACGGCTTCACGACTTCAACACTAGGACTTCACAACTAGGACTTCATGGCTTCAACACGACCGCTACACAACCTCTATGCTACGGCTTCACGAATTCAACACTAGGACTTCACGACTAGGACTTCATGGCTTCAACACGACCGCTACACAACCTCTATGCTACCGCTTCACGACTTCTAGGCTATGGCTTCACAACGGCTTCAAGACTTCTCTACTTCACAACTTTACAAGGCTTCTACTCTACTTCTTTACTCCACAACTACTTATCCACCTTCTTCACTACTTACACACTACTCTAGCCTAATCACTTATGTTTACAACTTATATACACACTTTACACAAATAAATGAATGATTTACAAAATATACAAAACAAACAACTTGAGTAACAAGATGATACTAAGTTGTAATACTTCTAGTCTTGATTGATAGAAGTATTCTTCTTTTGCACTTGGATAGTGGAAGCTTGGATCACTTGGAAACTAATGCTTAAGATTACATGTTCAAAGGTTTTTGAAGATATGAAATGAGATCTACAACAGAAAGTTTTAGTGCAAAAGGGTGAGAAAAAAATCCAGGGGAAGGCTGGGTATTTATAGGCAGAAAAACTGGACAGCTGGAACCTACTGGAGCGTGGCCGGCCCCCTTAAATAGGGGGGCGGTCCCCTTAATTTTAAGGGGGCCGCCTAGCAAAATTAAGGGGGCCGCCAAGCCATCCATTGCCCAGTTTTGTCTTTTTGTGGGAAGGTTTTTCTGGAATGTTTTTACTGATTTTGGTTAAAAATTTGAATTCATAAATTTATAATGAATTAAACCTTTTTATTTATTACCAAAAATGTTTTTCTAAAATATATAAAAGGTTTTTGACACTTTATAAAAAATCTAGTTATTAAGAAAATGTTCCTTTGATCATATAATGCATTAAGCATTAGTTCATTCATACCTTAAGTGATTTTAGTTGTAGAAGTGAATATTTACAACTAAGTACTTGTTTATTTTATAACTTTATGTTTTAATGAGTTTACATTTTGTGATCATCAAAACATAGAGATATGAATAAATATTAATAATGTTTTTAGGCATTATTTATGTCAACAGTCTTAAAATTGAGCAATGTTTAATACTTATAATACCCCTTTAAAATTTCAATTTCTCATATAAAATTTTAAAACATGTTTCCTTATAAAACATGACAAGTTTTCAAATATTTTACTTAATGTTGCCTTAAACTTTTTTGAAAAAGTTTCGTCTATCTGAATTGGACCAATTTCATGTAATAAGGTGACTTTTTTTTCTATTGGTATAGGAGATAGAAAGATAAAACTGATTTGGTAGGCAAGTATTTTTTAACACAAGTTATATACCGGTGAAATCCTTCAGAATATTAAATTAAAAAAAAAATCATAGCATGTGTGTTGTTTGTTTAAGAGATTGTGTGTTATTTGTTTAATATATAATTACACGTTAAACGAGGATAATTTAATGAGTGTCACTACTGATTGCCCGTAGAACTAAACAAAAACAAAATAAAAAGGTACATTTATATCTAGCAGTCTCACAAAATAATTAATAGAGTTAATTTCAAAAATGGTCCTTATACTCGACCGGGTTTAACACTTTTATTCCCTTTACTTTTTTTTAACGGATCTGCTCCCCAAACTTGCGACCCATAACGGGTTTAGTCCCTTGACCATAAATTCCCTCAGTTTGACTGTAACCTGGGTTAAGTTAGTAAAGATTGAGGGGTAATTAGGTTCATTTCATAGGGGTTGTCTCTTTTCATTCACAAACACCACCCTCACCACTACCCACCATCCCAGATTCAATAATTCAAAACCCAGAATCAAAAACAGAAAATTCATAAGATTTATTCATGGTTTCACAAAGACTTTTGAAAACCTCATCATCAATCTTGAAAGATAAACAAGAACAAAAATGTTTTCTATGACCTCAGATTTTTTCTCATCCTTGATCTATAACAAAAATATCCACAAAATTTCAAATAAAAAACAACATCAGGAAATTCTACCATCACCACCAAACCACTACAACATCAGGAAATTCAAATAAAAAACAAGTAGAGTTCAGAAACTTGATGTTTTGGAAAAGAACAAACACATAAACACAAACTCTCGGATGATTTGCATTAATAATAAATAAAATTCGATACATTGGCATTGTTCTATAACTGAATGCTTATTTAGACTATTGCCTACACTGTGGAGGCAAATATGAACAAAAAGAATTACCAGTCTTGATTCATTTAAGATAAATTTGAACCCAAATCAACCCATTTTTAGACCTATTACAGTAGCAACTATTGAAAGTTTGAAACAAGAAGCACGTTGAAAAGCTTAATGATATGTTTATCTGATGCAAACATTTAAACAAGATACATTGTCCATAAACATCACCACTAGTTTATCGCTTTAACTCGATCTCTTATTTGACGTTATTCTTCCCATTGGCATCCATTCACAAATTGAACATAACCTTAACAGCTTCACATCAATCTTACCACTTCTAAGAAACTCCAAACACAACGGCCATGTGTTCTTGTACCGAAAGATACCAACCACATCAACCTCCCTAGCGGCTGCTGGGGTAAGTGGAATTTTCATCTCATGGTGGCCCATTCCCACAAGACAAACCTTGATATGTTCCAGAAACTCCTCTTTAGTCAACACCAACTAATCATCAATCCAAGAAATTTTCTTTTGTTTTCAATAGTTCACCTTATACCAAAAATCGTAGATCTAGAATAAAAAATCCTCAATAACACGAAAACAAGATCTGGTATCAAAATTTAAACACTAAAAAATCATAAATTGTTGAAAGGTTAGTGTTTGGACGGCGGTTATGGTGGCCGGTTTGGTTTTTGATGACCGGATCTTGGAAGTGGTGTGTGTAGGTGTTGTGTATCTTGGTGTGCAGGGGTATGGTGGTGGCAGCCGCATGTGGAGGGCACAGGGGTAGTGGCGGCCAATTTTGGTGGTCAAGGATCCGAGCTCAGAAGATGAAGTTGTGTGTTTGTGTTTTGTGTTTTTTTTGTTATGAGATGCTTTAGAAGATGAAGATTAAATTCTATAAGAGACAACCCTTTGAAAAGACCTAATTACCCCTCAATCTTTACTAACTTAACCCAGGTTACGGTCAAACTGAGGGAATTTATGGTCAAGGGACTAAACCCGTTATGGGTCGCAAGTTTGGGGAGCAGATCTGTTAAAAAAAAGTAAAGGGACTAAAAGTGTTAAACCCGGTCGAGTATAGGGACCATTTTTGAAATTAACTCTAATTAATATTATCCGATAATCGCAAAAGTTGTGTGTAGTCACATTGCTGCCATTATATTAATTTATTTTGTAATTCGATTTGACCTTTCAACTAAAATGAGCGGGGTAGCCCGCGCAGTGCGACAGGAGTGTTTTAGGAAGTTTTTTTTTTATTTTTTTTCTTTATTTATATGAATATATATATATATATATATATATATATATATATATATATTATATATATATATATATGTATATGTATTTTTTTTAAGAAAGTGTTTGCATATTATCATTATTCTTTTTTTTTTGGGCCGTCTATTTTTTTGGGCTTTTGGTATTTTTTGTGTAGGCTGCGTTTTGGGCTTTTGGTCCATTTATTAATTTGGGGGTAAATTGCATCCAAAAATTAGGGTTTTGTAAACGCTGGGTACACAAACTTCGTTTGGGTGAAAAGCTATCTTCATTCAGACGCGATGGCTCATAGGTTTGAGAAATTGCTAAACATTGGAGAGCAAATCGGTTATAGGCAAATTCAGAGAGTTTTGGAAGCTATTTTTTGCGTGAGAAGAAGGCTTACAGATGTGATGAGAAGGACTACAATGAAAGGATTGAAGAAGTGAAAAGTCGTATTCAGCACAGGCATGGAATTATCCTTGAGTTAAAGAAGTTTGGGAGTGATTTTGTTCTCGATGAGTGTTTGGAGAATTTAAAGGCTGCGGAACAACAGGATTTTGATGAAATTGGTTGGCTGATTCAGAGGAGGTATGCTGCTGCTTTGTGTGTTGGTGAGAAATCTAAGATCATAAAGAAACTTAGGAAATTCAAGTAATGCTGTTTGTGTTTGTAGGTTTTGTGTGGTTAAATGCGTTTAAATGTAGTAACTTTTTGTGTCATTTTGGTGTAGTTTATGATTGGGAGGATGTTAAAGTGCTAAAACAATCTGTATTACTTCCTTTTGTTTTTTGTTTTGGTTTTTTTTTATTTTTTTTATGCTTTTTACTTTTTTTTACAAAAAATGTTTTTTTTTTGGTTTAGCAGATACTTGTTAATTTTTAATCAGAGTAGTATGTTGGTTGTGGTCAGTTAAAAAGATTTTAGTGTTGTGGTCAGTTTTGGGGTGTAAGTGTTGGGTCCATCAGTACCCAAGAATATTTAAAACAAGATTTGGACACAAATTAACTAAGTGTAAATTAAACCGAGAACAATTCAAGTCACTGAGTGAGCAGTCTCTCAGTGAGTCATCTTCAGGATGCTTAAGGCGAATTCAAGAAGAAGGATTCACTACTTAGGAAGGCGGTACTCCCTGAGTAGGACTTAAGCCAAAGAAGAAGATGATGGTTCAGTGAGTGTTGGACAAGAACTCACTGAACCCCAGTCTCCTCAACAACATTAAGTGATTGAAGACTGAAGAACTCAACGCCTGAAAGAAAGGCGGGAAGATCTGGGAAGAGTTTAAGATAAGATCAAATCTTATCTTGTCAGGAAGAAACATTCCCTAAGACGTCTAAAAGCCATGGAGTGTCAGACCAACCACTCCTAAAGACTTTATAGTCTATTCCCATTGGTTCGTGGAAATGACAATTACTATTGTAATTGTCAAACACGCTTGCTTCAACAAGTTCTAGTTTTTTAATCACTTTTACTCTTTTATACTTGTGTATAAATAGGTTCAAAAGGAGAGAAGTTGAGTGTGTTTTGTACATTGAAAGCTTAGACTTTTACAAAGCAACTTCTCTCCTACAAAGAGTAACCAGTCCCTGAGATAGCTCAGTGAGGCATATTGTTACCACTCAAAGCAAAGCTTGAGTTTAGATAGGAGACACCACCATACATTGTCTGTTCAATCCCAAGTGTTTGTTCCGCAAAACACTTGGGTAATAGATTCTTTGATTCATTTCTAATAAGAATTTAAACGTTGAAAAATACTTATGTGTTTTACTTTTACGTTTCATTAATCTGTTAGAATTAATCATAACATTGTATTAGTCATAAACACGAATAGATTAACTTTCTAGTTAACTCTAAGCATGTTAAGGGAACAACAAGTGGTATCAGAGCCTCTGGTTTATAAAATCTTTCAAAACTAACCAAGAGTGCTCAAGGTTTTTAAAACCAAGATCCTACTATGGCTGATATTAATGTACCCCAGCTGGTCGATAAAAAGGGTGGCAACTATTCTGCTGTTGCACCCAGACTAGAAGCTGGAAAATTTAGCAAATGGAAAAAACGTATGATTTGCTATTTAACTGGTATGGAACCTTACTACATCACCAGTATCAGGGAAGGCCCATTTGTCCCTAAGACTGCTGAAGGGCTAAACAAGCCTGAGGCACAATGGACCATTGATGAGAGGAGGGTGGTCAATCAAGACCAACACCTTAAAAGCATCCATATATCTTGTCTTCCTGACGATATAATGGAATCAGTCATCAACTGTTTAACAGCCAAGCAAACTAGGGATGACTTGGTTAATAGCTTTGAGGGCCCCTCAGATACCAAGGAAAACAGGTCATGGACCTGAAACTTGAGTATAATACTTTCAGGGCAAAAGACTCTGAAAGTCTCTCTCAGACTTATACCAGATACAAGACTTTGATAAATGAACTATCAAATGATGGTGTAGTATTATCTAAGCATGAGACAAATGTTGGCTTTGTCAACAGTCTCCCTGAGAAGTGGCTAAACTTCTCACAAGGCCTGAGGAATGCTAATCACATTCAGACCCTTGAGCTCCCTGAAATCTATGGGAAATTTGTCTATGAGGACAACTTGATCTCAAGGAGATATCCTGACTCAAAAGCTCTTGAGTCCAAAAAGGCCTTAACCTCTACACCCATTTCAACTGCTTTCTATACTAATGGTGTTGTGCAGGATTTCCAAGAAGATTCTGAGGATGAAATTGATGAAAGGACTAGTGATGAGTACCTAAAAGATTTAAACTTGGAATTCCAAGAGAGGGCACTCCTTGCTAGTTCAAAACGTTTCATCAAAAAAAACCAGTCCAACTTTTCTAAAGGAAAAGCAAATGAAACCACTGAATGTTTTAACTGTGGTAAAAAGGGTCATTTTGCTAGGGACTGCTATTCTAAAACTACCTCAGAACCCTCTTACAAATTTTCAGGAAACAGTTCCTCAGGAACTAGCAAGCTTCAACCTAGAATGTTTCAGTCGACCTAACAATTTCTAAACAAGGGTCAAAAAGACTCTGAAGCAAAATATAGGAAAGCTAAGGCTAAACTTGCAATTCTTGAAACTAATCCCTCTATGTCTCAGGCTGCTCAAACATCCAAACTGTTCAGGCAAAGAATAAGTTTTTAGTAGCTGAAGCTTATGATTGGGATGGAGAAGAGGTATCCTCAGATGAGGAAATTAGAGTGAGTGCAGTGATGACACTCTCTGAAGGGGATCAAGTGGCTGTTGGGAAAAGCTATGCAAGAAATGGAGAGTGGGTAAACATCACCATGAAGAAGGTAAACACTTTACTTTCTATGGATGATGATTCTGATTGGCAGTCTTACATGAATTATATTTGTGTAGATCTTAAATTTGTTGAGGAACAAAGGCTTAACATGTTTTCAAAATATAACAACATAGTGTCAGAATTGAATAAATGTAGAGATGAATTGCTTGTATGAAGCAAGCCAAATTAGAAACAATAACTCTACAAATTCAAAACACTGAAATTTTGAAAGAAAACCAAGCCCTACAAACTGAACTTAACAAAGAAAAAGCTGTCATCCAAGGCTGAACCAAAAAGAACCCCAAGGTCTTTGACACTATAGGTTTAATCCCTAGGAATACAATATGTTAGGAATATAAATATTCATATGAAGGTTCGGTCACCCCGAGTATCTATCTTAGCATTCACATAGCTCGTAGGCTTGTTTATAGTAGCTTAGTACTATTAGTAATATCAGTATTATTAGTTTTATTAGACTAGTCGTATTTATTATTGTGGAGTGGGTGGGGCTTTCCCCACTGTCAGCTCACTCCACAGCCCACTAGGGGCACAAATACTAGGAACTATATAAACCCTTCCCACACATGGGAAGGGGTGGAACTCTCATTACATTTCAATCTAATTTTCCTGTTTTTGAGTTTCCTCCTCTCTCTATATCTTCTCTCTAAAACTAACTCCATGGGTTTCTTGATCTTTCAAGATCCAAGACCACCGAATAGATCCACACAATCAAGATGGTTATGTCTTACAATTGGTATCAAGAGCCATGGTTAGGTTCGATTGATTGTGCGGTGTCTATTTTTTCTTCTTTCTTTTATGTTTTCTTGTTCGAATACCTCTTCAAGATCTGGTATTTTTTTTATTTTATCTCTCTTCTCTCGTGTATCAGTTATCATCAACTGGTAATATAGTGTTAATTTTTTTTGGGGCTTTAAATGGTCACTAGTGTTTTGGGCCTTGACTGTAACATTTTTTTTTCTTGGGTTTACATGCTTTTGGATTTGTTGGATGTGCCATTGACTGTAATGGAGTTGGCTTTGGGTCTACAATCTACATGTGTTCTTCTCGTATGCCAATTTTTATGATTCAAACATAATACAGTAGAGTGTATTGTTATAACACTCTTGGTTATCTCTTCTTGTGGTTTCCATATTTCTCGAGTTTTACTCTCTTTGGTTCGAAATGTATGTCAAGAATACTTACTGATTGAAATTCTTTGTGGGATGAGTTACTAAAAACTCATGAAGTGCGTTCAAGTCTCGGTGTGCGTACTTCATTTTTTTTTACTTTTTCGTACCATCTGCTCAAAACATATCATCTCATGCAAGTTGGGTATATCAAAAAGCTTTTTTTAAGTCAAAAGTTGTTTTAAGTAATGTTCTTGGTGGAGGTTTAGCTTAAGTTCTTGGCAGCGGTTCTGTGGTATTTTTGTAGGCTGTTTGGACTTTAACCAAAACGGGAAAAAGACAAACTGAATGAAAGTGACAGTTTTGTTGTGTACCTGTAGCGGTTTGACCAGTCAACTGCGGTTTGACCAGTTTTGGCGGTTTGACTTTTTGGCGGTTTAAACTTCAGCGGGTTAACGACTGGCGGTTTAGCGACTGTAGAGGCTTAGCGACTGTAGCGGCTTGTGGTGTTCTAAGTGGCGGTTTGACCTACTGTTGTGGTCTGTATACCTCAAACAAAGCTATAATATTATACCAGTAACCACTTTATATCAGCACAACAACAGCACTACAAAACACGAGTCAACTCACAAGTAACGTAGTCAAATTTAAGAAAGTCAAAACGACTAACAACTACAAATCCATTCGTGTTCAAACAACATATTACATATACAACAAATCCATATCATAACATACATCTCACAATCTTCTTACAATCACTCACAAACCTCTTCACAACAATTGATTCAAAAATGAAATGTCATCATCAACAAAATCTCATATAACCTAACCTCTAACCTAACTCACTCGATCTCATTTCAATTCCTTTCTTCACTTCAGTTGGATATAAACTGAAAATCACATAAGCACTAAAGATACCTACTCGAGACCCATAGATAGATCTTGAAGGAAAACCAAAGACAAACAGCCATTACCGATACCTTTTCCTTAAGATCTTAGAGCCATCATATTCTGGTCTGATGCTCGACTTTTGTGATAGAAAAGAAAATTATAAATGAGTCACCTTCAGTTGGGATTGAATCAAACAAGAGAAGGATTGTGGTTTCAGTTTCGTATGCGTGAAGAAACTAAGAAATAACGAAGGTCGTTTGTGTTTGTGTTTGAGATGATATGTTTCTTGTTCGATTATGTCGATGATGGTGTTATGATTGATGATGAGATTAGATGAAGATGGTTCAGGTTGTGACAAAGCAGGCGTGTAGTTTGATTTGGGTGTGAAGATTGAGATGGGAGGCGAAGTTAGATGTAAAGTATGATTAGGGTTTGATAATTATGTGGTGTATTAGGTTGAGTAGGTTATAACCTTTTTTGGTGGACCGGATTCTGATTTGGGTTGGACCCGTGTGATATTAATCATGTGGATTGGATTGGACATTGGGCTCAATGCATATCGTAATAATGAATCAGACTGGGCTGATATTGTAACATAATGCGCTGAATCATTTTTTGTTAGATATATATTAAATTAACACATATGCTAAAAGGTTAATTTTTATGCATTGTGTTAAATCCTTGATATTGTTATTTAGCGATACAAGGGGGTATGTTTGGATCTACAATATTTCACGGGGATTCACGCGTCAAGGCTTGGGTTTGGGTATATGACTGTCAACGTGATTTCAGAATTGTGGATTTGGCAACGTTGTCCTAATGGTATTTGCAAAGTGAGCCCACGATGTGATCTTTGCGATTTGAGTTATAGTTGTCTAATTGCAACTTGAATAATTGCGAGTTGAAAAGTTGCTATTTGACTTGTTGCGATTTGACTGATTGCGATTTGACCAGTTGCGGTTTGACGTTGCGAGTTGACACTTGCGATTTGACTCATTTCAATTTGGTTGATTGCGATTTGACTTGTTGCGATTAGACAAACTACGACTTGACTTGTTGCGATGTGATCAAGTTGATATTTGACTTCTTTGACTTGAATTGTGAAGATTAGTATTGCAACTCATTCTTAGTTGTTCTTGTTGATTTCACGGTTTCTCTTGGTGATTTTAGAAAATCCCGCGAAAGATTCGATTTCTCGGTTTAAATCACAAGAATTGTAAAATCCCGTGAAATTAATTTTGAACAAGTAGGATGGACATGGATTTTGACTTAATAAAACTTACGGGGTTTGACTATTTTTCGGGGATAAGTTTGTGCTTCGAGATCGGCAGGAATTGGGAAATTATGGTGACTTGGTTGGTTTGTTAATTCACGGGTTGGTGTACTTAGTGTCACAAACATCTCGGGGTGGATGGATGCACGATGTTTGATGACCCTTGCTCGAGCGTATATAGGGTGATTAGGCTTGGATGTTCAAGAAGTGGATATATACAATAAAGGATGGAAGGTTGGGTATATATCACTACCTATATTTAAAGGAGTTACGTTGTTGTGCTCAATATAGGTTCTAAATCACGATTTTAGTGCAAGTATAAGTCGCGGACTTGTTCGTTATCAAGCTTCATCAAGTGATTATTGTTTCTCAAGCTTCTAATGGGATTGTAGTACAAGATCTTCTCAAGAGGTGGTCAGACTTAAAAACAGGAGGTGATTTGTTCAGAGACGTGTTTTAACCCATTACTCACTCTAAAGTTAAACACATTTCATCAAGCGGTTTTGGCATATTACGAGCTTCAGGGAATTTTTATTCTGCTAAACCAGTGATGAGGAGTCAAACGAGGGGTTACTACAAGAGAGTCTCAATCACCATCTTCGTTGCAGTAGTTTTATTTGTTTCTTTCCATGTTTTGTGCCTGTCAAATTCACAAACATCACGGACTCTCAGCTTTGGCAAAAAGGTCATTTCATGCCCTTTTTGAAGGGGAGAATTAGCGCGAGTTTCCTAGCGGTTCCGTCTCCAGCGATGTGAATTTTAGCGGTTCCGGTTACAGCGGGTCAGATCGTATTGGTTCAGTCTCCAGCGGTTCCAGTTTCAGTGGTTTAGCTTTCAGCGGTTTGGGGCTTAGCGATTTGCCTAAGATTTCAGCGGTCTGATACTTACTGTTGTGCAGTTTGTTCTTGAAATTATTTCTTGGTTAAATCTCAAGAACTTTAAAATCCTGTACACAGTACGACAACTATTCCATGCACTGCACCTGATATCATCCAAGCAGCTGGGTCAGACAGCTATGTTTGATAGGACTGACTATGAGTCTTGGGCACTGCTAATAATTAGCGCATGTTTCGTCTCCCTTTGACTATTCAACCGCACAAAATGATTACGAAGTTAATTTGGTATTCCTTGCTTGAGGGTGAAGTTGGATTTCACGAAAGAGTCTACCTATTTTATCTTGAAATCGGGGATGGTTGGATGCATGATTTCAATGATAACTTGCTCGTGCTTATGATGTAAGTTGAAGACTTGGGTTATCTAGTTTCCAGAAGTCGGGGTGGATGGTTGAAGACCTGGTAAACTATCACTTAAAGGAGATACATTGTAGTACTCAGTGTCACACGTAGAAGACGTTGTGGATAATCGCAAGAGGTGATGAAAGTCTCATACTTTGTCAGGATAACATTAAGCACTTAGAGGCTTAACACCGTTCTTCCAACAACAATGCAAGCCTAGGTAACAAATTTGAGTAATTCTACTTCATTTGCAAGATTGGTATATCGGGTTTCCTTCTTCAAGTGGTCACAGATAGTGGTTTGTGTACGAGATTGGATAGTCGGACAAAGGTTCTAAAAGTTGTGATGTGATCTGTAATTCTCACGAGATATTCTTAACCCAAACTGATGTTCACCAAAACCAAATCAGTCATGCCACATTCAATCTGTTACTGTCTCACGGTTTCTTCTTGGTTTTGTAAAATCCCGCGAAAGAACTTATTTCTCGGTTTAAATCATAGATTTGTAAAATCCCGTGATGATGGGCTATGCGCTCTTAACCATGATCGGGTTAAAACCATTATCAAAGTTCAGCTATAACTTCACAAATGGCTGAATCGGGCATTTAATCAACAAGATGTGATTACGAGGTTAGATCAGTATTATTTATTTGAGGCTGAAGTGAAATTTCATGGGTGCGTGCACTTAGTATCTGAAGATATCGGGGAGGTTGGATGAAGATTCTTCGAGATCCTTGTTCGAGCTTTCAACATTTACAATGACGAGGACTTGGATATCTAGTTTTTTTTTTCTTTCTCTCTTTTACAAAATAACTATCACTTTAAGGAGTCACGTTGTAGTGCTCAGTGTCACACAAAGTTGTGGATATCCAAGAGGTGATGTACGTCTTATACTTGATGGTTGGTTGGTTGAAGAGTATAGAGTACTTAGGGATTCGATGTTGCACGAAGTCTCTGCACCGTTCTTTGTCTCGCATTAGTACAAGTTTAAGTCACAAGTTCAGGTTATGTTACTTCAGGCTCAAGTTCATCATATTGGGTTTTTCTCCATCAGTGGTCACGACTTGAAGCCGACAAAATGATAATGGGGCTGGTAACGAGTTAGATGAGAGAAGTAGTAAAGAGAGAGATATGACGTCTGTACACGTCAATACAGGCCTCGCTCTTCATCATTATGACGTTTATACACATCAGTGCAGGCCTCGCTCTTCATCAGAATGACGTCTGTACACATCAGTGCAGGCCTCGCTCTTCATCATTATGACGTCTGAACACCTCAGTTCAGGCCTCGTTCTTCATCATATGACGTCTGTACACATCAGTTCAGGCCTCGTTCTTCAAAGAAAAGAAAAGTGTACGCTTGAGTGCACTTTATCTTCAAAAGAAGAGGAATCTTCTTATTTATGGCCATTCTCATCATCAAATTTCATGCTCTTTCCGTGCTTATTCAGTCTTCAAGTGGATCGGCGCACATTGGAGTATATTCTTATTCACTTATTCAACCAAAAATTGCAGTTGACAGGCATATGCAATTTTTGAGGGGGGAAAGGGTGAATAAACAACATGTTAGTCTTCAAGAACCGTCAAGTGGAGCTACTTATCGTTGATGGTATTCATATTCACTCGTTCAATCATCAAAAATTGCAGTTGGCAGGCATATGCAATTTTTGAGGGGGGGAAAGGGTGAATATTATTCTACATGTTGGTTGATGATTGAGAAATGGTCATACGACTCTTGAATACGTCAGTTCAGGAGTCGTGCAAACCATGTTCCTCCAACACTATTCTTCCTTCGTCTATTAAGGTGTTGAAGAACATGGTCAGGGAATGCTAATCGACATAGTCTCACGGGCTGATTCAATCAGTAACAAAGGGTTTCTAGTCAATGCTTCATGTATACGTCATCAGGCTACATGTACACATAATGATGATGATTCCGATTAATCGTAACCATCATGGGGGAGAGAAATGTGTACACCAAGGACGCACAAAAGGTTCACGTGATCGAGCTTAATCGTGTATCCCGGTGTTGAAAAGCCGCAGAGATGATCAGTGGTTCAACTTGTCACCTTGGTATTAACGTTTCAATGTTACGTCATGGTATGATTAATCGTAACCATCAGGGGAGAGAGAATGTGTACATCAAGGACGCACAACAGGTTCACGTGATCAGGGCTTAATATCCAAATATGGATACATTCTATAGATGATCAGTGGTTCAACTTGTTACTTTGGTGTTATACTAAAGACTAAAGAAGGTCGAGTCGTCAGTCTATTCTTCATTCTCGGTTGGGTGTTATCATCTCATGTGTATACTGCGGGTTGATGGGTTACATGTAAGGTTACTGGAAGGCATTTGGTGAGATGAAGGCGGTTGGTATTCTGTTCCTCCATATTGGGCAATCTTGAAGAAGGTCGAGTCTACAGTCTTCTCTACATTCTCCGCTATGTGTTAGAAGACTAAAGACGGCGTGCATTCGGTTATCAAAAGACTTCTTCATATTATGGGCGTTCATCCAAATTCTTTCTTCTATTATGGGTGTTCATCAGAAAGGTTGTCAGATTGGGGGAGAGCACTAATTAGGGGAGAGTGAAAAGCCTGAATTAATCCCTAAGTTAAAAGTGCTCACGTTACTCTTCAGCAAGTTAAATGATGGAAGCGGAAAAGACTCAGGATGCTGAGGAGTAATGGTTTTCGGTTCGTATCCTTGTATATATTTTTCTTCATTCATTCTTGTATATATCTCAATCCATTTTGTAAATAGATATATAGAAATCTTGCTAATTGTAAATAGAGAAACGTAAAATCAGAAAAACCATAAAAATTAAAAAATTAGAAAAGACCAAAAATAGTTTCACCTAGGCATGTCTTCTGTTTATCGATAACATTTACGGACTTAGAAATGTCATTCAATAATGGCACGGGTCTTTAAATGAAGCTCGAGCAGAAGTTAAAATGGATGGGTAAAACATGTCTAAATGGCTTGCTATTACTTTAGATAGCAACCCGCGCTTCAAAATGGGGAAAGCACGTCGCCAAAAAGACGGCTGTTCCTCCAACTGGGTGATGTTCACCTGGGCATGGATTACTTTATATCCATGTTTCTTCGATCTGATGTACGTTTCAGTGCATCATTTCTTGAAAAAGAAGAGAAATCTTCTTTGTATACAAATAGTTTTCATTCTACGATTCTTCTGAAAATTATTTGTGAGACACTTGGTGAATATGTGTTGTATGAAATTTGTTTAAACTTGGATTATGCATAAAATTTGTCACTTAATCAACGAATACAAATCTTTAATACGGGTCATTGATTGAGGGGGAGAGTGAATTCAAATTTTATATCATCAAACGGGTTTCTTGGTTAAATCATACTTGTTGAAATGGTTTTGCAGTTAATGGGGTATTAGTTGAAGAGGATCCTGCTAAAATTTTATATCAAATGGCCAAATGTGTGAATTGCTAGAAAGTTTAGGTCATTATGTGCAACTTGCTTATAGTTTCCTAGCTTTATGTATCTAGAAGGCTCATTTGTGTTACTTTGGAATCCTCGTTTAATCCCCTAAGTACTTTAAGACTCAAAACCTAAAAGAAGTTAGAAAACCAGTTGTGTTTGATGTTTTTGAATACTCCAATGACATTTGTATGATCTGAATGAATGAGTTTCAAATGTTGTTTGACTTTTGTTAAGTCAATTGCTGCTTAATTGTTGTTGATATTGTGCATATGTTCTCAGGATTCGCTTAGGTATATAGCTAACATGTTTGAATCATGTTCCTAAGATCCTGAATTGAATATTGATATCTGTGTGAATTGCCATGTGCATGATTGCTAATTGCTCTTCATGCTAGATAGTAGTTTGACGTATTTCCTGACTGTGGTTTGATTAAATGAATTTGGTATTATAATGTGGCAAGCTGCTGAAGGGTAGCTGTTAAGGAATAGTGTATCTGTATGTATGTATATCTGTGTTGATATTCTTATGCAGATTCCATTGCCAAAATGAATGTGCCAGTTCCCATTCTAACCATTTGATCAGACGATCAAACTCTATTGATTGGCTCGAAATTCACCTCAACAACAACGTCGGCAACAACAACAACAACAACACTTTCACCACCGCCACCACCATTCATCTATTTTGGTCTCGCCAAGTGGGGATCAACGAAATTTGCGAAAGATTTGTTGGTGGATGGATAATTGATGTTGACTACTAACTCAGAAAAGCGGGTGATTACATCATCTGCGCAAAAAGGTCAATATCATTTGTGTCATAATTGTCGAATTGTGCATAATAAGCAGTGAATCTCCCTCTTAGTTTAAGGGGGAGCATAGTATGTTCCATTATCAGAATACATTAAAATTGGACACATTTTCTCCCACATTTTTCTAACTTATTTAAATCATTTGGGATCACAAATCTCAAATGGTGTAACACCCCAACCCGATAAGGGTAAAGATGTCACAACGATGGTTTCATATCAGAACAAACATAAGCATTAGACATAAATAATACAATAGAAATTCAAGGGTTACAATGGAAACTCTGAAACTACCAGGTTACAATACAATAACTCTAAATCTAAATATAAATTCTTCTAATAATCTTCCATAGCTAGTAGGGTCTTCTAAAATCCCAAGTACTCTCCACTCATACCCAGCATCCAAACTAAAACCTGCCGCAGGAAAAGAAATGCGGCTGAGCTACGAAAGCTCAGTGAACAGATATAACGATACAAAGCAGTAGTAAAGGGATAGTGAAGTAAAGGAAATAATACAAGGTGTAACATGATTAAGAAAGAAATGAGAAAGGTTATCAAGAATTGGTTACAAGGTCTAAGTGTAAAGGAAACCATAACCCACCACCAGCCCAATGTTCAATTCAAGTCAAGTCAAGTATCAAATCGAGCATAGGTTATAGGGTAACAGAAACAGAAATCCTCTACGAGCCCAGAACATATCATATCAATCAAGTAAACAAGTATACATGTATACGGAGGGGTGACCTCGGTATGCCAAGTATAATATGAGGGGATACCTCCAAGGGTTGGAGTCGCGTGCTCCCAAGAGTGAATGACGTGTATCGCACACACCCATCATGTCACTAAACAATAAAAGTAAATCAAGTCATGTACAATACAAATCTAGGATGCATCCATGCGCCCCTGTAGGCTGCCACAATGTCTTCATCTACGCGCAAGTCAAGTATCAAGTCATGGCAGGGACGGGATAGGTAATCACTTTCCTACCCAAAAGTCAAGTCATTGGTGCATCAATGACAAGGACATGAAACCCTCATGCCTAGTATGGCTCGTAGTCTCAAACTGTGGGTCAAGGTCAAGTATCAAGTACCAAGTATCAAGTGTCAAGTTCAAGTTCAAGTTCCATATCAAGTTGTTCAAGTTAAGTTTCCCATTTAAGTGTATCCAGGTTCAAGACAAGATTCAAGACAAGAGGTCATAGCAAAGGTTTATAGTAAGGGTTCAATTCAAAAGTTTAATTAAAAGAAATTCTTTAATCATGATTTTAGTTAAAATGATCTTTCAAAATATTTTTCATAGAAATGGTCTTTTTAAAACGGTTTTCATAATGATAGTTTTAAAAATGGTTTCCTTAAAACATTTTCATATATAATTAAAAGGTTTTTTATCAATTATCACATCAAGTAAATCGAGGTTCAAGTCAAGGTTCATGGCAAGGTTCATATCAAGGTTCATAGCAGGGTTCAAGGCAAAAGATCAAGGCAAGGGTTCAAAGCAAAGGTTCAAGTCAAAGGAATCATATCTAAGGTTCACAATACAAGGGGAACATAGAAATGGCTTGGTAAATCCTAAACGAATCAAAACAAGAGATTAAGAGAAACGAAGGCTCCTTACAAAAAGGGCAGAATATCTGTACCTTAGCGAGTGAATGGAAGCAAACAAATGGATGAACACAAGGACACACTGTCACACCTCTTCAACGAATCTACATAGATGATGATTCATAATATACTTATTAGCTCATTTAAGTTCATAACGGATTTTAAATACTTGTTACTAATCACATTCTTATAGTTAGGGTTTATTAAGTAATTATAAATAGTTTAGGGATTATAGTGCAATTATCGTAAGATTAGGGTATGAAACATAAATATCATAAAGTTACATGTTTTAACAAGTTAAACCCTTTTAGTTTGAATAATGATAAGTTCCACCCTTAAGTTACACAATAAATCCTTATTTAGCCCTAATTAACTTCTTACAGCTTTTAACCCTAAACAGACCACACTTGATCGAATTTATGAACCATATTAGAACTCAGAGATAAAATCCACAAAAATTCCCAGAGCTACCCCAATGTCTTGAATAACCCACACTAATTTTCCCAGAATTTATTAATTAGTTTAACCCCATATGAAAAAATACCACAACTTGGACTACTCAGAAAACATGTCTGCTGTAACACTCAGAAAGTAACCACTTCATTTACCCACCAATACCTCCAGGAAAAATCTACAAAAATTCATGACACTACTAAACATATTGAAGTCACATACTGGAGAATTTCATGACCTAACTCCTCATGGTTTGAAAATGAAAAATCGTCAAAACGGACTGATTTTCAGACATCCGAATTCAGGTTTGACACACGAATTTCTAAAAATCAAAAAGTTGCCTTCCCGACCTCTAAAAATTACAAGGCTAATTTTCCCAGAAATCTCTTTCATTGAATTTAATTCTAGACTCAAAAAGCTCCCAAAAACACTTAGTTATCATCAAGATTCGATCAATTAAAGTCGGACTAATTTCTTGATCAGAAACTGGTTTCAATTTTGACCATAACATCACGTAATTTTGCATCCTAAACACATCCACGCCCCTCCTAATTCAATTGATCAGTAGATTAACATCCTATTAACATGTTCTAAACATCCCATATCAAATTACTCATGAATTATATCAAAACCCTAATTACCAATTCATTACTTCATGTAAATTTTATGATTTTATGTGACTTTTCTTCTTATAATTTTATATGTATGACAAATCGAAAAGAACAACAAGCAAGACCACTACGAACCTGTTGTAGGACCACCAAATAGAGTACACGAAACCCTCCTTGCTGCCTTGATTGGATCGAACAGAATGAAAAGAAGAATAGCAGCAATAGTCGATCTATGTAGAAGAGTTTTTAGGGTTTTCAAAAAAAAACTTCGGTATTTATTAACTTTAGAAGAACCGAATTTTTGGAATAGGATAAATAAGGGAGGACCAATTTTAGTGGGATTGGGATACCATTTAATTTCAATGCATATCTTTTCCTTTTTCCTTTTTTTTTTTTTTTTTTTTTTTTTTCTAATCGAAAATATTAAAGTGTGTGTATATAATCATTTATTTTGTGATTTTACATTATAAGGTAAAGTATTTTATTAGCTAAATTTTATTAGGTAGCTTAGGATTTAATTATTTTAGATTAGGTTCAAATAGTATGTCTTTTGTTCTATTTTATAAATTTTTAAAATGTCAAATTTAGAGGGTTATTTTAGTCATTTTGCACGTTTTCAAATTTCAGGTATTACAACTTCTTCCCCTCTAAAAAAAAATTTCGTCCTCGAAATTTGCAAGGAAGCGGAAAGGCAATAGGACGGAAACTCATACGGAATGCGAACAAGATTTCAAATCAATTTAACTGTATCAACAGTAGAGCTCTACAAGAGTTCAAGATTTATAACTGAAATCAACAAAACGCAAAACGAGAGTCTAAACTTGTCCAAACATCTAATGAACGAAGGCAGAATATACGCACAGGTAGAATGAACCTAAAGTCTCACTAATCGTGGATAATCCAACGGAGATCAAGTTCTAAAACTTCTTAGGTACTTCCCATGATATCCTATGGCCACAATGAGGGCACGTTATATGGTGTAAGTATTATCACGTTGATCAGGCGTCATAATACCAGCACCACATAAATATGCCTTCATGATGATCATACTTTATCTTGAGTCGTAAGCAACAACCTATCTTAATCCACCTAGTGCTTCTACAGTCTCAGAGGTCAACAAGATCAAATGTCATAACAAGGCACGAATCAGAGTGATGCGCAGCGGAAGCGTGGTGGGCCCATAACCCACAGGTCCCAAGATCGAAACCTGTCTCTGATACCATAAATTGTAACACCCCAACCCGATAAGGGTAAAGATGTCACAACGATGGTTTCATATCAGAACAAACATAAGCATTAGACATAAATAATACAATAGAAATTCAAGGGTTACAATGGAAACTCTGAAACTACAAGGTTACAATACAATAACTCTAAATCTAAATATAAATTCTTCTAATAATCTTCCATAGCTAGTAGGGTCTTCTAAAATCCCAAGTACTCTCCACTCATACCCAGCATCCAAACTAAAACCTGCCGCAGGAAAAGAAATGCGGCTGAGCTACGAAAGCTCAGTGAACAGATATAACGATACAAATCAGTAGTAAAGGGATAGTGAAGTAAAGGAAATAATACAAGGTGTAACATGATTAAGAAAGAAATGAGAAAGGTTATCAAGAATTGGTTACAAGGTCTAAGTGTAAAGGAAACCATAACCCACCACCAGCCCAATGTTCAATTCAAGTCAAGTCAAGTATCAAATCGAGCATAGGTTATAGGGTAACAGAAACAGAAATCCTCTACGAGCCCAGAACATATCATATCAATCAAGTAAACAAGTATACATGTATACGGAGGGGTGACCTCGGTATGCCAAGTATAATATGAGGGGATACCTCCAAGGGTTGGAGTCGCGTGCTCCCAAGAGTGAATGACGTGTATCGCACACACCCATCATGTCACTAAACAATAAAAGTAAATCAAGTCATGTACAATACAAATCTAGGATGCATCCATGCGCCCCTGTAGGCTGCCACAATGTCTTCATCTACGCGCAAGTCAAGTATCAAGTCATGGCAGGGACGGGATAGGTAATCACTTTCCTACCCAAAAGTCAAGTCATTGGTGCATCAATGACAAGGACATGAAACCCTCATGCCTAGTATGGCTCGTAGTCTCAAACTGTGGGTCAAGGTCAAGTATCAAGTACCAAGTATCAAGTGTCAAGTTCAAGTTCAAGTTCCATATCAAGTTGTTCAAGTCAAGTTTCCCATTTAAGTGTATCCAGGTTCAAGACAAGATTCAAGACAAGAGGTCATAGCAAAGGTTTATAGTAAGGGTTCAATTCAAAAGTTTAATTAAAAGAAATTCTTTAATCATGATTTTAGTTAAAATGATCTTTCAAAATATTTTTCATAGAAATGGTCTTTTTAAAACGGTTTTCATAATGATAGTTTTAAAAATGGTTTCCTTAAAACATTTTCATATATAATTAAAAGGTTTTCTTATCAATTATCACATCAAGTAAATCGAGGTTCAAGTCAAGGTTCATGGCAAGGTTCATATCAAGGTTCATAGCAGGGTTCAAGGCAAAAGATCAAGGCAAGGGTTCAAAGCAAAGGTTCAAGTCAAAGGAATCATATCTTAGGTTTACAATACAAGGGGAACATAGAAATGGCTTTGGAAATCCTAAACGAATCAAAACAAGAGATTAAGAGAAACGAAGGCTCCTTACAAAAAGGGCAGAATATCTGTACCTTAGCGAGTGAATGGAAGCAAACAAATGGATGAACACAAGGACACACTGTCACACCTCTTCAACGAATCTACATAGATGATGATTCATAATATACTTATTAGCTCATTTAAGTTCATAACGGATTTTAAATACTTGTTACTAATCACATTCTTATAGTTAGGGTTTATTAAGTAATTATAAATAGTTTAGGGATTATAGTGCAATTATCGTAAGATTAGGGTATGAAACATAAATATCATAAAGTTACATGTTTTAACAAGTTAAACCCTTTTAGTTTGAATAATGATAAGTTCCACCCTTAAGTTACACAATAAATCCTTATTTAGCCCTAATTAACTTCTTATCAGCTTTTAACCCTAAACAGACCACACTTGATCGAATTTATGAACCATATTAGAACTCAGAGATAAAATACACAAAAATTCCCAGAGCTACCCCAATGTCTTGATAACCCACACTAATTTTCCCAGAATTTATTAATTAGTTTAACCCCATATGAAAAAATACCACAACTTGGACTACTCAGAAAACATGTCTGCTGTAACACTCAGAAAGTAACCACTTCATTTACCCACCAATACCTCCAGGAAAAATCTACAAAAATTCATGACACTACTAAACATATTGAAGTCACATACTGGAGAATTTCATGACCTAACTCCTCATGGTTTGAAAATGAAAAATCGTCAAAACGGACTGATTTTCAGACATCCGAATTCAGGTTTGACACACGAATTTCTAAAAATCAAAAAGTTGCCTTCCCGACCTCTAAAAATTACAAGGCTAATTTTCCCAGAAATCTCTTTCATTGAATTTAATTCTAGACTCAAAAAGCTCCCAAAAACACTTAGTTATCATCAAGATTCGATCAATTAAAGTCGGACTAATTTCTTGATCAGAAACTGGTTTCAATTTTGACCATAACATCACGTAATTTTGCATCCTAAACACATCCACGCCCCTCCTAATTCAATTGATTAGTAGATTAACATCCTATTAACATGTTCTAAACATCCCATATCAAATTACTCATGAATTATATCAAAACCCTAATTACCAATTCATTACTTCATGTAAATTTTATGATTTTATGTGACTTTTCTTCTTATAATTTTATATGTATGACAAATTGAAAAGAACAACAAGCAAGACCACTACGAACCTGTTGTAGGACCACCAAATAGAGTAAACGAAACCCTCCTTGCTGCCTTGATTGGATCGAACAGAATGAAAAGAAGAGTAGCAGCAATAGTCGATCTATGTAGAAGAGTTTTTAGGGTTTTCAAAAAAAAACTTCGGTATTTATTAACTTTAGAAGAACCGAATTTTTGGAATAGGATAAATAAGGGAGGACCAATTTTAGTGGGATTGGGATACCATTTAATTTCAATGCATATCTTTTCCTTTTTCCTTTTTTTTTTTTTTTTTTTTTTTTTTCTAATCGAAAATATTAAAGTGTGTGTATATAATCATTTATTTTGTGATTTTACATTATAAGGTAAAGTATTTTATTAGCTAAATTTTATTAGGTAGCTTAGAATTTAATTATTTTAGATTAGGTTCAAATAGTATGTCTTTTGTTCTATTTTATAAATTTTTAAAATGTCAAATTTAGAAGGTTATTTTAGTCATTTTGCACGTTTTCAAATTTCAGGTATTACAACTTCTTCCCCTCTAAAAAAAAATTTCATCCTCGAAATTTGCAAGGAAGCGGAAAGGCAATAGGACGGAAACTCATACGGAATGCGAACAAGATTTCAAATCAATTTAACTGTATCAACAGTAGAGCTCTACAAGAGTTCAAGATTTATAACTGAAATCAACAAAACGCAAAACGAGAGTCTAAACTTGTCCAGACATCTAATGAACGAAGGCAGAATATAGGCACAGGTAGAATGAACCTAAAGTCTCACTAATCGTGGATAATCCAACGGAGATCAAGTTCTAAAACTTCTTAGGTACTTCCCATGATATCCTATGGCCACAATGAGGGCACGTTATATGGTGTAAGTATTATCACGTTGATCAGGCGTCATAATACCAGCACCACATAAATATGCCTTCATGATGATCATACTTTATCTTGAGTCGTAAGCAACAACCTATCTTAATCCACCTAGTGCTTCTACAGTCTCAGAGGTCAACAAGATCAAATGTCATAACAAGGCACGAATCAGAGTGGCGCAGCGGAAGCGTGGTGGGCCCATAACCCACAGGTCCCAAGATCGAAACCTGTCTCTGATACCATAAATTGTAACACCCCAACCCGATAAGGGTAAAGATGTCACAACGATGGTTTCATATCAGAACAAACATAAGCATTAGACATAAATAATACAATAGAAATTCAAGGGTTACAATGGAAACTCTGAAACTACAAGGTTACAATACAATAACTCTAAATCTAAATATAAATTCTTCTAATAATCTTCCATAGCTAGTAGGGTCTTCTAAAATCCCAAGTACTCTCCACTCATACCCAGCATCCAAACTAAAACCTGCCGCAGGAAAAGAAATGCGGCTGAGCTACGAAAGCTCAGTGAACAGATATAACGATACAAATCAGTAGTAAAGGGATAGTGAAGTAAAGGAAATAATACAAGGTGTAACATGATTAAGAAAGAAATGAGAAAGGTTATCAAGAATTGGTTACAAGGTCTAAGTGTAAAGGAAACCATAACCCACCACCAGCCCAATGTTCAATTCAAGTCAAGTCAAGTATCAAATCGAGCATAGGTTATAGGGTAACAGAAACAGAAATCCTCTACGAGCCCAGAACATATCATATCAATCAAGTAAACAAGTATACATGTATACGGAGGGGTGACCTCGGTATGCCAAGTATAATATGAGGGGATACCTCCAAGGGTTGGAGTCGCGTGCTCCCAAGAGTGAATGACGTGTATCGCACACACCCATCATGTCACTAAACAATAAAAGTAAATCAAGTCATGTACAATACAAATCTAGGATGCATCCATGCGCCCCTGTAGGCTGCCACAATGTCTTCATCTACGCGCAAGTCAAGTATCAAGTCATGGCAGGGACGGGATAGGTAATCACTTTCCTACCCAAAAGTCAAGTCATTGGTGCATCAATGACAAGGACATGAAACCCTCATGCCTAGTATGGCTCGTAGTCTCAAACTGTGGGTCAAGGTCAAGTATCAAGTACCAAGTATCAAGTGTCAAGTTCAAGTTCAAGTTCCATATCAAGTTGTTCAAGTCAAGTTTCCCATTTAAGTGTATCCAGGTTCAAGACAAGATTCAAGACAAGAGGTCATAGCAAAGGTTTATAGTAAGGGTTCAATTCAAAAGTTTAATTAAAAGAAATTCTTTAATCATGATTTTAGTTAAAATGATCTTTCAAAATATTTTTCATAGAAATGGTCTTTTTAAAACGGTTTTCATAATGATAGTTTTAAAAATGGTTTCCTTAAAACATTTTCATATATAATTAAAAGGTTTTCTTATCAATTATCACATCAAGTAAATCGAGGTTCAAGTCAAGGTTCATGGCAAGGTTCATATCAAGGTTCATAGCAGGGTTCAAGGCAAAAGATCAAGGCAAGGGTTCAAAGCAAAGGTTCAAGTCAAAGGAATCATATCTAGGTTCACAATACAAGGGGAACATAGAAATGGCTTGGGAAATCCTAAACGAATCAAAACAAGAGATTAAGAGAAACGAAGGCTCCTTACAAAAAGGGCAGAATATCTGTACCTTAGCGAGTGAATGGAAGCAAACAAATGGATGAACACAAGGACACACTGTCACACCTCTTCAACGAATCTACATAGATGATGATTCATAATATACTTATTAGCTCATTTAAGTTCATAACGGATTTTAAATACTTGTTACTAATCACATTCTTATAGTTAGGGTTTATTAAGTAATTATAAATAGTTTAGGGATTATAGTGCAATTATCGTAAGATTAGGGTATGAAACATAAATATCATAAAGTTACATGTTTTAACAAGTTAAACCCTTTTAGTTTGAATAATGATAAGTTCCACCCTTAAGTTACACAATAAATCCTTATTTAGCCCTAATTAACTTCTTATCAGCTTTTAACCCTAAACAGACCACACTTGATCGAATTTATGAACCATATTAGAACTCAGAGATAAAATCCACAAAAATTCCCTAGAGCTACCCCAATGTCTTGAAAACCCACACTAATTTTCCCAGAATTTATTAATTAGTTTAACCCCATATGAAAAAATACCACAACTTGGACTACTCAGAAAACATGTCTGCTGTAACACTCAGAAAGTAACCACTTCATTTACCCACCAATACATCCAGGAAAAATCTACAAAAATTCATGACACTACTAAACATATTGAAGTCAATAATGGAGAATTTCATGACCTAACTCCTCATGGTTTGAAAATGAAAAATCGTCAAAACGGACTGATTTCCAGACATCCGAATTCAGGTTTGACACACGAATTTCTAAAAATCAAAAAGTTGCCTTCCCGACCTCTAAAAATTACAAGGCTAATTTTCCCAGAAATCTCTTTCATTGAATTTAATTCTAGACTCAAAAAGCTCCCAAAAAAACTTAGTTATCATCAAGATTCGATCAATTAAATTCGGACTAATTTCTTGATCAGAAACTGGTTTCAATTTTGACCATAACATCACGTAATTTTGCATCCTAAACACATCCACGCCCCTCCTAATTCAATTGATCAGTAGATTAACATCCTATTAACATGTTCTAAACATCCCATATCAAATTACTCATGAATTATATCAAAACCCTAATTACCAATTCATTACTTCATGTAAATTTTATGATTTTATGTGACTTTTCTTCTTATAATTTTATATGTATGACAAATCGAAAAGAACAACAAGCAAGACCACTACGAACCTGTTGTAGGACCACCAAATAGAGTACACGAAACCCTCCTTGCTGCCTTGATTGGATCGAACAGAATGAAAAGAAGAGTAGCAGCAATAGTCGATCTATGTAGAAGAGTTTTTTAGGGTTTTCAATAAAAAAAAACTTCGGTATTTATTAACTTTAGAAGAACCGAATTTTTGGAATAGGATAAATAAGGGAGGACCAATTTTAGTGGGATTGGGATACCATTTAATTTCAATGCATATCTTTTCCTTTTTCCTTTTTTTTTTTTTTTCGAAAATTTAAAGTTTGTATATATCATTTTTTTGTATTTTACTTTAGGTAAAGTATTTTATTACTAAATTTTATTAGGTAGCTTAGGATTTAATTATTTTAGATTAGGTTCAAATAGTATGTCTTTTGTTCTATTTTATAAATTTTTAAAATGTCAAATTTAGAGGGTTATTTTAGTCATTTTGCACGTTTTCAAATTTCAGGTATTACATTTTTCTTAGTCCAAGAATGGTTCCCCTCTGAAATTTTTGATCGGGGGAGAGAATGTGATTTAAATATTAAATCTAATAAAATGTGATGATTTGAACATATATGCAAGCTCTCCCGTATGTGTTAAACCATTTTATATATCAATGCACATATTGAGGGGGAACAAAATGTTTTGGATGTGAAAGTAAGCTCTCCAGTAAGTGCTAAACTCTTTTGTATACCAATGCACTTATTGAGGGGGAGCAAAGGATTTGGCATGCATCTTATGTGAGCAAGGCTCAGACTTCACCAATGAATTGACGATAGCTAAAGTCAGTAGTCGAAAGGACATGTCCTGGACGGGTAATAATTTCAAGCCAGTTTATCTGGTGATGTAAGCGTGTCTCGCAAAGGACGTGTCTGAGTAGAATGTACCGATTTCGAGCGACTTTCCTTGAATGTGATCTGGACGGGTAATAATTTCAAGCTAGTTTACTAGTGATGTAAGCGTGTCTCGCGATGATCATGTTCTTGGAAAATCAATCAATTCAAAAAGTGCGAGCTCTACCTAACATGTGCAAATTTATAAAACAATCAACCGAGCACATGTTGAGGGGGAGCATTTGAAAAATATAAAACTCTCAAGTGTTTGCAAAAATGTGTTTCAGAATCATGAACACTTTGAGAGATTTTTCAAAGATTTGGTTTGGCAATCGTGGATGAATACCAGAGACCGACCATTTTAATTAATGCATGGAGTTATAAGGATGGTTAGGTTAGGCTCAAGTTCCCACGATCCCGCCAGAGCCGGAGGGATCTACCCAGGGACAATCCACTAGTTAGTGTAGAAGTCCTTAGGTATGATTAAAAAAGGAGAAATGTGAATTAGGGAAGAGTGCCGACTGAGATGGAGCTAGTACTGGAACAAACCCAACAAGGTTCTAGTAATGAAGTCTCGGTAAGCACTGAAGGGGTTGAAGAATGAAAAAGAATTGTAAAGATAAAGGGTGAAAAGAAAGAAGCCCTCCTTACAAACTTAGGCAGAAACCGGGTCAATTCATATGCTGTCAGAATCACTTAGTTGATTGCTGACATTGAAGACAAAGTATCATGGACCCAGTGATACGCTGCACAACCCTCCCTAGCTACTCAAGGTCCCTCAAAGGATTCTTGTTTCAATTGTCACGGAGTTCAATACATTTCTATCGTCTCTCTCACTCCGAGTTAGATGATATTGAAAAGGTGGCAGTTCTCTCCAGCCTCCGCTCACTAAATCAAAACGCACTATCAAGTCTAGAGCCATGAGATGCATAATAAGATCTCATAGGAACACAAATTATTTCTACACTGGTTGTTCAACATTAAGGACACCAGTCGTAAACTTATGAGTCCTACGCAGATCTTAGCAATCTGCCAGAACATTTATGAGAGAACTTACAAATGTAATTCTCAATGATTGAATGGAAATTCCTGCCAGGGTCAACATCAAGCAGCCCTGAAAGCAGGTCACTTTAGTAATTCCCTGTGGATTACGCTTAGTGATCGCGGCGGTTTCAAACGGTCTACAGTCGTGGAGTGATCTCCAGCGACTCACCTAATCGTTGATGTGCTACGGTTCGATCTTAAAAAGCCCTCTGTGGGTTTTCGATTAGGAACGGTCTTGGTAAGGATTAGAGAGAGTTTTCACACTATGCTGTTAACAATCTCAAAGTCCGAACCTGTAAGTACCGGACGTTTTATTGCTAACTGTCGTATGCAGGAACATCTGGCGATTGTAGCTGATTGCTGTTGCAGCTGTTTGCGGTTGTAGCTGATTGAAGTTGCAGCTGATTGCGGTTGTAGCTGGTTGCAGAAAAGATGCCAATCCTCTACCACATGTTCACACTACATCATCATTGTAACTCAAAAAAGTCATGATCAACCTAAAAGACCTTTAACACGGCTTCTGCAAACTCTGATGCTAAAGATCATGACACCAAATAGTGTGAGCATGTCAGCTCGAAGATTATCACGTTACATGGAGACATACTACCGAAAGATGACTTAAAGACAAATGTTGGATGATAAATTTGAAGAATACTCAAAGATCATCCAAGATAGAAGAACGGTCATCAAAAGATCACTGCTAAAGGCACAAAGATACAAGACGTTGAAGAATCGAAGACTACGAGCTATGAAGTCAAGATCAAAATATAAAATGCTAGAATTCAAGTTATTATTTCCGGGGTGACCTCCCTTAGGGGGAGATTGTCAGGAATATAAATATTCATATGAAGTTTCGGTCACCCCGAGTATCTATCTTAGCATTCACATTGCTCGTAGGCTTATTTATAGTAGCTTAGTACTATTAGTAATATCAGTATTATTAGTTTTATTAGACTAGTCGTATTTATTATTGTGGAGTGGGTCGGGGCTTTCCCCACTGTCAGCTCACTCCATAACCCACTAGGGGCACAAATATTAGGAACTATATAAACCCTTCCCACACATGGGAAGGGGTGGAACTCTCATTACATTTCAATCTAATTTTCCTGTTTTTGAGTTTCCCCTCTCTCTCTCTATCTTCTCTCTAAAACTAACTCCATGGGTTTCTTGATCTTTCAAGATCCAAGACCACCCGAATAGATCCACACAATCAAGATGGTTATGTCTTACACAATAGGAGTTGACCATCACATGGTTAACCCCTATGTAAGTCCCAGTGAATTGACCTTTGTTCCAGCTGGCATATCATTTGAGCAAGAAATGCTTCCCAAGTCAAATGACTGGATTGTCAGGGACAACCCAGTCAGTAAGTTACCAAACTTTGAGACTGGAAAGATCTTGCTTCCTGAAAGTCAGGCTTTGAAAAATATGCTTGGACTTACTGAACAACTCAGTAGCTTGAACTCACTGAACAACTCAGTAATACTGAGTCAGTAAATGAGTCTGAATCAGAATCATATCCACCACTCCTACCACTGAATACCCTTCAGGGTGCTGCACCCAACTTAGGCCTCCCACCAATGGTCTACTCTCAACACTCTCCAAAGGAGAGGTCAGGATTGGGAAAAACAATCCTGAAAAGACCAACATTTGATGTCTCAGTAAATACTGATGACTCATCTTCTTCAGTCCCTTCTGAAGTAATAACCCAAAGCCCTGACTCAAAATTTGATCAGTTGGCTGAAATGGTCAGGAAGCTAGGTGAGAAGATTGCATCTTCTGAGAAACCTTCTCAATCCAAGAAGGAACAAAAACCAGCTTCCTCAAAGACCAAACCCAAACCCTCAAAACCCCTGAAAAGATGTGAACTGTGTAACTATACCAATCATATCACTGATGATTGCTATAGAATTCTTTATTGCATGATTTGCAAAAAGGATGATCACAGGACCTCTGATCATAAAACACACTCAGTCACATCAAATATGGCAAGCCTTAAAGCTCAGTCTTTAAACTACCCTTCTGATTCTAAACAGAAACAAAAGGTAAAACCTTTTGCACCTTGCCCTTACTGTGGGTTCAATGATCATCATCCTAAGGATTGTCAAATTGACAATTGTTGTGAAAATAGTGGAAGTTCCGCTCATGACACCTCAGGAGGTGATAAGGCCATTCAGGCCAGAAGAGGTATGACAAAGTCAGCCTCTCAGTCTACTGAGTCTACATCTGCAATCAAATGCATAATTTGTGGTAGCTCAGTCCACCACACCACTGACCATAAATCAATTGTAAATATTAAAAAGACCCCCAAAGCTAAGCCCTCCAAGAAGTGGAGTCCTAGAAAGAACTGACCAAGTTTACCATTTGTGCAGAAACATGCCAGGGATCCTATTTGGCATCTTGATAGTGGATGTTCAAGGAGCATGATTGGTGTGAAGGAGTATCTGCACAAGTATGTGGATGAATCAGGACTCAAAGTGATATTTTCTGATAACTCATCATGTCTCACTGAAGGTTATGGTTCAGTAAACTGCAATGGTATAGTCTTTACTAGGATAGCTTATGTAAATGGTCTAAAATACAATTTGATAAGTGTCAGTCAACTATGTGATGCTAAATACATAGTTCAGTTTGATGATAAACAAGGAATCATCTTCAATGCTAATAAGGAAGTTGTCTTTATTGCACCAAGAAGACATGATGTTTATGTGTTAGACATGTCCAGTCTGACTCAGAATGGAACTTGTCTCTTTACCAAGGCCACTGATACACTCAACTGGCTTTGGCATAAGAGACTCTCCCACCTGAACTTCAAAAACATAAACAACCTTGTAAAACAAAACAAGGTCCTTGGCTTACCATCTCTTGTGTTTTCAAAGGACAAACCATGCTCAGCTTGTGAAAAAGGTAAACATCACAGAGCATCCTTTAAAACCAAAACCAACTTTTCCATCAGGAACTGCCTACATCTTCTCCATATGGATCTATTTGGACCAATTAGTCCTAGATCCATTAACCATGAGAAGTACACTCTGGTCATTGTGGATGAATACTCATGATACACTTTGGTATACTTCCTGATCAAAAAGAGTCAGGCAGCTGAAACAATTATGTCCTTTGTCAGGAACATTGAAAATTAAAATGACATCAAAGTCAAACAGATTAGGACTGATAATGGAACAGAGTTCAAAAATTATGAACTTGAATGTTTCTGTGATGAGAAAGGTATTTCACAAAAAAAATTCCTCACCCTACACACCTGAACAAAATGGGGTGGCTGAAAGGAAAAATAGAACACTCATTGAAGCAGCTAGGACAATGCTAAATGGATCAGTCCTTTCCAAACACTTTTGGACGGAAGCAGTAAAGACTGCCTGTTACACACAAAACAGATCCATCATTGTCAAGAGACATAGCAAAACTCCTTATGAGTTATTCAAGGGAAGAATCCCTGACATCAACTACTTTCATGTCTTTGGGTGTCCTGTGTTTATTCATAATAACAAGGATCACTTAGGGAAATTTGATGCCAAAGCTGATGATGGATACTTCCTACGATACTCCCTTGTCTCAAAGGCCTTCAGGGTGTTCAACACTAGGAGACATCATACTGAGGAAACATTTCATGTTACCTTTGATGAGAGCACTGATGCAATCAGTGTCTCTAACAACTCAGTGGAAGAGATAGGTATTGATGAATCATCAAGATACCCTCCTGATGAACATCATACTGATAATGGTCCTTCCACTCAGTACCATTTAAATGCTGACATCTCCTATTATATCATTCCCCACAACCTTCCTTACCCAACCATCACTGAGTTTATTGAAGCACATAGTACTGATGAATTCATTCAGTCAGTACAAAGTGCTCAGGTACTAAACAATCACAGTGATGAGTAAACCCACTCAGACAATCATGATGCTGAAGAACATCATGTGTCTGATCCTGATCCTACCCATCAGGCCTCTACAAGTTCTAATCAGTTTCCAAGACCTCAGGACAGTTGGACTAGGTCTCAGGATATAGAACTTGTCAATATAATTGGTGAGCCTACTGAAGGCATGCTCACAAGAAGCATGGCTGCTGAACTGAGAGCAACCTCAGCCAATGAATGCCTATTTGTGGACTTCATTTCCACAATTGAAACCAAAAGTGTTAAGGAAGCACTAAAACATCCAAGTTGGGTTCAAGCCATGAATGATGAACTGGAACAATTTGACAGAAACAAGGTAATGACCTTGGTCAAATGTCCTGAAGATATTTCAGTCATTGGCATGAAATGGGTATTTAAAAACAAATCTGATGAAAATGGCATAGTCATTAAAAACAAAGCCAGACTTGTAGCCAAAGGCTAAAATCAACAAGAAGGCATTGACTATGAAGAAACATTTGCACCAGTAGCAAGGATGGAAGCCATCAAGATTTTCCTTGCTTTTGCTACATACATGAACTTCAAGGTATGCCAAATGGATGTCAAAAGTGCATTCTTAAATGGCTCACTGAAAGAAGAAGTTTATGTTCAACAACCTCCTGGATTTGAAAGCCATGAGTTTCCTGACCATGTCTGCAAGCTTAACAAAGCCCTTTATGGACTGAAACAAGCTCCCAGGGCATGGTATGAGAATCTTTCAACCTTCCTGATCCAAAACAAATTTGTCAGAGGCATGATAGACAACACATTGTTTATCTACAAGACAAATAATGATGTCATACTTGTACAAGTGTATGTTGATGACATCATCTTTGGCTCAACAAATTATAAACTTTGCAAACAGTTTGAAAAACTAATGGAAAAGAAATTTGAAATGAGCATGTTGGGAGAACTGACTTACTTCCTTGGTCTACAAATCAAGCAGACTGATAAAGGAACCTCTATCAGTCAAGAGAAGTATGTCAGAAGCCTACTGTAACACCCCGACCCGACAAGGCCAAGATATCACATTATGGTGTCATACAAAGCATACATTACGCAAGTGGAAGTCTTTTAAATAAATAACCAAGTCTCAAATATCAAGACTGGTATCAAAAGATAATCCCAAATGCATAGTGGGTTAACCAAACAAAACCAAAGTAAAATAATATTCAAAGTACTGGAAGAAATGAAAGTCCGAAACAATGGACAACGAAACGATAAATAAATAGGTCTCTAAGTCCTATGCTCTCTCATTCCCAAGCCCGTCGCCCTGCTTATTGCCTGCCGCATAAGAAAAGAAAACATGCGGCTGAGCTTAAAAAGCCCAGTGAACAGATATATATAACATAACATAACGGTAAATAAGCATAAGCAACGAAGGAATAAGAATACAAAACGAAACGTATAATCATGAAAGTCATACGAATTTTAAAGAGAACTAAGAATCAAGAATGCATGAGAACTGAATAAGAAATGAATCCAGAGAAAAATGAAATAAGGGAAAAGTTCATATAAGGATGTGCCATAGGAACTACATACATAATCCGTCAAATCATACTAAAGCAATACAAGTATACGAAGAGGGGAGACCTCTAAGTAGTAAAAGTGTGAGAAGGAGTGTAAGGCACACACCACCTGGTCACCATACTCATATAAACATAAAACCTAGGATGCATCCATACGCTCCCTAACATAAGTATGTATGTCAGTACTAGACTGGTCACACATATAAAGTTGGCCAATAGTGTACACAAAATCATAACATAAGGGGGAACGCCGTAGATCTATCACACCTCTACGGGAGTGTCATGCCTAGGGTGCCATCCAAGACATGGTCATGGTACCTCCACAACTAGGTTAGCTCAGGCACAGATCTATCATAGCATACAACAATAATAATCTAGCATGGCAAGAGAAACAAGATAGTAACTCAATAAGCATGGCAAAGCATAAGTATAGCATAGCAGAGACATTTAAATAAATGTCAGAATGAATCAATAAGAATGACAATCATACAATGAAAGTCATGAGTCAAATAAGGGAATCATATCAGGCATAGGATCGATAGAAATATCCCTACTGAAAAGGGAAAGAATATCTGTACGATAACATAAGTGTCTCAAAGTAAGACAGAATATCTGTACGATAACATAAGTGTCACAAAGTAAGACAGAATATTTGTACCTTATCAAAGCACACAAATCAAAGCAATAAGATGAATGGAAGCAGATGATCACTCCTTCTTCACCCGATCTACATAATCATAATTTACTTATAAGTTTCATAGTTTCATAATCATAAAGGTTTCATTTTAGTTTTCTTTCCATTTTAGGTAACTTTCCATATTTAGCAGGTTTTCATAATTAGTAACTTTCCCAAGGTAGTAACTTTCCAAAAATAGTAAGTTTAGCCATTTAAGGTTTAAAAGCAATTTAGGGTTTCTAAAAATAGTAAATAGTATTTAAAAAGGTTTAAATAGTTATTAATGTCGAAATTGAGTTTCATATATTAATATAATTATAAAATGATGTCATTTCACAACTTAGAGTTTTACAAATCAAAATAGGGTTTCCAAATTAAGTAAATGTGAGATTAGGGTTTCTAATTACACAAGTCATTTTAATTGATCATTTAAAGTAATTAAATTCCAATTAGGGTTTCATACATTCAATTAGGTCATAATTAAGTCATATTTCTTGAATTAGCAGTTTTAGTGTTTAATTCATATAATTTGGGTTCCATATTATCATTATTCAAAGATTAGGGTTACTATTGCAATTATGTCAAAGTTAAAGGTTAATATGAAAATTAATCAAAACATTAGTTAAATACCTATAAGATGACAAATAGCTTATTTAGGTTCTAAAGGTGAAGCAATTATGCTTATAAGTGTTTTAAATAAGTAATTACTTAAATTCAGAATTAACATTAAAAACAGGTTCGACTTTAGCTATTTTTAACACACCTTAACGAGCTTATAAAATTCTATACTTTTACCCAGATATACCTATATATCTTAAGTATTTTACATAATTTTTCCAGATTTTATTAAGTGGTACAAGTACAAACTAAAAATCGACAAACACATAACTTTCCCGAATTCGACCTGTTGGAACACCCCGAAAATATGGATTTATTCACTCCGGTTAAACATCTCAGAAAAATCTACAAAAACTACATAACGTAACCCACATACCAAATTTCATTCTGCCAAAATTTCAGGTCTTAATTCATTATAGATATTAAATTAATAATCATGAATCGCGCCTAAATTTTCATAACCCGAAATACACTTTCGACACATGAATTTCTAAAAACCAAACGGTTGCCTTCTAGACCTCTAAAAATCACCAAACCAATTTTATTTGATCACTATTTCGCTGAATTCAGTTTTAGACCCAAGAACCACTAAAATTCATGTTTGTATCATCGGTCTAAAATTCGTTTAAGTAGCACAAAATTTCTGATCGATTAGTTTGCATATATAAATCCGATTTCCATAACATAATTAATCATATTAACACATATTAATATATATTGATCCGAAAATATTGTTATGGATTAGAGTTTACATGGTTACCTCTTATATGGATCGAATAGGGATGAGAATACAAAGATTTCAAGGTCGAACAAATCACCAACACCTTCTCTTCTCCTTCTTGATCATGACCGAATGAAAGAAAAAAAATATAATATGGATCGGTTATGTTTTGTTTATGAACCTGTCTTATAGATTGAATGATGAATTATATGATTACCTTTGTTGTGATACGAATTGAACAATGATCAAGATCTTGCTTCTTCTTCTTCCTTGTGTCGACTAGAACAAGTTTTAGGGTTTCTTGGTTTTTTTCTTTTGCCGACAATTTGGAGTAGGGAGAAAGGGTTTTTAGGTTTTCTTTGGAGTTGTATAATACACGGTTTATGGGAGAAAATATGGGGAGGGTGCCGAAATTATGGAGGGCGTATTAAGGATGATTATCAACTTCCATAATTAGCCAAATTCCTACTTATCTTTTGATAATTATTTTGTGTACATGATTTTATTAATTCGGCCCATAGGAACTTCTTAGACGTGCCATACTTATTTTATAGAGTTCTCGTATCATTTCGTATTTTACTTTAGGTTATATGTTCATATCGTATGGTTTCGAGTCATAACATGTTATATAACTCAAGTTTTAATTTATAGCGTATTTTATAAGTCGTATTTAGTTTAGGGTGTTATAATTCTTCCCTCCTAAAAAGAAAATTTCGTCCGCGAAATTGAAATACGGAATCGAAAAAGAAATACGAAATCGAAAGCGGAATCAAAATGAATACGTACCAAGTCACAAAGAGAAATGTGGATAACTGAATCGCATCGATTCTTCGGTCTCCCAATCAGCCTCGCTCTCAGGATGATTCTTCCAAAGAATCTTTACGAATGAAATTGTTTTAGTTCTCATGACTCTTTCCTGACGCTCCAAAACAGCCTCAGGTTCTTCACTATAAGAAAGATCTTCTCAAAATAGATCGAACGGCAAGAGACAACATGAAGTGGGTGATAATCATACTCACGAAGAAGAGATACATGGAATACATCATATACGTGAGATAACTGGGAAGGTAACGCCAAGCGATGAGATACCTCGCCAACTTGATCGAAATCATTGAAAATCCCTAGGCTTTCATAATTCACAACGAATTCGTTCCAAGGAATACGAAACAATAATGTAGCGGATAACAATTTAAATCTCACACAGAGATACATGAAAAATTCATGCTTGTAAGCAATACGAAGGTAGTACTAAAGAGTAAAACCTCATCAACTCAGTCCAGATTTTTAACGAAAAGGGAACTAGTGCATCATTATAGAAGAACTCATCAATTTCAAACAGATACTGATCGAACTAATGAACGTACCACCGGTCAATGAAGCACGTGACGAATCATCAAATGTATCAAGAGTTTTATAAGAGATAGATAGTATAATTGTGCTGATGATCAATCGAGTACAACTCGAAATATCAACTTGTATTGAAACGCATAATGAGATGGGTAGCATATTTGTACCGATGATCAATAGAGTATAAATCGGAGTATCAAAATGCATCAGAAAACAAAACAAAATAGGTCGAATAATCATACGGATAAAACACATCAAAGAGCTAACGTAGTCGTACAGACGATAAACTAAGCACATAATGGAGGATCGAAACGTATCGGAGAGCATAACGGAATAGGTCGGATAATCGTATGGAAAACAACAATTCAAAGGATTAACGCATCGTGAACCAGATCTTCTTCATACGCCCAAAACGTCTAACTCTCCACAACGGGGACATCGTACGAAACATACAAATTTCATAGTCCACCATTCAAGGTTTCTCTTCCACAAGGATAACTAATCCACCAATCACAGTAATCAACCCCGGACCTTAAAACAGCAAATCTCCAACTTAATCCAATCCAAAAGGTGTTCTACATCTCCGTAGGCAAACTCAATCATGCCAATACACTTGTCAACTCTCCGTCCCATACATCTTCAATTTCAACATAGTTGCTCTGTCCGTCCATCCATCTGAAGGTGAGTAGTCGGCATAAAATCTCGAGCCGGTCTTGAAGGTCTTCTGCATTTCTTCTGCAAGTGTGAAACAAAACTCGATTTTTCTGACATGATCACTGCAGGTGCACCAAGGAGCTTGAATAATCTTCTGTTGAATAAATCTCTGCCGATCTTCCAAGTGAGCCACCAAGTTGAACGATTCACTACAACCCACATCGTTTTGTCCTTCCCAACGTGCGCGTAAATCCCGTTACAAAGTTGCTGACAGTTTTAATCCCACTTCTACATACGAACATCCAAAATGAGGAAAACCACTCGTACGCTGATGCTAACTCCCAATCTATTGACATGCTAGACACTTCGCCATCAAAGCATTCACATCCGTTGTCATACCATCCCGTCATAATTTATGCTACAAGTCTCTACATAATAGTACAACTAATATGTATAGAGCGAAAAGAACGGGGTGCTTCGAGCATAACCGTTTCATTCAAATCTTCTACATAGATCATAATTCCACCACCTTGATCCTGAGCTTCTTCACATCCGTCATAACCAATCTCCAGTTGTGCGTCTGATAGTTCACCTCCCACGGTTTATCTGCATAGATGCATCACTAGCAATCTTTCTGTATAACCTAAGGACATAGCTGACCTTCTTCTCAAGTAGAAACAAATATCCCTCTTAACTTTCCAAAAGTTCTCCAACTTATTCTTCATCCCTACCAAAATTATGCTCTTCGAGAAACTTACATCGAGCTCTTCTGACGTAAAAATTTTCAACACCAAAATACAAGGATGATTCCTGTGTTTCTCTTTCGTCCCTGAATATACTAAATCGTCATACTAGGACAATTGTCCCAGCATTCATGAAATACACGATTCATCAAGCTCACAAGAATAGTCGGAGCAGTAGCCAATACAATTGGCATCACAATGCTCATAGAGATTATAACGGATACAAATCAATGCTAGGAACATCTTGCTCCTTCACATGAAAATGGACATAATCAGATTACAAATCGATCATAGAGAAAACTTTACCCTGAAGTTGATTAGATAAGTCATCGATAACGGTATCAGTCCTAATCACCATACTACTAAGATTCCAGAATTCCATGAACAACCTCATACCACCATCATTCTTCTTCATAACCAAACCGAAACACAACACAGAGACGCACACAGACGGATAAACCACTTCCTAGAAGTAGGTCCTTTAATACTCTTCATTCAACGTATGTCATTCGTAAGGGATTTCGGAAATAGGCAAAACGTCGCTTACACATGAATAGAGTTCTGATTCAAATAACACACTGACCTCAGGCACTCCTCAAAACATTCTATGACTCCAATAAGTTCAAGGTATATGATGTAACTATTATCACGCTGGCCAGACGTCATAATACTTGCATCATACACACATGCCTTTATTGCAATCACAGTCTACCTCAAGTCGTGACAAAACACATTCTAATAAACGGATCAAAACAATTACATTCGAGAGGAAATCTTGGTAGTCCATCAAGGAATACATCGCGAAATTCAACATCGAAAACTCTCGAGCGAGTTACATCAAACAAATATCTTCACAAACGCGAGGGATTAATATACGGAATTTCAAAGCAAAGGTGATCATAATGGTATGCCAGATCAGAAACCTGGGCACGGAGTTTGAGTTTCATAAGTCGTCAGAGATGACAAAATCATAACTGTTGTTAGCATCCCAATGTTCAGTCAACAATTACATGACCAGAATGAAATTGAATTGAACATTCCCAAAGAAATCAGATTAGCAGAATGAAATTGATCTTCAAACATCCTCAACCGTACAGGATAATCTACACTTGTGATGGATAGTCACAAGATTCTCATAGAGAGAGAATTAGGTATAGCAATTCAATAATGCAAAGGGGACTTAATGTGCTTAGTAAAAGCAAAAGACACCACAGGATATGTCGTCCTCGTATCAAATAAAACCACGCAGCATGATCGCATAAGTAAGGAATACCCGAAACGGTACTTGATGTGTCAGCAGCCTGGTCCCTGGTCAGAGCGAACACTCGACCCTCGGCAGATTGCTGACAATCATTCTCATTCTTACGGTTGTTACCATTCACCTTCGGACACTCTTTCGTCCGACGTCCAATCACACTACAACTGACACCGGCATCCAACGTCTTATAACACGATCTCCCAGATGAAACTTCTCACAGTCAACACATGGAGGAGATGGAACCTGGTCCCACAACTTCTTCTGCTCAAACGAACCCGAACGTAGGGATCAAAACGAACAATGAAGACAAATCAAACGTCAGGATCAAAATACGAAGGAAGAGATCGCGTCAAACGAGAAGCCTAATGTCTACCAAATATCCTCACAGGTCATTCTTAGGTTCTACAGGTCAAACCCAGCGCTCTGATACCATAACTGTAACACCCCGACCCGACAAGGCCAAGATATCACATTATGGTGTCATACAAAGCATACATTACGCAAGCGGAAGTCTTTTAAATAAATAACCAAGTCTCAAACATCAAGACTGGTATCAAAAGATAATCCCAAATGCATAGTGGGTTAACCAAACAAAACCAAAGTAAAATAATATTCAAAGTACTGAAAGAAATGAAAGTCCGAAACAATGGACAACGAAATGATAAATAAATAGGTCTCTAAGTCCTATGCTCTCTCATTCCCAAGCCCGTCGCCCTGCTTATTGCCTGCCGCATAAGAAAAGAAAACATGCGGCTGAGCTTAAAAAGCCCAGTGAACAGATATATATAACATAACATAACAGTAAATAAGCATAAGCAACGAAGGAATAAGAATACAAAACGAAACGTATAATCATGAAAGTCATACGAATTTTAAAGAGAACTAAGAATCAAGAATGCATGAGAACTGAATAAGAAATGAATGCAGAGAAAAATGAAATAAGGGAAAAGTTCATATAAGGATGTGCCATAGGAACTACATACATAATCCGTCAAATCATACTAAAACAATACAAGTATACGAAGAGGGGAGACCTCTAAGTAGTAAAAGTGTGAGAAGGAGTGTAAGGCACACACCACCTGGTCACCATACTCATATTAACATAAAACCTAGGATGCATCCATACGCTCCCTAACATAAGTATGTATGTCAGTACTAGACTGGTCACACATATAAAGTTGGCCAATAGTGTACACAAAATCATAACATAAGGGGGAACGCCGTAGATCAATCACACCTCTACGGGAGTGTCATGCCTAGGGTGCCATCCAAGACATGGTCATGGTACCTCCACAACTAGGTTAGCTCAGGCACAGATCTATCATAGCATACAACAATAATAATCTAGCATGGCAAGAGAAACAAGATAGTAACTCAATAAGCATGGAAAAGCGTAAGTATAGCATAGCAGAGACATTTAAATAAATGTCAAAATGAATCAATAAGAATGAAAATCATATAATGAAAGTCATGAGTCAAATAAGGGAATCATATCAGGCATAGGATCAATAGAAATATCCCTACTGAAAAGGGAAAGAATATCTGTACGATAACATAAGTGTCTCAAAGTAAGACAGAATATCTGTACGATAACATAAGTGTCTCAAAGTAAGACATAATATCTGTACCTTATCAAAGCACACAAATCAAAGCAATAGGATGAATGGAAGCAGATGATCACTCCTTCTTCACCCGATCTACATAATCATAATTTACTTATAAGTTTCATAGTTTCACAATCATAAAGGTTTCATTTTAGTTTTCTTTCCATTTTAGGTAACTTTCCATATTTAGCAGGTTTCCATAATTATTAACTTTCCCAAGGTAGTAACTTTCCAAAAATAGTAAGTTTAGCCATTTTAGGTTTAAAAGCAATTTAGGGTTTCTAAAAATAGTAAATAGTATTTAAAAAGGTTTAAATAGTTATTAATGTCGAAATTGAGTTTCATATATTAATATAATTATAAAATGATGTCATTTCACAATTTAGAGTTTTACAAGTCAAAATAGGGTTTCCAAATTAAGTAAATGTGAGATTAGGGTTTCTAATTACACAAGTCATTTTAATTGATCATTTAAAGTAATTAAATTCCAATTAGGGTTTCATACATTCAATTAGGTCATAATTAAGTCATATTTCCTGAATTAGCAGTTTTAGTGTTTAATTCATATAATTTGGGTTCCATATTATCATTATTCAAAGATTAGGGTTACTAATGCAATTATGCCAAAGTTAAAGGTTAATATGAAAATTAATCAAAACATTAGTTAAATACCTATAAGATGACAAATAGCTTATTTAGGTTCTAAAGGTGAAGCAATTATGCTTATAAGTGTTTTAAATAACTAATTACTTAAATTCAGAATTAACATTAAAAACAGGTCCGACTTTAGCTATTTTTAACACATCTTAAACGAGCTTATAAAATTCTATACTTTTACCCAGATATACCTATATGTCTTAAGTATTTTACATAATTTTTCTAGATTTTATTAAGTGGTACAAGTACAAAATAAAAATCGACAAACACATCACTTTCCCGAATTCGACCTGCTGGAACACCCCGAAAATATGGATTTATTCACCCCGGTTAAACATCTCAGAAAAATCTACAAAAATTAAAAAACGTAACTCACATACCAAATTTCATTCTGCCAAAATTTCAGGTCTTAATTCGTTATAGATATTAAATTAAAAATCATGAACTGCGCCTAAATTTTCATAACCCGAAATACAGTTTTGACACATGAATTTATAAAAATTAAACGGTTGCCTTCTAGACCTCTAAAAATCACCAAACCAATTTTATTTGATCACTATTTCACTGAATTCAATTTTAGACCCAAGAACCACTAAAATTCATGTTTGTATCATCGGTCTAAAATTCGTTTAAGTAGCACAAAATTTCTGATCGATTAGTTTGCATATTAAATCCGATTTCCATAACATAATTAATCATATTAACACATATTAATATATATTGATCCAAAAATATTGTTATGGATTAGAGTTTACATGGTTACCTCTTATATGGATCGAATAGGGATGAGAATACAAAGATTTCAAGGTCGAACAAATCACCAACACCTTCTCTTCTCCTTCTTGATCATGACCGAATGAAAGAAAAAAAAATATGGATCGGTTATGTTTTGTTTATGAACATGTCTTATAGATTGAATGATGAATTATATGATTACCTTTGTTGTGATACGAATTGAACAATGATCAAGATCTTGCTTCTTCTTCTTCCTTGTGTCGACTAGAACAAGTTTTAGGGTTTCTTGGTTTTTTTTCTTTTGCCGACAATTTGGAGTAGGGAGAAAGGGTTTTTAGGTTTTCTTTGGAGTTGTATAATACACGGTTTATGGGAGAAAATATGGGGAGGGTGCCGAAATTATGGAGGGGGAATTAAGGATGATTATCAACTTCCATAATTAGCCAAATTCCTACTTATCTTTTGATAATTATTTTGTACATGATTTTATTAATTCGGCCCATAGGAACTTCTTAGACGTGCCATACTTATTTTATAGAGTTCTCGTATCATTTCGTATTTTACTATAGGTTATATGTTCATATTGTATGGTTTCGAGTCATAACATGTTATATAACTCAAGTTTTAATTTATAGCGTATTTTATAAGTCGTATTTAGTTTAGGGCGTTATACCTACTGAAGAAGTATGAGCTCAGTGTCTGTGCCTCAGTCAAGACTCCCATGGTACCCCCAAACAACCTTGGTCCTGATCTTACTGGAAAACCAGTGAATCAAACTCTTTTTAGAGGAATATAGGATCACTGATGTATTTACTTGCATCAAGGCCTGATATCCAATTCTCAATCTGCTTATGTGCCAGATATCTATCTTACCCAAGAGAAACTCATATCACTGCTGTGAAAAGGATATTCAGGTACCTGAAAGGTACTCCAAACCTTGGATTATATTATCCAAAATGTTCAGGCCCTTTGATCTTAAAGGATACTCAAATTCTGACTATGCTGGATGCAACATGGACAGGAAAAGCACCTCAGGCTCCTGCCAAATTCTTCATGGAAAACTAGTCTGTTAGAGTGCTAAGAAGCAAAATCAGTTGCCATGTCCTCAGCTGAAGCTGAATATGTTGCAGCAGCAAGTTGTTGTGCAAATGTACTCTGGATGAAAAGTCAACTTAGTGACTATGGAATTCAGTACAAGATGGTTCCCATCTTTTGTGATAACACAAGTGCAATTGCCATCTCAAATAACCCAGTTCTTCATCAGAGAACAAAACACATTGATATTAGATATCACTTCATCAGGGACCATGTCATGAATGGTGACATAGAATTACACTTCATTCCTACTGAATATCAGCTAGCTGATATATTCACCAAGCCATTGGATGAACCAACTTTCACCAGACTGAAAGCTGAACTAGGAATGTTGGATATTGAGAATCAGTCCACTGATTGACTCCATCCAAATATGTGTAAATTCTGATAACCCAAGTCCCTGACTCAATGTGTTCTTCAGTGAGAAAGGTCACTGAACTTCAGGAACTAACAAGTTCCTGAACCCTTGAACCTCAGGAATTAGACCCAAATTCCTGAACACTAGAACCATCAGTGACTAAACCCAAGTCCTGACAATCAGGTTCACTGAATGAAAAGTCATTCAGGGTCCTCAAGAGACATTAAATACTAACTTAAATGCTCTAAGTATCTAGTTAGTAAATGTCCGAGGTTGGTAACTGAATTCTTATTTAATATAAGAATATTTGTTCTTTTGCCTTTCTGGCTTCCACCTCTGGGCCCCCACATTCCCACTTGGCATTAAATGCCTCTCCAATCACATTACAGATATGTGATGACTCATCTCTGCAAATTACACTTTTGCAGAACTGCTCAACTGTTCACCTTGACTGTTGCGCCAAACCAAGGAAAGTGGAGTGGTGGCATTAAATGCGGATCCCAAAACATTTTATTCAAAACAGTTTCCAAAAATTCTTTTTGAATAAATAAAATCCGCTTAATGCCTAAAGTACCCTCCAGTTCACTTCCCTATATATACCCCAACCAAAATAACAACACACACGTCTATTAGAAATCTTAAGCAAATTCTACCCATTTTTCTCTCAAAACTAATAGTGTGTATGTTCTTAGCTTTAAGAAATCCCAACCATCTTTGTTACCCAGACTTACCAACAAATATGGCTTCCTCTAAAGCTGTGACATACGCCCCTAATGTGGAATTCACATTGGAGGGCGTAGACCTCACAAAGAACAATGTGGTGGGAAACCTTTCCTATCCACAAAAGTTCCATGCTTACAAGAATGTGATGAAATATCTTCAAAACTGTTTTCTTGCAAAAGCATTTACCAAGACCCCCTCAGTCATCTACCATGATACCTGAGGGAATTCTGGTGTACTGCTGTGGCTACTAGCCCAAAAGACACCAAAGAATCCATCATCACTTTCACAGTGATGAATGGGAGAAGGACCCTCTCCCTGGGTTACAATGACTTCATCAAGGCCACTGGTCTTGATTTTGCTGAGGCTTTTGAGCCCAATCCGACTGACCAAGAGGTTAAGGGAGAGTTGATCTTCTTGGGACCTCATGACGCTAAACGTCCTGAGTTGTCCGCTGGAGCCTTATTGGAGAAGGCTCCAATTGTCAAAACCTGGTTCCACCCAGTCTGGAGGATCCTGATGACATTCGTCATTCAGGTCCTTGGGGGGAATAAATCCTCCACTGAGCAATTGAACTCATCACAACAATTGATGTTGTTCAGTCTCTTGGAGGGTAGAAAAATAGATATCGGAGGTATTATCTTCCGTGACCTTGTTGCTAAGCTCTCAGGAAAATCTAGGCAAAAACACTTGTCTTATCCTAGGTTTATTTCCTGTGTGCTTCAGGACCTTCTTGGTTCTGACTATGTGAGGCCTAACGTCGTAGGTATGAAACCTGACGTCTTACATAAGACCAATTTCACTAGTGGCATCACTGAGGTACAACCCATTGCCCTGACTAACTACATGATGGTGGTTATTCAGGGGAGAACGCTGTTTCTCCAGTACCTTCACCAACAAAGAAGGTGAAGAAGACAAAGAAGGGTCAGTCCAGTAAGGTGGTTAAACCCAAACCACTCGCCACTGAGACAGATGCCCAGAACCAACTCAACCTTAAAAAGGGGTTGAATGTGGCCCAGACCTCTGAGACACCCACTACAGAGACCCTCCTGACCATAAAACAAAGGCCAATGGAGGGCACTGAGCAATCATCCTCAGTGTCCTCGGGCAAACCTCCTCTTCCTCATGATTCCACTGACATAAACAAGTCATTGGACTCAGGAACCTCAACCCATTCACATCCCGATGAAGGCACTGATAAATCACAATCAGAGCCTGAGGGAGGAAAGGGTCCTATATCCTCGGTTGGGCAGCACTACTCAACTGAGAAGGGGACCCACACCCAATCACATCCCGATGAAGGTACTGAAAAATCACAGTCAGGACCCAAGGGAGTCAAGGACCCTAAATCCCCAAAAGGGCTGTACAACCCTGATGGGAAGGGGGACCACCAACCATCACAAAAAGTGCCTAGTGATACTACTGGAAAACACCTGTCAGTAGTTGAAGGCGCTTAGGGGGACAAAGACTCAGAGGGATATAAACCACCCGCTGATACGGAACCCACAACCACCTCAAGCGGATCCATTCTCTCAGGAACTGCCCCCAAAAGTCAGGCTGAGCAATCAGTTATTATGACTAGCCAGGCTGATAAAACCAAATCAGTTATTATGATGGGGTCAGGACCTGACCAAAACCAAGGCAAGTCCTTTTATGAGGAGGGGCCGGTTAACCTTTTGGAGTTCGAGTCTATGGGGGATGTTCAGGCTCTTCTTGATTCTGAAGATTCTGATAATGAGCTCAAGGAAGAGAGTGATGAGGAAATTTTTGAGGCATGTAAGGATATGGAAACTGATGTACAACCTGAACAATCACATCAGTCATCTCCACATCCAAGTGAAGAATCAGAATCTCAAGCTGCTGGTTCTTCGGATACTGACAACATCCTCAACAAGTATGACAACATTCTTCCTCTCATTGAGCGACAATTGGTCAAGTTCCTGCTAAAGACCAACAAGGCTCTCTTCCAAGGTCTGACTGAAGAAATGGTTAACCATCACACTGAAGCAGCAATTAACTATGTCGACCTTAAGGATTCTATTGATCAATATCATGAATCTGTTAATGAACAACAATCATCAGTCTCCTACACCCTGACATCTCTTGAACACAACATCAAACTGTTCAACGCGTCTCTCAACAACTTACACAAGAGCGTTGAAACAATTCAAGAGTCAGTGAGAGATGACCCTGAGCTAAACAGGAAACTTCTTCAGGCTTCAGAAACTTACCAGCAACAAACTTCTCAGTTGGCTGAGCTAGTAAATGTGCTGAGATCCTCCAATCTTCAGGGACTCAACTCTTCAGTGGACTCCATCCGATCTTCCCTGGGTCTTATGGAGTCCCACATAGCATCTTTGGCTTCTTTTTCTTCCTCCCTGGCTTGGACTCTTGGGCCAAGGATGACAGCATTAGAGGCTTCTCAGGCTTCTCTTGAGACTAAGGTCTCAACTCTTCAGAAGGATACCTCAGACATCAAGTCCATGATGACTGAGATCTATCAGGCCTTCAAAGGTCAAGCTCCCTCAACTTCAGTGAGCGAACCAACTCTTGCTCTCACTATGGGTCAAGCAACAGTTGAGGGGGAGAAAGTCACTGAAGACGAACCTCCACAACCTGAACAAGAACAACCTCCTTCTCACACTGAGGGGGAGAATCCTGAAGCCACCTCATCTTCATCCCACCAAGACAAAGGCAAGGGCATTCTCACAACCATTGAGCCTGAGCCCACAATCTTGGTACCTGCCTCCAAGGAAAGAAGGCCAGACCCTGATGAACCAGTCAGGGTTCCTTATGAAATCAATGGGGTGATGAAACTTCTCACTGAAAAGGAAATTCAGGATCATATGGAGAAAGAGGAGGCAGTGAAGAAAGCTGCTGAAGATGAAAGGCAGACAAGCTTGCTCTCATTCAGGTTGCAAGAGAAGAGGCTGAGAAGATTGGGATTGGGCAAAAGACCTTGCTAAAAGGGAAGGTGGTAAGAGCTTTGTGGAAGCTCAGAATGCTGAAATGACTGCCCTCAGGCAGAGAAGGGAAGAAAGAATGAAAAGGACTGAAGAGATTAGGCAGAACAGGATTGCAAGATATCAGTGGGTCATGACAAACAGGTTAAAGCCAGAACCAATCACTGATGTCAAGATTCATAAAAACTCCAAGCCTGCAATTCTAACTGTCTACAGAAGTAATGACAAGAGAGTCTTTGAGGTTCATGACCCTTTCAGATTCGCAGACTTTGGGATCTCAGAACTGGATGAACTGGGTCCACTAATTGAGAAGAAGCAAAATGTTGTTGTGCCAAACCTGATGAAATCCCTCAGTCTGAGGTATAAAAAGTTGGCTGAAACACCTCAGGAACTTGGCATTCCCTCTCTTCTTCCTGCTTCAGCCGAACAAGCCTGCCCCTTCTCAGTCTTCTTCAAGAAAAGAAAGAAGGTTGAAGCAGAGCCTGAGATCAAGGTCCCTGGTCTGGACTGCAACAGAGCCCTCCCTGAAGGTGTTCCATTCAGGAGGAATGTGGTCATCGAACAACCTGAAAGAGGGTTGTTCTTCACTGATGAGTTCGGAGACCCAGCCTTCCAGAGGTGGAATGATATTGATCTATCAGGGATCAAGGCAATGATGGGTTTCCTCATGATGGCCTCTCCAATCAAGAGTCCTGAGAATGTGAGGTTTTGTCAAGATCTGAAAAGAAAAATCCGAGAGCACCCTGACCAACATGAGCTGCAGTCAAAGAAGCCTAAGCTTGAAGCCCTTGGTATTAAGTTGAACTGATGAATCTGCCTGAATACCACCACTACCTTTTTGTACTTAGTTTTGATAGGACTTGTAATGATATTAATAAGATGATGTTTTTATTATTTCAGTGTCCTTATTTACATTCTAGTACATTCAGTATGAGTAGAAGTCATTAGCTCACTCATAACTGATCAAAACACTTAGGAATAATTTATATCCAAATAGGGGGAGATTGTTGGGTCCATCAGTACCCAAGAATACTTAAAACAAGATTTGGACACAAATTAACTAAGTGTAAATTAAACCGAGAACAATTCAAGTCACTGAGTGAACAGTCTCTCAGTGAGTCATCTTCAGGATGCTTAAGGCGAATTCAAGAAGAAGGATTCACTACTCAGGAAGGCGGTACTCCCTGAGTAGGACTTAAGCCAAAGAAGAAGATGATGGTTCAGTGAGTGTTGGACAAGAACTCACTGAACCCCAGTCTCCTCAACAACATTAAGTGATTGAAGACTGAAGAACTCAACGCCTGAAAGAAAGGTGGGAAGATCTAGGAAGAGTTTAAGATAAGATCAAATCTTATCTTGTCAGGAAGAAACTTTCCCTAAGACGGCTAAAAGTCATGGAGTGTCCGACCAACCACTCCTAAAAACTTTATAGTCCATTCCCATTGGTTCTTGGAAATGACAATTACTGTTGTAATTGTCAGACACGCTTGCTTCAACAAGTTGTAGTTTTTTAATCACTTTTACTCTTTTATACTTGTGTATAAATAGGTTCAAAAAGAGAGAAGTTGAGTATGTTTTGTACATTGAAAGCTTAGAATTTTACAAAGCAACTTCTCTCCTACAAAGAGTAACCAGTCCCTGAGATAGCTCAGTGAGGCATATTGTTACCACTCAAAGCAAAGCTTGAGTTTAGATAGGAGACACCACCATACCTTGTCTGTTCAATCCCAAGTGTTTGTTCCGCAAAACACTTGGGTAATAGATTCTTTGATTCATTTCTAATAAGAATTTAAACATTGAAAAATACTTATGTGTTTTTACTTTTACGTTTCATTAATTTGTAGAATTAATCATAACATTGTATTAGTCATAAACACGAATAGATTAACTTTCTAGTTAACTCTAAGCGTGTTAAGGGAACAACAGTAAGTTTATTGTTTTCTTTCAAATTTGTCTTCATATGTATTAGTCAATATAGGGTAATGTTACCTTGATTCCCTTTTTTTAAAATAAGGTTGTGGCATATAGTGTTTGCATGTGATATATGCAGTTTTAGATTCTAAAACTTGTGGTTAGGGTGTATCAGGAACCCAAATGACCACTGTTTTAATGTAGTTGGTGTTACTGCTTATAGTTATATGTTTTGCCTATATAAGTAATGGACATGTGTCTATAATCTTCACTCTTATCCGACAAATTTTCTTTAAAAATTGCATGAAAAAAAAATAGGTTTCTACTCCAAACTTTGATTTGCTAATTGAAGTTTGTGGCTCTGATGAGGTGAAAGACTGTTTCAAATTTCTTTTTGTGCAAGAAGAGAGTGAAATTGAGGGTTTTATAAGGAAGCTTGGTGAATGGTGTGCTGGTTTGCGTGAGAAAATTGGAAAGTTCGGTGAGTTGATTCAAGAAGGGCAAAGTTTTAGTCATTTTGATGTAGCAGCTTGGGATGGGATGGAGTGCTTAACGGAAGCGGAAGCGCAAGCTAAGAATGGGGAGATTTTGCAGGCGTTGGTTGCTATTTTGGATGTTGTGCGTGAAGCCAGGGCTGAGAAGCGTCGTCATGTGATGGTGATGGAGGTGCATGATTAGTTTAGTCTCCTGTGGTTGTCGTTGCTGTTGTCTTTGTTGGTAGAAGTTCATGTAGGTTTTGTGTTCTGTTTTATGTTGTCATGGTATGTTGTTGTTTAACATGTTGTTGTTAAACTCTGTGGTGATGATTGTAAGATATTGAGTTTATGAATAAAATTCATCACTTTCTGTGTCTCTTGTTGTTTTGCATTTTTTTTTTAATTTTTAATTCTTTTATTTATGTTTTTTTTTTTTTTTTTTTTTTTTTTTTTTTTTTTTTTTTTTTTTTTTTTTGTTGAAAAAAAGTTTAAATGTACAATACATGTTATAGTAGTATATCTTTAAGACTATAAAAAGTAAGTAAATGCAAAAGGGGTATTGCATTTTAACGATGGCATATGATAGGATGTTTTCGTACATACGATTTACGCTTGCCTGTAGCGCAAGCATGTTACAAAAGGATTTTTAACGTCATTAGTAGTTAGTAAGTACAGTTTGATACTGCTACTGTTTTACTTCACATAGATATTTACAATAGCATTCATTTGAGTCTATGGTTTAACAGCATCTGGTTAACAAAAGTGTTGGTGTTGGATGTGGTTTCTTGATTTCCATGGAGATTTTCATTCTTTTTTATTCTTTTTGGCATCTGGTGTCTTTTCTTGAAAGAGTTGTCGTTTAGCAGCTGTAGGTTTATCGCTGTCTGCTGGTGGTATTTTGGAGGATGTTTCAGTGAAAGTATTCTCTGTTGGTGGTGGTGTATCACCTGTTGCAAATAAACAATTAAAAGTTTAGCAAACACGTATTTCTGTTTGGTTTTTAAATATGTGTGGATGTTAGATAAAGTGTGTAACCTGCAATTTGTGCAACTGCTTGTTTTCCTTGCCTTGATCTGGTTTGCATATATGTGTAGGCTCGTGGTGCTGTTGCCACTTCTGTGCCTGTTAAACAATTGAAGTGGCCGTTTTAGATTAAAAAGTAATATTTTTCTATTAATTTGTTAAAACCAAGATTTGTTTACCTGGATCGTTTTGTTCTTGTGTTGCAGGCGTTGGTGTTGTTTCTGTGTTGGCGGTTGGTGTAGCTGCTGGAGTATAATCAATTGCAGCAGGCATTTGCTGGTGCTGAGGTATGCCCATCTCAATATTTTGATATGCTTCTTGAGATTGTTGACCCTGCCAAAAAAATGTTGACGATGTTTTACAAATTATGTGCAGTTGATTGGTTATAGTTAACTTATAGGTGGCATTGTAAATTTTTTTACCTGATGGTTTATCCTCGATCTGTTTTGGTGCGTCTGGTTTTTCTAGTATTTCATTCAAAATGAAGTTAACTGGTCCTTTTTTTGAAGACGTGTTGTAGTGAAATTGGAAGATGTGTCTTTTTCCAATAACTGATAATATTTTTTCTGGAAATTGTCGAGGGTCGGGATTTTCAAGTGAGTTGACTAATGCATCGCAGTTGATACCGACAATATCATCTGCTTTTGGTGAGAAAAATGTAATCATAACTGTTCCTGTTGTGTCTGTCACGTATACTTTAAAATTGTATATGCATATATGTGGTGATGATGTAAGATGAGTGTACATTGTGTAAGAATACTATTTCATATACTGTTACCTGTAACTTGGAGACACCAATGGCCCATGTACTCTGCATTCGAATATGTCTTCATTACTATGGGCTTTATTTGTACAGGATGTACATGACGAGTAGTACCATTCACGTGATGTATTAATGCCTGTAATAGTCCCTTCGCAAGTAAAAAGGACACCCTTTTGGTTTTTTCAAGAAAATGTAATTCATAGTTAATTTTTTTTATGTGTTTTTTAAGTAACGGAAGAGTATATTTAAAAATTGATTGTAACTTACTGCATAAGTTGTTGGAGTCTGATCTAAAAGTATAGCCAAGGGTATCCTGTTTCTTTCTTCTCTTGTTCCTTGTCTTGGAACGGGTTCCTAACAATCTGCAATGGTGGATTTAGGTCGAACACCGCTCTGTATCTGTTTTACATTTGTGGCGTAGTTAATAAGTATGTTAGTAAAAAAAAATTATATGCGATAAAGGTTAGGGTGTAGTACTTACTCTGCTTTGTATTGCTCTAGCTCTGGGATTGTTGGGTTTATATAGTAGTAAGTTGCAGGTGTCGATGACAGTTGCAAGGTGTTTCTGAATCTTGAAACTCGACAGGAACTAACAGCTATTATCACTGGTTTTTCTAGTGCATCGATGTCTTCTTTTGGAAAAGTTTCAGCAAGGTCGTCCCATAGCGTCAGTTCAATTGAATTGCGGCTGTTTCAAATAAGTATTAAACTTGAGTATATTGTTGTGGACAATTGTATATTCCATAAATTGTTATAAAGTTTTTTCTATTATACTTACTTGAGATTTTGAATCTCTATTCTGCGGATCATCATTTGGTCTTTGTTCGGATTTCCGCATTTTTCCTTTTCTCCTGATTTTATGTAACAACCTATGTAGTCTGCAATTGTAGAAAGAAAGTATTGTGGTTTGTAAATAATCATATAGGAAAATGGAAAGTAGAAAGTGTCTTGTGGTACCTGTTAGAACTGGATATTGTTTTCGGGTTTTGTCTTCTGGCTCGACCACTTTGTAAGGCAACCGATTGTAAGAAACAAAGTCAAAATAATGGTGTGGGAATCCTGTTGGTGGTATAGGATCAAATTTTGTAAATCGTGTAAACAAAAGTGATGTTTTGTTTTCCGGTGTCAGTTGCCAATTACTTGTAGGAATACATGTGAACCCTGAGATTCGATATGCTCTTCCTGGTATAAGATAGGTAATAAACTGTTTTTTGTCACTAACTTCTAGGTTCGCTTGTATTGCATCACCCTGTTGATATTAAAGTATTCTTTTATAGTTATTGTGATATATAATATTACTTTTGAAATAAATTTTTTTTTTGTTTTTAAAAAATTACCTGTCTGTCTAGCAGAATTGCCCAGTAACCTTTTCTGTAATGTCTGGCGGATCTCTGGCAATCCATGATCGATACACTTTTGCTTCTATAATTTTGTTTCTGCTCGTTGGCTGGAGGTCCTTAATGTTAGTTTCCGTCATCCTGCATATACGAAAAAAAACCATTAGGGTCGGTTTTTCTTGTGTGTTAACATGTTTAGTCTAGGCAAAATAGAATATCCACTTCCTATAGTGTAACATGTTTAATGCACTGCATTTGAATTGCAAAATAGTAAAAAAAATTAGTAATAGTATAACTGCAATTTGCGTAACAGTAAATTAATAGTTAGCATGTATTGTACTTAAATAATGTCAACCTGTGATGGGTAAATTTTGTTTAAGAACTGTTTATACACTATATTTTTAGTTGTATTCGGCGGGTGTTCAGGGTCAGGCGTCAAAAGAATTTTAAACCGTAAGGTGATGTTGCACGGGATAATGCAACATATAGTTGCCCATGGCTGAAAACTGGCTGCGGAAGATAGACTCCAATTTTGTTGAGAGACTGGCCTTGACTTTTATTGATTGTCATAGCGTAGCAGACTTTTACTGGAAACTGTTTTCGTTTGAAAATGAAAGGGTAGTTTGGGTCTTTGTGTGTCAACGGGATTCTTGGAATATATACTTTCTCCCCAATTCTTGTTCCTGTAATAATCTCTGCTTCAATAAGCTTTGACATAAGGTTTTTGACTATCATTCTTGTGCCGTTACAGAGTCCGCCTGTGAGATTGACATTTCTGAGTAGCATGATTGGAACTCCAATTTTTAGTTGGAGCTTGTGCGGTGGTAAACCTAGAAATTTGAAGGTGTTTAGATATTTTGGTGGGTATAACATTTCAGTTGCAGCTCCATCTCTTCCAACAGGGATTGCTTCATCTGAACTTATGTATATTGTAGGTTCTCCTTGTAGCTGGGACAATATTCTTTCATTTATGGCATTGGCGGTCTCATTCTTGGGGCATATGATTGCTTTCTCCTGTAAGACTTGCGCTGTTGGTTTTTTTAATGTTTCTTTATCATAGATGAAATCAATAAGTTCTTGTATGCTGTTGTCACCATTTGGTATCTGATATTGTGTAGGAATTGTAATCCACCTAGCCTCCTATGGATATTGTTCGTCAGGTTGTCCAAGTCTTCCGTCACCAACATCTAGTAGCCACATGGAGAAGTCACTTACTGTCTTTCTTTCCTCTTCAGTCAGGTTTGTTTTAAGTACTCTCATGTTATGTTTAAGCTTGTAGACTTTAAAATGGCACCACAAATGTGATCTAGCAATTGAAGAGGCAATTATCTGTGACTTTGTTCCTTTTTTTTAACTGGTAATGTTTGCCTGAAGTCCCCGCCTAACATAACCGGTTTTCCACCAAACGGTTTTTCTGAGTTGCTTAAGATATCTCTTAGAGTTCTATCGAGTGCTTCAAAACACCTTCGGTCATTCATTGGTGCCTCATCCCATACAATCAAATCAATTTCAATAAGTAACTTCGCCATCATCATATTCTTTTTGATGCTACACATTGATTCGTCAGTCAATTCCAGAGGTATTTTAAATTTTGAATGTGTTGTTTGGCCAGATGGTAAGAGCAAAGAGGCGATACCTGAAGATGCAACAGCCAAGACAATCTTCCCTTCTGAACGTAAGGTGTTAATAATCGTTTTCCAAAGGAAAGTTTTCCCTGTTCCACCGTGGCCATAGACAAACACCAATTCCTGTTTTTTATTGTTACATGCATTGATTATAAGGTTATAAATTTGTAGCTGTTCAGTATTTAATTTAACAACTGAGCCAGCGACATCCTCTTTCAATTGTTCACGGTCGTAGTTCCTTTCTTCCATTAACAATCTATTTTGCAAATCGTCAAGAAGATGTTGTGGAGGCAAGGAGAAACCAAATTCTTTGACTGATTTGGAACAACTGTTGAGGATCATTTCTATTTCATAAATGATATAGTCCTTGATCTCAGGAATGTTTACATGTAGGTTTCTAACACCACTTGTTTGCGAAGCTTTTCTTGGGATGTCATCTGCCATACGATGCCAGTGCCTTTCCCAAAGTTGCAGAGGTTCTGCAACTTCACAGTAAATCAAAATGTGAGCAAAAAGTGTACGTAATTCCACAGCTGTTGCTGATATTGGCGCTTCTTGTAGTGTTGTGTCCCACTCTTTGTCGTCATCAAGCAGACCCATGGCCTGACATGCTTCACGATATGTGTTAAACACTTTGTTGTTAACGGTACGGACATCAACAAACGATTTGCAGCCTTTCTGGTGGCCGAGTAACATGCGGAAGTAGAAGAGCTCTCCTATGGCTGGATGTACGTATACCAATCTGCCAATTGAATATTTACTTTTAAGTTTTCTACGCCTCCATGTTTTTGTGTCTTCGTACCAAACATACTCTGAAGGGAAGTCTAAATATGTTAAATGCCTTCCGTCTTCAAACATTTCATTATATGCAAACCATTGTGTGAGAGTTGTTAATTTTCTTCCATCTTCTGCTACAACGTGTCCGAGAGGTTCTTTATCACGAAAATTGATTTTTTGCATATCTGTAAGGTGAACTGCAAGTATCTGCATGACCGCTCTCTATGGTGTATCGGGAAATCAAGTATCCTCCAACAAACTTCAGGTGGACAGATAAAGCGGCTGTCAATAAAGTTTTTTATTTCATCTATCTGTATCTTTGGATCAGATGACGATGGTCCCGGATCACCGATTGGTTTTATAATACGCGCAGCAATCCGATCTGTGCCTTTGGAGATATATTTGAATAGGTACTTTATCAGCATGCTCCAGCCACAATATTCAACATTAATGTGAGCATGGAACATGAGACAAAGTAGACGGTTATATGGTACAACGTACGTGTTGTCTAATCTGAGCTCACCTTTTGGCACATAAGCTGGTGTTCTTCTTCTCCGATAATGTACGTGCCCGTTGTCGTCAAAGTAAGTAGTTTCATTGTATTTTTTTGGGAAATGCTTACTGCAAACACCTTCTTGCATACAGGGGGCATTTGGTTTAGCATTTCCGCATGGCCCATGCATCATCATATCGGCAACAACTCTATTTGCCTCTGGATCAGATGTTTTGTCTGGTAGTTCTGCGGAAATGAAATTGTCTATTTCTTCTGGATTTTTTATTTTGTCTTTTGCGTCTACCCATAAGAGTGTGTGACAGTGTGGAAGGCCGCGTTTTTGAAACTCGATTGTGTAAAGAACTGTAGTAAAAAAAATGTAATGAGTAAGAACATTAAGGTTTACAGAATGAAGTTTATATTGGACAATTTAGTTTTTGGGTTAATATAATTGTACAAAAGTATTACTTACCTCCAGTACAACGACCAAAGATCTTTTGTTCTTTGAGAACTGTTAAAAAATCTTCCACCTTTTGCTCAAAAACCCGGTCCACTATATCCGGCCTGTCTGATGTGGTGAGTTCTGGATATCTTCTCATTCGACGTTTGATTTCTGGCCAATTAACGTTGCATGTAAAAGTTATGAAAAATTGAGGGTTACCAAGAACTCTGCATATGGCAAGTGCATCGAGATAATGGGCATACATGTACCTTGGACCGCCCGTGAAACTTGAGGGAAGGATTATTTTTTGGCCTATATCAGCTCCAAAATGGTCTCCTTTTGACATCGCATCACAAATGCCTGAAAGGCATTTAGTTCTCAGGTTGTTCTGCTTGGATCGTATGAAATCGAGTCTTTCTTGTTCAAGTGTACAGTAAGCGATGACAACATATTGTTGGAATAACCTGCCACCTCTAAAGAGAAGACCGAACTGGTTAAACCATCCATGTAACCATGACAATTTATAATACATATTCATAGATGCTTCTTCATTTCTAGTTGCATTGACACCTTTTAATGTCATTTTTGTATTGTAACCGGGCTGACCATAAACAAAAAGGAGAGGGAATTGGAGAGACATGTATGAACTATGAAGTTTATTGATTCTTTTAGGGTGTCGATCTTTATACTCTATGATAATGTCATAATTTGTTTGGCTGTTTGCATCAGTTTGAAAGACGATTGCTCCAAGAGTTCCGGAAGAAGGGAGCTGATATTCTTGAGCTCCAACTACATTATAAAGCTGTATCTTGAATTCAGGCACATTTTCTTCATTAAGTTTATCTTTTGCTGTTCTGAATAGCTTAACCAATTCGTTGTGTTCATCCAATATTTGTATCAAGCTTTCTACTATTTCAGGCTTCAAACCACTCCGTTCTGTTCCACCAAAAGGCTCCATCCTGTTACGAACCTCGTTTTCCGTATCATAGATATAAAGTTGCAGAAACCTAGGGTCTTCCCCATTGGTTGGGCACAATGTACCTATCCAATGGTGTATCTTACCGAAATTTTGAATACATACGGCCCTCTTCCATTGTTTATTGATTCATCAATTTCTTCCCCAAAAGATGTCATACTAAACATCTAGTTATACGCTCGTATGTTATCTAAGAAATGTTTATTTTTGAAAAGGTGTTTGAAATATTCTGGTGGGTCTGCTTCCTTTTTAAGATACATTTGCCTTCCTCCACAACATTTTGTGTACTTTGGGTAACATTGATGAGAATTTCCTTTCAACCTTTCTCCATACCAAAACGTTGCATTGCAATACTGACATGCATAATCAGAATCGCCTAAATCAATGTACAAACATGACACACCTACACGTTTAAAACCAAAACGATTTTAGAAATACTTTCCTGTTAACATAAATTATTAGGTAAAATTAAATTTGATATTCTTATTATTATAATTAATTCTTATACCCTTAGTGCAAGCCTGTGTTGAAGGCATAGACAAATAGTCATTTGTATGTTGCTTTTTTGATCGAGGGTGTCTTGTATGGGTAGGTGGATTTTCACACTCCAGGTGCCTTTTATGTCCTGTATATGTCGCTGCAGCTATTGTCTTTTGCTGACTTGTCTGTTTTTCTATGGTATTGGTCACATACACCTGATCATTTTGTGTGTTGGCATAACCTTGTACAGCATCTGCATTTAGTATAAATTGTTTAATTTGCAATTGATAATTTCTGTTTAAACATATCCTGTGTTAAAAAAGGATAATGGTAATTAGTATACAGAATTACACCATTGTTGTAACTATTAATGTCATGGATGTCACAGGAATTAGTCGAATGAATAAGTGTATCTTATATTGCCTTACGCTATGTGGCTTAATTTTTCTAATAAAGTGTTAATTGTTGAATGGCTAGGAAAAATGGTTACCTTCTTTGTGATGACACACCGGCGGTCTAAAAGAAATGTCACATTTATGGGAGTCTTCCGAAATGTGCCTGGACTCTTGTATATGGGAGCAGTCTTCATTAATGGAGGTAGGTTGAAAGGTATGATAATCATCATGTGTATTACAACGATAATCATTATGCGTTAATCCTACATGGAGGATAACCAAAATTTAAGTGTCATTAAATTTAAGTACATAACATGTAATAAATTCTAAAACTTACTTTTTTCTTTTGTGTCATGTGGAGTGCAACCATATTTGTTGCACTGATTTTGTGTTCCCTGGTATCGTGTACGACAGATGTTGTAGATGCATAACTTGGTACACAACGTGCATTCGTTGCAAATTTTTTTTCTTAGTGGTTGGTAATATGTCTTTAGAGAATATTTGTAGTATGCATTTGACAATTAGGAGAAGAGCCTACCATTGTTATTGTTAAAAGTGATAGTATTTTGGTTTGTCAGATAATCGTCACCATAAGTACTATTCGATATAGTGTTGCTTTTATGATGTGAACCTTCATTAATCAATGTAGATGGTAAATAATGAGAGGAATCTTCTAAACTGCAATTATCATGAGTGTGCATTAACTCTGCATAAATAAGCAACAAAGTTAGTTTGTATAAAATTTAGTTGCATTAAATATGATAAATGCATGAAACTCACCTTTTTTTTTTTTTTTTTTTGGTGTTTTGGAATGCATATAGATTTGCTGGAGATGGTTTACGTTTGCGAGTGTCTCGTATGACATTGTCAGTATGTTTACTCAGATTCGACGGCCACTGTTCTGGTAAGTTTTCGGCTCCTTGTAAACCTTGAGGACCTGTTTGTAGGGGTTTAGTGCAGATGTTCCTTCATCTGCAGACCAACAGGTGGTGCCATAATCTTTTCGCATGGCATTGTTTGTTGGTCGACGATAGCGAGCCTGTTTTTCCAACCATTTTTGCTGCTCTACAGCATCCAACTCAGATGGGGGTTGCATATGCAATACACGATTATCATTTAAGTTGTACATATAATTCTCAAATTGGTGCAATGTATCTATTCTTAAAGATCTTGGATTTCTAGGCATCTTTTAGATTGCAAAGTAGATATTTTAAGGAAGTATAGAATATGTAACAAATAACAGCATGCATATAATAGTATAAGTAATAAATATGTATGCAATTTACAGAGCTGGGCAACAGTTTTTGGGAATAACACATAAGTATAAAGGTTAGTAAACAAAAAATCCATATGGTTAAGTTAAAGTAGCAAACAGATTATATGTAAACATACCTGTAATTACAAAGTGCAGGCTTGTAGTTTTGGATTTTGTTTAGTAGCTGTATGAAAGAAGCCAAATTTAGATAACAAAAGCAGTGTATAAAACAACCCAAATGTGGCTACTGTTAACATACCTATGCAAAACAAAGATTCTATTTTTTTTGTTTCTTCTTGATGCCTAATATCTTAGATCAGAATAGACAAAGTTTCTGATGGAAGTTTCTGGGTTTTTACCATGTGCAGGATAGTATGGGTTGCTTTTATACGGTACATATACAATGGCAAGAGTGGGAAAATATCTAAAGTTGGTATCCGAGCTTGAATACATGCTACTACAGTGATCATTTTTTGGAGGTTAATGGATGAACAGTTATAACAGTGACTCCCAACAATATAGCCACACACTTTGTAATTAGTTACTTTTAATTAATTTGTTAACCCAATGAACAGTTGGAATAACAGTAACCAAAAGAATGTAGACCACAAACATTGATGTAATTATTTTGTTAAACCAACATTAGGCCCAACCCAACTCCTGGGGTTTAGATATATATATAATATAAAAGCTAAGTCTTACAAAAGGACAATAGCCGACAGTCACAGAAAAGTGTAAAGTTGAATCAATATAGGGTTGGTTACACACTCTACCAACTACTAGTACCTTAATAATAAAAAATGAGACACATGTCAAAATTTTAATGAAATCACACAATCGGTTATCGCTTAAGACTCTTCTGAGAAATGAGGTTTTTTTTTTTTTTTTTTTTTTTTTTTTTTTTTTTTTTTTTTGTCTATTTAGTGGACCATGATTTCAATGTTGGTCCTTTTTGGAAATTTTCTCTATTAGCTATAGGACTAGGTAATAAATAAAACGCATCTCGTAGTAGTAGCTAGCTGTTATGGAGTTAGGAAGAAGCTAGCATATACTGTTTATCATTTGTCGAATCCTAGTCTCCTTTAAATGAGTTAGTCATAAAGTAACATCAAAATTTTAGCCCGTATAAAACGACTATTGTTCATATACATGATTGACAAGGCTAGCTAGATCGTAACTGTAAGCCCTCTCCAAAGTTCTTCTACCACAATGAGTGTTAGTATCTCATTAATATCTACTCATGTTCAATGATCCTATGAGTTGAGATCAATATAGATCTCATATTTGTCATATATCTAAATAACCAACCTTAGTCATACATTTTTCATCTAAATTAATAAAACCTTATTTTTCACATTTTTTAAAAAAACAACATATCTTGCAAACGGTAAATCTTCAAGCTACAAAAAATACACCCTCGCGACGAGAATTATATTATCTATCTATAGATATGCATTCCTCTATATTTTCGACGATTTTTTTTTTCAAAATTTCCGCCCAGAAAAATCACATATGATTTGTAAAAATCACATGTGATTTGTAAAAATCAAATCACATGTGATTTTTACAAATCACGTGTGATTTCTTGGCGGATTTTTTTTTTAAAAAAAAGTTCGTCGAAAGTATATAAAATTGTATATCTATAGACAGATAATTTAATTCTCGTCGCGATGATATAATTTTTTTCGCGTAACGATTAACGGTTTGCGAGATATTTAATTTTTTTTAAAAGGGTGAAAGTTTATATATATATATTTTTTTATCAAAAAAATGAGTGGTCAGATTTGTTCATTGTATCTATGAAAAATATGAGATCTATATTGAACTTTTGCCATGAACCTGTAATGTTTGCCTTTTTTTTAACGGCAAGCATGATTTCAATGTTGGTCTACCACGATGAGTTTGTATCTCATTAATATCTACTCATGTTCAATGAACCTATAATGTTTGTCTATTTAGTGGACCTTTCAATGTTGGTCCTTTTTGGAAATTTTCTCAATTAGCTATAGGACTAGGTAATAAATAAAACGCATCTCGTAGTAGTAGCTAGCAGTTATGGAGTTGGGAAGAAGCTAGCATATACGGTTTATCATTTCGTAATTGTAAGCCCTCTCCAAAGTTCTTCTACCACAATGAGTGTTAGTATCTCATTAATATCTACTCATATTCAATGAACCTATAATGTTTTTCTATTTAATGGACCATGATTTCAATGTTGGTCCTTTTTGAAAATTTTCACTATTAGCTATAGGACTAGGTAATAAATAAAACGCATCTCGTAGTAGTAGCTAGCCGTTATGGAGTTGGGAAGAAGCTAGCATATACGGTTTATCATTTGTCGAATCCTAGTCTCCTTTAAATGAGTTAGTCATAAAGTAACATCTAAATTTTAGCCCGTATAAAACGACTATTCTTCAGCTACATGATTGACGAGACTAGCTAGATCGTAACTATAAGCCCTCTCCAAAGTTCTTCTACCACAATGAGTGTTAGTATCTCATTAATATCTACTCATGTTCAACGACCTTGCAAGATGCTACGCAAAAGGTTTACCTATCAGGTGAGAATAAACAAGAACAAGATAGTGAGCTAAAGCCCTGCCATTTCAAGCAATCAAGGTCTCGTTTGGTTTGCCGCAATCTGACGTTATTTGATGCCATTGTAATCTGATTACATTATGTAAGCTGTTTGGTTTGCAGAATTGGAGAAATGTAATTCAGGTTAAATTACGTAGTGTTTGGTATATTGTAATCAAAGCCGGAATGGAAAAGATTATTACGATGTAATTGAAAAATGTTATTTGGTTACATTTATAGAATGTAATGATTCATTACAAAAAATGACCTATTACACCAAAACCATTCCTTAGGGTCCCATATTTTTTTTCCATTACATATTGTAATGGAATCAAAATTACATAAAACTCAATCATTAACTAACAACATTAAATAAACTTCTTATCATCAATGGATATTTTAGTCTTTTTATTATCGATTTTATTACGTTTTATCATACAAAGCAAATTAAACATGATTAATAACGGCAATGAATCATTACATTACACTATTTATTCCATTACATTTTTTATTTCATTCATTTAGCATTTCATTCTGTCCTACCAAACGAACCCTAATTGTTATTCAACAGCTCCAATTAAATCAATATGATAATTCAGATTATAGAAAGTTTTGAATCACGTCGTAATTCAAAATTATATACTCCGTAATTTAAAGCATTTTTATTTGAAAATTTTATTATTATTATTATTTACTACTCCCTCCGTCTCAATTTAATTGTCCATATTTCCTTTTATAGATGTCTCAAATTAATTGTCCACTTTCCTTATTTAGTAAAAACTAGAGAATCTAGTGGAAGAATATTCCATTTTAGTGGTTGAAAATCAAAGTGGCCCCACTTTTATTAAACTTTGTGTTTTCTCTCTCCTGACAAATAAATTGAGACGGAGGGAGTATTTACTATATTTTTAGTATTAAATGTTTTCATTTCAATATTGAATAATATAAAATTAATACATAATTAATTTTTATACTTAAAATTTTCAATTATCATTATATATGAAATATTATTAATACTTTTCACAACACTAATTTTATTTATTATTTGACTTAAATATTTTATTATTATTATTTTAATAATTAATTATTTTTTATTAAATTTATTGTTATTTACTTATTTAGTTTTTTTGAGCCACAAATTATTATTATTATTATTATTATTATTATTATTATTATTATTATTTTATATTACAGTTAAAATTCATTCACAATACAACCAATTCAAATTACAATTACAATTCATTTGACATATTATAATTCATTCACATTACACTTTATTTAGATTACGTTACAATTCCTTTGACATATTACAATTTATTCAAAAGCATTTTGCAAACCAAATGGTCCCTAAGAAGAGTAGTCATTTGGACACAAGATTGTACGACTTAAAAAATAAACTTAGTTGCACAGTACAATGTATTATGTAAATTGTTTTGGAACTCTAACCATAAACATCATACTTTCGTGGCCAAGGTTCAAATGCAAATAGTGTTTACGTAAACTTTCCTCACGAGAATAGGCCAAAGGATGGGTTGATAGTGGTAAAGCCTCCATCTAACGCCAGATTATGCCCACTTATATAGTTAGATTCGTCACTTGCAATAAAGAGAGTAGCATGGGCCACATCGTCTACTTGAAGAACCATTCCTTTAAGGTTTGAGTATACGTTAGAAAGCAGATCTGGAAGATTCTTGGAAACAGATGTTCCCATTGATGTTGGGATAAAGTAGGGTGATATACAATTGACACGAATTCCAAACACTCCTAGCTCAGCAGCAACATTCTTAGTGAGGCCAACAATTGCATGTTTGGAACATGTATATGCATGATCAGCAACACCACCTATGGTCGAAGAAACGCTTCCAATCGAAATAATGCTACCACTACACGCTGGAATCATGACACGAGCCGCATGTTTGGTTCCAAGGAAAACACCAGTTACATTGACACTCATCACTCGTTCAAAAACAGATTTTTCATTTTCAAGAATACTAAGCTTTTGCTGACTAGTAATAGCAGCATTGTTGATCATAATATCTAACTTACCATACTCTTTCACTGCAAAGTTGATTGCATTTTCAATATCCAATTCAATGACACATCACAATGGATGTAAGAAGCCATTTCGAGACCTATAGCTTCACAAACATTTTGACCTAGCTCATCAAGGATGTCAACAATTATTACTTTTGCTCTATGTTTCGCAAACAACCTTGCTATGGACTCTCCAATCCCTCGAGCTCCGCCTGTAATAAGTGCAACCTTACGTGCCAATCAAATAATAAACACGCCTTAATAATAGACATCTGAATATATTCATAATGCTTTTTAATTTCAGTAATATTATGAAACTTGATAATCATATCACTTTTAGTTCTAATTAAACATTCACGTACAAAAGAGTGCTCATATGTACCTTTGGGTTGCTCCAGAGACTGCTACTCTGTGTTCCATGGAATATGTCGAATGTGTAAGTAATTTTTGGCCACATGGTGAATGTAGTTTAGCTTCGATATATATAACTACTAGGAGTTGCTAGTGTATGTGAGGAAATATCAAACCTTAATTAGCAATTCAAGGTCAATGGATTAAATTTTGAGGTGTTGGCACTCAGAATAACCTCATACATTGTACGAGGTCATTGAATGGCCGGGCACACTGAGTTAGGAATTTAGGAATGCTTATAATCTCTCTGATCAACCAATTCAACATATATATTTATTGCTAGATGGCGAATTCATTTACTTATATATCAAATCATATGGTCCCTGACTAAATGGCCGTCACAATTCAACATATCACTCCCTGACCAACAAAGTATTTGCTCTACATGATGATTTTAGAGATGGCTTACCTACTTTACACATTCTTGTATTTTTGGGAAAGAGATAACTGTATAGTACTTGTATCACTCCGCTGTTGTTTTAAGGAGTTAAGAATCAGATTGTAACAATAAGAAACTCTTGATAACTAATCGCTCCACATCAAATGCTAGGTTATATACAAGATTTTCAATACATGTTCAAACGGTCACTAGCTTGTTCTGCTATGATGGTAATTACATAAAATGTATTGGGTTGATCATGACCGTAAGTAGATCTCACTTTTTATCCGTGCAGCTCTTGATGAGAGTAAAGTCTATTAAGAACTTAAAGCAACGTCTTTAGTTAATATCATATGCTTTATAGTTGAGGTCTACATATCACGTCTTTCCATCTTTATCTACCTAGCAGAAAGTTAGTTGAGTTCTATATACAACCTTGAAGTGGCCACAATCTTGACCTGATTTGAGTTTGTGTGATGGTGGGCTCAATCCCCTTGAATTAGTCGGCTAAAATATCGAAAACATTATTTAAAAAAATTGGGGCTATATAAATATGAATTTAAATTGAACAGATTGTAAAGAGTTTGAGCTCGAAAACATATCTACATGAAAAGAATTAGTGTCAACAAATTTGGCTATAATAATAAGACTTATTAACATAATCAGATTCTTCACATAGATAATTATCAATAAAGATCAGCCAACAATGACGATGTCAAATTTAAATGATTACAATCTTAAAGTAAGAATGGATGTACTTATATAATTTAACTCCGTAAATAATTTAGATTAGACTTTTCAAACCTTGATTCCAATTCAATTATTCAATGGAAAAGCTTCAGGCAAAGCCCTTTTGACGAGCATGACTTGTTTGTAACCACTTCAGAAAAAGTATCCACAAGCTGCCCTGCAAGTGAAGCAGGATCCTCCATTAAAGTATCCACAAACACTTTAACAATTCTAACCTCTTGATCACTTGCTCGCAAGCTATACCAAGTGAGAAATTTCTTTCTAAAACCAGTATCTATATGTCCTTCGCATTCTAATAGTCGGATCACCTTCACATAATAGCCAAAGTCCCGATCATTTGATTCATCCAGTTCCTCGTCAGATCCACTATTAAGAATCTTTTTCGAAGCTTTTGTTCGGGCTTTTCTTGTCACATTAGCGTCTTTCAAGCTTTCTGTCTTGCAAGGGGTAATGGGTAACTTGACAGAAGTAGTGGGGGCAAAAGGGTCAAAATCTTTTTCACTGCCTACATCGTTTCTTGAAGATTTCTTGATGATCTCTAATTCATCAATGTTAACGGTAACCTCCTTGTCCTTTTGCTTATTAACAATATTGTTGTTTTCATCTTCAACTGATGAGGGATCTGAGAGACTATTAGAATTGATTCGCGGGCTTTTCTCATTGTCATCACTCGTTTGAAAAGAGATTTCTTTGCTGCCTAATTTGCGGGTGCTTTCAAAGTGAACAACTTTTATAACGTATTGTGTTGAGGGAGTCAAATCCGCGAGTAAGAACTTGGTACTACTTGGTGCAAACAATGTACAAGTTGGTTTTGTAGGATAATCTGTATCTTCGGCTCTTCGATGCCACATTATATATCTATGTGTCTTTAAGTTGTTATCATTGAAAGAGTGATCTCCAGAACCGAATATTACAGAAACTGATGTGGGACATATGTTTCCGAATCTGACAATTGGTGTCAAGATGCTAGGATCTGCATGGTTGGTTTTTGACATATAGAACGTTAAGGTCAAACAAACTATTATCTAACTTCAAAAATGAATTTTGTAAAACCTGAAATTTGGTATGTTAGAACTCAAGATATGTAACTGTTAACAATTACCAGAAACCATAAAATTTGGAGTCACATATAAACAACATGTATAATAATTTTGGTGCATAAAATAAGTCAGTTTGACCTCAGAAATCAAACACATCTATAACATCAAATGAATTAAATACTCAAATACCTAAAAACAAAAAAGGAGGACAGAAGAAATATACCATTACATTTCGTGTTGGATAAGACTGAATCGAGGGATTCAAGCACATAAGCACATAGCTTTTGAATTTCTTGCCCCGAAGAGAGTCTGTTGACAATACCTCTAGCCCGCTTGACTGGCAAACGAGTCAGAGGGCCCACATCTGCTTCGAGCTTCTCCATTGCTTCATTAACAATGCTGTGAAGCTTTTGGTACTGTATGATTCCCCCCAAGAGCTTTTGGCTTAAAGAAAGACGATAACACAAGATGTCAACCCGCCTGGTGTCCCTTGCTATTTTCATCTGTTTTCTCCAACATCTGTATTTGGTTCGAGTTTTAGGTACATTTCAAAAATTGTTTATGGCATATGAACAAAAACTTAATTTGACAACTCCAACTAGTTTGAGATTTTCTTAAATAACTAACTTTTTAATCAAAATTATAATAAAAAGAAATTTTGAACAAAAGGTGTTTCAAGGTCGACCCCATTTGGACAAGAATATAAATTTTAGCACTTTGACCCATTTCAACCCGAACCTGTTTTGACCCATCACTCCACCTGCATTGTTTGTGCATCTTTCCACCTTATTATTTTTAAATCCAATGCCAATCTATGGAGAAAAAAATTGAATTCACCGGAAAGCTATAAAAGGGAAACAAGCAAAGAAACTTACCCAAGCAAATCATTCAATTTACCACAAGATAAACAACAAAAGCTCCCATCAAGTCCTTTACTTTTCCCATCATTTGGAATTCCTGGTTTTTCATGTTTTAATGCGCATTCAAGGTGACATGACATCCCACAAGAATTCCCCTGAAATGGAGGATTAGAGCTACAAACCAACCACAAACTTGGATCCTTATTGTCATCATATAGATGGCATATACAACAAGAACATCTTTTACAAAATGCCACATCTTGACTCAACTTAGCTCTACAAGCTGAATTCTTGCAAAATTCAACATTTTTGTCAACTTCGTCAACGTCAACAACACTGACTAGCGAGTTATGTTCCGGATCAACGTCTAAATGATTAGGGCTTTCAGATTTCCTATGTCTTTTTGCAGCCCTTTGCTCACCATTTTGTGATGATTCAAGATCCATCATAATATTATTCTCATTATCTTGTGATCTCTTCTTAGATACTACCTTCAAAAGATGTTCGATAATTTTCAATTTAGTTAATCCTGTATGCTTTCTTTCTTTTCCCATTTCAGCACAAAGAATTTGAAGAATTTCTTGACGGCTCCACGACTGTAAGAGCTCTGGTGCACCTTGAGACCATTCAGAAATTTCGTACACGAGTTCCCTCTTTTCATCCATACTTAACTTACTACACTTTGTTGGATCAAGTACAAACCCTGAACACAAATCAAAGCAAAAGTCAAACAAATGTAAAGTTGATTCAAGAACATTACTATTAAATTACTAAAATTGAAGTAAACTATGACTAGCATGTGAAATCATTTTGTTAACTTTATGTCACTCTATCAGGAAACCACCCATGAGTTAAGCTTTCTTTAGACTAAAACTACAATTAAATCATGATATGTTAATTATTATGTCAGTGCCAGTTGTGATATTCATTGCACAAGTTTATTTATGTATATTTTTATAAGAAATGTTGCACCAAAACATTAATATAAATAGTTGACCCTAAAAAAATGACAAAGACAGCCTACCCACAGTACCTGTCTCAAACAAACAGGGTTGTGTATAACCTGTATATTTATCTAAAACTGATAATACAGTATCAGTATCATTATATTTAGTAAATAGTATAATACATGTTTTGTTTTATATTAAGCTAAGAACATGACACCAACATTTCTAAATTCAATTAAACTTCAAATTATGGGGTGTTTGGATGACTATTTCGGAGTGATCATTATGACTTCAAGAATCAGAAACAGATAAGATTAATGTCTATAATAGGCATGTATGACGTATACGTACATTTATCTCCATAATCGACTTTTTAAAGTAAAATACTATGTGTTTATTTAAATATGATCGTTTTGACCATAAACAACCAAACATCCAAACACCAATTACAACCAAGATCAAGATAACTATCATAACCATTCATAAAACTAGCTCCAATACAATCATACATTAAACATGAATCTAAAACATATATACATACACACAGTTATGCATCTAATCTAATATTTGTATATATGACACCTTGTTAATCAAGTTTCCTTGTGAATCTTGAATCTGATGATGGAAAATATAATGTTCTGTAAACCAAAAAAGTGGGATGGACATACAAAACAAACATGCATGATTACTATATATATCAAAGCTTATAGATCCGATTAATTAGATGAAATAAGCCAATCTTTTTCTATGGATATATAATAAAAATCAAATATTTATTAACATAATAACCAAGATTTTCAAGAACTATCAAACCCATGAAAATAAAATTTCATATATCAACAAACTTAAATTGATTAAACCATCACACATTAGCAACATATGGTCCACCATTTTTATAAACTTTGCAAGACAAATATAATTAAACATCAAATCTTTATTACAATAGCACCCAATATATTAGAAACTAATCCAACCCCTGAAAACTAGATTGAAAGATAGATAACCCCATCAAGAAAAAGATTATATTATGTAACCAAAATGAATTGAGTAATTTACCTTCAAAAGAGAAAGAATCCATGATGGCTTAGGGTCCTAGTGATGTTCTTCAAGAACAAGAACTCATCACCACATTATACCAACATGAAGTCCACTAAATTTATAAACTTATGCAGCATAAAATAAGAATAAAAATTGATGTATAAAGTTTAGAAAAAAAGAGAGGGTGTTATGGAAGTTGTGCAAGTAGGAAGGAATCCATGAAATGGGTCCTTATTATTGTATGACATTTGTGACCCAATGCAAGTTAAAATAAAGCTAAAATGTATGTAAGTGTGTGTGAGAGAGAAAAGTAAACCAAATATATATTGGTAGTGAAGTGTTAGTTGGGGGATAAAAGCGGCTGCATGTCATTGCATTCACAAAACTTTGATTTATTCAAGTCCATTCATTCGTTCATTTAGGCTGGGTAATAACAAGGTCGACCTCGGTCGGTCTCCCCTTTGCCGACGCGTCCCCTTGTTACACCCCATGCACCCCGACACGTCGCCTAGCTAAAAAACGGAGAAATGTGCCGGTCACCCGACCGACATGTGTGCATACAAAAAACTTTTAAAATTTAAACATTTTGATACCTTATAAATACTCAATTACTTCTCTATTTTTATACACACTTTGAAACACATTCTTTTTTATGCACTCTACTCATTTCATCTAACACAAATGTCTTCTGATCTATTCTTCTATACATCATAGGATGATGAAAATAAAGTTAGTAGCGAGTTGGCGTTTTTTACGAAGGCCATTAGTACGGTTATTCAAGCTTCATCTTCTATAAGAAAACATACAAAACACGGTAGAAAGAGATCGTTACGGTGCTCATGATCGTCTAGTGGCAGCTTACTTTTTTGAAAACTCAATGTATGATGAAGAAACATTTCGTACGCGGTTCCGAATGAGCCGAACGCTATTCACAAGCATTGTTCGAAAAAAACTGATAATTGTCCGTATTTTCAACAAACTTGTGATTGTTCAGGAAGAGTTTGCATTTCCCCATTGATGAAGTGTACCTCTGCAATCCGTGAATCGGCATATGACACCGTCCTGATGCTATAGACGAATATCTGCAAATGGGTGCCAAAATATCACGTAATTCTCTCGAAACTTTCTGTAAGGGTATTATGGAGTTATATGGAGACGATTTTTTGCAAAAGTTGACATATACTGATATAAAAAAACTCTATGCTTTTCACGTGCGGAAACATGGTTTCTTGAGATGATAGGAAACGTTGATTGTATGCATTGGTCGTGGGACAAAGTGCACATTGTGCTCAATATTGTTGGGGTAATCACGGGCCAGATCCAATCATTCTATTGGAAGTGGTTGCCTCGCAGGACTTGTAGATTTGACATGCGTTCTTTGATGTAGCCGAGTCGAACAACGACATGAACGTTATACGTGCATCGCCTATTTTCAGCGATCTCAAATCCGAGAAAGCACCAGATGTTCCGTTTATGGCTAACAACGTGACTTATAAAAGGAGATATTATCTTACTGACGGGATTATACCCGGAATGGTTTGTTCTTATGAAGTCCATTTCATAGCCATGGTCGAATGATACAAAGCGAATAAGGTATAAGAACGCGCACGAAGCAACAACAAAAGATGTGGAATGAGCATTTGGCGTCTTGAAGAAAGAATGGGTTATAATAAATACTCCCGCAGCCATCGTCTCCTAAGAAAATACAAACTATGATGTACACATGCATCATATTACGTAATATGCATTATCAATTATTATCATCTTACATTTTTTTAAAAATTTTGCTCAATGAGCGGCGCTCACCCCCCAAATAACCCTAACTTCAAAAATCTTCAAGACCTAACACTAACAATTTTCATCACAAATTTCCCAACCTCTTTAGGATCAAAGGATCTCTGGCATCATTGTGACAAATATGGAACGGTGGCTGATGTTTACATCGCAAGGAAACTTTCAAAGATTGGGCGGAGATTTGCTTTCGTTCGGTTTTTGAAAGTCAAATGTAAAGAAACATTGATCAGTGATCTCAATAAGATTTGGATCGGATCATATCATCTTTTTGCTGCAGCGGCCAGGTTTGATAAGAAACCTAATACCAATCCTAAAACAATACCTAAACCTTCTGCCAATCAACCCAATAACCAATCAAAACCAACCAACTCCTCAATAAATACAAACCCTAATCGCTCCTACGTGAATGCTCTTAATGGCAACAGTTCTCACAAGCCCGCTTTGCAACCTAAAACTATTCTCAAACAGATCACCCTTGATGAAACAGAACTTATTGACATTTCAAATATGAAAAACGTGGTTCTGGCTAAGGTTAGAGATGTTCATCTCATCCCCAATATTAATATTGTCCTCAACAAGGAGGGTTTCTTTAATTTTCAATGTAAGTATATAGGGGGAATGTGGTTATGGATTGAATTTGATTCTGAGGAAGCATGTGTAAAACTTCAATCCAATAAGGAGATGTCTTGGTATTTTACTCATATGAAACACCTACATCATTCCTTTGTTTTAGATGAACGTGTTGTGTGGATCGAAATAGGTGGACTCCCTCTTAATGCTTGGACTCCAAAAGCTTTCAATAAAATTGCTAGTAACTGGGGTGTCCCTCTTTTCGTAGATGAAGACCCTTCTGAAACTGTCTCCATTGGAAGAGTTTGTATCAAAACAAAAATCCATAGCCAAATTAATGATAATTGCAAAGTTGTCATTCGTGGTAAACCCTATAATGTGTCAGTGAAAGAATTTGCTGGATGGGCTCCTGATATTATAGATAGGGAAGCACTATCTAGTAACAATTCTGAAATGGATAATACTGATAAGCACGAGGATGATTTGAGTGATAAAGGTGACTCAGATCAAGAAGAAGGAGAGATACCTATGGACAAAGTTAATGAAGAAGAAGAATACGTAAAAAATACTCAATGGACCAAGGAAAACGAGAACGTTGAGAAGAATCAAGAGGGTCTTTCTAATGAACATCATCATGAAACCGAAACCTTGAAAGAAGACTCAACTTCCATATCAAAACCTCCTGGTTTTGAAGGATATAAAAGTAATGGTAGTTGTTTCTCAAAAGGTGATAAGCGTCAAAGTTCTAAACTCCCTTCTTATTGTTCATCTGCTCCAGTTAAGTCTACACGTGTAAGTAAGTCTCATTCCAAATCCATTAATAATCAAGGCTCAATGATAGAAGCTTTTGTTGCTCATATTGAAATGGGTAAGGTTTTGGGCTATGATATGGAAGGTAGCAAAAATGATCTCAAGAAATACATCGACAGTCTTGGTGCTACACAAGGTCATCAATGAATATCATGTCTTTCAATTCTTGCGGTTTAGGAGCAAATAAGTGTAAAGCTATTGCTAAGCTTTGCAATAGGTATAAAATCTCTTTCCTTGGTATCCAAGAAACGCATTCCATTAAATTGGATCTCTTCAAGGTAAAAAGCACATGGGGCAATTTCCACTTTGATTTCGCTGAATATCCTTCTAATGGTAGATCGGGAGGTTTGGTCTCTATTTGGGATCCGAAGGTTTTTTCTAAAACTAAAGAGTTCCAACTTGAGAATTTTCTCATTGTGGAAGGCAACTGGATCGCTACTCATACCCATTGTTTCATGATTAATGTCTATGCTCCTCAAGAAGACAGGAAAAAAGAAACGCTTTGGAATAATATCCTCGACTTTATGAACAACAATCTTGGTCATTATATTATCTTTGGCGACTTTAATGTGGTTCGATATGCTTCTGAAAGAATCGGCACAGTTTTCAACCCTTCCTCAGCTAATGTCTTCAATCAATTTATTATTGATGCTCATCTTTGGGACATTCCTCTTGGAGGTCATTTGTTCACTCGCATTAATAAGAATGGTGATAAGCTAAGCAAACTCGATCGCTTTCTTATCTCGGATAGTCTTGCACCTCTCCTTCAGAAGTACTCAGCCCAAGTTGTGGACTGTCACATATCTGATCATAGGCCTATTTTGCTGGCTCCTTTGTCTGTCGATTTCGGCCCAACCCCATTCAAATTTTTTAATTCATGGCTTCTGGATGAGAATCTTCAAACCATAATCAAGGACTTTTGGGACAACTCCAACAGAAGTACCAATCCTATTGTGTCTTTTAAAAACAAGATGAAGGCTTTAAAAATTGTCATCAAGGACTGGTCTTCAAACCGTAAAGATGCTCAGACTCATGAAAAGGAAGCCCTCATTAAGAAGATCAATGATTTCGATGCCAATATTGTCACTCGGCACGACACCATATTGGTTGATGCGCAACGTTCTGCTTGGATTGATACTCTCAGAGCCATTGACTTAAAGGAGAACATTGATTCATCTCAGAAAGCTAAAATTAAATGGGGTATTGAGGCGGACGAAAACACGAAATTCTTCCATGCCATTATTAATCAGAAACGTAGGTATTTAGCCATTCAGGGTATTAAACTGGATGGACATTGGATTGAAGAACCCATAGGGATTAAGAACGCTTTTTTTACGTTCTACGAAAAGAAATTTCAAAAGGTTGATGTGGTGAATATTGTCAATCGAAGCCCTTTTTATAAATCCCTAAGTGATGAGCAAAACGTTTACCTTACTTCTTCAGTTACTGAATCTGAAATAAAAGACGCTATTTGGGATTGTGGTTCCGACAAATCCCCGGGGCCAGATGGCTTCACCTTTGCTTTCTACAAAGCCTTTTGGGACGTGTTCAAAAGCGACATTGTGGAATTTGTTCAGCACTTTGTTAACACTGGTTTTATTCCAAGAGGGTGTAACACTTCTTTTATCACCCTTATTCCTAAAGTCCCAAACCCTATGGTGATTAGTGATTTTCGGCCTATTAGCCTCATCGGTGCCCAATATAAAATCATAGCCAAAGTCATGGCTAATCGGTTAGCTCGGGTTATTGATACCGTCATTAGTCAAGAACAATCCGCGTTTGTTAAACACCGGCAGATTCTTGATGGCCCCTTGATGGTTAACGAAGTGATTCAGTGGTGTAAACGCAAAAGGTCTAAGCTTATGGTCTTTAAAATTGATTTTGAGAAAGCCTTCGACTCTATTTCTTGGGATTTCCTTTTTCGAGTTATGCATTTCATGGGGTTTAGTGAAACTTGGATAAAGTGGATCTCGGGTTGCTTATCCTCTGCTTCCTCTTCGATATTAATCAATGGTAGCCCCACTAGTGAGTTCAATATTCAACGCGGCCTTCGTCAAGGGGATCCTTTATCTCCTTTTCTCTTCATAATAGCTATGGAAGGTCTTCATGTTGCGATGGAAGATGCTATGGCTGCTGGTTTATACAAAGGTTTCAATATCAATTCTTTGAATCTTTCGCATTTATTCTTTGCTGATGATGCCTTATTCATTGGTGATTGGTCGCGGACTAATATCAAAAGTTTGGTTTCTATTCTTAATTGCTTTCATCGAGTTTCGGGCCTCAAGATTAATTATCATAAATCTAAACTTCTTGGTATTGGTGTTCCTTTTGATGAAGTTGCTTCTCTAGCTTCGATAACAGGTTGCAATGCTTTGGTATCTTCTTTTTGCTACTTGGGATTACCTATTGATTGTAACATGGCTCTTGTGAAGAATTGGGACTCTATTGTTGATAAGTTCACTAAAAGATTATCTAATTGGAAAGCTGCTCTTCTTTCCATTGGTGGAAGATCTACTCTCATTACTTCGGTTTTGGGTGCTCTTGGTACGTATTATTTCTCTCTATTTCCTATGCCTGCTCTCGTCAACAAAAAGCTTGAATCGATTAGGGCTAAGTTCTTTTGGGGAAGTACCGATAAAACAAAAAAGATCTCATGGATTTCTTGGAACTCAGTTCTTGCCTCTAAAGAAAAAGGGGGCCTTGGTATTGGTAGTCTTTACTCGTTGAATCATGCTCTCATACAAAAATGGCGTTGGAGATTTCTTAATAACCCCCACGCCTTATGGTCTCGCCTGCTTGTTGCTATCCATGGTACGAATAAAGACAGCTCATCCTTCTTTAGTCACGTAAAAGGTAATGGAGTTTGGAGCAGAATTGTTGGTTCCATTAACACAATGCATGACAAAGGCTTTATACCTCACTGTTCTATTCAGAGGCGTGTTAATAACGGAGCTTCAACGAATTTTTGGCATGACACATGGGCTGGAAACCTTTCTTTTAAACTCCAATATCCACGTCTTTTTCGTTTAGCTGTTAACAGCGATTGCTTGGTTCGTGACTACTGGAATAATGGATGGCACTTTGAATGGAGTCGCAATATCTCAAGAGGTTCTAATGCCAACCAGTTGGCTTCTCTTCACAACATTCTTTCTGCTACAACGCTCAATGACTCGGAGGATGCTTGGATTTGGTCCATTGGAACTCCCTTTTTCACAGTTAAAAGTGCTCGATGTCATATTGATAATCTTTTTCTCCCTGATGGCGGGTGTGCAACAAGGTGGAACAAAATTCTTCCAAAGAAGATTAATATTTTTATTTGGAGGACTCTCCGTGACCGTCTTCCATCTCGATGGAATCTTAGCCGGAAAGGTATTGATGTTGCTTCTATTACCTGTTCGGTTTGTGACAGCGGGATCGAAACGTCGTTTCACTCCTTGTGGGTATGCTCGTTTGCTACTTCTATTTGGAATAAGATTTTCAAGTGGTTGGATTTAAATCCTCCTTCCATTTCCAATATGCATGGCATGTTTGCCTGGATAGACGATCTTCACATGCCAACTAATAAGAAGGCTATTCTGGAAGTCATTTGTGGGGCTGCCCTTTGGTCGCTGTGGAACTTTCGCAATGAAACGCTATTTGGAGCCGCTCATCCTAAGCGTAGCATTGTCATTGATATGATAATGGATCGCTCTTTTAGGTGGTATTCTTCTAGAAATAAGTTGCCTTTAATTTCTTGGAACAATTGGATTCAAAACCCTTTAGTGGTTTTCTCTTTGTAATTTTTTTCTAGCGTCTTGCTAGCTTAATATATTCTGCCGTTCTATGAAAAAAAAAGACGAAGGGAATGCAATCTCTCCCGACTTTTATCCAAAGGAGCAACATCGTGAAGATGATTCGGTACGAACACATGAAGAAGAGTTACAACTTGTAAACGAGATATACAACGAAACAACTCATTGAAGCCTCAGAGCGATTTAGTGAAACACATTTGGCGTCGAACAAATGGACAGTAATTTGTCATTCTATTTGAACTTTTATTGTAATATATTTTTTTTTTGTTTGAATTATTATGTAATATTTTTTGATTATTAATGCAGTTTTAATTTTATTGTTAAAAAGAATTAAAATGAAAAAAAAAAATATTAAAAAATTAAATAAATATGTGAGTCGCCAGGGATGGAAACAGGGGGTTCCCGCGGGTGCCTGAGACCCCTATTGATTTTTTCGATGTGGTGTTAATTTTTTTAAAAAACATCAATTTTTTCTAAATGCATATTAAATGCACCCAGCCCATCAAAATGTGCTTCTATATTATAGTTCCAAAAAATTTATGCACTCAATCATATTTGGTCCTGGTTCCGTCCTTATGAGTCGCCTTACGCCAAATTGGTCACTAAATAGTCTAGTAGAGAGAGAAATTTGAGATGACATGGAAGAAAGATCCCCTGAGGGCCCATAACAACCCATATCAAGATAACTATCATAACCAATCATAAAACTAGCTACAATACAATCGTACATTAAGCATGAATCGAAACATATATACATACACACAGTTATGCATCTCATATTTGTATATATGACACCTTGTTAATCAAGTTTCATTGTGAATCTTGAATCTGACTCAGGAAACTCAAAGGAAAGGTTTTTGCTAGCGGGAAAACCAATTCAATATACACGGGACTTTGCAACAAAGATAAAAAAAACTCTCTTCAACGGGAGTAAAGTCTCGCACTAAAAACTTGTACAACCAATGAAAGAGAAAATTATAGTTTACCTCTTTTGTCCATATGGTGCCGAAATTAATGAAAGAGAAATTATATTTTATTTATTTTATGTATATTATTGGTTGTTGTAGGTAGTTGTGTATGTATTGAGCGTATTTTTAAATGATCAAAATTAGGGGAAAAAATAAAGGAATATAGAAAATGTATTGCAATGGTTGAGGGAAAGTTAAGAGAAAATATAAGGAAAGTGTTTTTTGATGATGTGGAGGTGATGTGGCGAGGGAAACCATCAACACACCCATTTCACTGATGGAAAATATAATTTTCCGTACGCCAAAAAAGTGAGATATGATAGACAATAGGACCAACAGTTTCTGTGAAATATTGTTAGCTGGCAGATGATGTGAATCACGAGGACATACAAAACAAACATGCATGATTACTATATTTATCAAAGCTTATAGATCCGATTAATTAGATGAAATAAGCCAATCTTTTTCTATGGATATATAATAAAAATCAAATATTTATTAACATAATAACCAAGATTTTCAAGAACTATCAAACCCATGAAAATAAAATTTCACATATCAACAAACTTAAATTGATTAAACCATCACATATTATCCACCATTTTTAAAAACTTTGCAAGACAAATATAACTAAACATCAAATCTTTATTACAATAGCACCCAATATATTAGAAACTAATCCAACCCCTGAAAACTAGATTAAAAGATAGATAACCCCATCAAGAAAAAGATTAGATTATGTAACCAAAATGAATTGAGTAATTTACCTTCAAAAGAGAAAGAATCCATGATGGCTTAGTGTCCTAGTGATGTTCTTCAAGAACAAGAACTCATCACCACATTATACCAACATGAAGTCCACTAAATTCATAAACTTTTGTAGCATAAAATAAGAATAAAATTTGATGTATAAAGCTTAGAAAAAAGAGGGTGTTATGGAAGTTTTTTTTTGGGTAAAGGGTTTTTACCCTGGAAATGGGAGTGTTATGGAAGTTGTGCTGCAAGTAGGAAGGAATCCATGAATGGGTCCTTATTGTGTGCTATTTGTTACCCATTTCAAGTTAAAATAAAGCTAAAATGTATCTAAGTGTGTGTGAGAGAGAAAAGTAAACCAAATACGAGTAGTACGGAGTATATTAGAAGTGAAGTGTTGGTTGGGTTAGGGATAAAAGCGGCTGCATGTCATTGCATTCACAAAACTTTGATTTATTCAAGTCCATTCATTCGTTCACTTATGTACTTTATTTACCTTTGGGTCTAGTTGGTTAATTAGTTAGACTAATGCTAATGGGGGTCGCTTTTGGCCAAGCAACCCCAAAACCAACGCATTGCACCCATTAGCAAAGTCAAAACCAACGCCTCGCTTGATGACCATTTCAATGTTTCGGTTGATTGAGTGACCGAAACATTTAACAAAGCAACTCTAATTTTTGTTACCGTTTGGCTATTTCAAACAAAATAAATAAATAAATAAATAAATAAATAAATTAAATACCCCACTTATTCTTTATAAAACCCTTATTTTATTTTAATTTATGAATAAAAGTTTAATCGTTTTTTTTTTAAAATAGGGTTACTTTTGTGGTCACCAACACTAGCTAGTTATAATTGGGGTGGAGTTGTGGAGAGAGAAAACTGAGGTGGCGGGGTTGCTTGGGTGAAAAAGTGGTCACCACTAGCATTAGTCTTAAGTTGAGTTTCCCTTTGTTTGGTGTTTTGAAAATTGTTATCTTGCGTCCGAAAAGATCAGCCGTAAGCTTTTATTAGACGGGAATGGATATGCATACCTACCAAAATGGATTCCAGTACCTCTCTATTTTTATTTTGTTTAACTTTTATTTTTATAAATTTGTTTCAGTTATATAAATATGGAACAGAAAGTATGAAACAAAAAATTTAAACCTTGACAAGTCAAAAGTATTAAAAAACCAAAAATACGGAACATAAATAATTGACCCATGTTTATATGTCATGGTCGGTAACACAGTAGCTCAAACAAACGTGTACCCTTATTGGTTTCTAATAATCACAATTACTTAAAATAGATGATAAATGATGAAGCTAAAATCATCAAGTCTGCAACAAACGCTATTAGATCCCGCGTTTGTGTATGCATGCATGGTTTAAAGGTATATGAAAATCATATAAAAGGGCAAATTGGTTTGTAGTTTGTTAGGTTATGTATAGCATCTCTTTTTTATGTTGCAAATTAGAATATTTCAATTGTTTAAATTTAAGAATAATACACCAGCAACATTAAAATAAGCTTTAAAGGGGGGCCATTATTTGGTAGTTTATAATTAAAAATCAATGAGAGGATGCATTTTGCTTTCCAAATTTAAGAATCCAACAGAAAAGAATTACTGTTATATCCCTATATAGTATTTTGGACATAAACCAAGTTTTCGTTTTATTTGTTTTCATATCTGTTGCAAGTAGAATCCATAATATACAACACCAACAAAATAAGATAAACAAATGGCAAGCGAATATACAACACCAACAAAATAAGATAAAAATCACAAGGGAAATACATGTTCAGAGCCATATATGAGAGTGTGCGAGGTATGCTATCGCACAAAGCCTTAAAGTTTTAAAGGACTCAAAATATATACATCTTTATATAGTTGTGGCCTAAAAAATAATTCCCAACATCAAAAAGTTGACAAGATATGAATTTAGTTCTAAATATTCTTAAAATTTACTTCAAGTGGGTGAAAATGATGAAAAACTCATAAAAATCAAAGCTAGATCGTTACAATAGATTTTTTTATTGTCATGTTTATTATCATATAAGTGGTTTTGCGCAGGGCCTTCGCTAGCCCAGCTACGACACTGCGTATGTTACACCATTACATAAGGCGGTGACAACCACGCCTGGTGCATTGTTACACCATCTTCATAACCACTTGTGAAGAGGTTAATAATCTCAAGATATATTTTTGTGTATGTGTTTAATAAAATGCAAGTAAATTGATGAGTGGCGAGTAATTGTTACGAGGTTAAAGATGGTGCTTCGTTAGGAGGAAGAGGAGATAATGTGACGCATAATTGAAGTGAGGGTGATGAAGATAGTGGATTTGTGTTAGAGTTAGAATTATATTAGTATTTGTATTAGATTAGGATTAATATAAGTCCAAGTGTTAGGCTAAAAATATTGGGTTATATGCATTCCCTCATTATACAATCAATTCAATTAATCAATATTATCGATCAACATATATCACGTCTTACATGGTACTTGCCAGTGATCCGGGGGGATCCCGATTATTTTCGTTTTTTTATTTATCTTTTTACTTAAGATTTTGTTCGTTTAGCGAAGAGAAAACAAAAAGTTCATTTAGGATTCGGTTGGTAATAAGAATAATTTTGGAATTAAAGGTTTCGGTGGAATTGCTTTAGAAAATCAACTTTTGAATTTGGTATTGAAAATTCGTCATATTATTTGGATTGTTTTTTGTTAATTAGTTTAACGGTCTTTGTTGGATTTTGGATTAAACAAGCCGATGCGGGGGCATTTTTTGTATGTATAAAAAAATGTGTGGGTATTTTTGGGGTTTATTATATAGCGAGGGAACGCGGGGGTGTTTGCCAACTTTTTTGCATCGTCGTACGAAAACAGATAATTACATTATGGCACAAAAGTAGATGCATACATTAAGGATGCCGTTGTTTACAAAAATTGGCATGATTTAAGGCTATTGGCTATAAACATGACATGCAGATTTAGAGCCTGATAGGTAGATGCTAGAGGCATCATACATATTAAAGTACATCTATCCTAATGCTTACTGTACATATTAGAGGATTATGCCTTTATGTGTGTGCATTATAGCAAATGCATACCCATGATTTCAAAGCTGTTGGTGATTTGATTGTGGTGCTAGTCGCGTTTTGGCTTTTTAGCATCAGGGCCACTTGCCTCTTTCAGCCTAAACACTCCGATTTCAGCACCAAAAAATGTACCTATTTCAGCCTTCAAACGCACAGCCATTTGAGGCCCATAAGTCGCCCACTTCAGACTCTAAACCGACCATTTCAGCCCCGTAAACCGACACTTATTAGCCCCCATTTCAAGCCCCGTTTCAGCACCCAAAACCCACCAATTAAGCCTTCAACCGCACCCATTTCAGGCCCATTTCAGCATCCAAACACACCCACTTCAACCACCACTTTAGCATTTATATCCACCATTTCAACCTGCGGTGCAGCACCTAAACACCCTGATTCGAGCCCCAAAAATGGATCTGCAAGCAGGCAGCGAGAGATTATGAGTTAGAAGCATTGTATAAAATCTTTAAATTCACATATAAAATTAAACCGAGAACTAATATATATTATGGGTTAAAGATTTAACGTATACAATATATGGACCTAACACTATTAACAGAACACGTAATTATGCATTTGAGAAATCTTACAGATTTAAACTCTTCACACCATCTAGATGCTTGTTGGCATCAGCCACCAAGCGTTGTGTATCAGGCCTTATTTCAGCAGCTAAACACTCCGATTTCAGCACCCAAAAACCCACTTTCAGCCTTCAAACCCACACCCATTTGAAGCCTGTAAGTCACCCACTTTAGACTCCACACCAACCATTTCAGCCCCGTAAAGCGACACGTATTAGTCCCTATTTCAGCACCCAAACGTATAAATTTAAGCTCCGTTTCAGCACCCCAAACCCACCAATTAAGCCCTAAACTGCACCCATTTCCGGCCTATTTCAGCATCCAAACACACCCAATTCAACCACTACTTCAGCATCCATATCCACCATTTCAAGCTGCGTTTCAGCACGTAAACACCCCGATTCCAGCCCCAAAAATGGACCTACAAGCTGGCAGTGAGAAATTATCAGTTAGAAGCATTGCATAAAATCTTTAAATTCGCATATAAATTAAACCGAGAACTAATATATAATATGGGTTAAAGATTTAACGTATACTATATATGGACCTAACACTATTAACAGAACACGTAATTATGCATTTGAGAAATCTTACAGATTTAAGGTATACTATATTAAGAAAATAAAGATGAAATAATCTTTTGCGTCACCCTTAATAAAAACCGAAGATTTAGATATGTATAAACTTTTTTATCCAAAATACGATGCACTTCATCACTATGATGAATTACCATTAAAAAAAAAAAAAAAAAAAAAAAAAAAAAAAAAAAAAAAAAAAAAAAGCTAATCATGTTAGACCTGTATCCCGGTTACGAATAGGCCCCTCCCTAGATGGAATACGCTAAGGACTTTATGTGATTGGTTGGTCAACAAAGTTATGTTGGAGTTAAACCCGATAGTCAAAGTGATAGTCAAAGAATGTATTATATAGTTATGGGAAAATATTATGTGGCAAGAATAGAAGGGAAATAGACTTCAAGGGGTTAGAGTTGTAATAGACTAAATGTGTTATAAGTTAGTTGTGGCCAAAGTAGAAGGAATAGGACTTGAAGGACCATTTGTGTCATTTGGCCAAAGTGCCAACTAACTAGTCAAGGAAATATCCTTAATATTCCAGACAATTCATTTGTCTGGTGTTGTTGGTGAATGTCGACACAAACAAGAAAGGAGGGAAAAACCATGAAGTCTTGATGATCAATTGAAGAATGATTATGGTCTAATACTAGTAATGTGCTCTAGTGATGATCCTTATGCAAGTAAGTAACTTCAATCATGTTGAATTGATGATTTATGAATTAGGGTTTATGTAACTAAAATTTGGGGAATTGGGTAAATGATGGTTTTTAGCTAATTAAATGGATTATAGTGATTATGAGGCTAATGGTATTGGTTTAAAGTTAATAATTTTATAGGTTAATTATCATATGATTATATGAAGAATTTAAGAATTAATGAAGTGAGCAAATGGTTGTATAAACCCTTGTATAGTGGGGTTATTGTATGTTTATATTTATGAGATTGTGGTTTAGGATGCTTTGTTAGAAATGGATGATGATGATGAGGATGATGGTGACTAGTGAGGATGATGATGATGGTGGTGAAATAATGATATGATAGTTAGCTTGGATTGAAGGTAAGTAACTCTCCCTAAAACATGTATTATATGTGTATTTGTCATGTATGTATTGTGGTTGTATAAGAGTATAGGAGTTGGAATTAGAATGGTTGTAAGCTAAGGATGGGTGACTAGTGATCTTGACTAAAGGTATGTTAGCTTGTTGGACTTGGACTAGTTGAGGTATGTTATTGATTATGGTTGCGATGAATGAATGAATTTATGTTATGAAGTTGTGTGATATGAGTGGTATGACGTAGTGTAGAGGCTTTTATGTGATTATGATGCTTATGTGGAAATATGTGTATGAGATATGTTTTATGTTGGGTTACTTACTAAGCGTAAGCTTACCCCTTTAGTTTTTAATGTTCTTGTAGGTTTAAGCGCAATGGAAGGAAGGTACTCGGATTATAGCTTAAGGATTATAAGCGGGTTGGAAGATAATACACGTTAGGAGCTAGGTAGAATACCGAGCTATAGTCAAGGTTGTACCCCGAGAGTCTCTTTTATGAGTCGTATATTGTGTGTCAAAGTCGTGTAATGGTTTAGTGGTCTAATGATGTGTCAAGTATGTTTTATGTGTTTAGAGTCAAAGTTAAGGGGGTGTTTGGCAAAGGTGTAAAAGTACCCATTTTGGGTGGTAAACAGGTCAAATGTATATGGAACATGTTTAATATGTTAAAGTAATGATGTTGGCCAAGTTTGGTGGGTAAATGAAGTGTTATAGATGGTTTGTAGTGTAAATGGGTCAAAACGGGTATTTTGGCAAAACCCGTCGCTTTGTAAAGCATGTTTCGCGGGTCGTTATGACCAATTTTATTTATATATTTGATGTTTATAATGTCATAATGATTTATGAAAGTTTTGGTGTTACGTCATGTTATGGAAGTCGTTTTCCGAAAAAATGGGTCAACAGTGTACCAAAGGGTTATGCAGAAAAAGGGGCGTTTGGGACAAGGTCTATTGTAACCCGTTTTGGGTCAAATGAGTTAAGAATTTTTGGGAAACAATGTATATGGTATATTTTAGTTCAATGTGTATTAAATGTGTTTAAATATATGTCTAAAGTGTCGACTTTTGTGTTTAAAGGTGTACGGGTCATTTTAAGAAAATAGTGCACTTTAGGGGTCTATAGCGCACCGGAGGTGTCACAGTGCACTTTAGGGTGCCACCCGTCATTTTAAAAGTATTTGAGTATAGTCTCATTTAAAAATGAGTTCAAGGTCTATATGTCTAAGGATTTTGTTAATGGTCAAAAGAATTTTCGGAATGAAGGTTCAAGTTGGGTCGTTTCCGCGTAAAAGTCAAAGTTTTTGGTCAAAGCGTTCACGGGGTGTAACAACTTGGTATCAAAGCCTCGGTTTAAGTGAATTAGGTTTCCACTATAGGTTGCCTAGACTTAAACCACTCGTAGACGCGTTAAGTTTAAGTTTAAGAAATGCGGGCAAATATTATGTAAGTTATAGGATGTGAATGTTGAGTTTTGAAATGAATTATGTGATTGCTATATGAGTATAACGATGAGAACTTATGGATGTGTTTTATGTGATATATGACTTGGTGTGTGAGTGATAGGATTACCGTGCACCTCGGGTTGTGTCGGTAATTATTATGTGATGTGGATATAGTTGAATATAGAAGTAATGAGTTAGAAACGGGTTATGGATTGTTTAGATTATGAGACGGAATACATGTTATGTATATGTATGCTACGTAAGTGAATGATAGATCTCGCAACTCCAATTGCAAATATATAATGGGCAGCCGCTAATTCGATCACCTACAATTGCAAAACACTCTCTTAAACTTTTTTCTTCCTACTATAAAGATTTAAGTAACACTAATATGAAAATAAGGTATTAACTCATAAATCCAAATCTTTGTTACCCGCATCATGCTTAGCCTATGAAGCACTGCAGTTGTTTCCAAGTGGATGCAAAATGGCCACATAACATTGCTCACGTTAGAATGGTGTGTGCGGGTAAATGAACATAACAACATACAACCTGCAATAAAGATGGAAAAAGAAAGCATGTAACTGACTGCCTGGTAGAATAACAGTGAAACCAATTTATAGAGGTAACGACTTAGGAGAGGTTGTGCAACTTTTGATCCATTTTGTTATTAATTATTTTTTTACCGATTGACCTATTAGAAATAAAATTTTAATGTAATTAAGCAGATAAAGCGCGTATTATTCACCCCTTCAGGTCAAAAGACTTGATATTATCCTACATATGCAAAAAAAAAAAAAAAAAAAAAAAAAAAAAAAAAAAAAAAAAAAAAAAACCCCAAATTATTTCAGACAAATATAATGGTCTCATATACAAAAATAAATAGTAAGCAGAAAATGGAGGTAATTACAAATCTATGGTTCTTTTAGGTACACCTATGTCACACCGTCATCGTTATGAAAGCTTGCTTTTAGCCTCTTAGAAGCTATGAACAATTAACCAATTGCAACTCAAACATTACACCCCAAGCTTCAACAAACGATGTCATCCGCTTTTGATATATAGCAACATCATTTTAGACTCTTACTTAATGTCTTACTTGATCAAAGCCACTTTTACTAACAAAATCAAAGCCACTCAAACATAATTACCCACTCGCAACTCAAACATATCACCGTCAAATTCAGCAAACAACGTTATCCGCTTCTTATATATAATAACATCGTTTACAACTCTTCCTTACTTCCCTACTTAATCAAAGCCACTCTCACCAACAAATTCAAAACATCCTAACTACCACTTATGTAACTTTACATTTAACCGATACATAACATCTACTAATTATAACATATTAATCCATATCCTTAACGGATACAAATTCACAAATAAACAACAAAATCAGAACATCTTTTTTAATATCCGTAATGAATACAAATTCAAAAATAAACAGCAAAATCACAAAATCCTAATAAGTATATGAAACTTAACTTATAACAACCACATAACATCGTTATGAGCAACATCAGGATTAGTTATAAAGGTACACTATGTCATGTTATTGCTAACATTAATCTGATTTGGGGGTATGGTTACAGTATGTTTAAAGTAGCATGACACAGTAACCCTCATTGTTACACCATCCACGATTGCTTTTCACCTCAAATTTCAACTTCTGTGACAAATATTACGATCAACCCCTTTAAACATGAGTAACCAAAAACTGCAGCAACCAAACATCCCTTGAATTAGCATTATACAAACACCATTTAGATAGCAGTAACAATAAACAACATAAGCCAAACACCCGTTTAAGCAACCTTTAAACATCAGCAAACAAACACCCCTTCACACATTAGTAGCCAAACATTTTCTTATACAACATTAGGCATTAAAATTAGCAACCAAACACCCTTTTAGACAAAAATTTACGGCACCTAAAAGTGTTTAAATATATACCTGCAATTGCCTTAGTTTGTGCAGAAATGGCGTGCATAGTGGTTCCAGCTTCTCGCTCCTCAAGAGTCTCCCAAACACAAAGCAATCACCTTCAAACCAACAGTGTGAGTATTAATGTGCGATTATTTGTCAAAATGATAAATGTGTAAGCATTTGTTTTTATCAGTTCAAACCAATAGTGTGAGTATTAAGTTTCCTCGGCTCAATTAGCAAACACACTAATACTTTTGAGCTGCAAATGAATAAAAAAATATTGTCACATAATCTAACAACACTACAAAGACAAAAAAAATAATAATAATAACAACACAAAAAAAAAAAAAAAAAAAAAAAAAAAAAAAAAAAAAAAAAAAAATACCTAGGATAGCTGATGCCACAAAAATCACCAACAAAAATACTATTTCTTGATTCCAAAAACCTTATTAGATATCACATAAATTTCCGGAAAAGTAAACCTCAATTAACCACAAAGTTAATAACAATATTTTTTTTTCCGAAACGCACAAACTTAATAATACTGATAGAAGAAAAGTACATACGAATACCTTAATAGATGAATTTCATCATACAACTATTCCCAATGATGATGTCCATGTAATCTATCTGCGTCACCTTTATTTGCTCTAACCCTTGAATGATCAAATAAGCCCTTTGACCAAATATTGGTGACAAATGAAGACGCTATAATAATTTGAGCTTACCTCTACTTAATACCTCTATATAACTTCTAGCACGTGTAGTGTATAAAACCATTTTTGTTTACTACATTACGTTACACCTCTAATCAAATGAAACACACAAACTTACTCTACTTAATACCTCTAAATAACTTGCAGCAAGTATATTGTTACTCTATAAATATAATTTGTGCGCTAAGATATTTAAAATGTTTACTGATCACACATACATTTGGGGTAACTTCTAATATGCTTGCCGTCGGCCTATCTGACGTGTTTTCATTTGATTAAAACATTTAATTTTACTCTTATGCTGCCCATCAGATGTATTGATTTAAAAACAAATTTTGAAACAAAAAGTATTCTAATGGACCTGGTCATAAGAAAACTATTGAAGATTTTTTTTTTTTCAACAGCTATAACTATTGAAGGTAACATGTCCAGTTCCAAAATCTTGGCATACTTACGGTCAAGCATATTCAATATCGGGCCGTCAAAGATTTATGGTCATCTTTTCCAACATCCTCCAACTTTTGCACTTCTGTAAATCACAAATGATTGAGATTAGCTACATGATGACATAACATTGAGTTTAAGCTATCTGCAGAAATTAGCAAATTAAACTTACAAATTCACATCTCTAACAGAAATAGCTAGAAAGTGATTGTGTCAAACTGTCAACCTGAAAATGACCCCACCTCGTAAATACATACCCCCTGAACACTCAATCGTAATGACTTATAACTTTTATCACTGAAAGAAACATATAACTATTGAAGGGGTTTTTTTTTTTTTTTTTTTTTTTTTTTTCAACAGCTAGAACTATTGAAGGTAACATGTCCAGTTCCAAAATCTTGGCATACTTACGGTCAAGCATATTCAATATCGGGCCGTCAAAGATTTATGGGACATCTTTTCCAACATCCTCCAACTTTTGCACTTCTTCAAATCACAAATTATTGAGATTAGCTACATGATGACATAACATTGAGTTTAAGCTATCTGCAGAAATCAGCAAATTAAACTTACAAATTCACATCTCTAACAGAAATAGCAATTGAAGTGATAACTATCAGTATAAATGCTATACCTGCTGCAGCCTATAAATGGTATACCTGCAGCAGGCTAAGCCAAACACAACTTAGTGTTGCTGTACGCTAATTCGAACACACTTTATTTCTGCAGTTGTCTGATCCAAACACTCCTCACTTGTATGATGACCTACCTAATATATATACATTTCAGCCAGCTCCAAATAGATCATGTTACTTCCGTAACATGATCTAATCCAAACACACATCTGTCATAATTTGGTCCAAAGATACCTTATTCTTAATTTCTATTGTAGCCTAATCCAAACACACCTTATCCTGATTTTTTTACTGGCCTGATCCTAACATATCTTAAGTCCACATGTTGGTCACTAATATCTCAAACACACACACGATATGAAAGCTAAGATTCGATCTACTACTATATATTAAGCTACGAAAAGGAAATAAGTAAATAAGCTAATAAGCAATACGAGAAGAAGAAGAGAATAAGAGAAAATGGAAGGCTTTCAATAATCGAATGTTACAAGGACAAAGCTTACGCAAGATGCATGAAAAACCAACACAAAATATGATGCCCCATGCCTTCTATTTATAGGCTTTGGGATAGGGCAACATTTACATGATATCTTCTAGAAAGAAAAATGAGAGGAGGGCCGGCCCATGGACTTCTTATGGACCGGTCCTTAAATGCTAACTTAAAGTCCATATCGTGCAACATTCTTAAATGAACAAGACTTGTATAATTAACAAAAACATGTTCCTAACAATCTCCCCCTAAGTCTTGATCATCAATGTTGCTTGACATCTTCTTTGCTTCTTAGGCTTCCGACGTCTTTATAATCTTTGTTTCTTTGCTCTTGTATAATGATGATATGATGTTGTCTCGATCTGCCAATCTCCAACGTCTTCTCGTCTTCTCCATCATGCTCATATATCTTTGGCTTGTTTTCTGCAACATGTTCTTACTTTTCAATCTTAAAACTTGAGAAAGGTTGAAGTGCTTGAACTTTTGACTTTACTGTATCATATGTTGAACTTTTGATGCTACTGAGTCTTTGAGAGAACATTTCTTCAAGATATGAACATGATGGAGTCTTGATGGTCGAACTCCAGCTCCTCAGCAGCAGCAGCAGCAACAGCAGCAACATCAGCACGAACCAACCGGTACTTACAGGCTCAGACTTGAGATCATCAACAGCATAGTGTGAAGACTTTCTCAAATCCTAACCCAGACCGTTCTGAACCGGATTCCCCCGAAAGGGATAGCACGGACACACCGAAGTGTACCCACGATTCAGTGAGTCGCTGGAGATCACCCCACGACTATAGACCGTTTGGAGCAAACACTAAGCGTAACCCACAAGGAGTTACCGAAGTGACCTGCTGTCAGAGTTGTTTGATGTTGTTCTGGCAGGATTTCCATTCAATCATTGATAATCACAAATTGTGACTTCTCTCATGAATGTTCTAGGCAGATTGCTAAGATCTGCGAAGGACACTTTCCTAAGTTACAACTGATGCCCATGATGTAGAACACCAGAGTAATTCTAAGTGTACCTAAGAGATCTTTTATGAATCTCATGGCTCTAGACTCAATTAGTGCACATTTGTTTGGTCGTCGGAGGCGTGGAGCAGATTGCCTCCTTTTCAATATCAACACTCTCGTAATGAAAGGTCGATAGATTATGAAGGGTTCTCCGTGTGAATGAAACAAATGTCTTTAGAGAGACACTTGAGTGGCTTAGAAGGTTTATTAGTGCGTCACTGGGTCCATGACGTCTTTAGTCTTCAATACCGGTGATGCTCATCAACCAGTAGATTATGAATTGAACCCGGTGTCTGCCCTAAGGTTGAACAAATGGAGGGCTATTTCTTTTCACCCTTTTCTTTGCTTTTCTTTTTAATTCTTCAACCCCTTCTTTCTCCGTTCATTCATTTTCTCCTTTTTATATCATACCTAGGACTTTCTAGTTCTAAACTATTGGTATTGTCCTTGGGTAGATCCCTCCGGCTCTGGCGGATCATAGGACGGTTTTTCCCTATCCTTAGTCACCTTATAACTCCATGACTATCCTAATGATGACATAAAACCAAAACCATTGAAAATCTCTCAAAGTGTCGATAATTTGTAAAGACATTTTGTTGACACTTTGAGGTTTTGATGATTTTCAGAAAGATTCCCCCTTAACATGTGCGCATAAGTAATAAATTTGAAATTTGCACATGCCGGAAAGAGTTGGCACTTTTGAATTGATTGACTTTCAATGAACCTGATCGTTGCGAGACACGCTTACATCACCAGTTAAACTGGCTTGAAATTATTACCCGTCCAGATCAGATTCAAAGATTATCGCTCGAAATCGGTACATTCTACTCAGACACGTCCTTTGCGAGACACGCTTACATCACCAGATAAACTGGCTTGAAATTATTACCCATCCGGGACATGTCCTTTCGACTACTGACTTTTTCCTATCGTCAATTCGAGGGTCAATTCTGAGTTTGAGCACAAGAGATTCCAGCAAAGAGACACCATATTTTAATCATCTTTTACTTCCCCCCCCCCCCCTCAAAAATAGCATACTCATGATGTTTTTGGAAAACGTTTATGATTAAAATATGCTGTTTTTGAGTTTTAGGGAAGAATTTCAAGAGCATTTATATTTCTTTGAACAAAGATTATATTTTTCAAATACTCCCCCTTAACAAGGGAATACTTGTCCTTATGAGCAGAATGTTTGAAAAAACTTTTAGAAAACATTCTGATTTTAATTCTGCTCATAAGTAAGAAGCTTTCGCTCCTTTTTCAGGATTGAGGCACTGAAGCGTACCTCAGGGTCCTTCCTTTGGGGTCCGGGTTGTACACTGTTATGTGTGCACAAGCCGTTGTCATATCACAGTCATATATAAGTAAGAATTATGAATGAATAATGAATATTGAAATCAAATTCTTACAATTAACCGCCTTTGCCAAAAATGGTGAATTGTGGATCTATCCTCTGAAATAATCTGATGGCAAATGGAGGACGACCACCAACATATGTTTCCAACCTCCTCATCTGATCCCTTCGATAGAGCCTTTCTTCGATTGACCAGATAAAATTCTTGACTTGCCTAAGCTGATGATGATTCCATTTCTTGTGCTTCTTCAATACTTGATCCTGAACTCGTGTAACTAACCCATCTCGAACATTCTTCAGAGTATCATCACAGAACTTGTGAATCTCTTTATGTGGCATGAAACGGTTTGTGTTTGTAGCACTTCTGTAGACGAAACCGAAGACAGGGTCGTTCTTGAGTAAGTACTGAGGCTCTCTGTTGTCAGTAAGAGTAAACATGGGTTCCTCAAGATTCAACTTCTTCTGATAGCTTTCAACTCCAAGCTGAAGATCCTCAACACGTTCTTTGATAACCGTTCTTCTGATGAAGTGACAGATAGCCGTGCTAAATGCATACAGAAGAGTAGGATTAAGATGATTCAGCTTCCCTTGTACTTTCATCAAATACAAATCTTCAATGTCATTGAGATTGAGTGCGGGAAAATCTGCTTCATTGAACGTGTAAAGTAGATCATCTTGTCTGTGAACAGTGATCTCCGAAATGAAAGTGTAGCCAAGCTTTTTGTGATCCCTTGGCATCAAGCACCGCCTTGATACGAAGATCACTGAACACCTTTTCACGAGATGCCATGAGGCCAAGCTTGTACTTGTACCACGACTTACGTTTGTCAAACCAGTGGTGAATTCCAAGTTTAGCGTCATGATCATATTTTGCAATTTTGTTGATGAAGAGTTTACGGTGTCTAGCTTCTTCCTCAATGGCAGGATTGATGTAGTTCGCAGCAGGAGTGAATGTGATTGAGGTAGCATATTTGACTTTACTAGAAGCCCCATGTACAAGTAGTTCCAGATCTTGATTGAAGAAGAATTCGAATGGGATTTCTGACGTTCCATGGTATGGTCGGATCACAGGAAGTGGTTTTGTCCAGTCAGTGATGTATGGACGTTTCTTACTGTCAAGACCACCTTCCCTGAATACATCTGGATTTGTCCAATCGAAGTCTTTGGATAGTGCCCGAGCAATGTTCTCTAGATGATATTCCAACTCAGCAGCACTTGCAGATTTATCTTTTAAAAGAATGAACGCATCATTTTTTATTCTGCGAAGCTCTCTTTTTGTCATCTTCTTAATGTTGAATGCATGTTTGACTTTCTGAGTGTATTCAAACGTGCTATCTTCTATTTTGGAAGCTTCATCGTTGTTGATCTGAGCCTTTGCAAGATGGTCGAACCAGTCATTTCCTTGTAAATCTTCATCAGTATCCAACTGATATGTGTCTAAATACACATATATTTAGTATTGATTAAACCCACAAAACGACCAAAAACACACAAATGACTCACAAAATGGTACAAATATCATGAAAATGTGTTTTTATGTGATTCAGGTACAAAAGATTGAAAAACAAGTGAAAAACACACAAAGTTTACACAATTGTCATTTTCAGTCCCTGAAGTTTCATAATTTGGCAAAACTAGTCCCTGAAAGTTTAAAATGGAAGAAAAGTCAACTTTAGTCCTTGGATAATCAAACTTGTTCACAAATAATCCCTGGATAAAAGTTTACACAAAATGGCAACTTTTACCCCTCAAGTATCAAAATTGGCAAAATTAGTCCCTGGGTATTTAAAACTTGGAATTTAACATAAAATACCCTTGTACTATTCATAACTTACAATTTGGAACCTTTTGATAACTTTTGGAAAAATTACAATTTCACCCCTCAAACTTTGGAAAATTACATAAAAGGTCCTCGGGTGTTTTAAATTGTAATAAATGCAAAATAGGTCCTTTGGTTTATCTAACTTGGCATAATTGGTCCTTGTCATAACTTTGGAATTGTAACAGGTTTAATCCCTCAAGAATTCAGAAATGACAACAATGGTCCCTATGTTTATCTAAAACCAAATCCGGATCAAACATTACCCATTAAATCCAAATCCTTAAATCCAATACCCAACCTACCTAAACAACCCAACCCAGTTATATACCCCAAGCCCACAAGCCCAATCCGTTAACCAACCCGACCCACCCTTTTTATTTAAACCCAGGGTCAAACAAAAGTTTGACCCGTCTTCTTCTTCCCCTTTTTCCCTCCAACACCACTGAGTCACAAACCAGTGGTGGTTTTCAACCACTTGACCACCACCTGTCTTCCCCAGCTGTCTATCAACTCGCCACCACTTCACACAAGTTCCAAGATGCATTAATTGCTCAGAAAACGGCTACAAGCAACCTTATGACCTTTTGGCGCCAAAAAGTAAAATTGATGGTTTGGATTACTTTGACCAATCCAATGGTTTAGGAGTGGTGGGATATTTTCAAGACTCAAGTAGGAACTCAAAATGTTATAAAAGAGAAGAGAAGGAAGAAGGATAGAGTACCTTGGGCTAGCCTTGGTCACGTAGTGATAATTTTAAGAACTTTCTTTTAAATTAAATGTAATTTACAGTTTTAAAGTAGTATTACTCCTTAAATTAGTGTAATGAAACCTTAATTTCAGTTTAATTTCAAGTATCATTTCAGTTTCAAGTTTTTCATTAAATTGCCTTTAATTTTCAAGTCACCTTAATTTCATGTTATTTAGTTGTTTTATGGACTTCTTTAAGCTCACTTAGGCTCCTGACAAAGCTTTAAAGCTTTTAGAAACTTTAAAACATACCTTAGTTCTTAAAATTCAGAAAATACCAAAAATCAAGAAAAAGTCAATAAAAGTCAACCTGTGATCCAATAAGGAGTTCTGGGGGAGTAGAAGCTAATCTGGATGGCTTTTCTGGTTTCTAGCTTGTTGACAACAAGCTAGGAGTGGTTTCTGATCCTTGGTTCTCAGTTTCAAGCAGGATTTCAGTTGTAAGCCTTCATTTTTATCCATTTTTGCTTTTTACTGTTTTAATGCTTTATGTGCTTTGATTTTCATGTTTTTGTGTTTATTTGCTGTTTGTTAGTCATGTTATAGTTTAATATTAGGTTTGTATGTTTTGGATATGACTGTGGTTAGATTTGGTATTTTGACTGTCACTAGGCTATGTTTTTGACATTCCTAGGCATGAACCTGTGTGACTACTTGTTTGTGTTTAAAAGGTCCAAATTGACACCTTGGTTCCTCTGGATTTGATGCAATAGGCTTATACTATCATATGCTATGAAAACCTCAGTTTTGTCCATTTTAGGAAATGTTTGGATCATTTGGTTATTCTGTGTTATAGGCTGTATAAAGCCTTGTTCTTGTTTGATGTAGACTTGTTATGTCCTAAATAACTCAGTTAATCCTTAACCAAAGAGTGTAGCATGGTAGATAGTCAACTTGACACTTGACTGTCTCATTATGAGCATTTTGAGGTTGTTTGATCCTAGAATCCTGCATATGTGTTTAAATGTTATGTATCTTTGTTTCTTTCATGTTCTTATAGCTTATTATAACATAATCAGTCATTAGATTAGGTTTAAAATTCATATTAGTCAACTTTTGAGTTCTTAGTTAAAAGTCAAATTTCAAATTTTCTGTTTTAGAATAAACTTATGATTTTCATTGTAGCTTTGTTTTTAAGTTTTAGTTTAAATGCTTTTAGGTTTTTAAAGTTCTGTTGCATATCTTTATTAGAGTATTTTTGATTAATTTTGTTTTACATGTTTAAGTGCTTTTTCTTGTGCTTATTTATACCGCTTTTTGCCCTGCACTACTGCATAGGCAGTCATAAGGCATAAGCCTTATGTATTGACCTAGGCTTGTGGACTTGGCTTAATTATGTTTCCTTTGTAGCTTATATGTTATATGTATTCTTGTTTTTCATTGTTTAGCTTAATTAGGTAGCTTATTCCTCACCTTATTTTTGTCCCATCCCAAACTCCCTAACTGAAGCAATCAGTTAGGTTGAGTTTTGTTACTAAAGTCATAAATAGACTCCCCACTAAGGTTGAGCTTGTGGATTTTGGTTTCTTTTGAAGCCAATCTAACCACACTCAATGGCTAAGTGAGGTTGAGCATTTATGAGATCATTTGATAAGTCAAAATGAGCTTGTGGTTTGCCCATTCTCAACAGTTCAAACCCTTGAACTTACACCATTACCCATAAGCTCTTAAAAGCTCATTAGTGGTCATAAGCTTGAGTGAATTAGTTCCCTGAGGAGCTTATCCACCTAAGTATAAGACCCAGCCCTTAAATTCCATGTTGTAGCCCATTCACTAGGGCTGCAACAAGCTTGACTTATCCCACCTTTTCTGAGTCTACCAATAAACTCAGAAAACTAGCATTTTCATAAGCCAATAAAAAGCTCATCCATGGGACCCAGCTGGTGATTCTTGTTTCTTTTAGGAGCTTATCAACTAGTCTACAAGTCCCAGTGTTTAATTTCCATGCCCTAGCTTATTTGCTAAGGCTGCTAAGAGCTTTTTGATTGTCCCATATCATCAGTGTATACTGATGGATCAAGGGAAATAAGCTATTTTCAAAAGCCCCTAACAAGCTCATTTGTGAACCAAAATGATTGAGCTTGGGCTTTTTGGAAAGCTAACCAGGCCAACTTGCAACTCCAACTTTCATTTTTCCATTTTGAGCTTAACCCGTCAGCTAGAATGGCATTTCAAATAAGTTGCAGCCCTTGGTTTGGACTGTGTGGAATTGGTAAGTGCTTATTTGCTTATTACTAGCTTATAGGTAAATGCCAGTCCACAAGCTTGTTCATATCTGTTCATAATACTTGTACAAACCTTATTTTACTTTTTGTTTCCTGTGTAAAGCTTTTTCAAGCTTATTTCAAGCTTTGAGTCCACTGTGAGCCTAATAGCTCAACTGAATGACTCATAAGCTCTTGAAACTGCTTATTTCTTAGTTTTTAGAATTTCATTCTCCTTAATCCTTTGTTTAAACTATATAGCTTATTTCAAGCTTATTCAAAGCTTGAGTTCTAACAGTTAAGCTTTAAGCTTGACTGTCTGGACTCATAAGCTCTTGATTTGCTTATTTCTTAGTTTGTAAACTTTTGTCTTATTTAAACTTGTTTAATATTAGTATTATAATAGATCCAGAAAAAGAAAAAACCAAAAAGAACCACTAAGTGATAGCTTCTATTTAGAAGCTTAATTTTTGGCTTATAAGTAACTGTTAAGCTAATAAGCTCTTACAGAGCTTATTGCTAAGTTTAAAAAAATCCATCTTTATAAAAATTGCTTATAATTAGCTGTTTTTAAGTTTTGTAAAAAGAAAAATCAAAAAATAAAATAATTGCAAAAATGTGGGGTGTGGGATTCGAACCTGAGACCTCTTGGCTAGTATAACATGCTTAGTCCACACCCCCTTCCAACTGCTCTGGGGCACCAGTTCCGTTGGAGTTTACATACAATAGATACTTATAGTAGTAATAGCTTTGATAGCTTATTTAAGCTGTTTGGCTTATTTCAGCTTATCAGAATAAGCTGTTATCTCCTTTCTAATTTTCTTAGCTCAGTAGTATTGTAAAGTAATTAAATAAAAATTTTCAGATTTTTTAGAATACGTTTAGTATTTATTTTGTATTTTTATTTGTAAAATAGTAATTAAATCATAGTAAATTAAATAATTGTCTAAAAAATATAAATCTTTTTTCTAAAATTTTCTTTTGTTAAATAGAAACCTGTAAAAAATATAATTGTACCCATAGTGTCTATATTTCATAAAATTTACGTTTTAACTTGCGCACTTACGTTAGTTTTAATTAATTCGCACGTTTTTAGTTTTTCTTTGACATTTTTTTTTAGATAGAACTTACGTTTTAGGTTTTTAGATTTTCTTATTGTTATAATAATAACTTTGTAAATATAGTTATTTATTTTATTTTCTTTTAATTTGCATTTAAGCCGTTAAGGCATGCAAATTCCCTCTTTGGGAATGTTTGTTTTATTCGTTTTGTACGTTTACGTTTATTGAAACCTAAACGTACGTTTGTAAATCCTTTTACATTTTAGGGTTTCTGATTGCACGTTTCACAACGATATAGCTGTGACAGAGCTATGACTATTCACATTCCTAGTGTTAGTCAGTCAGATTCCTGTTTTTGTATATTCCATATCATTTCAACACGCACATTCGTTATATTACATTTTACACACCTCGTTGGGACATAATGACCCGGGGATATAATTCTGTACTCCCATGGATTTAAATTGCATTTGGTCCTAGATTAGTTTGACTTTTATGGTTGACCATTCACAAGTGGTTGGCTGATATAAAGATGACTGTCTAGGACCAACCAAATTTTGGCGCCGCTGCCGGGGAGGTGTGGTGCGTATAACGTATTTGTGTTTTGTGAAATTTCTATCCTTTGTATATATACTATATATAATATCATATTTCAATTCCAAAAACAATATAAAACACAAAAATATTTTCTTTTCCTTTGTATATATATATAAAAGATAAAAATCCAAAAATATTCTCCTTCCCTATATATTCATAATTCTGTGAGTGGACCCCACTCCAATTTCTCACCCAATCATTTCCCCATGAACCAGTTAATTCGGGTCGAGTCAAGCTAGCGACTCGGTTATCAAAAACAGTAGCTTCCTCATGAACAATTTTAATTCGAGGTCGAGTCAAGCTAGCGACTCGGTAATCAAAAACAGTAGCACCATATGGGTTTTCACCCATGTTCCACCTAAGTGTGGGGGAGATGCCCCACATGTTGTATATAGATCTAAAAAAAAAAATAATAAATGAAAATTGTATATATTAAAAAAGAGAATAATTGTTGTGTTTCCCCGCTTGGCTTATAAATGTTATCTTTTTACGTTCAAGGATTCGTCATAATAGCCGGGACTTTGAATATTGAGGACAATATTCAGTTCAAGTGTGGGGGGGGGGGGGGAGGAAATTCTGGCGAATTTCATCAAAAATGTTCCATTTTAGTCCCTTTTTCCCCACAAATGGCCAAATTTAAAAAAAAAAATTTAGTGGAAGTACTATGTACTAAACACAACAAATGGTAATCAGTCCACCATGTCTAACCCACATAAGGATTGGCTAATCCGAGAGCAAACGGCTCTTGGTAAAGATATCTCAAATCCGTTTATGGCTTGCAATTTGCCAAAAATTGGCATGGTATTCGACTCACCATATCTTTATAAGTGAAGAGTTGGCTAGCCCGCAAGATTATGGCTTGTGGTAAAGGCATAGGAAAAACCATAATTGGTAATCAGCTCACCAAAGATAATAGTAATAATTTATCTAAGAGTTGGCTAGTCCAGAAGCAAACGGCTTTCGGTAAAGACGAATCAAATCCATTTACAGCTAATGATTTGCTCAAAATCATTTGGTTACAGTGTACCAAAGTTCTTACTTGAACTGAAACATTTGGCTACTCCAGAAGTGATGGCTTTTGGTAAAGAGATAAAATCCATTAAATTTTCATAAAAGATTGCTAGGGACTAGCAATAGTTTATGTGTGGGGGATTTGATATGTGTCTAAATACACATATATTTAGTATTGATTAAACCCACAAAACGACCAAAAACACACAAATGACTCACAAAATGGTACAAATATCATGAAAATGTGTTTTTATGTGATTCAGGTACAAAAGATTGAAAAACAAGTGAAAAACACACAAAGTTTACACAATTGTCATTTTCAGTCCCAGAAGTTTCATAATTTGGCAAAACTAGTCCCTGAAAGTTTAAAATGGAAGAAAAGTCAACTTTAGTCCTTGGATAATCAAACTTGTTCACAAATAATCCCTGGATAAAAGTTTACACAAAATGGCAACTTTTACCCCTCAAGTATCAAAATTGGCAAAATTAGTCCCTGGGTATTTAAAACTTGGAATTTAACATAAAATACCCTTGTACTATTCATAACTTACAATTTGGAACCTTTTGATAACTTTTGAAAAAATTACAATTTCACCCCTCAAACTTTGGAAAATTACATAAAAGGTCCTCGGGGTGTTTAAATTGTAATAAATGCAAAATAGGTCCTTTGGTTTATCTAACTTGGCATAATTGGTCCTTGTCATAACTTTGGAATTGTAACAGGTTTAATCCCTCAAGAATTCAGAAATGACAACAATGGTCCCTATGTTTTATCTAAAACCAAATCCGGATCAAACATTACCCATTAAATCCAAATCCTTAAATCCAATACCCAACCTACCTAAACAACCCAACCCAGTTATATACCCCAAGCCCACAAGCCCAATCCGTTAACCAACCCGACCCACCCTTTTTATTTAAACCCAGGGTCAAACAAAAGTTTGACCCGTCTTCTTCTTCCCCTTTTTCCCTCCAACACCACTGAGTCACAAACCAGTGGTGGTTTTCAACCACTTGACCACCACCTGTCTTCCCCAGCTGTCTATCAACTCGCCACCACTTCACACAAGTTCCAAGATGCATTAATTGCTCAGAAAACGGCTACAAGCAACCTTATGACCTTTTGGCGCCAAAAAGTAAAATTGATGGTTTGGATTACTTTGACCAATCCAATGGTTTAGGAGTGGTGGGATATTTTCAAGACTCAAGTAGGAACTCAAAATGTTATAAAAGAGAAGAGAAGGAAGAAGGATAGAGTACCTTGGGCTAGCCTTGGTCACGTAGTGATAATTTTAAGAGCTTTCTTTTAAATTAAATGTAATTTACAGTTTTAAAGTAGTATTACTCCTTAAATTAGTGTAATGAAACCTTAATTTCAGTTTAATTTCAAGTATCATTTCAGTTTCAAGTTTTTCATTAAATTGCCTTTAATTTTCAAGTCACCTTAATTTCATGTTATGTAGTTGTTTTATGGACTTCTTTAAGCTCACTTAGGCTCCTGACAAAGCTTTAAAGCTTTTAGAAACTTTAAAACATACCTTAGTTCTTAAAATTCAGAAAATACCAAAAATCAAGAAAAAGTCAATAAAAGTCAACCTGTGATCCAATAAGGAGTTCTGGGGGAGTAGAAGCTAATCTGGATGGCTTTTCTGGTTTCTAGCTTGTTGACAACAAGCTAGGAGTGGTTTCTGATCCTTGGTTCTCAGTTTCAAGCAGGATTTCAGTTGTAAGCCTTCATTTTTATCCATTTTTGCTTTTTACTGTTTTAATGCTTTATGTGCTTTGATTTTCATGTTTTTGTGTTTATTTGCTGTTTGTTAGTCATGTTATAGTTTAATATTAGGTTTGTATGTTTTGGATATGACTGTGGTTAGATTTGGTATTTTGACTGTCACTAGGCTATGTTTTTGACATTCCTAGGCATGAACCTGTGTGACTACTTGTTTGTGTTTAAAAAGGTCCAAATTGACACCTTGGTTCCTCTGGATTTGATGCAATAGGCTTATACTATCATATGCTATGAAAACCTCAGTTTTGTCCATTTTAGGAAATGTTTGGATCATTTGGTTATTCTGTGTTATAGGCTGTATAAAGCCTTGTTCTTATTTGATGTAGACTTGTTATGTCCTAAATGACTCAGTTAATCCTTAACCAAAGAGTGTAGCATGGTAGATAGTCAACTTGACACTTGACTGTCTCATTATGAGCATTTTGAGGTTGTCTGATCCTAGAATCCTGCATATGTGTTTAAATGTTATGTATCTTTGTTTCTTTCATGTTCTTATAGCTTATTATAACATAATCAGTCATTAGATTAGGTTTAAAATTCATATTAGTCAACTTTTGAGTTCTTAGTTAAAAGTCAAATTTCAAATTTTCTGTTTTAGAATAAACTTATGATTTTCATTGTAGCTTTGTTTTTAAGTTTTAGTTTAAATGCTTTTAGGTTTTTAAAGTTCTGTTGCATATCTTTATTAGAGTATTTTTGATTAATTTTGTTTTACATGTTTAAGTGCTTTTTCTTGTGCTTATTTATACCCCTTTTTGCCCTGCACCACTGCATAGGCAGTCATAAGGCATAAGCCTTATGTATTGACCTAGGCTTGTGGACTTGGCTTAATTATGTTTCCTTTGTAGCTTATATGTTATATGTATTCTTGTTTTTCATTGTTTAGCTTAATTAGGTAGCTTATTCCTCACCTTATTTTTGTCCCATCCCAAACTCCCTAACTGAAGCAATCAGTTAGGTTGAGTTTTGTTACTAAAGTCATAAACAGACTCCCCACTAAGGTTGAGCTTGTGGATTTTGGTTTCTTTTGAAGCCAATCTAACCACACTCAATGGCTAAGTGAGGTTGAGCATTTATGAGATCATTTGATAAGTCAAAATGAGCTTGTGGTTTGCCCATTCTCAACAGTTCAAACCCTTGAACTTACACCATTACCCATAAGCTCTTAAAAGCTCATTAGTGGTCATAAGCTTGAGTGAATTAGTTCCCTGAGGAGCTTATCCACCTAAGTATAAGACCCAGCCCTTAAATTCCATGTTGTAGCCCATTCACTAGGGCTGCAACAAGCTTGACTTATCCCACCTTTTCTGAGTCTACCAATAAACTCAGAAAACTAGCATTTTCATAAGCCAATAAAAAGCTCATCCATGGGACCCAGCTGGTGATTCTTGTTTCTTTTAGGAGCTTATCAACTAGTCTACAAGTCCCAGTGTTTAATTTCCATGCCCTAGCTTATTTGCTAGGGCTGCTAAGAGCTTTTTGATTGTCCCATATCATCAGTGTATACTGATGGATCAAGGGAAATAAGCTATTTTCAAAAGCCCCTAACAAGCTCATTTGTGAACCAAAATGATTGAGCTTGGGCTTTTTGGAAAGCTAACCAGGCCAACTTGCAACTCCAACTTTCATTTTTCCATTTTGAGCTTAACCCGTCAGCTAGAATGGCATTTCAAATAAGTTGCAGCCCTTGGTTTGGACTGTGTGGAATTGGTAAGTGCTTATTTGCTTATTACTAGCTTATAGGTAAATGCCAGTCCACAAGCTTGTTCATATCTGTTCATAATACTTGTACAAACCTTATTTTACTTTTTGTTTCCTGTGTAAAGCTTTTTCAAGCTTATTTCAAGCTTTGAGTCCACTGTGAGCCTAATAGCTCAACTGAATGACTCATAAGCTCTTGAAACTGCTTATTTCTTAGTTTTTAGAATTTCATTCTCTTTAAACATGTATAATATTAGTATTTACATCCTATTTCATCCTTTGTTCAAACTATATAGCTTATTTCAAGCTTATTCAAAGCTTGAGTTCTAACAGTTAAGCTTTAAGCTTGACTGTCTAGACTCATAAGCTCTTGATTTGCTTATTTCTTAGTTTGTAAACTTTTGTCTTCTTTAAACTTGTTTAATATTAGTATTAGAATAGATCCAGAAAAAGAAAAAAACCAAAAAGAACCACTTTTTCCAATAAGTGATAGCTTCTATTTAGAAGCTTAATTTTTGGCTTATAAGTAACTGTTAAGCTAATAAGCTCTTACAGAGCTTATTGCTAAGTTTAAAAAAATCCATCTTTATAAAAGTTGCTTATAATTAGCTGTTTTTAAGTTTTGTAAAAAGAAAAATCAAAAAATAAAATAATTGCAAAAATGTGGGGTGTGGGATTCGAACCTGAGACCTCTTGGCTAGTATAACATGCTTAGTCCACACCCCCTTCCAACTGCTCTGGGGCACCAGTTCCGTTGGAGTTTACATACAATAGATACTTATAGTAGTAATAGCTTAGATAGCTTATTTAAGCTGTTTGGCTTATTTCAGCTTATCAGAATAAGCTGTTATCTCCTTTCTAATTTTCTTAGCTCAGTAGTATTGTAAAGTAATTAAATAAAAATTTTCAGATTTTTTAGAATACGTTTAGTATTTATTTTGTATTTTTATTTGTAAAATAGTAATTAAATCATAGTAAATTAAATAATTGTCTAAAAAATAATAAATCTTTTTCTAAAATTTTCTTTTGTTAAATAGAACCTGTAAAAAATATAATTGTACCCATAGTGTCTATATTTCATAAAATTTACGTTTTAACTTGCGCACTTACGTTAGTTTTAATTAATTCGCACGTTTTTAGTTTTCTTTGACATTTTTTTTAGATAGAACTTACGTTTTAGGTTTTTAGATTTTCTTATTGTTATAATAATAACTTTGTAAATATAGTTATTTATTTTATTTTCTTTTAATTTGCATTTAAGCCGTTAAGGCATGCAAATTCCCTCTTTGGGAATGTTTGTTTTATTCGTTTTGTACGTTTACGTTTATTGAAACCTAAACGTACGTTTGTAAATCCTTTTACATTTTAGGGTTTCTGATTGCACGTTTCTTAACGATATAGCTGTGACAGAGCTATGACTATTCACATTCCTAGTGTTAGTCAGTCAGATTCCTGTTTTTGTATATTCCATATCATTTCAACACGCACATTCGTTATATTACATTTTACACACCTCGTTGGGACATAATGACCCGGGGATATAATTCTGTACTCCCATGGATTTAAATTGCATTTGGTCCTAGATTAGTTTGACTTTTATGGTTGACCATTCACAAGTGGTTGGCTGATATAAAGATGACTGTTCGGGACCAATCACCAACCATGTTACCACAGCTGGTTCTTCAGAAGGTTTCTTACTGCTGGAAGGTTTAGACTTTGCTGGTATTGGAGGTGGTTGAGGTGGATCATCTTGAGGTTGAAACTCAATGTCTTCATTTATGAAATGTTCAAAGTGATGCTCGGTTTCCTTAGGACCAGATTCTTGATGTTTTGGAGGTGGTGAAGAAGATTTCTTGTTCTGTTGGTTCCTGAATGTGAATACCAGATCCACTCCCAGTCTTTTGTTTCTTCTGTGTGGGATTTGGATCTTGGTCCTCATTGTCGTCATCACGAATTCTTTTACCCTTATCAGCAGCAATTTGCAAGAAACCTTCTCAATGTGTGCTTCAATAGACTTCATGAGACTAATATCTTCAGGAGAAGGTGATGTCATAGCTTGGAATCTGTTGAGAAGTTCAAGTTTGAGTTCTTCAGTGATGAAGTCTTTGAGTTGCTTGAAGCCAGAATTGGAGATGATTGCTTCTTTGACCTTGACATCAAGTTGAGTATTGACATGCTCGTTAATATTTTTCTGAAGATCAGCAGTGAAGCGTTTGACATAATGTCTTGTCTTACTTTTGATATTATCTTCTATATCAAAAGTAAGAAACTCATCCATATTCTGCTTTGTTTCCTGCATCTCCTTGACTTTATCAGACAGATCCTTGATAAGGTTTTTCATCTCTGTCATTTGTTCTTGCAACTTGCTCTTTTTTCTTGCTTGAGCAAGTTTGGCTGCTTTCTTTATTTTCCTGGATATGGGTGAGAGGACTTCAACTCTTGTGACTTTGGCGATTTTACTGACATGTTTGCCTTTCATGACTGTTCTTATTCTTTCTGCCATTGTTGCTTTGCCTTTGGGTGATGATGATTTTGATGGTGATGGAGTGAGTGAAGGTATCGATGATGAAGAATTAGAAGGTGTAGGATCCTTGTGAGATGAAGATGGAGTTTTTGGAGAGTTTCTCGGTGATTCTGGAGGAGTTGGATGCTTGGAAGGTGAATTAGGAGGTGTGATAGGTTTTGGAGAAGGAATGGGAGGAGTCTGATCTCGTGGTTGTTTTTGAGGAGACTTATTAATATCCATAGGATCATGAAGTGGAGAGATAATGTAGTTATCGGCTTCATCATCCTCTTTTTGTTTCCTTTCCATTTCTTCCTTCCTTTTCCTTTCTATTTCAGCAAGTGCCTCCAGCTCATTTGCAGCTTCTGTAGCCTTTGATCCAGTAATTTCCTTTTCTTCCTCAGAATTTCCCCATTCACCAGTGTCATCTTGGTGGTGTATCTCCTCTTGATGTGGGATGTCATCAAACATTGAATCTGAAATTTCATTTTCTGTGAAGACTATCTTTTCTGATTCAGATTGTGTTTGATTCTCCAAGTCGGGTTGATTAACCGAACTTGATTGAGGAGGGGGAACCGTAGATGTAGCCATATCGGGTTGATTAACCGTATCTGGCTGAACTGTGGAAGTTTTTGAGTCACCGGGTTGATTAACCGGATTAGGGGATAAAACTGGTGCTGGAGTGACTCCTGATCCTCCTGCTCCCTTAGCAATTTCTTCCTTCTTCTTTTCTTCCAATTCCCTCATTACTCTCATATGTAGATCTGCTCTTCTCTCTTCATCAATCTTCTTTTGTATAATACTTGCCTTAGCTGCATTCTCTATGTCAAGCTTTGTTTGAAACTCAGCTTCTTGCTCATTAAGTATTTCCAATTCTGGTTCAGTGTCTTCAGAGGATTCAGAAGATTCATCACGAATACCAATGTCTTCAACTTTTGGTTTTGGAGCAGTCTTGATAATTCTCCTCTTGTTTGGGGGTTGTCTCTTTGAAGCACTCGATGCACTTCCAGTTTTACTAGCTCTACTACTTTTGGACCGAGTCTTGGAAGAACCTGTTCCCTCAGTCAGTTTAGTTATACCGACAAGCTTCTTTTCATAAGCGTGAATGTAATCTTCGTAAGCAGGAGTTTCCTTGACCTCATCAGTAAGTAGAACATCAAACAGCTTAAGACCTTGTTTGTGAGTGCTATCCTTTGGAAAGTATACTGATTTGAAATCTGTGTCCATCTTTATCACATGTCTTTCTCTGTCTTCGGGTCGATTAGAAATATCATGATGCTTATCAAGGAGAAGACTGATCAGCAACTTAGTGTAACGGACAAATGGAATTTTAGTCAATGGTTTTCTATACTGAGCATGTATTTGAAACATAAGATCTTCCCAGATAATAGCAGCAAAATCAAGGTTGTGTGATGAAGCGAAAAGTGTACCGCTTTTAGGAGGTCATTTAAGCCCTAAATCGGATTTATTTGATCAAATATTGCCCTAAATCGTTTCTTTTGTCATTTTAGGTACTTTTGAGAAGAAATCTGGAAAAGGAAGCATTTTGGACGTTTTTGGAGCATAAAAGTGAAGAAAACGACAAAATCTCAAAATCGGCTAAAAAGTACCTTTGACGGCGTCAGGAATTTCCCCAGACGGCGTCATGGCTTGGCAAGAAAAAGGTGGATATGAAAATTACTCATGATAAGCCAGAGAATTTTGCATGAAAAATCTGACGGCGTCACCCTTTAAGATGATCAAGGCCATCACGGCTTAAGCTAAAGAGGGACGGCGTCAAGCTTATTTCTGACGGCGTCGAGCTTTGATAAGCCAGAACGGATTTTGGAGGTCTAAAGAGGGACGGCGTCAGGAAGGCCATCCGGGAACCCTAAAAGTGGCGAGGTGACGGCGTCAGGATCTACAATGTGACGCCGTCAGCCCTTAAACTCTATATATAGTTTTGCAATTTTTTGTCATTAGTGTGGAACTTATTGTGTGTAATTTTGGGAGGAAACCCTAAGACGATTTTAGCAGCTTTTTCAAGGCTTTTTGCCTTGAGATCTTCCATGTTACATTGAAGATAAGTTATCAATTAATCATTCAATATGTCTATGTGTTGTTTGATTCTATCTTATTCTTGTCTTTTGTTTAACATGCTAGGCTAGGTTTTCTTTGTGTTTGCTTAGATCTAATGAAACCTAGCTATTGATTATTGGTTATTAGTGTGTTATTAGTTGTATTAGATGATTGTTTATCTATTTTAGGCTTAAGAAAACTGGCTAACCTCCTATTCGGTAACTTGCTTGAACGTCTTAAGAAACATGAACCAATGCGTACTAAGGTTTTTATGGTTGTATTTAATGCATGAGCGAATTCTAGTGATCCCCTGTTAGGAGCTTCTTAGCCGGCTCGACATAGGAGTGAAGTAGGAGTTCATAGAGTTGGGGAAGTACGTACGCCACCCCACGAATGGTATTAAGGAATACACCCGTCATCCACGTGATTAATACACACTAATCAACCGGTAAAAGATAGTTAGGGAGTAAGGAAATCTAAGTAAACACATTTCTCTCCACATAAGTTTTATCAACCTTTTCATTTTCTGTTATTTTATTTTATTTGCATTCGTAGTAACTTGGGTTAGTTGACTAGCAACTAATTCCGCCCACTCTTTCAAACCCGAGATTTTACTTGCTTTCATAAAAATATTAAAACATAAAAAGAATCTTCTCTCACCCTTAGACCTATTAGAGTAGTTTTTCAATCCTAACGACACTATTCCCTGTGGAGAACGATCAATCCCCCGTACTTACCACTACACTATACTACATCGGTCAGGTACACTGCCTGGTGGGGTTGTAAGCCTCTTGAGATCCCTCGAGAGGTAAAACCTGTTGTAAGGTCGCAAAACCACGCATCATTGTGTTTGGTAACAATTCCCCAGATGAGTTGAGCATGAGAAAGTCTTGGATGTTCGTGACCACTGTCTCTTCCAGACACTGATCGAATCAGAATGTAGTACATTGCTCTCCATGGTTGAGGAATGGACTTGGCATTGATATTTGAGATAATGTTGAGTGGAAGATTGGGATCTACATCATATCCAATGCCAATGAGAAAATTGAGAATGTCTTGTTCAGTGGGTGAAGGCCAGTATTGTCGTGAGATATCCGGTGGATTAGGTAGAGATAAAGCTTCACGTAGATGTGCTGGTGTGACTTTGACTTGTTTTCTGTCAAGAGTGCATGTGAAGAATTTGTTGTTGTCATCAGGGTTGATAGTGCTCCACATCTGATGGATGTATAACTCAGGAATACTATCTGAATCCTCCAAAATACTACGGCATTCATGTCTTTTGAGGATTTCAATAACAATGCGACAACTTGGTTCAGCACACTTGATGTTGTCAAAGACAACTCTTGAATTGTTCTTGCCATACTTAGCCGTGAATCCTTGTGGAAATAATTCAGCCTTGGTGATCAATGGAAGTGGTTGTTGTTGTTGTTGTGAAGACATTGTGGATAATCTGAAATAGCATTATGAAACCAATTTGCAGGATATATGTGTGTTAGCATTAGATGAGACTAAGTGTTTGCACATAACATCCTTTATTAACATGACTTTGCAATTGTTAGACTATGAATTGATCATTTTAATTTGCATAAGAAACCTTCTCTTTAGTTTGACAAGACTTAAGGAAATTTTGTAATTTCTTTGGAAATTTGTAATTTCGAAGGCAGTTGTCAAATGCGAGAAACTTTGACAAATGCGAGAGAAATTACCAATTGCGAGAGAAAATACCAATTGCGAGAAAAATTGTCAAATGCGAGAGAAAGTCCAATTGCGAGAAAAATTGTCAAATGCGAGAGAATTTCCAATTGCGAGAACAATTATCAAATGCGAGAGAAATTCCAATTGCGAGAAAGGTTTTTCAATTGCGAGAGCAATTACCATTTGCGATAGCAACCACCAATTGCGAAAGCAAATGACAATTGCGAAAGCAATTGCAAATTCGAGAATATCTTATACAAGAAATTCCGAAACCCTTTTGACGACGATTTTTCACCAAGATTTTTCATTGCATTTCATTTTAACACAAATTAATGATCTCACGCTAATTGCAATGGATTTACATAGCTATTTTACGCATTTCGTCCTAGTTATAACATGAATTAACCACAAAATCTCTAGAATCAAGCTGCTTGTGCATCGTGTTCTTCATAAACCCTAAATTTCAATTAACATCTAATGAATGTTTCTGGGTTTAATCTGAGGCAACACATGTTCAATTCACATCATAACAACAACACAACAACTCTCTAATTACACGAAAACATTCGCATACGATTTTCCCCAACTTATGAACATAAACCCTAAAATCACGAATAAGCATTCATATGGGTTTCTGGTACGATTAAGCATGCATAAATGTTATACAATCATATTCTAAGCACAGAAGTACAATCATAATCATTCATAACACATAGGATTAAAAATCCCCAAATCTACGCAAGACCTAGAATTACGAATAGTCATTTTACACAAAATCCACCGTTGGATTTCTAATTCCTTGAAAACCGTTTGTTATAATCACATAATATTCATAAAAACACTTACAGATTTGTTAAAACTTGAACGGATGATCAGAATCAATTTTAGCCGTTGATTGGGTTGTTGAGTGGAAGTAAATGCGAGAGACAAGAATAGCAGTGAAAGTAAATGAATAGCAGAGTGCATTTAATTCTTTACTTTTAACTTTTATCCTTTTTCCACAATTAGTCCCTTAACCTCAATATTTAGCACAATTAATCCTAACCAAACGATTTTCAATATTTAGCACTTATGGTCCTCTAAACTTATGTTGTTACCATCAAAGTCCTAATCATTAAGCAAATAAACCTTAGGATATACCATCATAACCAAGACAAAGCAACAGTGTTACAGAAAATATGCAAGTACAAATTTTTAAAAAATTTTGAGAAATTTTGTGTCTCCCCCTCAACATTTGTTCAGAAATAAGTAAAGACAGTTTAATTGGAACAAAATGTTGAATAAGGGTTTGTACTTGCACACACATTTTTTTTTTTTTTTTTTTTTAACGTAGTATTTACAAAGATGTTTGGAGATGTTTGACTTTGTTAATTGTTTTTAAGAAACTTTTCCAAATCATTTGGTGTTAAACATCTCATACCAATCCGGTGAACCAGATCCACAAATCTTGCATGAGGCAAGGCTTTTGTGAACAGATCCGCCAGTTGGTGTTCAGTTCCCACAAAGTATAATTCAACAGTACCCTTTTCCACGTGTTCCTTGATGAAATGGTACCGGAGATCAATATGCTTGGACTTCGAATGCTGTACTGTGTTGCATGAAATGGCAATGGCACTCTTGGAGTCGCAATACATCGGAATCTTGTTGAATATGTAACCGTAGTCCATCAGTTGTGATCTCATCCAGATGACTTGAGCACAACAGGCAGACATGGCTACATACTCAGATTCTGTTGAAGACAGGGAAGTACAATCTTGCTTCTTGGACTGCCAAGAGACTAGCTTGTCACCCAAAAACTGTGTTCCTCCGGATGTACTTTTCCTTGTGTCTAAGCACCCTGCATGGTCAGCGTCTGAAAATGCAACAAGTTCAAACCCAGAATCCTTTGGATACCAGATCCCCAAATTAATGGTTCCCTTTATGTATCTAAGGATTCTTTTAACGGCTGACAAATGCCGTTCAGTCGGTCTAGACTGATATCGGGAGCAAAGATATGTGGCAAATACAACATCCGGTCTGCTAGCCGTGAGATACATGATCGAGCCAATCATACTACGATACTTCGTAGGATCAATGGGTGTCCCATGTATGTCAGCATCTAGCTTCGGGGATGAGGAGGACATTGGGGTATTATAAGTGCCACAGCTGTTCATACCATGCTTTTTCACGATTTCCTGAGCATATTTTGACTGACTTAGAAATATACCACGGGGTGACTGATGAACTTACAATCCTAGAAAGAATTTAAGTTCACCCATCATAGACATCTCAAAGTTTTGTTTAATCAATTTAGAAAAAGCGTTTGAATATTTTTTATTGGTTGAACCAAAAATAATATCATCTACGTAAATTTGAACAATGAGAATGTCTTCCCCGTGTGTCTGTATAAATAAAGTCAGGTCAACAGTTCCAATGGTAAAATGAATAGCAAGGAGAAATGCAGGCAGTTTATCGTACCACGCCCTCGGGGCTTGTTTAAGGCCGTATAGTGCTTTCTTGAGCCGATATACATGGTTAGGATGATCTGGGTCCACAAAGCCTTCTGGTTGTGACACGTACACTTCTTCTCGGAGTTGTCCATTGAGAAATGCCGTCTTCACATCCATCTGATAGACGGTGATGTTCTTGTGGGCTGCGTATGCCAGAAACATTCGAACTGCCTCAATCCGAGCCACTGGAGCAAATGATTCCTCGAAGTCAATTCCCTCTTCTTGGCTATACCCTTTTGCTACCAGTCGGGACTTGTTACGAATTACTGTACCATCTGCGTCCAGCTTGTTCTTCCAAATCCATTTCAATCCAACAACATAAACTCCATCTGGTCTTTCAACTAATTCCCAAACTTCCAAACGTTTGAATTGATCCAGCTCTTCTTGCATGGATTCAATCCAATTGTCATATGTAAGGGCTTCTTTGATTTTTTTGGGTTCAGATTGACAGACAGTGAGTGCATACATGCAGTGTTCACTATCTGAGTGAAGTTTTTGTCTTGTGATGACTAGATTGTTAGGATTTCCAATTATATTTACCAAAGGATGATCTCTTGTCCATTTGTGGGTGGATAGTAAATGTTGAATGTTGTTTTGGTGAGATGACGGGTCCATGTTGCTCGAGGATGATTCTCCTATTTCTGGAATGGTTGGTGGTGGAGCAAATGGATTGAAGAATGCATTCCCGTCATAATCTGAGGGTGTGGGAACTTGGTTAGAAGTGGGGGAAGAATCTTCAACTGCAGGTGGAGGTGTTTGAACCATGGGTGATGAGGGTTCAGGTTGAGGTGCATTGTTATCAACTACTGTAGTAGTAGTTGCAGATTGATCAGGTGCTTGATTTTGGACATGTTGAGCAGCGGAACTGGTAGAAGCATCTGATGCACTACTAACACAAACTTCATCAAACATTGGTGCAAACAAATCTTCCAGATCTTTCCTATTAAAAGGTAAAGGTGCAGCCGAAGATTCAGGGAAGTTTAGACGGTTATGTTCGGGTTCTAAGCGGTCTTGCTCAGAAGCCATTTCCGTGAGTTCATCAAAATTGGCGTGTATAGTCTCTTGAATTTCCCCGGTCCGACGATTCCGAATTCTATATCCCTTAGAATTCTCACAGTAGCCAACGAATATCCCAATATCTGCTTTAGCCTTAAGTTTACCAAGATCATCTCTATCATTTTTCGGGTAACACAGTGCTCCAAAAATATGAAAGTAGTTGATATTTGGTTTTCTGCCTTGTATAAGCTCATATGGAGTTTTTTTGTGTCGTCTGTTGATCATGCCGCGGTTCTGAGTATAACATGCAGTATTGACAGCTTCAGCCCAAAGGTAATCTGGTAATTGAGCATTGATCAACATTGTTCTAGCTGCTTCCACAAGCGTACGGTTTCGTCTTTCAACTACACCATTCTGTTCGGGAGTGCGAGCAATTGAATATTGATAAACAATCCCATTCTTCTCAGTGTATTCCTGAAGGGTTTGATTCTTAAATTCAGTGCCGTTGTCTGTACGAATAATCCTGACGGTGTTACGGACTTGAACTTGAATCTTTGTGAGAAACGTGATGACCATTGAAGGAACTTGATCTTTTGTCCTAAGAAAGTAGACCCATGTCCATCGTGAGTAGTCATCAACTATTACCAAAATGTACCTTTTTCCGTTAATGGTTTGAACCCGCATTGGACCACACAAATCCATATGTAGCAGCTGGAGGACATGATCTGTGCTGTGTTCTGTTTTGGAAGGAAAATAAGCACGGTGACTTTTCCCTTGTTCACATGCAGAACACAAATGATCTTTGGCATATCTGAATTTGGGTAATCCGTCAACCAATTTATTCCTTGCAAGGTCAGTCATGGTTTTGAAGTTGAGATGAGACAATCTTTTATGCCATAACCAAGCCTTTGTGGGATTAGCTTTGGAGAGTAAACAAATAGGTGATGAAGCTGTCATGCCTTCAAAGAATATGGTGTATAGACTGGTTCCGCGTCTTCCTTTCATCAAATCATTTCCTTGAAGATCACGAATGAAGCAAGTTTTCTCCCTAAATGCTACTTCTAAGTCTCCGTCACAGAATTGTCCTACTGAGAATAAATTATGACCAAGGCCTTCAACATAGTATACACGACTGATTTCGATGTTCCCATTAACATAATCTCCATAGCCCATTATTGCGGCGAAGTGATCATTCCCGAATCTGACCGTTCCAATGAACTTTGCGATAAAGTTTGTGAGAAGCATGAGGTTGCCGGTCATGTGTCGGGAGCACCCGCTATCAACAATCCAAAGAACAATTTGAATCACCTGCATCACAAATATTGGAAACAGGTGGAGAATTGATAACGGTTGGACCCGTTGGGTTAGAAACACAAGATTTAATTATTTTAGGAATCCATTTAAAGCTTGCAGTGTTCTGTAACCAACGTTGCCATGTCCAACTAGTCTCAGCCTTTTTCCTAATGAATGCACTAGGTGATTTAGTTGTCTTAGGTTTGGCTATGGGTGTTTCAACGGTTTTCACAGAAACAGCTAGTGGTGGTTTCCCTAAAATGGACTTGGCAACATTTTTGAGCCTAGAGGAAGAGCCACTAGTTCGTTTCTTTTTACGTTTCAACAAAGTTTTAGCAATGCAGTTTTGATGATCACCAGATAATATACTAGCATGACAAACAATACAACTTGCATCAACCAAAACATTAACATTATCATTCAAAGATTCAACATTTGTTACATCATTCCTAGAATTAGACTTTTCTAAGGTCGATTCTATTCCTGACATTACATCTGTGTTATTCAAACTACTTTCTTGAACTTCTGAGGACTTAGATGAACCATTCCTAGACTTCCTGACTCTACTCTTCTGTTGTTTCTTGGTAGTCTTAGAACTGCTAGCCTTAGAGATAGTATCTAGTCCTGTGGAAGTAGAAGTGTTTGCATTAGTGGTTGAGTCTGATGCTTGGGTAATTGCTTTGTCTACTACATACATCCCTGGGGCAATCTTATGAACATTTGTTTTGCCTTTGTCTAAAACTCTGATTTTCTTCTTCAGATCAACAATGATGTGTTGGAATTCTTGATTTTGTGAATCTAATTTTCTATTGAGGCGGACTGTGTCATTTCTGTTTTGAAGAATTTCATCTAGTTCCTTTTCATTTTCAAACAGTTTAAGTCTTAAGAAGGCCTTTGTTTCCTTATGTTTTTCAGGAACATGACTGTTTTGAAATGATAAAGATTTTATTAGATTTTGAAATTTTAGTTCAAATTCAGCACTTTGATTTTGACACCAATCAAGCCTTTTTTGAAGATTAAAAACTTTGTTTTACACATCATTGTTGATTTGTCGAAGATCCTCATTCTCTTTAACCAAATTTTCTATCTCCATTTGCAACATCTCAACTTTGACAGTATTATCTTTCACAAGTAATTCATTGCATGACTCATAAAGCGAATTCATAATCACAGAAACAACGTCATAACACAAAACTTTTTCTAAGAGTCGATCATTTTCTTTTTCTAAAAATTTCTTTTGAAGTTTTTGACATTGAACCTTGTCATCTTTAGCTTTGAAAATGGATTTCATAGATGCTACTTCCGTGTATAACTCATCTTCCAATTTTGTTGCGCATTTCTTCAGATTTCTGACATGAGGAAGAATTTTCTTTTGAAGAATCTCTTTCTTTTCTTTTTGAATAGGAGAAAGAAAAGAAGAGACAGGAATTTGAGAACTAAACTCAATTTCATTCTCCAAACGAGAAATGTCGTCCATAAATGTCTGAAAATATTGAAGAACCCGACATTTTTTAGGCATTTGTGGATCAACAAGATCCTCTGTCAAACAATCTTTGAATTGTGCAGCAGTTGTGGGGACAGAAGTTATAGACGAAGGAGCATTTATGTTTGTGTATGTTAACGTTTGTTCTGGATGGTCCTTAGGAGGGACAAATGATTTGCTCAAATGAGGTCGTGCATTATAATCATAATGTACTCTTGAAAACTCTTTTTGTGAATTTGATCGACCCTCAATCTTTTGTGCAAGAAAATCAGTTTCTTCATCAATAGAATACATAACAACACGTTGAAAGGTATCATCTAACAAAAATGTTGCATTGTATAACTTAGGATTGTCTTTGAGTGCTTTGTGTGAATTACGGGGTGTGTCACTTCCAAGTGCAAAACTTACTCCTTTAGGACTTGGTTTCACAGTTAGTTTTTGAATTTGTGTTACAGAATTACCCGTTTTATACACAACATTTTGAAATTCTTTGAGTTTGGTTTCCAAATCCAGAATTTCCTCAAGATATGAGTCAACACATTTCCTAGTGGCTTGCTTTTCGTCAAGAAGATCCTGCTGAGATGTTGAAAGCTCAGATTGAGTTTTTAACAACTCAGAAGTTAAAGCATCAATTTGTTTTTTGAATTCAAATTGATCCTTTTCTTTTTGAGAGAGAAGCTCAGCTTTGGCAACGGTTAGCTCACGAACTTGACTTTCTAAATTTTGAACTTTTACGTACTCTTGTTGGAAAGCAATTTCAAAACCTTTTTCACGTTTATCTTGTTTTAGATATCCCGAAAGTTGTAGTTTGTAGCACTCATTGTCCTTCGTTAACATTGCAATCTTTTCTTTTAGATTATTATTGATTTCATTGCATTTTTCAATTTGTGATTGGGTGGTCATTAATAAGGCCTGAAGCTCTGAATCTTGATCAGTCAAAGGATCATTTTGTTCAATATGATCCAAATTTTCATCGTCAATCGAATCATCAAATGAAACGACGGTTTTATCATCATCAAATGATACAACAGTGTTTATTTGATCATCTGATGGAGATGAGAATGATGAATCATGTTGAACAGAATTGTCATTTGTAGATGAAGATGCAGATGGTGAAGCAATTTCATGTATAAGACATTGTGAATCAGGTACCTGAGATAGACCATCGGTGTCATAGACCGGGCCTGTCTCGGACATGTTCATCTCTTGCATGTTTGCCATGAGCATTACTGCAGCATTTGCCTCAAGATCTTCCATCTCATCATCAGATGCAGCATTTGCCATGAAGCTTTGCTCATTTTGTGTCACCATTCCTGCTGCCTTTTCATCTTTAAGAGCCATTAGAAGAGCTTCCTTGTGATATGCACTGCCCATAGTACGAGGCTTTGGACATGCATTTGCCATGTGACCATTCCCACCACAGTTGTAGCATGTGATAGAAGTATTTGCAATGCCTTTCTGTGCATTCCCAGTCATCTGATTTCTGTTCTGAGTAATACCCACACTGTTCCTGTTACCCCCTACTGAATTGAACCTATTCCCTCCTGACTGAAACCTCTGAGACCCATAGTTTCCACTGTTTCCTGAACCATATATGCCCGAAGATCTATTCTGAATTTCTACTCTGCCATCATTAACAACAGCTTGATTCCTGGTGTTGGAAGATGAACGAAGACGGTTGTTGGATTTGGTGAACTTGCCAAATGCCTTAGCAATTAATCCAAATGCTTCATTAAGAGAGTTGAAAGCACCCTCTTCTTCATCATAATCAGCGTTTGAGTACAACATTGAATCTGAGTTGTTATATGGAACCAATTGGTTGTCAGAGTATTGTGATGGTGCTTCATATGGGATGATTTGGTTAGAAGGTTGTGGTTGAAAACTTGGTTGGAAAGATGATTGACCAAATTCCTGGTTTGGTAGTGGAAAGTTGTGTTGAGCAACGAGAGCAAGTGAGTTAGGTGTTGGTGCTGGTATAAAACCTCCTCATGCTGCAACTTCCTTATCTACCTCAGATTGATGTTGTTTCAGAAAGTCATACATTAGTCCATACTTGACTTCACCAATCTTCTTAGTTTGCCTGACAAATGTTGCATATTTCTGCCATTCTGGTCCAAGGCAACCTAGAAATTTTGAGTTGATAGCAATCTTAGGTAACTTGATGTCATGACGATCGAGGTCATTTACAACATTTGTGAAACGGTGGTAGTATGATTCAATTGTCTCCCCTGGTTCCATGATGAAATTGTTGTATTCCATGTAAAGCTTTGACTCAAGGTCTTCTTGATTTAACTCAGTTCCTTCCATTAGAAGATGCACATGTTCCCACATGTCTTTGGCAGTCTTTTGAGCATCAATACTTCGGTAAATAGGATTAGGAATCCCCTGAAGTATGTAAGACATTGCCAATTGATTTGCCTCTTGTTGCAGTGTTTGTTCATTTGTGTAGTTAGCGACAACAATGGGAGTTGATGTTTCATCTCTTTCTGTAGTTCCTGGAACAACATTTACTGGAAGTGGAAAGGGTCCTTCTTCAATGACTTGCTTAAGATATTTCCATGGGGTTTGCGGAGTTCAATGAATCTGAGAAATCTACTTGCCCACTGCACATAGTTACCAGGTGTCAGCATAGGTGGAGTATCCTGATTCCCAGCTTCATGTCGGGATTGCTGACTGCTGATTGCCTCACACATCTTGTTAAACCAATGTGGCTCTCTGGAGTAGGATGGATTGTTCAGCATTTGATTCTGTTGCATGATTTGTTGTGGGGATACTTGTGGTGGAGAGAGAAATTGATGCTGTTGCACGAATGCTCGTTGTTGTTGATACTGAGGATGAAATTGCTGTTGTTGAGGATATTGCTGTAGCTGATAGTAGTAATTGAAGTGAGGTGGTTGAGACATTTTGTTGGATCTTTAGATAATTAAGATGTGTTTTAAGAGTTATGATGTTTGATTTTTAAGTTTACTTAATGTTCTTAGTCCAATTGCGAGAAACACTGTTTGAATTGCGAGAGATTCTGAATTGCGAAAGAGGTTGTCCAATTGCGAAAGATCTGAGTAATTCCGAGAGATTCACCAAATGCGAAAGAGAATTGTAATTGCGAGAAACAATTTCAATTGCGAGAGAACTTAGCAATTGCGAGAGATAACTCTGAATTGCGAAAGATCAAGCAATTTCGAAAGATTTTCAAAATTACAATTTCGATCACGTTCTCTAACTTTTATACAAAAGATGAGAATAATTCCAAGTCGAGGTAGTTTCACAAACTTATACAAGGAAGGAAACACCGAGTACCAAATCCGAAGAAGCTGATGAATTGCGAGAAACCCTTGTTCAGTCCAATTGCGAGAAACCCTTAAACTAGCAATTCCGATGAAACCCTTTTTACCAAATGCGAGAAACCCTTGAATTTTTGCAGACCAATTGCGAGAAACCCTTTTCCTTCGAATTTCAACCCAAAACGTTGGATGATGATGAAAATCGTACAACTGATGAATATTAGCGATTAAAACACCAAATTTGCACCAAAGTTTACAACTTTATCCTTAAAACACGAAGATTTGATGAAAAAGGAATAAGCAACGATTTGCAAAACTCACGTTTTTCACACTTTTAACGCAACGAATAACAAAAAAACTTACGTAAACCAATTAAACCAAATGAAATAACGATTAAATCTACTCTTAAACCACTAAACTTAACTACCTTTGGCGAATGATACCACTTGTTGGTCACTAATATCTCAAACACACACACGATATGAAAGCTAAGATTCGATCTACTACTATATATTAAGCTACGAAAAGGAAATAAGTAAATAAGCTAATAAGCAATACGAGAAGAAGAAGAGAATAAGAGAAAATGGAAGGCTTTCAATAATCGAATGTTACAAGGACAAAGCTTACGCAAGATGCATGAAAAACCAACACAAAATATGATGCCCCATGCCTTCTATTTATAGGCTTTGGGATAGGGCAACATTTACATGATATCTTCTAGAAAGAAAAATGAGAGGAGGGCCGGCCCATGGACTTCTTATGGACCGGTCCTTAAATGCTAACTTAAAGTCCATATCGTGCAACATTCTTAAATGAACAAGACTTGTATAATTAACAAAAACATGTTCCTAACACCACAGCAACCTGATATAAATATTAACTCTACGCCTAAAACACCTCAAATTGTATCATATAAGCAAGAAACAAATTCCTACTTCAGTTGTTAGTCATATCGAAGCTTCCTGACTATTATCTATAAACAAATTCCTTGCCATAAGCTATTTTTAATGATAGATAAGTTATATGTGCTTGTTAAAAATTAACTAACCTTATAACAACTCTGCATAAGCTATTACAAATGGTCTTATAAAAGGTCAGATAAAAGCATAAAAAATCATGAATGTTCTTACACTTGTTATAAGTTGCCTGAATTCCTTCTTCAGATGGCACAGAATCCTACAGATTAGATTCAATCCTTATAGGGTGTACTGACGGAATCATTGGCACACCACCGCCGCCAACTACGGCATCTCTACCTCTAATCGGATTTAAGAAATCGTCCCTTCTTTGCGGGTTTGGTCGAATCACATATTCATTTTTAAACTAAAGAGATGAAAAAGAGATCTTTAATAAATTATCAGTGGGTTTACTTTGTGGAAGATACATGTTTCTGTCTGTGCGTGTTTTTTTTTTTTTTTTTTTTTGAAGATGAAGGTGTGTGTCTGGAAGATTATAGAACTGTCCAAGGCGGTGGAAAAAATAGATCTAATAAACATGGTAACCCTGTATTAGGGTGTAATTAAGCTTAAGTACTGTGAACAGTAAAACTTGCACCTACCTTCTACCAATCACAAATTCACACATACTCTAATACTACTGTACATGTATTTTTTTTTTATAACTTTTGGGCCAGTAGAGTGTGAGCTTTAACTTTTTAATTATAGTATAATTGTACTATCAAAAAACCGTGGTTAGTATATATTATACTGTACTATAAAAAAACCGTAGCTAGTATATATTATAATTTGGCCCACTGAAATTGTTTTTGTTTTGTAGTCTTCTGTTCCATTGGTTAAGCATTTCTCTACGTTTTTTTTTCTTTACACCTAAAGTCGACTAAAGCTCGACCACTCTTCATTTAAAGTCCGGCTAAAGTCGACTAAAGCTTGACCATTAGTGTTACTTCTTCAAGAATCACTATGAAAATTTTGATGTACTAAAGCACATCATTGGTGTATAAGAACTTTTAGATTCACTAATGATGTGCTTTATGATATAAAAATATTCATTCTGTCTCGAAACTCATCAAACAAAGCAGGGGGTACTTGTAGAATAACTTATAGATTCACCAATGCTTTGTTTGCTGAGTTTCGTGACAGTATGAGTTTTCATTCTACTCCCGCTCCAACTGCGGAGGACTGTTAGTGGATTTGTATTAGAGTTAGCATTATATTAGTATTTGTATTAGATTATTATTGGTATAAGCCCAAGTGTTAGGCTATAAATATAAAGTCATATGTATTCTTTCATTATTCAATTAATTCAGTTAATCAATATATCACGTTTTAAAGAAGAACACTGTTATTACAATTATCTTAGCAAGCGATACCAGTGTCTAAAATATATGTATTTTAATCTACACTTGATGTGATGATCGGAATGAACATGTGTTATCCTACCAAACTTGAATTGATGTGTAAGTTGGACAGATTATCGTCTAAACTAATTACTAAGGTGTGTTATTTTAGAATGTAAACGGGATGCTAATGTCTTGAAACGTACAAAACGAAAAGTTGAAGGGTGACAAACAAAGATCCACCATCTAAATCTATTCTGGCTCAACCCTACTTGGCATTTTTGACATGGAACGTTTGTAAACCATTTCGATTCATCACTAACGGACAAATACATGAAAAAAGTAACTATAATAACTGGGTTAAAAACCATTTTTTCATAAAGAAAATGGCAAAACGAAAAATGAAAACAAAGCTAAATAAGGGCATGCTCTATACTTAGTGATAATTACCACAAAACGTTCTTAGTTTATGCTTAATCTAATGAAAATTAAGAAACATTCCTTCGTAGCTTAGATGTTTAACTTATCTATAAGCATATATCAAACCTAGACAAGACAATACGAGTTATGATTAAATAAGAAATAAAATGAAATAAAAAAGGTGTAATAATCGCACATTTTATATCCATTTACAAAAGTCTGATGCATGTTTAAATTTGTTAACCGCATTAGAAGTGTGTTACTAAAATGAATTTCACTCTTCTCATTTTATGTATATAGCTTCTTTTTAAGAGGATGCTATACTTTATGGTTTCTATTAAAAAGGGGCAAAAATGTACAGTAATATGAAAGGTTGATGTCCATAAAAGGACCACAACTAGCTAAGAAAATTGTTGTGGGGTTATAGCTAGGTGGTCTATCTTTATATTATCTCTTCATAAATTGGAGGATTGTAGTGGGTGAGGCATACGAATAATAAAATAATTGGATCAATAATATATTTGTAAAACAATAAATAAACAAAAGATACCATATGCCAATCAATAATAACATATGGAGAGTGCTCCTATTGGATAGTAGCCTCGACAAAATAGATATATTATGTTTTCGGGTTCTCGTGAGTAATTAATAATTTTGTCAAGAAACATGGGTCTTGAGCAATAGGGGTGAGCAAAAAAATCGAAAAGACCGAATAAACCGAAAACCAAAACTGAACCGAATCGAAAACAACCGAACCGAACTAATAACCGAATCGAAAACAACTAAACCGAACTAATAACCGAATCGAACTACTAATTCGGTTCTCGGGTTGGATATGAGTTTGGCAGTCTGAACCGAAAACCGAATTCATATATATATATATATATATATATATATATATATATATATATATATATATATATATATATATATATATACTATAAAAATGTTATCTTAATATAAAAAAACACTTTTTATGCTTGAAATAATTTTTTTTTCATAAATATCTATGTAATTATTAATTTTTTAAAAATAAATAGTGAAATTCGAGTTATTCGGGTCAACCCAAGAACCGAACCGAATTCAAATTCGATTTTTGGTTCGGTTCGGTTCAGTTTTCGGGTTGACAAAAAAAAAATTTTTAACTGAACAAACCGAACCGATCATCACCTCTATTGAGCGACAATAAACTTGGACAAGCTGAATTGGGTCTGTTAGCTTTAATGACGATATGATTTTGTCTGGACACGAGAAACCAATAAGCTAAGTTTAAAGGAGTTAACTTTATTAAACAGAACAAACCTAACCATGTCTCTGAAAACATATCTAAGCAATATTTATCTAACAAGTCAACAACGAGTTGCTAATGTTTCACCAATTATACTCGGTGAATTGAAGTTTCACAAATGCAGCTAAAAGACTATTCACTCATCTTATGTAAATGTATATTAACTTGCAAAAATAGTAAAAGCTGTTTCAGTGATTTTTTTTTTTTTTTTTTTTTTTTTTTAATTGGTAAATATCACTATGAAGAAACTAAGCTAAAAAAATGGTTTTTTGACTGTTGTAACCGTGCCTAACTCTACCCACCGTTGAATACTCTTAAGACTAATTCAGATGGCGAATCTATTTCATCTATGAAATAAAGTCAACTTGTATATATACATTTTTGTTTTTTTTTTTTTTTTGACAATCAACTTGTACATTTAAAAAGTTCGGTTTCAGGTGCAAGTGCATACTTTTGTGTAAAAAATATATGGTATGTGCGTATCTAGTATTTCTTTTTCTAGAAATATAGTTTATGTAAAAAGTTGTATCACTTATATGTGTGGAAGCCACTTATAACTTTTCAAAGGTTTTATACAAGTCACCAAGTTTCTTTTAATAATATTGTGATTACATTCTTTTGTTCTTTTTAAAAGTTTGTCCGATGAAAAAGTAATAGTGAATGTTTAATGGTATTTTCCCAAAAAGGGTAAATTGCAAAAATAGTCCTTAGAGTAGCGCAAATGGGCAAGAAATAAACCGAAAGAAATTTTGTTACAAAAACGACATTAACGTATAATTTTTTTGCAAAACAATCACTGAGAGCTAACTTTCGTTATTTTCCTCGTTAAGTGACTCGTCACTAAGGGTATTATTGTCATTTCACTGTTCATATTTAATTCACATGTCTATTTTGCGTTCCCAATGCACGACTTTATTTCAATGGCTTAACTTGCAATTAAAAACTTAACTTCCTAAAAACTATTCATCATTTTCCCCCTTTAATTTTCTATTAAATTTATATTTAATTTTAAACAATTATCAAGAATAGTACCCTCCACCACCATACAATCAACACCATCAAATCCCTTTTTCTTAAAAAAAAATTTTTGAATGCACCATCAAACCCAGATTTTTATGAATTTTAACATTCAAAAACATTATTTGCAATACGAGTTTGACGTGAAATTGAGAATACCATTAACATAAAGAGAGTACAGTAGGAATTCTAAAAGACGAAATGTGTTAGACCACTTACTCACTTTAGGTATCAAATATTAAACGCAGAAAAATTAAGGGTGTAATATCTAGCAACCATATATTACAAACATACATAAACATCTAATGAGAAAACAGAGTTTGTGAAAGATTATTTCATTGATTGAAAAATGAGGGTTACAACAGTTTATATACACAATAGTCTTGGCGGGAAAAACTCTGACTTCTAAAAGAGTTTACCCGCGTTGACTTTTCTATCTAAGCTAAGGGCACAAGGAGTCATGTAGTGATTCTTTTCAACCCTCCTAAATTCCACCAATAACATCTCTCCAACTCATTTTATCCTTTCAACCCTCCGAACCAACCCTCCCAACTTAATTCTTAGGCATTCATCACATTCTCAACCCTCCCAAACTTTTTTTTTCATTTAATTTAATCAAACATTTATATAATAAAAACTTAAACATTTCATTAAAATAAACTAAAAAAAAATACATAAACGATATAAACATTACATAAACCTAAACATAATTAATAAAAACTACATAAACGACATCATTATTAGAAAATAAAATACTACATAAAGAGACCTAAATCAATGTCTCGATCGGTGGTGGCTGATCCGCTGGGTCATCAAGGTATGCTAAGTCCAAACCCGATATATGCGCTGTCAGATCATACCGGAGGCGATGATGGACTTCTTCGTCATGTAACTCCCGCAGCGCATTCCGGTTATAAGCTACAGGAGCAGGTGGATCCATAATACGAACCTGTGATATTGCCCTCCCGTCGTCTTTTATGATCATGTTGTGCAATATAGTACATGTGGCGACGACTTTCCCGATCTTCTGTTTTGTCGTGAACCGGAGGGGACGCTCCAAAATCTTCCATTTCCCCTTGAGAACACCAAAGGCCCGCTCAACATCCTTTCTTGCCGCCTCTTGGAGTCTTTTGAACTTCTTTTCGTCCTCTTCGACCGGATGCCGGTATGCCTTAACAAACGTAGCCCACCTAGGATAGATTCCATCGGTAAGGTAGTACCCATGCTTGTAATGTCGTCCATTTACGGTAAATGAAGTGTCTGGTGCGGATCCATTACGCACGTTTTGAAACAATGGCGACTGATTCAAAACGTTCACATCGTTGTTCGATCCAGGAGGACCAAAATACGAGTGCCAAATCCACAAGTCCTGAGAAGCAACACACTCAATCATAATAGTCGGCACCTTATGATCACCCATCGTGTATTGCCCTTTTAAGTATCTAGGACACCTCGCCCATACGATGTGTGTACAATCAAGAGAACCAAGCATCCCTGGAATGTGGTGTCTTTCTTCGTGTGCTTGTGTGATGAGAGCAACATCGTGAGATGTTGGCTTACGTAAAAACTCCGCTTCGTATAAAAAAATGACCGCATCACAAAAATACTCGAGGGTGTCGCGAGATGTTCTTTCCGCCATGCATAAATACTCATCATACGCGTCTGGAGGTTCACCCGTCGCCAATTGTTTGATCGCCGATGTGCATTTCTGTAAAGCCGTGAAACTTTTTTTTCCCCGAGCGTCGTATCCTTCTTGAAAGTACTCGAACCCAGCTTCAATATCACCAACAATCTTCAAAAACAACCTTTTGCTCATGCGAAAACGATGACGGAAAACTGACTCATCGAATTTCGGGTCTTCAACAAAATAGTCAAGCATTAGTGTTTCCCCCGCTTCGACCCGTTCCCGATCAATGTACCTACAGGTGTCAGTAGAGCTTCCGGTGTCTTGATACGCGTCTAAGACCGTTTGCAAAAAGTTAAAAGTGCTCCCCGTTGACGAGTCGAAAAGCGAAGGCGGATCACAATACGAAGAAGAGGAAGAAGATGAATCCATTTTAGTTGTTTGTGGTTAAATTTGTGAAACTTGTGGTTTAATATGTGAAGATTTTTGTTGTTTATAAAGGGGGAAAAGTTTTTTTTTTTTTTTTTTTTTTTTTTTTTTTTTTTTTTTTTTTTTTTTTTAATTGATTTAAATGATATTTTGGTTTTTTTTAAACTAAGACGTTGCATTGAGAACAAACTACCCAGCTGTACTCAGCCGTAATATTTTTTCAACCGCTGGCGGCGGCTTGTTCCCAGCGGTTAGCCACCGCTTGAAGCCGTGAACCACTCGTGAGGCCTAAGAATCAACTAAGCTACACTACTGCTCTGTACAATCTACTTATTTACATAGCATTACAAGTTACAAGACATTTGTGGTGGTGTAAGTAGTTGGATGAAGTCAGTGAAGAGATGATCCTCTTTGATCCTTTGTTTCAGCTGTACCATTTCATGTTGCCATCTGCCATCTTTGTGACTATCTCCATTAACATCGCATGATTAACAACATTGTTTGATACTCTACACAACGCTAAAGTCTTGTAAGGCCACACTCCAGAAATTTTTATAAGCTCTCAAAGTCTTGTAAATAGGATACGTAGCTAGTCACAAATTCACAATCCTAATCATAGATTACATGATGCTTAAGAAAGCTAAAAGTGACACCTAAAATCACTGATACTAAAAGAAATTTAACAAACCCAAAATGAGTAATATGTTATACCGAGCCACCTCAACTGAAAATCAGAGATCCTCGCTGCAAAAATTTGATGGCACGACAGCAATTTCCATGCGACCCGTCCATTCTTCACCTGGCTTCAAAGTAATCGGCTTCTCTATCGCTGCACATCGACGCATAACATCTGCTTGTACTCATCATCTCCCAAATCCGACTATTGAACAAAAGAACAAGCTTTTTTTCAAGCTCATACCTAACAGAAAATAAACAACTCACTTTTTATATATTAAAAAGTTGACTTAAATTTACATACAGGTTACTGCTTATATATTAAAAGGGGAAATCATAGCTGTAAGTTCTTTGCAGCCAATTAGTTGCATTTTCAGCGTGGAAACCTGAACGTAAATGCAATTTTCCATCCAAAGTGCTTGATGATGCACCAGTTAGTTATATTTTCACATCAGTGCTCCTTAATTTCTTTCATAAAAACTTATAATCTGATAGTGAGAGCTTAAATGAAGAATAAAGAAGTGATTTTCATAGTCAAAGATTAGTTTTCTTGGGCTGTAGTTGCAGACTTGCAGCGAATTGGCTGCAAAAATTATCCCATATATATATATATATATATATATATATATATATATATATATATATATATATATATATATATATATATATATATATGTCGGGATTTCATATTGATTAAACTATCAATACCACGAGTACGCAGCGGATGGATCTATGTTTAATGTTATGAATTAAAACACATAATTAAAACACATAAAAATACTAACCTTGAATCTATTGAAAAATAAATAACCACCAAGTCTTGATCTTGATCACGAACACTCCAACGGATCTCGTATCACCACGAAACCCTAATCAACTATAGTGAGTTGATCTCTATCGAAAACTCACACTACACGTCTAACAAGAGCGTTAGGATGCTAGTGCTTAACCCACGAGCTTACGAACTAAACACGAATGCTAGTCCTAGAGAAGAAACAAAGCCAAATCTCTTACAATGGGGTGCTGGACGTTTTGTAGGGGGCAAGAGAGAAGATCAAATAATGCTTTGATTTGAAGGTGTGAATAAATGAAAACCTAGAGGCCTCCTTTTATACTAATAGGGTAGCTTAGGGAAAAAGCCACCCCTCTCTTGCCCTAGCCCATATGGCCGGCCACCCCATGGGTTCCATGGGCCTCCATATTGCTTTTTGGTCCTTGTAAAATAACTATGTACAATACAAGTTAACTTTGGACTTAACGACCGTTAAATGTTACATTAACAGACTAACGACCGTTATGTATATTTCGTGGATTATATTAATTATAATTAATAGTATACATTAAACATATTAATTATATTTAATAAACGCTCTCTAAATGTATACGTGTGTGCCCCGATAGGCTCACGTAATTTCTAGCCGTCTAAATATGGATTTGACGTGCGCATAACCAACAGCTCCCACTTGCGATCGTCATAAACAATAATATATACTAACAATGCTAAGCGTCTAGCAACACCGCATTGCTCCCAGAAATACATGAGTGTGGTTTCATAAAACAACTAGGTAAATGGTTTACAATTTTAAATTATCCTTTTGTTTCAGATACTTGTTGAACTATGAATATGGATCAAAGTCATTCAATATTGTTCAACTATTCTGTTTCTCGTTTTAGAAATTAATCAAGATTACCAAACGTAAAACAAGTATCATCTTGATTTACACTTTGGGCACGGCCATGCAAACATCTGATTAATTCAGCGAGGGGCCCAGTAGTATCATACTCCAGAAGACAAGTGGAGGAACAAATTCTATTTTGACTACACGTGTCATTCATGTGCTTCAACCAACTTCTGAGAATAGCCTTTATAACCACCTTGTTCAGGATAGCGTTTGACTATAGTCAAGAAGAAAGATCCACACATGCAAGACCTGCTTGCATCTCAAGTCAAAGGACAAATAAAATAACCATTTGCGAGAAATCACTTAATGACGCCGATCCATAAAGTGATGACTCGTGGGTTTGGGGAAATCCAATATCCAAAGCACTTGGATAAAATGTGAGTTTGGCGGACACATCCTTAGTATTCAAAGAATATAACCAATCTCTCACATTTGCCTTAATTCAACAATACTCCCATATCATTGATCGCAATGGACAATTTAAAGTAATAAATTACTTATGGATTAAACATGCAAATATAGGACACAATTAATATATGAATGAATAACTCATGTACCACGTATATTAATCATCAAAATAATAAATGTTTTACATATCCCATTATCCAAACACTAAACACAGATTCGCATGAGACTACTAGTAAGTTAAAATCCAATGTTCTTAACATGATCAACTTGTAAGGTACAAGATAGCTAAGTAGTCATCTGAGTAAACTTTAAGAGTACTTATTTCAAAACTCACAATAGTGAAAGTTTGAATAACATGATGAGCGTCATTTTGTACGTGCACATTCTAATACACTAGTATTGCCATGGTGCATTCTATAGGGTGTTTAAAGCTAGCACAACACCTATATGAGACAGTCATCTCAACAGCTTCTTAAACTGTAAAGTATTCTTGTCCTTTAATGTGTATTGCAACAATGCTCTCAGCTGAGCATGTCTAGTCAACAACATCATCATTCGTGATGAAATCCTACAATGACTAGGATTGAGTATCCACTCAATCAAACTAGCATCAGTGTATACAATAACACTATGCTCTTAAACGATTGAACCTTTCTTTGGCAATGTTTGGTGCCTTTCTGAACTACCAGGTTCATCCAATAAGACATTTGTTTTAACAGTCATCTAAAGACTCTCACTTAGATACTGTTGTTGTTAACTCACTTTGCACTCATGCAAAAGTTACAACTATCCCCATACACAATTTAATGTACATGATGAAAACTTAGTAAAACTTAATGTATCCATCCATGTGTTAAATTATCACAAGTGAAATATATCCTTTGAGACTTGCTCAATGATATGTTACATTGTGTTATACTTAATTACCGTACATATTTATCACCATAAACATTTATTCCAAGATTGTATGTTTTAATTCCTAAATCTCTGAAGTGAAAACTATATTCCAAGTCGAGGGATAAAATCTTGCTCGCATGGAAAATAGCTTTCAATATGTTGCACGACATATTAGATATAAGGAATAAACATAGTACTCCCACTTGCCCTCAGGTCAGGAGTTATCTTATTTTAATCAAAATCAAAATATTGATTTACAATTAAACTTAAGATCTCAGCTCCTAGATGCATGATCTAATCCACACTTGGATTCTACTATTTTGTGTACTTAATAAAGATCATATGGCCATTCATCACCCTTTTGATTACGCACCGTCCTCGCAAAGGTAATCAACAATTGTCACATTTCATATGCATGAAAACAAGTATGATAATTAACCATCTTTATATCATTAATACGTGTAGAGATGAAATTTAATCATAGTCAATTGCTTGAGTATGATTAAAACTTCTATCACAAGACATACATTAATGTTTGTACAATTTTGTCCTTATGAGTCTTTCTTCTAAAGAAACTCATTCTTAATCTCACAGTTCAGTTGTTTAGTAAGAGATCAATCAAGTTCAAAACAATGATTGTCTTTCAAGGACTGCATCTTTTCATTCATAGTTTTGAGACATTTACCATATTCAAGATCTTGATAATGCATCTCTGTATAGTTAACAGGTTCTCAGAGATTCTCAAACTTTCATTCCTCAGCATTGATATACAATATCACTCAAGTGCATGAGGTATCCTTGCGGATCTATGAATGTGAGTTACATCATTCTTTGGTCAACATTTTCATGTTTAACCTTAGTATGACATTAGCAAGTGTATTTAGAAGGTTGTGCATTTTGTTCTTGAATATCTTCAAGATGCTCCCACTTACTTTTGTAAGTAGAGACTATTCTCTAAATATTAAGCGTCTTGAGCCACAATAAATTGTTTCCACTTGGAATATTTAAAATGCATCCACAGTTCTCAACTCTAGTTTGTTAATGACATGCTCCAAGAGATTTAACAAAATTTTGAACTTCAATTAAGACATAATGGAAATCATTCCATTCCGTCAATAGATGATGTCTTAATTACCTTCTATGTTAGAGTCATATTGAGTATATGCATGATATACTCAATTTTCTAACCTTGATAGTTTTGGAGATTAAAGCAGTTTAAGTTATCATGAATCAAACAATGTCAGAAGAGTTTGATATAACACATTAGACATACCACAAGGATTGGTATCCTATGGGATTGTGAGACTATACCACAATTCCGTAGATAACTTAATACTCTTTTGGTCATATACTTGCCAATTGGGTAAAACCAAATTGTTTACATAGTATTTTGAAACCAATTGCATACTAGATATTATTCGTTGACCAATTCACTTACTTTATGTGTATGTCCTTACATGAAGACATAAACATTTAATATCTTACTATACGTTATAATTCATTGATCAACTCAAGTACTTCATGTTCATGTCTTAACAAGAAGACATAACGAGTTAACGTCTTACCTTACGTTACAAGTCTTTCAACAATTAAAGGACTTTATGTTTGTGTCTTTACAAGAAGACATAAAACATATTTAACTAAAGTAATTATGAGTACCGACTGTTGGTCTCAATAGTAATTTCAAGTTAATTGCTTACTTCATGATTATGACTTTAAAAAAAAACATAATCATATTGCCTAAACAATTCAGTGAATAATTATGACTTTGCAAGAAAACATAATCGTACTGACTAAATCATTTAGTGAATATTTAGAAGTAGCTCTCATCATATCTTGACACTTATTCTAAATAGGGCAACATACATTTTATGTGTAGAAGTCTTAGTAGAATATTAATTTCCTTACCTTATGGTCAAGAAAAACCATTAGTCATATACTATATGTTGTTTCTTGCACACAATTAAGATTTCTTCCACTTGTGCATGATACAACATTAAGCAAGTATACAAAACAATACGACAATTATTTGCTTGTATAGGTAATATGACTATGTCAGATATAGAATATGAATTAAGTCAAGCTTAAATCATATCCTCATGAAAAGTGTATATAGAACAGGTTCAATTAATAAGTAATCTTGCATGATGACGTTATAGATAATGCTACAGAAAGCGACAAGTTATCATATAAAACAATATGCAATGATTCGTACTAAATGAAAGAGTATCACACTTGGAAAGTAATAAATTATTTTTGGGCAGGCCAGAAATAATATGGGACAACTATAAGTTAGACAAGCTCATAACTCCCACTGAATCAGATAACATTACTGTTGACATAAATAATGCCTAAAAACATTATCAATATTTATTCATATCTCTATGTTTTGATGATCACAAAATGTAAACTCATTAAAATATAAACTTATAAAATAAACAAGTACTTAGTTGTAAATATTCACTTCTACAACTAAAATCACTTAAGGTATGAATGAACTAATGCTTAATGCATTATATGATCAAAGGAACATTTTCTTAATAACTAGATTTTTTATAAAATGTCAAAAGCATTTTATATCTTTTAGAAAAACATTTTTGTAATAAATAAAAAGGTTTAATTCATTATAAATTTATGAATTCAAATTTTTAGCCAAAATCAGTAAAAATGTTCCAGAAAAACCTTCCCCACAAAAAGACAAAACTGGGCAACGGTTGGCTTGGGCGGCCCCCTTAATTTTGCTAGGCGGCCCCCTTAAAATTAAGGGGACCGCCCCTCTATTTAAGGGGGCCGGCCACGCTCCACTAGCTTCCAGCTGTCCAGTTTTTCTGCCTATAAATACCAGCCTTCCCCTGGATTTTTACTCACCTTTTGCACTAAAAACTTTCTGGTTTAGATCTCATTTCATATTTTCAAAATCCCTTTGATCATATAATTATAAGCTTTTGTTTCAAGTGATCCAAAGCTTCAACCTCTCAAGTGCAAGAGAAGAATACTTCTATCCTTCAAGACAAGAAGTATTACAACTTGGTGTATCTCTTCCATCCAAGTTGTTGGTGTATCATAATTGTAAATCATTCATTCATTTGTGTAAAGTGTGTGTATAAGGTGTAAACATAAGTGACTAGATATGTATAGTGTGTGAGTAGTGAAGAAGGTGTATAAGTAGTTGTGGTGTAAAGAAGTCATGTAGAAGTTGTAAAGCCGTGGTGTAGAAGTTGTAAAGCCGTGGTGTAGAAGTTGTGAAGCCGTGGTGTAGATGTCGTGAAGCCGTTGCTTAGAAGTTGTGAAGTCGTCATGTAGAAGTCGTGAAGCTATAGCTTAGAAGTTGTGAAGTCGTGAAGCCGTAGCTTAGAAGTTGTGAAGTCGTCATGTAGAAGTCGTGAAGCCATAGCTTAGAAGTTGTGAAGTAGTTGTGTAGAAGTCGTGAAGCCGTAGCTTAGAAGTTGTGAAGTCGTCGTGTAGAAGTCGTGAAGCCGTTGTGTTGAAGTCGTGAAGCCGTCGTGAATAAGTCGTGAACTAGTTGTGATTGAAGTCGTGAGATTGGTTCTAGCTACTATTAGAACTCGACATTTAGCTTTGTGTCGTTAAACCGGTGTAAGCCAAAGTTGTGTAAGGTTTTCTCCGCCATAAGGGAGCTTGTTTAAGTAGTGAAGAAAACTCTCGAGCAAGGTGTGCTCGGGGAGTGGAGTAGGGCAAGGAAGGTGTCCTTGTAGCCGAACCACTATAAATCCCTCGTGTCTCGGTTTCTTTCCATCTCTTACTTATTTCTTTATATTGTCATTACTTTCATACATGTAGGCATATATAACTGTTGGTATTAATTAGAAGTTGATTTCACATAAAGATCAATTTAAAACTCCATTCATAAAAAGAAAACTTTTATAACAAATCTAAAAGGATACACATATAATTAATAATATTGGTCAAGTATCATTTTTCATATAAACTCAAATCTAAGGTTTTAAAAGGAAACAAAGTTTTCATAATAAAATTAAAAAGACGTAAAACTATTCAACCCCCCCTTCTAGTTTTTCACAATTGGTATCAATGCCAGCTTAGAAAATAAAAATGTATTACTCCCACTGAATTAGACAAACATTACAAGTGTTTTCCTATTGGTGAGAAGCAAATGACAATTTATTTACTTTCCTTATCCTGAATATCTAAACATTATTGCTAATGTGAACAAGTAAGCAAGTACTTAGATATCCAAGGGAGTGTGTCAAGTTCTATGACATAAACGATGGACTAGCCATTTATGCTAATGTTAACTTGAAATTGGCATGCAATTCCTCCTTATTTGGCCTACCTTGCCACAAGGGTGTAGTACCTTTATTTGGTTAAAGCAAACAACTAGGTTAATCATGCTAGTTATTGCTTTTACAATTTTACGGTAATATTTCAATTTCCTAATTAAAACTCATAAGATGTCTTGCTAATAACAAGACATTAATATTTAATAGCTGTAAAACACGTTATATAGTTATTGAAAACAAATCTTATTAGTTTCAAAGAGTTCAAAACCGAACAGGGGTAGTGAAACGTGTTTGAAAGTATAAGATTTAGTAACCATACTTAACCGTTTGAATTTTGCAAGGCAAAACAATTTCATGAGTATGTTTACTTATGAGTATGATTAGAATTTGGGGTAAATTCAATCATATCTTTTATCCACTTTTCTAGCAAGGAAAATGAATAGGAATATGTCTCTATCTTTCTTACAAGGAAAGGAGACCCATTTTGTCCTTCAGTTTGCCTTTTCCAGGAAAAAGGACAAACCATTGTTTACAGTATATGTTGCAATATATAATTAGCAGTTAAGTTTAAATTTTAGTATTTTCGATAATTGATTCTTTTAGAAACTAACTACCCTTGTTTTAATAGATAAAACAATTAATTTACTAAAAGACTAAGACCCTCTTGAACTCCCACTCATCACGGTAGTGCTTACTACTCTGGTAAGCCTTGTGGGTACAAGAGGTAGGCGGCGTGCGACAATTGCATTACAAGTGCAACTCTTAGATTTATGAGACTTATGGCACTAGAGTACAAGCTACTAGTGTCATGCATGTTTTGTCTCATCCTATGCCTCGGGCTCAAGGATCTCACCGCTTGACTCGATTAAGTTTTCCAATTAGAGAACATGTGTAAATAACTCTAGGTCTCACGCCAGAGAATAAACACCTTGGGTTGCAATTCACTCACGTCCCACGAAGAGCAAAAGGCAAGTGCAAGTGTCCTCAACTTTGGATGGCATGAACTTAAATTTCAAATAGGGTATCACATAATTTTTTACAAAAGCATGTATCATAAATTATTTACAAAGAGACATGCATACATCTTTGTAACACAAGTTTGAAAAAAAAAAAACAATTTTTCAACTTATTAGGTGTGCTTTTATCACGGGCAAAGAATGGGCAAAAACCCTATATTGTACTCTGCATGAGTCAAAAGAACCAAGTTCTTCCAATAATTCCCTCATATGCCGAAGCATGTAGTGGGGCGGGAAATTGTTAGGAATTAAATAATCAAGAAGTTTAATATCGGATTCTATTCAAAGAAAAACGTTAAGTGTGGTTCTGCTGCTAGTGCATTTGGTTCCTGCTGGTAATGTTTGTTCCTGCTGCTAGAACATTTGATTCTGTTGCTAGCGATAAATGATTCTGCTGCTAGGCTTAACATTCTGCTGCTGAAGGATTCTGCTGCTGAAGGAGTGTTAACATTGCTGCTGCTAATGTACATTCTGCTGCTAAGTGGATAAGTATGAAAAGATATTATGTATATTTTGGTCAACAATATACGGTAGATAGTATCTTACCCCATGTGCTTAGTTAACAAGTTGTGTACACAGATACATGTTGTATCTTATGTACTGACACACTCAAGATAAGTTAGCAAGTAGTTCGACTAGACTTTAAGCAATATTGTAAAGATCTTCTTGGACTATAAAAGAAGATCTTAGACTTGATATTATGTGTCGAATAGTTGGTTGATATTGTAAAAACACTTAGAACTTTCATAACTGTTAGAACTAGAACAAACACAACAATATCAAGAACATAGAAACTTAAGATTCAAGGTTGTAACCCTAGTGATATCTCAAGATCACTCGTATTATTATCATTAATAATATTGAATCGTTTGGTGTTAATCTTTCATTGTTCATTGTCATATAACAATCACAACCGTTCCATTTCCATAACACAAATAACCTTCTAAGTGTGATTAAGTAGATTCCGCATACTTAATCATATTAACTCAATATATCATATACACAAAGTACAAAAGGTTTAACCACCTTAACCGTGTGTCGAATCCTAACAAGTGGTATCAGAGCTCAGGCTGATATTATTGATTTAGAAGAAGAAGCTGAAGAAATAGACGTTGAATCTATTCAGACAAATGTTGCTGCAAAGATTCCCATGCTCAAACAGAATGAGTTTGAGATGTGGAGGCTGAGGATAGAGCAATATTTCCAAGTGCAAGATTATGCACTTTGGGAAATCATTGAAGATGGAGACTCTTACCAGCCTACCACCACTACATCAACAGTGGAAGGCAAAGTAGTGTCAACTCTGCAGACAAAGCCAACATCTGCAGAAGATAGAATAAAGAAGAAAAATGACTTGAAGGCAAGAAGCATGCTGATGATGACCATTCCCAATGATCAACTTCTAAACTTCAGCAAGTTTAAAGATGCCAAGTCATTATTTGAAGCTATTATTGCAAGGTATGGTGGAAATGAAGCCACCAAGAAAACCCACAAGACACTGCTCAAGCAGCAGTTTGAAAACTTCTCCTCTACATACAATGAATCTCTTGACCACATGTTTAATAGGCTTCAGAATATTGTGAGCCAACTTGCTATTCTTGGGATTGAAATGCTTCAAGAAGATTTAAACTCAAAATTTCTGAGAAGCTTACCAGAAGAGTGGGCTATGCATGTTGTTGTCTGGAAGAACAAGCCAGACTTAGACACCATGGAACTGATGGACTTGTATAGCAACTTCAAGATTGTGGAGCAAGATTTGAAGAAGAATGGAGGTACTAGTTCTAATACTGGGAACAAGGCATTTATGTCAACTCCTAGTACCTCAAAATCAAGTGAAGAGGTGAAAGTTGTTGATGATGTTGGTACTGCTAGTTCATCAAGCAGTACTATAAGTATTTTGGATGAAAAGACTTGTTGTGCCTTTCTTACAAGTCAGAATAATGGGTCCATGCTCTCCTATGAAGACCTCCAAGAGATCCATGAAGATGATCTGGAGGAAATGGATCTAAAATGGCAAATTTCTCTTCTTAGCATGAGAGCCAAGAAGTTCTATCACAAGACAGGGAAGAAGCTCATAATCAGCAACACTGATGCTGCTGGTTTTGATAAGTCAAAGATAGAGTGCTATAACTGCCACATGATGGGTCATTTCTCAAGAGAGTGCAGAAGACCAAGGCAGCAAGATAGCAAGAATAGAGGTTTTGGAAGCAAATCCAAAACAGAGGAGGTTGTTGAGCCAAAAACTATGGTAGCTATTGATGGCTTAGGTTTTGATTGGAGCTTCATGGCAGATGAAGAAGAAACTCCTGCTCAGATGGCACTTATGGCTTTTTCTGCTACTGAGGTACAAAATCATAAAGCTTGTTCAAATACTTGCACTGCTCTTAATGCTCTACAGGTTTTAATCAAACAATATGATGATCAAAAGAAAGAGCTAAGCAGGACTTTTCAAAACTTTATAAACTATAAGTGTGGATTAGAGACTTTAGAGAAACAAATCACACATTATAAAGAAAATGAATTAGCTTTTTCTGATGACAAAGCTCTCCTAAGACAGGACATATTCTTTAGAGATGCTGAAATTAAGCTTTTGAGAGAAGCTTTGGATAGGGTCAAAAAGGAAAATGAAAACATTCACTTGACTACACAAGCACTAGAACATGCTTCTAGAGGTGTGCACAACATAGTAGAATGTCAGGTGATTAATAGAGCTAAGTCAGGAGTAGGATATAAGAGTGTCCCACCTCCTTATAGAGGCATCCCAAAACCCCCAGGGATTGACCTAGGGAATTCAGGTTTACCTGAGTTTCAAGAACCAATAATGGAATATGGTTCTAAGACTACTGAGAGTCTTAAGGTAGAAAAAGTAAGTAAAAGTTTAGATAAAACTTTACTTTATCAGGACAAGGTGTCCTTTGTTAAGAAATTAGATGCTATAGTTGTTGAGGATTGCACAACTGATAGTGATGAAGAAGATCAGGTTATGTCTAAACCTGAAGTGGTTAAGAAAGTAGGAACAAGTGTTCCTAAGATAGTCAAACACAATACTGTTAAGCCTAAATCAAACATTAAGCATGTTAGGCAACCAGTTAGATATTGTGAGCAATATAGAACCACCAACAAGCCCAGAGGTAACCAAAGGAATTGGAACAACCTCAAGTCTAACCAATTAGGTGATGACTTTGCTTTTTATAACAAAGCTTGTTACACATGTGGTAGTTTTGACCATCTTGCAGCTTTCTGCAACCATTGGGTAACTGAGTATGAAAATAATAGGGTGAACTTCAAAAGGCAAACTCCTCAAACTCACTTTCACTCTAGTTATAGTGTTAATAGAACAAAACCCAAAACAGTCTCAAACAAGTCTATCTCAAACACTGATCCTGCTGGTAGACAAATGGTTCCTGTTGCTAGACTAACTGATTCTGCTGCTCGACCATCTATGACTGTTAACCCAAAATCAACAGCTAAGGGTGCAAAAACATTTTTCAAACATGCACCAAAGACTGTTCTAAGGCCCATTCAAACAAAAGCAGTGGTTCAAAAACAAGTTTGGAAACCAAAGGGTAGAACTGAAAAGCTAGCAGTTCCTGCTGGTAAGCAATCAGTTCATTCTGCTGCTAAGGGAAACAGGACAAATGCTGTTAAGGCCTCAGCATGTTGGATTCTTAAATCCAATGTTGCATCAACTGTCCTTAAGAGATTAAATTACATTGATGCAAGAGGCAGATCCAAGTCAGTAATGGCTTGGGTCTCCAAAAGAAACTAATACTTCTCATTTATGTGCAGGAATATTCAATTGATCAACAAGAGGATCAAGGATACTCAGATAGTGGATGTTCAAGGCACATGACAGGCAACAAGTCTTATCTCTTAGATTTTCAATCAATAGATGGAGGCTATGTTACCTTTGGAGGAGGTGTTGGTGGCAAAATTTCTGGTAAAGGTACCATTAAAACTGGAAATTTAGATTTTGAAGATGTGTTCTATGTAAAAGAGCTAAATTATAATCTTTTTAGTGTCTCACAAATGTGTGACAAAAAGAACAATGTTCTTTTCTGTGAGACTGAATGTCTTGTACTTTCTCCTGATTTTAAGATGCCTGATGAAAGTCAAGTACTTCTTAGAATTCCTAGAAAGGGCAATATGTACAGTGTAGACATGAAGAACATTGTTCCTAAAAGGAATTTAACTTGTCTTGCTGCAAAGGCCACATTGGATGAATCAATGAAACGGCATAGAAGGCTTGGTCATATTAATTTCAAAACCATAAATAAAATTGTTAAGAATGGTTTGGTAAGAGGTTTACCTCACAAAAGATTTAAAAATGATCAAACATGCATTGCTTGTTTAAAAGGCAAACAACACAAAGCCACTTGTAAGCCCAAGATTTTTAACTCTATCAATCAATCATTGTTTATGCTGCATATGGACTTATTTGGACCTGTTTCAGTAAGTAGTATAATGCATAAGAGATATTGTCTTGTTATAATTGATGACTATACTAGATTTATATGGGTTTTCTTTCTATCTACTAAGGATGAGACTACAAGCATCCTTAAGACATTCATTACACAGATAGAAAACCAAGTAGACAAGAAAGTGAAAGTCATTAGATGTGATAATGGGACAGAGTTTAAAAATAGAGTTATGGATGATTTCTGAAACAAAAAGGTATTAGGAGAGAATTTAGTGTTGCTAGAACTCCACAACAGAATGGAGTAGTTGAGAGGAAGAATAGAACACTAATTGAAGCTGCTAGAAGTATGTTAGCTGATTCTAAGCTACCTATAACTTTTTGGGCTGAAGCAGTCAACACTGCTTGCTATGTTCAAAATAGAGTTTTAGTTATACAGCCTCACAATAAGACATCATATGAACTTTTTAGAGGTAGAACTCCTGCAATAGGATTTCTTAGACCTTTTGGATGTCATGTGACAATTCTCAATACCTTAGACCATTTAGGAAAATTCGATGGTAAAGCAGATGAAGGATTCTTTGTTGTATATTCTCTTAATAGCAAAGCATTTAGAGTATACAACACAAGAACTATGATTGTAGAAGAAAACCTACATGTGGAGTTTTTTAGAGGATAAATCCAATGTAGAAGGTCAAGGACCAAAATGGCTATTTGATCTTGAATCTCTAACCAAATCAAAGAATTAGTGCCTGTTGTTGCAGAAACTAATAATTTTTCAGGTTCACAAGCAACAGATGAGGCAAGGTTAGAAAAGGAGACAAACCAAGATCATGTTTGGATGCCAATATGGTCAAGTACAAGTGTGGAATCAACTTCAACAACTGATGAATCTTCTTCTGGCAAAGCTAAAGAAGGTGTTGAAGATGAAAGGAAAGAAGATGGAACTCAGGAACAACAAATTGTTTCTGCTGGTGATTCTGCTGCTAGGCTTAATGTTCCTGCTGCTAGGCCAACTGATTCTGCTACTGGCCCTTCAGAAACGAAAGAAGCAGAATTCTCAGATAATGAGGTGGATTTCAACAATCTTCCATCAAATTATCAAGTTCCTTCTACTCCACAAACAAGAATTCACAAAGTCCACTCCCTAGATAATGTGATTGGAGATGTACAATCAGGTGTGAAGACAAGACAACAACTGATGTCTTCAGACCAACAAGGGCTTCTTGATTCCCTTTATGCTACAAAGCAGCATGAGTTTTCAAACTCTTGCTTGTTTGTATGTTTTCTCTCACAAGATGAACCAAAGAACATTCTGAAAGCCTTAGTTAATTCAAGCTGGGTAGAAGCTATGCAAGAGGAGCTTCTTCAGTTCAAGATTCAGAAGGTATGGGTGCTAGTTGATTTACCTAAGGATTCAAAGGTAATTGGCACTAGATGGGTTTTCAAGAATAAAAGGGATAAAAGGGGAATAGTGATTCGAAATAAGGCTAGATTAGTAGCCCGAGGGTACACACAACAAAAAGGAATAGACTATGATGAGGTTTATGCTCCAGTAGCAAGGATTGAAGCAATTAGGCTTTTCTTAGCTTATGCTTCATTTTTAGGCTTCACAGTTTATCAAATGGATGTCAAGAGTACATTTTTATATGGAACAATTGAAGAAGAGGTGTATGTTTCACAACCTCCAGGCTTCATTGACCCACAACATCCAGACAAAGTGTACAGAGTAGTTAAAGTTCTCTATGGCCTACATCAGGCACCAAGAGCTTGGTATGCAACACTAGCTTCCTACTTATTAGAAAATGGATTTCAAAGAGGAAAGATTGATCAGACACTTTTCATCAAACAGCACAAGAAGGATCTTCTGTTAGTGCAGGTGTATGTGGATGACATTATCTTTGGATCTACTAGGAAGGAGATGTGTTTAGAGTTTGAGAAGCTTATGCATGATAAGTTTCAGATGAGTTCTATGGGAGAACTTACATTCTTTTTGGGTTTGCAAGTTAAACAGTCATATGAAGGCATATTTATTAGTCAAGATAAATATGTTGCTGAAATACTAAGGAAGTTCAACAACTGAAGCAAACAATGGTGGCTAATTCAACAACTGAAGCTGAATATGTAGCTGCTGCAAGTTGCTGTGGTCAAGTTCTATGGCTTCAAAACCAACTCCTTGACTATGGGTACAATTTCTTAAACACTGTTATTCATATTGATAATAGTAGTACAATTTGTATTATTAAAAATCCAGTGCAACATTCTAAAACAAAACACATTGAAATTAGACATCACTTTATAAGAGACTGCAATGAGAAAAGATTAATTCAAGTTCTTAAAATTGCTTCAGAATTCAATTTTGCAGATCTGCTAACCAAAGCTTTTGATGTTGGAAGGTTTCAGTACTTGGTAGCAAGTATTGGAATGCTTAATCCTCAATGATTTTAAACTTTATGTTTTTGTAAATAAATTTTTGTTTGTGCTGCTAGTACAAATTTAAATTGTGTTATTCATACAGTTAGTCCTATGATTATTCTAATATAAGACAAGTACTTTGTACATTGTTCTTTTGGTTTTAGACTAACAATTTCAGGTATGATCATGTGAACACAAAAGGATGTTTCAAGTGAAATGGAAGCAGCAGAATTGAGAATATTAGTTGCTGACATATTAGGTTTATGATGGACTGAGTTTGGGAATTTAAAACTCCTTAAAACTTCTTTCTTGAAACCTAAATATGAAATTTCACATTGAATTGATGACTTAGTTGATCAGATAGTAACTGATGCAACTTACTTTCTATCATTTTATACTTTCAAGTATAATGTGTTAATCTCAGGATATCTGATAGAAAGAACAGCTAGTAAAAGTGAATCTAACACTTGTGTTAGAGGTAACAATTACTATGAGCTGGAAACCCTGTCAGGAAAACTCTTTGAATGAGTTTATCTGCACACAGGCAGTTATTTATAACTGAAAACATTGGTTCTCACACAACCATAGGTTGCTTTAAACCGAAATTTTGATTAAGTGTCTGTTATACACTTAATCCCTTCAAAATGGTTGAAAGCAATATGGTTTTCCATAATAAAATCATATGCATACTGCTAAGGCAAAAGTTTCTTAAAAGGATTTTCAAGAGACTCACAAAAACCATCCATTGATGGACCATGAGTCAAATGTCCAATGAATCACCTTTCATAGGAGTTAACACACCTAGAAGTGATGAGGGCAGTAACTTAAACTCTTAAGGAATTGATGGCTTCATGTACAATATTGTCTGATAACAAGTTCTCATTGGTACATCAGATAATGGAGAAAGAAATATTTTGGTACATAGTGAGAGATCTTCCAAACAGGGGAGGATAAAATTTTATTTGCTTCAGGGGAGGAAATAAAAGCCTGTGGGAAACTAGAAGGGGGGGTTGAATAGTTTGCCGGTTTAAAATTCTTTTAAAAAATCTTGTTTTGAAAGTTGGCTATTGGAAACTTTGATTCGAACTCTATGTGTAACCAATCAACACCACTATGAACTACACACTAAACTAACTAATATAAACTAATGAAAGTAAAGAGTAGAGTTGGAAAGATCAAACCGAGACAAAGGATTTATAGTGGTTTGGCTACGAAGCTCTTCTTCGCCCTACTCCACTCCCCGAGTACCACACTCGAGAGTTTCAAGCACTAGGTCAACAACCTCCCTTCAGGAGGAGAAAACCGTACACGTCGCTTATCCTATTACCGACACTAAGCTAAATGTCGAGTGCTAATCTTAGCTAGCACCAATCTACCAAGGTCCACGTGACCAAACACTCAAGCCCAGTGGCTTCAAGAGATCACCAAGATCTCGACACGATCACAAAGATCAACTCTCACTTCACTCTACTTAATCTAACTACTCTAGATCCTTTGATCACTCATACACAAGCCCGATGGCTTTAAGAGATCTTCACTATCTCTTAAGATCACAATGATCTTCACTCACACTCTCACAAAAGAAAGATAATCTTGATGTATGCTAAGATACAACAAGGATGTAACAAGTGTTACAAAACCTAACAACTACAACTCTTGTATCTTCTTGAATACCTTGAGTTCTTCTCTAGCTAATGAAGAGGAATGATAACACCTTGTATCAACTTGGACACTTGTGTTCTTCTCTTGATAATGAAGAGGAATGATAACACCTTGTATCAACTTGGATACTTGTGTTCTTCTCTTGCAAGTGAAGAGGAATGAAGAGGATCACTTGAAGGATGATTGGATCACTCTTGAACAAAAAAAAACTAACCTAAATGATCTAAGAAAGAAAGTGTAAGAGAGTATTCAACTCAGAAAGTTTTGTGTATGAAAGGATGCCTAAAAACTGTGAAAGGGGTGGGTATTTATAGGCAAAGAAAATCTGACGTTACAGAAAATTTTGTACGGACGGCTCCGTTAAATACCCCACGGATCCATTAAATTTAACGGAACCGTGGAGCCATCGTAGACTAGGACGCTCCAAATTTTGTCTTTTCTGGTGAAAACTTATTTGGGGAAGGTTGGAGCTGATTTTGGGGGGGAAAAATAGCTGTTGTGATTTTCAAACTTATTTTTCCATTAAAACATTTCTTAATATTTCAAAAATAATTTGTCATGTGTATTTTTGAAAAAAAAAATGTTTTGTCCCATTTAAAATGTGAATTCTCAAACCAAAAATTCACTTCTTTGATCACTAGTTCAAGTTGTAACTTTGTTCAAGAGTGATTTGCGTAGAAACGGGATCTTCCGATTAAAGACTTGTTTACGTTGATTTTAACGTATCGTGATTTCACATTTTGTCATCCTCAAAACGTGAAGTATTCGAAAGATATAAATAACGTTTTTAGAACATTATTTGCATCAACAATCTCCCCTTTTTGATGATGACAAAATATAAACTCATGTTAGGTTAAAATTAGTTTTAACAAGTTTTTAATGAGTTTACTCCCATTTCTCCCCCTTTTTGTCTAATCAAAAAGGTGACAAAGGCTCCCCCTTGATATGTACTCCCCCTCATGTGGAGAACACAAAGGAATCAAGCAATGGTTCTTGCTACAAAACAAAGTTAGGAGATACATATATAATATGTAACAAGTAGCACATTATGACAAATATCCAACCACACAAGAAGAAGAATAGCTAATAGCTAAAAATGATAGGAAACAACCCTCATAAGAGCCCATTCATTCATTAAAAGAAAATAAATGTCATACATGGATATGACTTCATGGAAACATAAAAGAGACAATGATAAGCATAAATCCCTAATGACTAGAGGCATGTTTCATTTCCAAGAGGGCTCCTAAAGACCTATTGTGGGTTAGGAGGTGGTGGAGATTGGGGCCCCATATGGGGTGGTGGTGGTGTCCAGAGATGTTCTATAAAGTAGAACATGAAATGAATCTCGACTCTTAAGAAGTAGATGAGGTTACGGTTGTGGAGACAACATAGGCAATTAGCACTATGTAAATCAAAGGGATGTGGTTGATTGGGTTGTGCCATGATAGGAGATGGTGATTGTGGTAGGTTTGTTGGAGGTGAAATTGGCATGGCATTGTCCAATGGAGTTAAGGGGGATGGTGTGTACTCCATTGATGATGTAGTGTAGAAGGATGATGAAGATGTTGTGTAGGTAGAGGATGTTTTAGAGGGTGCATAAGGTGGTGATGGTGAGTATGGAGTGGCTTGGGAAGGTGGTGTCATTGCTTCATCATCTTTTGTAATATCTACAAAGAGTGGTTTGGAAGGTGGTTTTACGGTGATTCTAGGTTTCTTGGAAATGTGAGAGGTGGATCCTTGGTTGGAAGCCATGGATGTTTGTGATGAGAGGTTGAAGGTGAAGTGCAAGATATTCTTGCAAGGTGAGGCTTTATATAGGGAGGATGGGTGAAATTTGAATTAAAGGTGATAGTGATGTCCTATGGTGTAGGAAGGAAATCCTAGGGTGTGTTAGGTTTGCAAAAATTTGCAGGTTTGAGGTTAGGGGTGTAGGGTTTTTGGTAGGAACAGTAAAAATCCGTCAAACAGGGGTACGGTTCCTTTAAATGACCCACGGTACCGTTAAATTTAACGGTACCGTCCATATTTAATGGTACCATGACACTGTTTGCAAGAAGATTTCTGTGCAGGCTAGTTCTGGGCAGCTAGGGGGATGTTTTCTAGGGGAACTAATTCCTGGAAATGATAGTGCCTCAACTCACTAGGTACTTATTTACCTAAAATATCCCATTTAAGCTACAACTAGCATATAAAGACTATCATGTAGTTTCCTAGGTTGATCATAAGCATGCAATTATAAGGGACAAAATTAGCTATCATCCAAACATCACATAGATTGATTAAGCAAGGAGATAGTTAAGCATGCAATAAATCAATTAGCATTCATTCATAGATAAATCCTAATAAGAAACATAGATTTCTTCAACACTTATGACTTGAGCATTCCCCCATTCTCGACATACACTTGTCTTGAGCATGAGTCTCGTTTTCATGATTTGGATCATCAAAGGGTGCATAATGGGTGGAGGATTTGGAAATGAGAATTGATGAGACATATGACTCGTTTATGGGTTGCATGATGGGTTTGACGAGGGAGTATTGAGGACCGTTAAGGTAAGGGTGTAGGTTCATGAAATGGTGATAGAGATGGGTTAGGAACATCCCATAGGGTATCAATTTAATCTTGTTACCCTTGAGATGGACAATTCACTTAGCAAAGAAGTAAGCGAGGTTGTATGGTTGTTGGGTTAGGAGACAGTAAATCATATGATCACAACACGCCGGGAGTTGCTCACGAGTTCCTGTGAGACTTAGAACATTTTCTCGCAGGATGACTGCCCAAGAAAGTAGTTCATGACGCACCTCTTCCAAACGAATTTTCGTTGGATTAGGATAAGAGGAGTACTTATGAGTACGGATGATTTTGGTTAGTTCGGTGGGAGAGGGTATGTAGGAACAATATGGACTATTCTCTTCACGATAGTTGAAGAGTGACTCAAGACACCAATCTTCAGTATAGGCACATTGCCCATGATTGGGTATTCGAAGGATCTGAGCAAATTGCTCAAGAGTTAGGACGAATTTGAAGTTTTGGACCCAAAACCAAAGTGACAAGGTTTGATCCTCGTTAAGTACAATTTCAACTTGTCGAAAGAACTCCAACACAAAACAAGGACAAATGTGCTCGTTAATATGGAGTAGACAATCGAATCCTATAGCTCTAAAGGAAGTGTTGATGTCCCGATGGTAAATTAGGGACGGATCAACGACACGGCCTTTATGAAACCGACGGGTTTCAAGATTGACATAGGCACGAATGTGGTTACCGGGTGTATTGGGTTCACGTGAGATTTCGGGTGTGTAGGTATCGGTTAGGAGATGATCAAAATCATATTCATGAGACATTTTTGTTTCCTATAAAAAGATATTTTTAAAGGAAAATTAGAGTAAAGAACAGTTGCATTATGCACATGTCTAGTGTATGCCTATATGCAAACTATGTGAAGGTACGGTAATCTCGACTCAAAAGAAAATAATGAGATTACCCTAACTCTCCTAATTTTACTTTTGCTCAAACAAATATGTCGAAAAGTACATATTAATTATGTAATTTGATCAATATTTGTGAGATCATGTGTGCATGAGAAAGTGTTTTTAGTTTGCATCAACAATGCACAAAAAGTGTTTCATGGTCCTAAATTCGTGAAATTTTGAAAATATTAGAATTGGGGTGTTTGGTGACTTTAATGTTTTGACACCAAAGGTTTTGAAAATATTAGTGTTGATGACTTCAATTTGAAAGTATATTAAGAAAATTTGAAAAATCCCCAATTCATTTTTCATCAATGAACAAACCCTAGACTTAAAATTAAGAAAATTAAAGTAAGGTAACTTACAATTAATGTTGAAAACTTAGAGGTGATCAGTAAGCTTGAAAATCAATGTCTTGAATATGATCTTGAAGAGGTTTCGTGAAGTTTTGGGTTGTGAGGTTAGGTTACAACAGCAGTTGTAGATGTTGAGGATGGTTGAAATAAGTGATGTGGGAAAAGGGGAACTGAAATAAGTGATGTTCCAAATGCACGGTTCCACGGTACCGTTAAATTTAACGGTGCCGTGCCACATTTAGTGGAGCCGTGATCTGCTGGAACTGTTTTCTGTCCCGTTTTGATTTTTGACAAATATGTCTCGCTGTTTTAGTGAGACATATTGACACGAGGAGAGAATTTGTACCTAACAAATTCTTTTGACTAGGGAGACCTAAACTAAACTACAAGAGACTCACAAGATGACTTCAAGAGTCATGAGACTTATGGAATATGTTCCATCATTCCTAGACCTAGACGGAGATAGTTAAAGGATTCTCGTTTAAAAGGTTTGGTTAGGATGTCTGCGATATTGTCCTGGGAAGGAACTTTCTCAATGGAAATGTTTCCTTTCTGAACATTATCACGAAGGAAGTGGTGGCGAATTTCGATGTGTTTGGTACGGGAGTGTTGAACGGGGTTTTTGCTCAAGTCAATAGCACCTTTATTATCACACATAATGGGGACGTCATATAAATGAATGTCATAGTCTATAAGGGCTTGTTTCATCCATAGTGCTTGTTGACATGCCTTTTCGGCGCTTACGTACTCGGCTTCGGTTGTGGAGATAGCAAGAGCCGTTTGTTTCTTGGAGAACCAAGAAGTTAAGCAACAACCCATGAAGGTACAAACGCCACTCGTACTCTTTCGATCCACATAATCTCCCGCATGATCAGAGTTGGCATAGACAACAGTTTCTACACCGGTCCCCTTGGGATAAAATAATCCCAAGTGTATAGTACCTTTAATGTATCGGAAGATACGCTTAACCGCTTCAAGGTGAGAGGTTTTGGGATCCTCTTGGAAGCGAGCACAAAGGCAGACACTAAACATGATGTCGGGCCTACTTGCCGTGAGGTATAGTAAACTTCCTATCATACCTCTATACTTAGTGCTATCCACGGACTCACCTTCTTCATCTTTCGTAAGTTTTATTTCCGTGGACATGGGAGTTTTCATGGGCTTAGACTCTTCTAAACTGAACTTCTTAAGCATCTCTTTACTATACTTAGCTTGATTAAAGAAGATGCCATCTTCCATTTGTTTAATTTGTAAACCAAGGAAGAAATTTAATTCACCCATCATGCTCATCTCAAACTCTTCGTGCATGATTTTTGAGAAATCATCGCACATCTCTTGACAAGTTGATCCGAATATAATGTCGTTGACATATATTTGAACAATGATGAGATGTGAATTTCTTTTCTTTGTGAAGAGTGTGTTATCAACCTTTCCCATGGTATATTCATGTTCAATCAAGAAGGCTTTTAGTCTATCATACCAAGCTTTAGGAGCTTGTTTAAGACCATAGAGTGCTTTCTTGAGTTTATAAACATGATTCGGACATTCGAAATCAACGAATCCCGGAGGTTACGCAACATACACCTCCTCGTTGATATAACCATTAAGGAACGCACTCTTCACGTCCATTTGGTATAGCTTAAAGTCTAAGGCACATGCATAGGAAAGGAGTATTCTAATTGATTCTAATCTAGCTACGGGTTCATAGGTTTCATCATAATCTATTCCCTCCTGTTGGTTGTAGCCTTGTGCTACCAACCTTGCCTTATTCCTAACTACGACGCCATTTTCGTCGAGTTTGTTTCTAAACACCCATTTAGTTCCTATGATTGTTTGATTTCTAGGAAGAGGTACTAAATCCCAAACTTGGTTTGCGGTGAATTGATTTAGTTCCTCCTGCATGGCAACTATCCAACTTTCATCCTTAATTGCTTCACCTACATTCTTAGGTTCTACGGTTGATATGAAACAAAAGAAGTTACTTTTGTTTTGTGCTTGTGACCTAAGTGTTCTTTGGTTTAGGTTACCTATGACATTTTCAATAGGATGGTTTTTGGATTCCTTAATGTTGACAATTTCGTCAACTTCAACTATTTCATCCTCAATGTCATCTTCTAGGGTTTTCTTGCCATTAGCCTTAATGGCTTCATCCTCATCTAAGTCATCATCAACCAATGGTGATGTCTTAGATTGTGGAGGACTTTCATCGAATGTCATATTGAGTGATTCTTCGACTTTCGAGGTTTCTCTATTTAAGACAACGTAGGCTTTACTATTTTGGGAGTAACCTAGGAATACACCTTCGTAAGACTGATGAAGCAAAAAGTGTACCGCTTTTAGGGGGTCATTTAAGCCCTAAATCGTATTTATTTGATCAAATATTGCCCTAAATCGTTACTTTTGTCATTTTAGGTACTTTGGAGAAGAAATCTGGAAAAGGAAGCATTTTGGACGTTTTTGGAGCATAAAAGTGAAGAAAACGACAAAGTCTTCAAAGTAGCTGGAAAAGTACACTTGACAGCGTCAAGTATTGCTCCTGACGGCGTCATGGCTTGGAAAAAGAGATGGATATGAAAAATACACGTGACGCGCCAGAGAGTTTTACAATGGAAAATCTGACGGCGTCACCCTTTAAGGTGATCAAGGCCATCACGGTTTAAGTTAAAGAGAGACGACGTCAAGCTTTATTCTGACGGCGTCAACCCTTGATAGGCCAGAGCGGATTTTGGAGGATTAAAAAGGGACGGCGTCAGGAAGACCATCCGGGAACCCTAGCCACGGCGAGGTGACGGCGTCACCTCCTACAACGTGACGCCGTCAGCCACTAAACTCTATATATAGTTTTGCAATTTTTATTCATTAGTGTGCAACTTTGTGAGGAGAAACCCTAAGACGAATTTTCTGCCATTTTTAAGGGTTTTATACCCTTGGATCTCCCATGTTTAATTGAAGATAAGTAATCATTTAATCATTCAATATGTCTATGTGTTGTTTGATTATATCTTGTTCTTGTCTTTTAATTAACATGCTAGGCTAGATTTATCTTGTGTTTGCTTATATCTAATGAAACCTAACTATTGATTATTGGTTATTAGTGTGTTATTAATTGTATTGGATGATATTTTATCGATGTTAGCTTAAGAAAACTGGCTAACCTCCTATTCGGTAACTTGCTTGAACGTCTTAAGAAACATGAACCAATGCGTACTAAGGTTTTTATGGTTGTATTTAATGCATGAGCGAATTCTAGTGATCCCATGTTAGGAGCTTCTTAGCCGGCTCGACATAGGAGTGAAGTAGGAGCTTGTAGAGTTGGGGAAGTACGTACGCCACCCCACGATTGGTATTAAGGAATACACCCGTCATCCACGCAATTAATATACACTAATCAACCGGTAAAAGATAGTTAGGGAGTAAGGAAATCTAAGTAAACACATTTCTCCCCATATAAGTTTCACAACCTTTTCATTTTCAGTTATTTTATTTTATTTGCAATTGTAGTTATTTGGGTTAGTTGACTAGCAACTAATTCCGCCCACTCCTTCAAACCCGAGATTTTACTTGCTTTTATAAAAAAATATAAAAATACAAAAAGAATCATCTCTCACCCTTAGACCTATTAGAGTAGTTTTTCAATCCTAACGACACTATTCCCCTAGAGAACGATCAATCCCCCGGTACTTGCCACTACACTATACTACATCGGTCAGGTACACTGCCTGGTGGGGATTGCAAGCCTCTTGAGATCCCTCGAGAGGTAAAACCTGTTGTAAGGTCACAAAACCACGCATCAAGTTTTTGGCGCCGCTGCCGGGGAATAGTTATTGTTTAGGTTGAATTTTTATTTTATTAGGTCTACTCACTAGATTCCTTTCTAGTGAGATTTTTATTTTTCTAGGTTTTTCTTTAGTCTATCTATTTTCTTCGTGTCTTTGTTCGTAACCATTACCATCCGACATCATGGAAGGTGGTAATATCCTCGATCCCAACAACCCACCACCACAACAACACCCACCTCCTAGAGCCCGTACCTTAGGAGACTACTCCCGTCCTAGCCACCATGGCTATCGAAATACCATTGAGCTCACTCAAGGAGCCAATGTCACTCCCTTGCGATCCGACACCATCCGGTTGGTGCAAAGCGGATGCGCATTCCATGGACTTCGTTCCGAAGATCCTAATCAACATCTCAAGGACTTTCTCAAAATCATTGATTCCATAGACCTTGATGTTGCCACTCGAGAGACGACCCGACTACGTCTCTTTCAATTCTCTTTGGGGGACCAAGCTAATCAATGGCTAGAGCGTCTACCCGCAGGATCCTTCACCTCTTGGGATGATCTCACCACTCGTTTCCTTGCTCAGTTTTTCCCACCAGGAAGAACTACCAAGTTAAGAAAGGATATCTTGATGTTCGAACAACGTCGAGGCGAAACCCTGTATGGGGCATGGATTCGATTCAAGGACTTACTCCAAAAAGTCCCTCATCATGGCATAAATCTCTGGCTTCAAATTCAAATCTTTTATGACCATGTTGATTACCACACCAAGCGGGCCATCGATCGAGCTACCGGAGGCAGATTGCATGACAGAAGCGCTAAGGAATCATGGGAAATCATTGATGAGCTTGCATCCGACGATGATGAATTGTGGCAAGTTTCCCACGACGTACGCTCGGCGGTCAAGACATATTCATCGCCCGATAAAGCCAATCAAATCACCGAGGAAAGCGTTAGTGAACTTGAGAAGAGGGTTGCATATCTTATGGAAAAGCAAAAGAGACCCTTAAGTTCACAAAAAGCAACAGTTAACTCGGTCTCAAGCATTAAGAAAATACCATTGTCCGAATCACCCCGGAGGGAAAATACTAAACCCTTCCATAAGCACGCTCAACCCAACTCACCACCTCAGGAACTTAGTCCAACATTCGAAGCTCGAATGAGAGAATACATGTCAAAACACTCCGAACGGTTGGCAAAATTTGAGGAAGCTATCTACAAACAGAAGGAGGAGATGGAAGAGAAGATGGCGGAGATGATGAACCTTTTGAAAGAATACACAAACACAAAAGCTCCTGAAAATGTGTTAGTGCGAAAAGACGTTGAAGTTCCCAACACTAAATGTGTTAATGCCATCTCCGTCGTCCAAGAGGGCGAAAATGATGGAAGAGGGAAGTTGATAACTGTGGAAGTTAACAAAATTGACCTCGTCCCACTTAATGACGGAAACACCAATGCCTACAAATGCGATTCCGACAAGGGAAAGGAGGCGCCCTCTGAGGAGCGCCAATTGGTAGAACCGCCAAAGTTACAACAAGTGAGGCATTACTTGAAGGACGAAATAAACAAGGAGACCATAAACGATTGGGTGAGAAACTATCGACGTACTCATCTACCCAACAAGGAGTCCAAGAGGATGGAACCGGATGATGAATCTGACACATTACCCGGAGGGCAATTGTATGAGAGCCTCATAAGACAAAAGTTAGTTTAAAAGCAGGAATTCTACGGGGTCTTCGAAATACCATGCAGCATTGGAAAACTCAAGTATCTGGATGCGGTAGCTGACCAAGGTTCCGACGTAAATTTGATGCCTTTATCCGTTTATGTCCAGTTAACCGACGAACTGCCATCCATCACCCGTACTAAACTCTCCTTTGCAAAACATTCTTATGAGTACCCGTTAGGAATTGCGGAAGATGTGTTGGTCAACGTTGCCGGATTCCTGTATCCGGTCGACTTCATGATTGTTGAAAGAAATGATATGAATATGCCAATAATCCTTGGGGCACCCTTTCTCGCTTCAACTAGGGCACAAATCGATTACGAAAATAGTACCATCCAAATGAAGAAAGGAAAGAAAACAATAAACTTCCCAACGATCCCACGTCATATACGAGATGTTGCTCTACAAAAGAAGATGGAGGCGAACCCCAATATAATCCGTGGTAATGTTTGAGAGAAAATCCTTGCATGGGAGGCAAGGATTAAGAATTACAATGAAAGTGAGATTAGAGAATGTAAGGGTGGAAATAACGATTATATTGAGGCTAATGAGCAGACCAATAACCCCGTTGAATTTACAAAAGGAGACTCAGTGCTCCTAAGGCATTCAGAAACAAAAGCACCTACCGATGAACCAAGTCCCTGGTGGTACGGACCATTCACAATTAAAAGTCTACACCAAGATGGGGTAGTAAGCTTGACCAGCAAGGGAGGAGGTGAAGTGACTGCGAATGTCGAGCGATTGAGACACCACCACCCTGATAACAAGGATTATTTCTATCAGGGATACGTCATTATGAATGATGGAATCACGTAATGTACGTGACTTTGAGTCTAGCTACAAGACTCGTTAATAAAGAAAAGTGCTTCTTGGGAGGCAACCCAAGCTTTATTTGCTTTGTGTGTTTATTTATTTGTTTATTTGATTTTATTTGTTTCCGTATGTATGTTTAATTTTTATTATTATTGATTCATGTTCAAAACTAAATTGTGAAAATGCTTTATCTTGTTTTTAACTTCATCTTAACTACATATAAAGGTATTTTGCAAAAGATAAGTGTAAGGGAAATCCAAATCGGTTTATTAGAACAAATGAACATGAATCATAACAATAATAAATTAACATACATATTAGTATTTGTTTGAGTCAAATGCTTGTATCGAGTCATAATGATATTTTGCAGGATTTCCAGGAAGTAAGGTATAGGTTTTTCCAGAAATTTTCCAGAAACTTAACATGAGAATTCTGTCAGATCATTTCTGACGGCGTCAGGCATTACAACCTGACGGCGTCAGGTTTTAATTTTCTGAAATTTTTGAAAGTTTTGTTTTCATAAAAAAGTTTTTATTAAATCTCTAACTTATAAACTCCAGGAATCTGAAAAGTTATCATTCCACAAGCATTATATCCTTATATAGATTTATCCCGCCGTTGTTATGCAGGTTTTCGTGTTTGTTTTCTCAGGTTTAACAGGTTATTTTGGACAAGGAGATGTATGTGGAATCAAGCTTTTGGCGATGCTTTAGTCTTGGAGCTTTTACATTTTATTGGAAGAAGATCTAACCATGTTACCTCTTTATCCACCGAACGAATCAGGGGAGTATTTGATTTCATTCTTTTACCTTATTTACTTTTACATCTTGTTATTTGAACATTGGGGACAATGTTCATCTTAAGTGTAAGGGGGGGGTAAAGTACGATACTTTAGAGAATACAATTGCACTTGATTTTTGTTTGTTTAATGGTAGATGTGTAATAAAACTGAGAGAAATACCTGTTAGGGCAATTTTAGTGCCAAATTTAAAATTTTTTACAACATATAGGAGTGAAACTTTGGTCTTAATGAGCGTCTCATGGATAGGAGTTATATGACTAGCACAAAACCGTACCACTAAAAATTTTCCACCCCCAAATATGTGAGGTTCGCCCCTAGAATTGGTAGGAAAAGCATTTATGTTATGATGTGTGTACCGTAGCACTTAGATTCTAGAACTTGCGTTAGGACCATTCCGAGGCCACAAGTGAGACTACATTCGTGTAGTTAGATTTACTACATGATAAGAGGCATTAGGATTAACCCATTGTTTTACACCTGTGTTTTTGTTATAATTACTTTGGCTACATTAGTCAAGTAATTCTCCCACCCCTTTGCGTTGTACTCATTTTTAGTACACGATACCCCTAGTACACCCCTCAGAGCCTATCTTTTCGTTTCTAACTTTAAGCATTTTACTTAAAGGAAGAATTTGTTTACACCCCACTTAAATGTACACCCAAATCGCCTTAGCCTACCTTGTGTGCACTCATCTTTAGTGCATTATTGTGACAACATTTGTTTAAACCCCAAGTTAATTATCTAATTGATTACATGGTTGCTAAGTCGAGTCATATCCTTGTACATATTGTTTTGGGACGATTGGGACTCATGGGTAAAGTACTAGTGTAATGGAGTAATGGGGAAGAACAACATTATTACCCCCATATGTGCTAAATATTTTAAAAGTACTCCAAGTGTTTCGATTATCTTAATTCGAGTCATTAGAATAGTTATTTGTAAAGTTATGTAAAAGTTCAAGTGTAAGGGGAATGCAACCCCCTACGATTACAAAAAAAGGAGAAAAAGTAAAAAAAAAAAAAAAAAAAAAAAAAAAAAAAAAAAAAAACATACGGACTACCATCCCGTTTCATTTTATGTTTATTTTATGTTTTTGTTATTTTGTTTTTAGCTTAAGTCGAGTCTAGTCTTGGCTTAGCAACGCCATATTGTACATGTAATTAATCAAGATCTTTAACTCGCCACCAGTAAAATATCCCTTATCCAACAAAACCGTGTTTATCATATCCCTACACCTCACGTTATAACCCATGTAAAAGCCCTCTTTGATAGTTTATCTTAGGTGCTTACGCCAAGTGGAGAAGGTTTTTGATCCTTTCCCAAGCCTATGGTAATCTATTTGCTATGACAGGTAGTGAGAGATATTATCCGTTTTCATTTATGAGATATACTTTTATGACACCTGAGAGATGTGAGTATCTAAACACTACTTGTGAGGTGTTAGTTTGTAATCTCCGTGCTTATTATGATTAAAGTGGAACGACTATTTGTTGTAATTACTTTTATATTAGCATTAAATGACCCCTAACTTGTATTTTGATTAGAATAAAAGCGCATTTGCTTGAGGACAAGCAAATCTCAAGTGTAAGGGTATTTGATGATGCGAAAAGTGTACCGCTTTTAGGGGGTCATTTAAGCCCTAAATCGTATTTATTTGATCAAATATTGCCCTAAATCGTTCCTTTTGTCATTTTAGGTACTTTGGAGAAGAAATCTGGAAAAGGAAGCATTTTGGACGTTTTTGGAGCATAAAAGTGAAGAAAACGACAAAGTCTTCAAAGTTGCTGGAAAAGTACACTTGACGGCGTCAAGTATTGCTCCTGACGGCGTCATGGCTTGGCAAAAGAGGTGGATATGAAAAATACACGTGACGCGCCAGAGAGTTTTACAATGGAAAATCTGACGGCCTCACCCTTTAAGGTGATCAAGGCCATCACGGTTTAAGTTAAAGAGAGACGGCGTCAAGCTTTATTCTGACGGCGTCAACCCTTGATAGGCCAGAGCGGATTTTGGAGGATTAAAAAGGGACGGCGTCAGGAAGACCATCCGGGAACCCTAGCCACGGCGAGGTGACGGCGTCACCTCCTACAACGTGACGCCGTCAGCCACTAAACTCTATATATAGTTTTGCAATTTTTATTCATTAGTGTGCAACTTTGTGAGGAGAAACCCTAAGACGAATTTTCTGCCATTTTTAAGGGTTTTATACCCTTGGATCTCCCATGTTTAATTGAAGATAAGTAATCATTTAATCATTCAATATGTCTATGTGTTGTTTGATTATATCTTGTTCTTGTCTTTTAATTAACATTCTAGTCTAGATTTATCTTGTGTTTGCTTATATCTAATGAAACCTAACTATTGATTATTGGTTATTAGTGTGTTATTAATTGTATTGGATGATTGTTTATCGATGTTAGGCTTAAGAAAACTGGCTAACCTCCTATTCGGTAACTTGCTTGAACGTCTTAAGAAACATGAACCAATGCGTACTAAGGTTTTTATGGTTGTATTTAATGCATGAGCGAATTCTAGTGATCCCATGTTAGGAGCTTCTTAGCCGGCTCGACATAGGAGTGAAGTAGGAGCTTGTAGAGTTGGGGAAGTACGTACGCCACCCCACGATTGGTATTAAGGAATACACCCGTCATCCACGCAATTAATACACACTAATCAACCGGTAAAAGATAGTTAGGGAGTAAGGAAATCTAAGTAAACACATTTCTCCCCATATAAGTTTCACAACCTTTTCATTTTCAGTTATTTTATTTTATTTGCAATTGTAGTTATTTGGGTTAGTTGACTAGCAACTAATTCCGCCCACTCCTTCAAACCCGAGATTTTACTTGCTTTTATAAAAAAATATAAAAATACAAAAAGAATCATCTCTCACCCTTAGACCTATTAGAGTAGTTTTTCAATCCTAACGACACTATTCCCCTAGAGAACGATCAATCCCCCGGTACTTGCCACTACACTATACTACATCGGTCAGGTACACTGCCTGGTGGGGATTGCAAGCCTCTTGAGATCCCTCGAGAGGTAAAACCTGTTGTAAGGTCGCAAAACCACGCATCAAAGACTTTGGGTCAAACTTGGTGAGGTAATCTTTAGTGTTTAGTATGAAGCATTTGCTTCCAAACACTCTAAAGTAATCAAGAGAAGGTTTTCTTCCTTTCATGATTTCATATGGGGTTTGTCCTAGGATAGGTCTAATTAGAATCCTATTTAGAATGTAAGTTGAGGTGTCCACCGCATTACACCAAAACTTTTGCGGAATTGATTGTTCATTCAACATCGTTCTACTCATTTCTTGTAGAGTACGATTTTTCCACTCAACTACCCCATTTGATTGAGGAGTGCGTGGAGCCGAGAAATTGTGAGTAATACCATTAGCATCACAATATACTCCAAATTGCACTTCATTATCAAATTCCCGACCATGATCCGTCATAATAGAAACTATTGTACATCCTAGTTGATTTTGGACTTTCTTACTAAAGATTTCAAATTCCTCAAAGGCTTGTGTCTTATTCTTAAGAAATCTAGTCCAAGTATACCTAGAGTAGTCATCAACTATTACTAAGGTGTAGAGATTTCCTCCGTAGCTCCGTACGGCGGATGGACCGAATAAGTCCATGTGAAGTAGTTCTAGGCATCTAGAGGTCGAGACCATATTCTTAGCTTTGTGACTAGAATGAACTTGTTTTCCAACTTTACAAGCATCACAAAAGTGTGTGTCGAACTTAATCTTAGGTAGGTTTCTAACTAGTTCCTTAGATGCCAATGATTGTATAAGACGCATATTAGCATGACCTAGTCTCCTATGCCACAGGGTGGTATGATCATCTATAGTTGCTAGACAAATCTTATCTTCTGGCCTATTTCCTATCTTCATGACAAATAAGCCGTTTTTCCTAACTCCTTTGCCTATGGTTTTCCCATTCTTAATAATCTCACTACCCTCTTCCGAGAATATGACTCTACACTTATTATCTACCATTTGACTAATGCTAAGTAAGTTAAAACCTAAGTTATCTACGTGCTCAACATTTCTAATAATAAGAGAGTCTTGAGTAATCGTACCTTTGCCTATAATGTTGCCCTTAAGTTTGCTACCGAAAGTGACATTACCTCCGTTGTATGCCTTGTATGATGAGAATAAACTTCGGTTGCCCGTCATGTGGTTAGTGCATCCACTATCCTTGACCCATTCGTCAGGCTCCAAGTCAATTCCCAAGCATATCTATTGCATAAGACAAACATTCAAACATTTGGTCCCCAATATCTCATGGGTCCAAAGTGGTTAGCATTAAACATCCCATGCATTTCTTGCATGTGGTTAGGATGTTGAAATGGAGGACAAATTTCCCATGGAAAGTAACTTTGTAGTTGACAGTCATTCCAAGTTACGGGATAGTTACTTGGAAAACTTTGTCTTCTAGAGTTACGTCTCGGTAGAGGAGTTCTTGAACGAGGTTTGGGAGTGTTTGATTTTCTAGGTGGAGGAGTCTTAGGCCTTGTGTTAGGTTTTACAAATCCAGGTTTGGGTTTTGTCATGGGTTTGTAAAATCTCTTAACTTCCTCTATACTAGCAATTGAGACCTTTGTGCCATTAAAAACTATGTGAGTTGGTTTAGGACTTGATTTGTTTTTGAGATTCGACTCAGTTCTGTCCCCAGCACCAGACGGTACCACGGTTCCATTAATTTTAATGGTACCGTTGGTACCTTTAGTGGTGCTGTCTTGGGATTTGACAGAATCAGTAGGTTTGACAGATTTTACACGATTTGTTTTATCTGTCGAAACATTTCTGTATTCTTTTGAACCTAGTTATCCTAATTGCATTTTCCTTAAGTTTTTCATTTTCTAATCGAAGACTTATGCATGACTCACATCCCACGTCTATTTCTTTGTTTCTTTCAAGTCCTTTGACTTGATCCTTTAGTTCTAAAATTTTCACTTCGAGTTCATGCAATTTTGACTTTAGTGATTTGTTTCTACTTAACATTTTTGAAACAATTTTGCATAGATTATTATGTTCGTCATGTAGTATGTTATCATCTATTGACGAGTTGTCATCTATGAAATTAGGGTAGTCGTAACGTACCTCATTAGAAGCATGAGCCATTAGACATGTTTCGTCCTTGGGCTTCTTTTCTTCATCATCACCGCTATCACTCCAGGAGCCTCCTATGAGAGCTCGTTGGTTGTTGACTTTCGGTGACTTGGGACACTCTCCTATGAGGTGATTAGGATCTCCGCATCTAAAGCATTTCCTATCACTTGTCCCTTTCTTTTCAGCATGGTTCTTTTGTGATGTCTTCTTCTCATCACGAGGTTGCCTAACGAACCTACCTCTTCTCCTAAAGAACTTTTTAAAGTCCCTAACCGCTAATGCATATTCCTCATCTTCACTATCGGAACTCGAACATTCCTCATCACTAGACTCCTTCTTGGCTTTCAATGCTAGAGATCTAACTCTCTCGCTTTTGCCTTTGACTATATCGGAGTCTTTCTTAATTATCATCTCGTGAACTTTCAAGTTTCCTATAAGTTCATCGAGTGATAACATCGCCAAGTCCTTTGACTCTTCAATGGCGGTAACCTTTGCTCCCCATTTAGGATGTAGAGCCCTAAGGAACTTCCTAACATAATTCTTGCTAGAGTAACCTTCATCAAGAGCTTTAAGACTAGTAATAATAGTATTGAATCTAGCAAAAGCATTATCTATAGATTCATCTTCCGTAATGGAAAATTGTTCATATTGTTGAACAAGAAGATCTACCTTGTTCTCTTTGACTTGGTTATTACCTTGGTGAGTGACTAACAAAGTTTTCCAAATATCTTTTGCCGTATTACACATGAAAATTCTTTCAAATTCCTTTTTAGGCAAAGCATTATAAATCATCATTTTAGCCTCATTATTTTTGGCTAATTTCCTTTTAAGTTCATCACTTTGTTTATCATAAGAAACTATTTCATCCTTTTTAGTTTCCGGATTTATTTGAATAGGTTGAAAGTCACCTTCGGTAATAACATGCCAAAGATCAATGTCTTTTGATTTCACATACGTTTCGAATCTTTTTTTCCAATAAATAAAACAATCGGTTTCGAAAAGTGGTGGTCTTTGCATAGATTGCCCTTCTAGATATTTGTCAGAATCCATTGATCGATTCAAGTTTTCAAATACAATATACTTTAAATTCTTGACTGACGTGGCTTCTGATACCAATTGTGGGAAACTAGAAGGGGGGGGGGTTGAATAGTTTGCCGGTTTAAATTATTTTAAAAAATCTTGTTTTGAAAGTTGGCTATTGGAAACTTTGATTCGAACTCTATGTGTAACCAATCAACACCAATATGAACTACACACTAAACTACCTAATATAAACTAATGAAAGTAAAGAGTAGAGTTGGAAAGATCAAACCGAGACAAAGGATTTATAGTGGTTTAGCTACGAAGCTCTTCTTCGCCCTACTCTACTCCCCGAGTACCACACTCGAGAGTTTCAAGCACTATGTCAACAACCTCCCTTCAGGCGGAGAAAACCGTACACGTCGCTTATCCTATTACCGACACTAAGCTAAATGTCGAGTGCTAATCTTAGCTAGCACCAATCTACCAAGGTCCACGTGACCAAACACTCAAGCCCAGTGGCTTCAAGAGATCACCAAGATCTCGACACGATCACAAAGATCAACTCTCACTTCACTCTACTTAATCTAACCACTCTAGATCCTTTGATCACTCACACACAAGCCCGATGGCTTTAAGATATCTTCACTATCTCTTAAGATTACAATGATCTTCACTCACACTCTCACAAAAGAAAGATAATCTTGATGTATGCTAAGATACAACAAGGATGTAACAAGTGTTACAAAACCTAACAACTACAACTCTTGTATCTTCTTGAAAACCTTGAGTTCTTCTCTTGCTAATGAAGGGGAATGATAACACCTTGTATCAACTTGGACACTTGTGTTCTTCTCTTGATAATGAAGAGGAATGATAACACCTTGTATCAACTTGGATACTTGTGTTCTTCTCTTGCAAGTGAAGAGGAATGAAGAGGATCACTTGAAGGATGATTGGATCACTCTTGAACAAAAGAAAAACTAACCTAAATGATCTAAGAAAGAAAGTGTGAAGAGAGTATTCAACTCAGAAAGTTTTGTGTGTGAAAGGATGCCTAAAAACTGTGAAAGGGGTGGGTATTTATAGGCAAAGAAAATCTGACCGTTACAGAAAATTTTGTACGGACGGCTCCGTTAAATACCCCACGGCTCCATTAAATTTAACGGAACCGTGGAGCCGTCGTAGACTAGGACGCTCCAAATTTTATCTTTTCTGGTGAAAACTTATTTGGGGAAGGTTGGAGCTGATTTGGGGGGGGGGGGGGAATAGCTGTTGTGATTTTCAAACTTATTTTTCCATTAAAACATTTCTTAATATTTGAAAAATAATTTGTCATGTGTATTTTTGAAAAAAAAATGTTTTGTCCCATTTAAAATGTGAATTCTCAAACCAAAAATTCACTTCTTTGATCACTAGTTCAAGTTGTAACTTTGTTCAAGAGTGATTTGCGTAGAAACGGGATCTTCCGATTAAAGACTTGTTTACGTTGATTTTAACGTATCGTGATTTCACATTTTGTCATCCTCAAAACGTGAAGTAATCGAAGGATATAAATAACGTTTTTAGAACATTATTTGCATCAACAAAGCCCAAGAAAGGAAGACAAACCCAATGTAAGGGAGGAAAAGACAAGAGCATACAAGATGATGACAAAGAGGTTGAAAATGACAAGAACATTCCAAAGGAGAAAATTCTATCTAGGTCAAACGAAGAAAAGTTTCAATTTCAGTTTACCACATTTGTTCATCACTTGCAAAGGCATGCTGATAGATGATTTCACTTTTTGAAACAAGCATCCAAGATACACAGCACCATTGCCTCTTATAATTCCTCCATCCAAGGAAATTGCACCATCTTTTAGTCCAAGATTGGAGCAATGTGTTGATATTGTTAAAGTCAAAGAACAAAGCAGATGAATTACTGAGAAGATATTCAATCTTGAAGAACAAAAGTGTTTGAAAGATCTTCACAATCCATAATTTAATTCAGAAACATGTTGAAATGGATTCACATGTTTAGGGGTGGATTGTTGGGAATTAAATAATCAAGAAGTTTAATATCGGATTCTATTCAAAGAAAAACGTTAAGTGTGATTCTGCTACTAGTGCATTTGGTTCCTGCTGGTAATGTTTGTTCCTGCTGCTAGAACATTTGATTCTGCTGCTAGCGATCAATGATTCTGCTGCTAGGCTTAACATTCTGCTGCTGAAGGATTCTGCTGCTAGTGTTAACATTGCTGCTGCTAATGTACATTCTGCTGCTAAGTGGATAAGTATGAAAAGATATTATGTATATTTTGGTCAACAATATACGGTAGATAATATCTTACCCTATGTGCTTAGTTAACAAGTTGTGTACACAGATACATGTTGTATCTTATGTACTGACACACTCAAGATAAGTTAGCAAGTAGTTCGACTAGACTTTAAGCAATATTGTAAAGATCTTCTTGGACTATAAAAGAAGATCTTAGACTCGATATTATGTGTCGAATAGTTGGTTGATATTGTAAAAACACTTAGAACTTTCATAACTGTTAGAACTAGAACAAACACAACAATATCAAGAACATAGAAACTTAAGATTCAAGGTTGTAACCCTAGTGATATCTCAAGATCACTCGTATTATTATCATTAATAATATTGAATCGTTTGGTGTTAATCTTTCATTGTTCATTGTCATATAACAATCACAACCGTTCCATTTCCATAACACAAATAACCTTCTAAGTGTGATTAAGTAGATTCTGCATACTTAATCATATTAACTCAATATATCGTATACACAAAGTACAAAAGGTTTAACCACTTTAACCGTGTGTCGAATCCTAACAGAAATAGACCACACAAAACCCTAGATCTTGATTTGATCAAAGATCATTAATAAAAGCACAAAACTTTAGGTATCTTATAGTTAAAGTTTATTAAATCACACGATATCCAGCAAGCTATATCCTGGTAGCTTCGAGTAATGATCCACACCCTCAATAACTTGATGGAACCCGCGATTTAATTAAATCATATTTCAATAGTTTATAGTCCGTTTAAGTGTAAAAAAAAATTTCACACATAACACATAACTGGTCACAAGGAATTAAGTGTGTATATTAACAGACAATAATTAAATCTCACGATATCCAGCAAACTATATCCTGGTAGCTTCGAGTAATGATCCACACCCTCAATTGCTTGATGGAACCCACGATTTAATTAAAAGCAAGTTTCGATATAAGTAATTAGTCTGTTTTTATTTCCAAAATCAACAGCATATATGTAAAACAGGTCACAAGGAATAAAACATATAAGCAATTAAAACAGACAAAAGAGGGGTAGAAGGAGAAGACAGACTCTAATGGAAAGCAGTAAAACAAGTAATGCTCCAAAACTCAAGAATGAGTCTTCCCCAATTGGAGAATCTAAGGCTCCCACAAGTTTTCGAGCTAGGTACCTTGTGGACCACAGACGTCATTACTAATGACCGCGTAAGCCTTAAGATTGGAAAAGAAAAAGAAGAAGTACATGTTACAATAATCTTTTTTAATTTTCCTAACCCCTTTTAACTCTTATTAACCATTAATAATTAAGCAAGATCAAGATTTAATTAAATGACAATAATGCATGTTATTGTCATAACAATTAATATATGTGTTTAATTAGCGTAGCAAGCGACTCTATGTGTAACCCATAACACCAAACGAGATGGCTCTTGATGCCACTGTCGGGATTTCATATTGATTAAACCATCAATACCACGAGTACGCAGCGGATGGATCTATGTTTAATGTTATGAATTAAAACACATAATTAAAACACATAAAAATACTAACCTTGAATCTATTGAAAAATAGATAACCACCAAGTCTTGATCTTGATTACGAACACTCCAACGGATCTCGTATCACCACGAAACCCTAATCAACTATAGTGAGTTGATCTCTATCGAAAACTCACACTACACGTCTAACAAGAGCGTTAGGATGCTAGTGCTTAACCCACGAGCTTACGAACTAAACACGAATGCTAGTCGTAGAGAAGAAACAAAGCCAACTCCCTTACAATGGGATGCTGGACGTTTTGTAGGGGGCAAGAGAGAAGATCAAAGAATGCTTTGATTTGAAGGTGTGAATAAATGAAGACCTAGAGGCCTCCTTTTATACTAATAGGGTAGCTTAGGGAAAAAGCCACACCTCTCTTGCCCTAGCCCATATGGCAGGCCACACCATAGGTTCCATGGGCCTCCATATTGCTTTTTGGTCCTTGTAAAATAACTATGTACAATACAAGTTAACTTTGGACTTAACGACCGTTAAATGTTACATTAACAGACTAACGACCGTTATGTATATTTCGTGGATTATATTAATTATAATTAATAGTATACATTAAACATATTAATTATATTTAATAAACGCTCTCTAAATGTATACGTGTGTGCCCCGATAGGCTCACGTAATTTCTAGCCGTATAAATATTGATTTGACGTGCGCATAACCAACAATATATATATATATATACATATATATATATATATATATACATATATATATATATATATATATATATATATATATATATATATATATATATATATATAGGATCCGGTTCCATTGAGAAGGTTTTTATTTTGAGAAGATTGAGAAATCTTCATTTGAACAAACTGATTCATGTTTTGGATTTGATTCACAAGTAAAACATCATTTTATGGTGAATCGAATCTATAAATTACAAATTTGATTAACAAATCATTGTTAAAATCGAGTTATGATGATGATCCATTAAATTTGTACAGATGATTCAGTATTCTACATATATCGCAAAATCGAGAGATTTTTAACATTGATTCAAATTTTTTTTACACATTTTGAATTTTAATCACATTAAAATGAGTTTTACGCTTGAAAAACATGAATCAAAGTTAAAAATCTATCGTTTTTGAAAACCTTCTCAAAATAAAAACCTTCTCAATTGATCCAGATTCTATATATATATATATATATATATATATATATATATATATATATATATATATATATATATATATATATAGAGAGAGAGAGAGAGGTTGGTTAATAGGAAAAGTTGATTTTGGTAGAAAAGTGAGAAAAGTGTACAAATCACCCCCTCCTTCCTCTTCATTTTTTTCACACAAAACTACAAGGACCTTATTGTATTTTCTTTCATTTTTTAAGGTAGATTTTGTATATTCGCACCCTACCCCCCACCCCCACGCCACCCCCCGAAAAAGAAAAAAAAATCCCGGCAAAAATTTTTTTTTTCCAGCCAAAAATTTTCCCGCCAAAATTTTAAAACTCTTATGCACTTTTTTTTCTCGCCAAAAAAAAAGTTATAGGGTAGAATTTGAAACATCTCAAACTTCAGGGTAAGTTTTTGAAACCGCACCCCCGCCCACTCTGCCAAAAAAAAATTTTTTCTACGCAAAAAAATTTTTATTTTTAAGGCAAAAAAAAAAATTTTCCAGGCCAAAATTTTTATAACTATGATGAACCTTTTTATTTTGGTGCATCACAGTTATAAAATTTAGTTATAACTATGATGCACCAAAATTTATAACTGTGATGCACCAAAATAAAAAGGTGAATCATAGTTATAAAATTTTGGTGGGAAAATTTGTTGCCTGAAAAAAAAAAAAAATTGGTCCCCAAAAAACACCATTTTATTTTGGTGCATCACAGTTATAAAATTTGGTACATCATAGTTATAACTAAAATTTATAACTGTAATGCACCAAAATAAAAAGGTGCGTCACAGTTATAAAATTTTGGCGGGATAATTTTTGGCCTGGAAAAAAAAATTTGGCCCACAAAAATTTTTTTTTTGTCGGGATTTTTTTTTTTTTTGGGGGGGGGGGGGGGTGGGGGTAGGGTGCGAATATACAAAACCTCCCTTAAAGAATGAAGAAAAATACAATAATGTCCCTGTAGTTTGGTGTGAAAAAAAGGAGGGAAAGGAGAAGGTGATTTGCACTATTTTCTCACTTTTTCACAAAAATAGCTTTTTTCCTAGAACCAATATATATATATATATATATATATATATATATATATATATATATATATATATATATATATATATGTATATATATATATATAAGAGTGCTAGTGGAGTAATATTATTTTATAATAGTGTAAGTAATCTTATTAGTATATAGTTTTATTAAGTGTATAATTGTAAAATTAAAAGTATAATAGATTTAAATAGGTAACTAAATGTAATAATACTTAGGTATTTGTATATATTTATAAGTTTTGAATAATTAGTAATATTAATTAGTTAATTAATATCTTATAACAAAAAAAAAAAAAAATTCGTCTTTTAGTCAGTTTTTGCGAAAAATACTCTAAGTGTTGAAATTTTACAAAAATCGGGCATGACCCGTTAGTAAATACGAGTTTTTCCATTTTTATCAAGTGTTGCAAAATACCTCAATTCACTTTCAATAGTTCGCAAAATAGTCGAATTTTAACTAAAAACGTTTATTTTCAATTTTCAATATACTTATCGTCATACTTCTATATTTAGTCTCGTTTTGATATAAAAATCATATGTTACGTTTTAAAAGGAACAATAAGTCATAAAATAGTTGACAGTCAACAAAAGTCAACAAAAATACGTTATTGGTCCAAATGTCTAAAACAAGTCCAAAACGATATAAATTGATTACGTAGCAAAATAATATAGTCAAATAAGTTACCATAAGCCGAAAATTAAGCCACGGCCCAAATAAGCGCTACGGAATGCTTATTGGCCGAGAGATCCAATAAGCATTTTGTTGGGCTTATTTGTTATCGAAACAATATAACCCGTTTAAGTTTTGATATTTACGTTTATGTGTACAAAAATAAGCGCAAAGAATAAGTCATTACAAAATAAGCAAACCCGAAACCCGTATTGGGTTGGGCTCGGCCCAAAGAGGTCGAACAAAATAAAAACCCAAACCAAGTCCAAAAGTTCCGATAAGCTATAACTTATACAAAATAAGCTAATAAGCTAAAAGTACACACTTTCACCACTAGAGCCAAAACTTTATATTTTTCAAAGCCCTTAGTCCCTTATTTTAATTTATGTTTGTTTAAGGTCGATTAGCACAAAAAATATCAAGTTGGCTTTTATTTTCTACAAATTAGGTTACAAGCCCTAAATTAGTTTTGGTACTATCAAATTAACATGTAATTAGTTCCAATTTACCACACAAGCAAGAAAACACAAAATGTATATATGTGTATGAATTCGTACGTGTATGTATATATATGTACCAAAACCATAGCTTTTTCAAGATTAACAAATTAACATGCACATACACTTAATATCAAGATTCAAGTAGGATTAATCATAGAAGTGCAAGAGTTTTTAGTTTTAGAAAACCTTACAAAGTTGTGTGATGAATTCAAGCCCTAGGTGAACAAAAAATGTGACAAATGGTAATTTTCCAACTAATATTTTAATAATAAATGTTAATTTATCATTACCTAACTGTTAAATTAAGCATTCATGAGCTTGCATAACTATTTCGGGAAGCAAACCCGCACACTGTAGCATACAGTAACTCGCAAAACTATTTAACTTTATCAGAAAAAGTGAATTTTCCACTTTCTGACATTTACAGACTTCAACGTAATAAAAGCGGGAGGTTATCTCGCTTTTCCTGAAAAACAATACCACACGCGTACCGACACCACATTAGTAACGGTTTATTTTTTTTTATTTTTTTTTTGGAGTCGATAAATTTTGCTTTTATTTCAGTTTTATAAAAACGTCTCCAAAATTATATTTTTCGCGTTTATACCAAACCGGGGGACCAAGATTACACATTAGCTCAACGGAACACGGAGTACATAAGTTATACCCTAATATAATTAAAAAAATAATAATAACAATAATAATAATAAAATAAAAACCTTATCCCCCTTTCCCCTGATATACCCGCCCAACATACACACATCTACATTTGATCATTTTTTCTTTGGATCCTTCTCCAACGCCTCCCAGGCTATTAGCTATCACCATCGATGGGTCTATGAATCTATACCACTTTTCTATCTTCCCAAAGTCTTTTGTCGCTCTCACACACCTTCTTCCCAGGGTCAACGATGTGGAAGAGATTTAGATGACGAGGATTGAGAATGAGTTTTGCTACAATCGGCTACTCCTCATCTCCCATGTCCAAAAGCATGTCGAAGAGTTTCTATTTTGTTTTCTTTTTATTGTTGATCGAAGACTAGGGATCCACACACACTCAAAACTCACTTACATCTTCACAAGACCTAAGGCATCGAGAAGTATTGACTTACATCGGCTGTGTGGATTAGCTGGGATTCGGATTTGGACTTGCTTGGAGATTGAATTTGGGTCTTGTTGTTAGTCTTGTATCAATCGACATCCTGTTTTCGTAAGGGTCTTTATTCCTCTATCATTTATAAATTTTATTTTGATGTTGACATTTAATATATGAATCGTTTTTTTTTTTTTTTTTTTTTTTTTTTTTTTTTTTTTGTTACGATCTTGTTGTGATTTTTGTACCATTCAATTACTTTTTTGTGTTATTGTTTGGTGTGGCAAGTAAATAATGGAAAACTGAAAAACAAGAATCAGATTAAAAATTGGCTCGGATTGGTAGTGCTTATTTGCTTGGTTTCTTATCTGATGGTTGGTGTTATGATTAATAACTCGTTAAGAGTTTTAGCTTAATTTGGTTTAACATATAAACCTGTTGTTGTGTTGAGTCACGTTTGCTTTCTTTTTAGAGTAGACACCGATAGGTTATGCTAGTCTTGAGTCGAGAGGTCAAAATTTTGAATGTGTTCGGATTGTGTTTAGGGATCGAAACCCACTGTGGTGGATTCACAATGGTATATGTTGGGTCGGTTGTTTGTTGTTTTTGGTTCCACGAAAACACACCCACGAAGGGTGTGTTGTGTTTGTTTGTCTCAGGTTACAAGGATAATGTCCAGTATTGTTTTTCTTGATCTCCCGTTGTGAACCACAACCCCAACATTAAGGGTTATTTGTGTCTTTGCTCACTTTTCCCCAACTTACTACATCATCATATAGTAAACTAAACGCAATTGAGTTGAAACTTGGTCTTGTGTCTCGGTTTGTATTGTGAGCCGAGAGGCTGTGGGCCGAAGCTCACTCGAGCTCGACATAGAGTGTTTGGTCTTGCTTTTGGTTCGACCACCACCACCCACGAAGGGTGTCATGGCTTGATTATTAACATCAATGACATAAGGCTATGTAGTGTTAACACTTGTGTTGTACCGGGGTGTACAGTTTCGAGTAACAAAACACCCATGGAGTGTGTTTATTTTCTCGGTCAAAAGGGCCTCAAGCCCTTGCACTAAAGGCACGATTGGTTCGTGAAATATCCACAAGGTCGAAAGGGTTCGGTTCCTTCTTGACTGGTCACTCGAGCTCGGTATCGAGCGTTTAGCTTGCTCAATATTGCGTTTCTAAAAGAGCCGTTAAAGTTTTGGGTGATAAACACCCAACTGTATAGAGTCTGGTTGTGTTTATGTTTCCATCAATGGGCCAAAGCCCATTTACCACAAAATGAGGGTCTGTTTGGTTCTGTCAGCCCACCAGGGCGTGTTTGGTTTGTTGTGACATCTTGGGCCACAGCCCACTCCACCATGTTTAAGGGTGCGTTTGATTGACTGCTTCGTTTTGACTTAATTCCCGACTCATTTCCATTTCGCTCGACCACGAGCTCGCAACGTCATTTATAACTAGTTTATAGAGATTTACTAAAAATTATATTCATACTCAAAATATAAAACTATGAACCATAACACATATTTCAAACTTGTGAAAACTAAACTTTTAAGTTTAAACACGTTATTAATTTATATCACCTAGTTAACTTACTTATAAACTTGTTATGTTTTATAAAAACTATATGAGTTTTATAAATAACAAAACGGCGATATAATTAAATATATACCATATAACTTATAGTTATCACGAGAAAACCAAAACTTGTACTCGGGTCATGTCCGACTTTCGTCAAAATATATATACTGAGCCTATTATATATTTCTTTATATATATAACGAGTCGGGCGCTGGTGCGCCGCGTTGCGGCGGGGCGCTGTATTTGACAAAAAATTTAATTAAGATTTTAAGACAGAATATTGATGTAAGAGGCCGGCTACGGATAACCGCGTTGCGATAGACGCGTTGCGGCAGGGCAGTGATCTTAGCCTTAATTTACGTTTAAAAAAAAAAACCCCTTTTGCAAAGACCCGCGAATTTTGAGGGTATTTTTCGCCAATTTTTTTGAATTTTTTTTGGAAAAAGGACTACTTTTGCAAAGAGGCGACAGATTAAGGGGTATTTTTTGCCAATTTTGGGAACTTGATTTTTGGGAAAACTTTTTTTTTTTTGAAAAAGGACTACTTTCGCAAAGATGCGTCAACTTCTGGGGTATTTTTTGCCAATTTGCGAAACTTGATTTTGGGCTAGTGGTAACCGGGCCGGGCCAAATCGGCCCGTTACTGTAGCGTACTGTAGCTACTGTAGATAGCGGGAGATGAAACGACAACGTATCAAACGTGTTTTAATATATATATATAATAATCAACAATGAGAAATTCTAGACATAACTTACACTTTTTAAAAATATAATCCACCAACTTATTTGAATAAGTACTTTTTATACACTACCCTTTTATTCACACACTTATACATATATATATATATATATATATATATATATATATATATATATATATATATATATACACACTTAGTATTATATATTCATGTAACAATAATGTTTACATAAACCGTCAACGTCTAATATTTATTTGTGATTATTTTCCGTACTTCGTCTTTCAGTTATTGTCGAACCGAAGATTTGTTCCGCCCTTGATACTTTTATTATTATACATTTATGCACTTGCAAGAGCCAATACCTACAAATACTTAAAAAAAATTGTTTTAAACTTAAATGCTGCCACACAAGCAACAATAACAAAAACACTTTAAAACTTTTTGTCACAACTCGTAATTTCAGGTCATTTTCCAAAACTCGACAATTTACTATTCATGAGTTACTATTCATCAATCACTATTCATCGATTACTATTCATCATTTCACTATTCATCATTTTTGAAGTCAGTTTGAGACTTTGAGAAGTCGTCAAAAATTTTACTATTCACATGACACTATTCATTCCTAGAGAGAAATCACTATTCATGGGCATCATTCAACATGTTGTAAACCAGGTTTACGGGTATTCAAATGCGCGTAACCAGTTAGGTTTAGCTGCGTATCCATGCATCATCAGTAAAGGCATATCATATGGTATGTGCTTAAACACATACTTTTATTTGACCAAAACCGGACCCAAATAGACCAAAAACTAACCAATTATGCCAAATATCTCGTGTTTTTGTGTTTATGATTGTGCAGGGTTGGATATTGTAAAAACTGACAAATATCGAGATAAAAAGACAAAACGAGCACGAGATTTGGAAATGATTTAAAGCCGAAGCCGGGGAAGTTATTATGCTCAAAAAGTCAAAGTCAATCCTCAAGTTTCATCAAATGACAAAAGAAGCCCTTGGATCATTTCTTGAAGTTTGGCTTAATCAATCCCTGGAGTTTCAGAAAATGCACAATAGGTCCTTGTACTTTATTACTAAACCAAAAAGCCTAAAACAATATCTATCCGGATTTTTATTATCCAAAACCAATCCAATAAATAAACCAACCCAACCCATACATTATACCCAATCCATAATCCCAACAGCCCAAACCATTTAACAAGCCTATAACCCAAGATCCGACCCAACCTTATACCCGGTCAACTATTATAATTTCCAAGTCAAATAAAAAAAAATCCTCAAAAGAACACGCGCCCCCCAAATCCTTTTTACCCAGATTTACCACTGTTCCTAGAACCCTAATTCTTAACCGTACGAAATTACTACAATTAAGGGTATAATGGTCCAATCATTGGGTGTCAGATTGTCAGAGAAGCACAGAAACACACGAATGGGCTACGTGGCAGCTTTCTATTGGACGTGACACCACATGGATTTTGATAAAACGGCTGTGATGAATGGGGATTGATCGTGTGGTTGATAGTAAGCTCTTGAGGTGCGGATTGCCAACATGGACAAGCCTGGAAGCTTCTGCTTATGGCTATAAATAGCCCTCCCTCACCCTCATTTGGGCAGCTAGTTAGGTAGTTAGGTTTTAGGAGTAGGAGTAGTGTAAAGTAGCTTAGCTTATTGTAATTCTCAATATTCAGAAGTTTTAAAAATCTTGTAATCAGTTTTTAAATTCAATGCAAATTCTGTTTCTATTTAAATTTCCTTGTCTCAAGTTAATTCAAGCTTTCATTAATTGTTTCCAAACTGTTTTAGCTTCTTTTACTGTTACATAAGAGCTTCTGAAAGCTTATTTTGATCATTAGTTTTGTTATAGTCTGCTTAACTCTCATAAGTTCAAAAGTCAACAAAAGTCAATGGTGATGGTCAAATAAGCTGTGGTATTAAGCTGCTGTTATAAGCTGAATCTGGGGTATTGTTTTCTGGCTTATTGATGAGCCTGGGTATTGGTTTGAGTAAGATCAGTCCCATTTCATCATTTCCTGAATTTGTAAGTTCATTTTTAGCTTAAATTTTGCCTTATTCTGTTCTGCTTATTATTGTACTTATTGCTTATTGGTTTCTGATTACTAGTTGATGAGTAGCTTATTTAGTTATAGTTCAGGTTGTATTGTAGCTTAGTTCAGTCAAATATAGTGTTAAGTTAGCAAGTCTCAATTATTAAGGGGTGTTTGGTTTATATTAGTGCAAAGAGATTAAGCTGTCACACTGTTCAAATACCACTTAATGAGGTTTGATCTAGTATAATTCAGGTTAAATAAGCACATTGCAGTAGTAATTAAGTGAATTTACCTGATTTGAAGGTTGTTGGCTTGTAGTAGTGATTTTAAGGTCAAATCTGATCTGAAAAGCTCAGAATAAGCTGAGCTTATTGAGGCAAGCTCCTTAGTGATTTTTAGAGTTCATTTATTAGTTCAAGTGATAGCTCTAGAGTTGGCATAGTTTCATTTAGGAGTGCAAAAGTTAAAAGCAAAATTCATTACTGCTGCATCAGCAGACTTTAATGCAGACTTGCACTAAGTGACTGCTGATCTCAGCCACTTATCAGCATAATCTTGTGGAATTTGTGCATGAAATTGAATCTATAAGTAGTTTATAGTCTTGGTTTGAGGTTTCTAAAGTTGGATTACAATTTATAGCTTATTAGATAGCTGATTAATAATCTGCAAATTCCACCCATAGAACCTGATCTGACCCTGCAATCAGTTTTATGTTCTCACAACCATCTGATCTATGGCTTATTTAGATAAGCAATTGAGGTTATAATTTGGGCATTTTTGGTCTGGGATTAGAATTTGATACAAGCTTTAAGAATGTGCTTTTTGATTTCCCCAATAAGCTTTTCTCTAGCTTATAAAACAGTTTAAAGTCTGCTGATTAGTCATTGTTTTTCCTTTAATTAGTTTCTGCACCAATTGCTTAATTGCTTATTCTGGATGTTTCTTTTTGCTTTTTAAGTTGTTTCAAGCTTCTAGTAGTGTGCTTATTTGTCTTTTAGCATTTGGTCATTTTTTGTGTTGTTTAGCTTAATTTTTAGAGCTTTTTGAAACTGCTTATTAGGGTTTAGCCAAGTTCTATTTTCATTTTTCTTAGATTCTAAATATCATTTAAAATTTTTCTGCAAAGTTTCATAATTTTCCAAAGTAGTTTACTATTTTTAAATCATTTAACTAGTTTCTTTTAGTTTAAAATTCATAAAAAATAAAATCAAAATCAAAAAAATATAATTCTTTTTCCTAGAAATTTCTTTTATCATTTAGAATGTAGGAAAATTATTTTCATGCCCGTAGGATTAGTAGTGCTTCTAATTCACTTTTTATTTTGCGCTCGTACGTAGTTTTTGATTTATTCGCGCGTTTTTAGGATTTCCCTTACGTTTGCCTTAGAATAGAATTTTTCCTTGCCTAATTTACTGTTTTTAGTTTATGTTTCATCATTTTACATACTTCCTAGTTTGTAATTTCCTTTTGGAGAGTATAAATTGGTAAATCAATTTTTGGCGCCGCTGCCGGGGAAGGTTGAAGTGAGTTCGTGATTCCGTTTTTCGATTCGTGTTTTGAAGACCATTCCTCGTGGAGTTATCGTTTTCATTTGTAAATATTTTTTATAAAAACCCAAAAAGATTTTCTCTTCAAAATTTATTTTCCTTTTTCTTTTGTGATTTTCCATGTTTCTAAAATTTAAAAATCCAAAATATTCTTCTCAATCCTCTTATACGTTTGATTCTTTATCTCTCACCCTCTATTCGTTTAATTCTTCTTCTTCTCTATGTCTTCATCTTACCATTACGGTTGTCAATGGTGTGGAGGTCCTCATAATGGTGGGAATTGTCCCGGTTGTAGCATGGTGGAATCGGGAAACGGGTTTGTCTATGACCAAAATCCTTATTCTTACCATGAAACACCCGACTATTTCAACCAGCCACCACACCATGAGATGGAAACATATTCTTGTGAATATTGTGGAGGTCCACACCCGAGTTTTGATTGTCAAGTAAGGAATACGTTTGTCTATGAACAAGTTCCATTTAATCAAAACTTCGGGTATGACCATTATCCACATAATTCACCGAATCAGTCACAACAATCCTATTGTTGTGAGTACTGTGGAGGTCCTCACTATAACTCTGATTTTCAAACAAGGAATCCGCTTGTCTATGAGCGTGGTCCTTGTAACAATTATGATTATTCTTATCATGACCAACCTCCACAGTATGAAACGATTCAAACACCACCTCAGCCAATCAATCCAGAAATTCTCCGTGATTTTCAAAATGCGCTAAATGATCTTAAGGAATTTCTTAGTAAAAGACTTCCCCATGAAGAACCTCGTCAAAAAACTTATGGAGAACTTCTAGCTGAAGAACAAGCAGCTAGAGTAAGCTCCCAATATCGTCAAACTTTTGTTTACGACGACGACGATGATGAGGATTCTACGTGGGGAGTTTGTGAGAGTTCGTCAGCTGCAGCCACTCCCGTCCAGCAGAAGCTTTGCAGTAGTTCACCAGTTGCTGTCATACCCGTTGAAAAGCAGGAAGATACAAGAACTATGGGTGAATTATTAGAAGAAGAGCGGAGGCAAGTTATAAGAGCTCTATATGCTAAGCATAAGATCGGCGACGATCATGACAAGGAGTGTGCCCCTGCAAATCTTCAAATATCAGATGAACCTCCGAGTGGCAATCCCACTCCACCTATCATTTTCGACTCTTCCCCTTCCCTCACTCCGTCTGAGGGAAGTGATCCTCTCTTGGAAGAGATCGATGCTTGTCTTAAAGATGAATCAATTTCGCCGGAAATTGATGATTCTTGTCTTGATCCGGAGGGAGATATGCTTTTACTTGAAAAATTATTAAACCAAGAACCATCTCTTTCTCTCCCTCCGAAGGAAGTTGAAATCAATCCACCAAAGAAATTTGATGACCTTGTTCCTGAAACCTTCAAAATGACTATCACCAACCCTCTATTTGAGTTCGAATCGGAGTTTACTTTGATTTCTGATAACCCACTCTTTGATATTCAGATGGAGGAGAGTGATGAGTCCGTGCCGGAACTTGAGATCACAGATTCTCATCATATGATTGATTCTCTTCATGAGGAGTTCTCCGATGAACTCGCTCCTATCATATCTCCTTCAGAGTATGATTACATTGCTTTTGATGAAGATCCTGACCCAGGGGGAGATGTACTCTATCATGAGAGTTTACTTGTCGATGATATCATCTCGACCCTCCCGCCCGAGGTCTTTATTGATGGTAACCATAAGAGCTTCAATGATGATATTCAAGATCAGAAAAATGGTAATTTTGAGGATGAAGAATGGATCTTCATTGTGATTAAGATCCTTCTCCCTTTCTTCACCTATCCGGTGACTTCTCTTCTCCTTCACTCCTTCGGGAGTGAAGACACCATCTTTGACCCCGGCATCTCTCCTTCTTTTAAGCCGTGGGTATCTCATCGGAGTGGAACTTTCGTATGCTTCAATGTTTATCCAAACATCTTGAACGAAAGTCCGATGGAGATTTTCTCTTCCACATGCTCCCCCAAGAACAATTAAATTTGGGGCGAGTCTAAGCTATACGACTCGATAAAAAAAACAAGCGCTTCGTGGGAGGCACCCCATGCTTATCATTCTATCTTCTTATCTCTTTTCTAATAAGTGATGTGAGGAGGGCTACCTCTTCAATTTCTTGTGTTTCGTGGTTTTCTGTGATGTGTCCAGGATTGCTCGATGATTGAAGACTCTCGTGCACGTGGTTGCTTCTCTCCACTCGAGTTTCATCATTCGTTGTTTATCCGATATCCTAAATCTTATCGTTTTACGTTTATCTTTGACATAATTAATAAACGGCCTTAGATTTATGTAGGAGAACCCTTACCTTTAAGACATTGAGGACAATGTCTCGTTTTAGTCTGGGGGGGTCATCTTTCGATTCGATTTATGCCTTGCATTTTTTGCCGCTTACTCATGCAACCCCGTTTTTCCTAAAAAAATTGAAAAAATCCAAAAAAATGAGAAAATTTTAAAAATTTTTGTGCAAAAATATAATAAATTTTGAAATTTTGTTTGACTTTCCGTTGGTGAGAGTAGGAATAAAATTCTGACTTGATTGGGCGTGTTGAGCCCTAGCTTGTTCCCTTAACCATTTATAATCTATAAGCTCGTGCTAGTCTTTTACACAAGGAGCTATAAAATGCGAATTCTTTTTAAGAGTTTGCAAGTTCCCGTATCGACTTTATATATGCATGGCTTGATTATAAGGCTAAGCATTCGCGGATCTTATTATTTAAGATTTTAAATTTGCGAAGAACGAGAAATGATAGAGTTATTTATAAGTTAGATTGCTAAACGTGGAGTAGTTGGTTCTCTTTAGAGCTCATCGAAGTTAATTGTGGCTTCTTGTTCCCATAAGCTTGTTTCACCCAATAATAGTAATCTAGGAATAATTAAAGGTATTCTGGTTTTGGTGATAATTAGTTTTTACTCCTTCCTTAGAAAATCCTTGCTTATGAAAGTTGGGTACACATCAAGGTACTGCCAGTGTTACGGTGTAATAGGTAACTGATTCCTGATAGTACGTGCTATTGTCTCTATTGCTATAAAAGCCGTAGGACTCGGGATTTGGCAAAATATATAATGAATAATGTAAAACCCCGAAACTTAACATAATATGAAAGGACTAAAATACCCTCTGAATTTGAACTTTTAAGAACTTGTAACATTATATAAGTATCATCATTTGTAACTTAACCCGAAGTAAATTATGTCCTAAGTATTTGATGAACTAAGCTTCCAATAAAGCTATACATTATGTAAATAAGAAGTAGCAAATAAATAAAATCCTACATTGTACATGCTAGGCGAAATTTATTTAATTTATGTACCTATGATCTTCCAAAACTTCGGCCCATATTAGTAAATAAGAAGACATTGGACTTGATTGATCCTAGCCCAAATTAAACCCATTCATTCCCTATTTTGGCCTATCAAAAACAATCGGAAATCCCATTATTTTCTTATAACCGGATTTCACAAAAAAAACAAATAAACCAAGAAACCCTAAACTCCCTTCACAAAAGATCGGCCTCCTCTTGTGTTTCCCCTATTCGATCTTCTGCTACAGCCAAAGGAAGTTTTAGTGTGTTCTTGTTCTAGTTGTATCCAAGGTAAGCATGTTCTTATGTTTTTCAATCCATTCGAACCATTAACACAAACCCTAATTCGACCTTTCTTGTGTTTTCTGCCAATCGACCCAATTGTTTTCCTATTCTTGCTGCTGTACGAATCAAGAGAAGAAGCAGGAGACCTTGTGGTGATTTAATCTCGTGTTGTTCGTGTTCTTCGCGTGATCTTCGAGGGTATTGTGTATCATCCTTATTGATTTCATTCTTGTTGTTGGTCCTTGTTGAATCGTATGAAAGAACTATACATAAAATAATGAAAACCCTAAAAACCTAATATGTATAATCGAACCATGTGTATCTGTGATGATTTTGACTGTTTTGATTATGATAAGACCTGTTATGAATCGACCTAAACATGTTATAACTCATCTATAATCGTTTTATGTCAAGAATTAAAGGTTGGAATGACAAAACCCTAAGATATTACATGATATGATAAAAACAGTGCTGTCCAGGAAAAAGGGTCCAACTAAATCGATTGTATCTAATTGATGTGAACGTATTTTTGGGTGTTTTTAGAGTCTAAAACTAAGTTCAATGAAATAGCTATCTGGTAAAATTAAGCTTGTGATTTTTGGAGGCCTGGAAGGTTACTTTTTGATTTTTGGAAAATTAAGTGTCTAATCGAATTCGTATGTCTGGAAAATTAGTCCGTGTTTATGAATTTTAATTTCCAAACCGTGTCGAATTAGAAGGTTTCCGTTGAACTGAGTAATATTCAATATGTTTATTAATAACTGGAATTTTTATAGATTTTTTTGAATTAATCTGAAGGGGTAACAAAGTACAAACTTGTCGAGTGTTTCATCAGATACGATTCTGGAACATGTTGAGAAAATGGATTTTTAAGTCATACCTAGACAACTTAATAAAATCTGGAAAAATTAGATAAAATACTTAAGACATTGAGGAACATGTGTGAATTTTTATAGATTTTATTTCGAAGTACTAATGTGATTTATAAATTATTTGAAACGTGTTAAAATCGTATGTATAAAAGGCTGTTAAGGTTAAAAGATATTAAAATGGTGTTAGGTGTTTATTTTCTAAACTAAAGGGTCTAAAGTGTTATTCTTTTAAATTAAAGGACTAAACTTATGAAAACCTGTAACTTTATAGTAATTACATTTTATACCCTAATTCTATAAGAATTGCATACTAACCCCTAAACATGTTATAATTACATAATAAACTCTAAAATTATGGAAAATTGCTATTTTGGGAACTTGTTAAATAAGGAAACTTTCTAAAAATGGAAACCTGCTAATCTTGGAAAGTTACTAAAAATAGAAAGTCGACTGAAATGAGAAATCTAATTTAAATAAGATATTAATAATAAGACGACCATGTATTCGTGTAGATTCGCTGAAGATGGAGTTTGTTTTCGATCTTTGTATTTCTAGATGTGTTTTCACTTGCGGTATAAGGTACAGATATTCTACCATTTTTCAGTAAGGGTGCTTTCACTCTCATGACTCATTTATCTTGATTCGTTTTTAAGAATCCCTAAGCCATTGCTATGTTCCCCTACACTTTGGTTCGTTTGTTTGATTCATTTTAACTTTGATGTTCGATATGACCCTTTTTGCTTTGAGCCTCTATAATGATCCGTTTGATATTCGTTCGTTACCTTGGGATATTAGTATTCGTATCACTTGATGCTTCGAAGGTTCATTTGATTTTGGTAACTAGATGTGAAAACCTTTTTAATTATATCATGGAAATGCTTTGAGGAAAACTTATTTTAAAATGATGTTTATGAAATATGCGATACCACTTTTATTTGGAATCTTACTAAACTTTTATGAAAATTACTTTTAAAGACTACTTTTGTGAAAATAGTTAATAAAGATCATTTTTGATGAAAACCATTTGATAAAGATTTCTTTAAATGAACCATTTGATTATGAACCTTTGATCGGTTCGTTTGGATTCGTTTGACTTTGATATTGGATATGAACCCTTTGCCATGAACCTTTGATATTTGGACTTTGACTATGATTCGATGACTTAGACTATTTGAACCTTTGCTATGATTTGGACCTTTGACCTTTGACCCTTCAGTTTGATACCCGAGCCAAGTTCGTTTCCTAGCCATGAAGGTAACATGGCTGTGTCATTGATGCACCAATGGCATGACTCCAGTGTGTTCGAGTGATGTTACACACCGTCCCCATATTGTTCGTTGCATGCACATTATATTGATTATGGCCTATATTATTGTTCGGGGCGTATGGATGCATCCTAGGTTCGTGTCCGTGTTCGTGGACTTAACATGATTTGATATTATATATTGTTCGGTGACTGATGCTGGGTGCAATCCACGTCTTTCACAAGTTCGGGAGCTAGCTACTCCATTTGAAAAATGAGGACACCCCTCATATTATCTGATTATCTGAGAGGTCTCCCCTCTATATGATTATGAAGATGTGGTTACTATATTTGATTTGTTTGGGCTCGTGGTGGATTACTGACCTAACCTTTTTCTTTCTTACTGGTACTCTTTGACTATACCTTTGTAAACCCAATGCACCAAACTATACATGTTCGTTTTCTTTTGCTTTCGTTTTCGTTTATATATATCTGTTCACTGGGCTTTTTAAGCTCAGCCGCATTTCTTTCCCTGCGGCAGGTTTTTAGTTGGAAGCTGGGTATGAGTGAAGAGACTTTTGGACTTAGAAGACCTTGATAGTTATTCTGAAGTAGAGACTATTAGAAGGATTTGCATTTGCAGACTTAGTATTTAGCTTTTGTTTCCTTTGTAGCCTTGTATTTTCAGTATTTCATTTGTAACCTTTGAGAACCCTTGTATTACTGTTGATGTACGCTTTGTTTTGATCTGATATGAAACCATTATTATGACATCTTTACCCTTATCGGGTTGGGGTGTTACAATTATGGTATCAGAGCAACAGGCTGCGATTCGTAATACATTTACCCTTGGCCTGTGTAAGTTAGGACCACTAAGTTTTCCCTGTAGGCGCTCGTAAGACAACCTTTAAAAACTTGCTTTAAGATTTCCCTATAGGAACGTAAGTTTTGACCAGTGAGGAATGGGTAGACTATAAGGCATTTGTTTAAGTATCATTGCTTCTGCATCACTCTGATTCGTACCTTGCTTTTGGTTAAAGCTTGTCGAGATCACTTTTGGAAATTGAAAGCTTATGCTTTGCATCACCTAAGATTTGAAACTTAATTAAATCTTGAAGGCATTGAGAATTGCATAGTAATTGCCTGACACTATTTGATCCTTATCTTCAGATTTTGACTCTGACCTCTGATCCTTTCGTTAATCATTTTGATACCTCTTCGGGCACCTTGAGAACCTCCATGGCGATGACGTATTTGATATATGTTGTTATTTATCTCTTGCTTTTGATAAGTATCTATGAATCTTCCGACACTATTTGATTTCGTTTCACCCATCTCTGTCCCTATGAGAAGTCTTGTGGTGTGTAACCACGAGTATAAGAATGTTTCCCCCTCACTTTAGAATGATAAAGATTTGATTTGTGATCCGTCTTTCTTTGGATAGTTAACTTCGATTTTATTCTGACAAGGAATTGGTTGGTTGATCATTCAAATACTGACAACTATCCCCCTATGTCTCACCTTTGGCGTTTGCAACAATTTTGAACTCCCTACCATGATTACCGATTGTTAAACCCTTTGCTATCACCATTACTCTGGAGACTCGTGTGTTACTTTCGCGGTTACGAAGTTTTTCCTAGAACCCATTTCGTACACCAATGAATGAACCTTATCTTGAGAGTTACTTGGCACCCTGCGTTTTCTGAATATGATTCCTGGTCGAACCACCAAATTTTCCACCGGAGCGTGAAGTAGGATTTGACATGTTACCGAGAGATTGTCTAGTCACCAAGCGAAGGTGTCTTCCAGATGTGTCCGGGATCATACCAGTTGATTTGAGCAAACCGGGAAGAGCAGCAGCCGAAGACCAGGAAACAAGTTTGCTTAAGTGTATCTTCTGGGCGTATTGCAGTTTCGTTCGCGATTAAGAAGGATGGTGAAAGGAGATATGTAGTGTTTACTGGAAGTTGAACCGTATTGCTGTTAGGAACCCTTATTTCTCTACCCTGAAACGTCTATGTACCTGTTTAATTTCAGAGCGCGAAGTTTCTTTCAGATGGAAGTATAAATTGAAGTTATTCTTGAAATCGCCTTCCGTAATTGTAACGACTGCTATGACGGTTAGTGACGCTAATAGTATTAGCTAAAGCTCTGACTGTTTCGTGAATTTGATAAATAATGCTTTCTCGTGAGTACTTGGGCAAATGGTCATTGTATGACTTAATAGTACGTTAGGAGACGAGGAAGAGCATGAAAATCATCTTTGCATTTTGTTAGGAAATTCGTCGATCATTTGTGCATTCTGAGAGATTGATATTTGTGAGACAACGATGTTCTTAATTGAGGATATCTCTTTAAATTCCGCAAGTTTTGAAAACTATCACCAAGTGGTCAAGACCGATGACAGAATGATGAACTGAAACCTTTTTGAACTTTGCAGAAGAATTCTGGATGATGTTTACAAGTTGCGATACCATTGAGAAATTTCGTGAACCGAGAGAAATAGCTTAGTTTGATTGAGAATGGAGTTTTGGAAAAGCTGAAATAGAAGTTAGCTTCCTTACCCTCGGGCGGAACAATTTTGGGATATTTCAGAAAGAGACTCGGTGATACTCCCTTGCTGCATAGAAAGTTTTTCGTATGCATCAAGACAACTAGAAACATATCTGAAGAATTATTTCACTACCTGACCTGGAGTTGACAATAACGGCGGCTACCCTGAAGAGTGAAGACATTCCTTACAAGGCAGAAGTGTTGGCGATACAGAAGAAGAAATTCTAGTCAAGATGGCGAACCTGGAGTTGATGAAGACATGCAGTCTCACTTCCCCATTCATCTTGGTTATACTAAGATGAATTGAGAGCGGAAGCAGACTGGATGATGAAGAGATTTAAAGATCGTGCCAGAAATCCACATTACTCCATCACATTCCAAGAAGAACTGCAGGAGGCTCGACGAACCAGACACAAGTTCCCGATCTTGGTTTCACTTCCCGACTGATGGACAGACGAAGACAGATTAACCGGACTTGAGGAGATTGGATGTGCTGAACGAACGAAAATTTGAAACAGACCCTTTATGCTTGGAAGAATTGATTCTATGAAGGCCGAAGTTCTTGACGACTAACTTTCGTTTCCGTTGACCCTCTTAAGTTTCGTTATATAGTAATGAGATCCTCTTATGATTTAAGTTCCCTAGAAGCATTTCAGTTCGTGTTCATTTTTCGTATGTTCGGTGATGGCTTTGTTTTGAGAGATTTTGGCGAATTGTAGAAGATATGATGCTTGTGACGGCATACCTCACTTCTGCTAGGCAATCTGGGATTTTGATACTCTTGCGAATAGTTTTGTTTTCCCTTATGACTATGATATTTGATTTTGTTGACCTCTGAGACGGTAGAAGTACTAGGTGGATTAAGATAGGTGCTTTTGATTACGACTCGAGATAAAGTATGATCATCATGAAGGCATACTTATGTGGTGCTAGTATTATGACGCCTGATCAACGTGATAATACTTACACCATATAACGTGCACTCATTGTGGCCATAGGATATCTTGGGGAGTACCTAAGAAGTTTAGAATTTGAACTCCGTTGGATTAACCGTGATTAGTGAGACTTTAGGTTCATTCTACCTATGCATATACTCTGTTTTCGTTCGTTAGATATCGGGATGACTTTGGACTCTCGTTTTGCATTCCGTTGACCTCAGTTATAAATCTTGAACTCTTTGTAGAGCTCTCTACTGTTGAAACAGTTAATTTGATTTGAAATCTTGTTCGTATTCCATATGAGCTTTCTAGAAGATTCGCCTATCGTCCATATTATGTTGCATGGACCTTTTGATCAGAATCAACCTAATTTGTCTCCTTCTGAGAAATTTGAACCCACCTTGTTTTGATTGAGTCATGAGAAACTAAAACCATTCCGTTCGTGAAGATTCTTTGGAAGAACCATCCTGAGAGCGAGGCTACTTGGGAGACCGAAGAATCGATACGATCCAGTTATCCGCATTTTTCTTTTTGACTTGGTACGTATTCATTTTGATATTGCTTTCGATTTCGCATTTTCATTTCGACTTCGCATTTCAATTTTCGAGGACGAAAATTCCTTTTTAAGAGGGGAAGAGTTGTAAAACCCCGAAACTTAACATAATATGAAAGGACTAAAATACCCTCTGAATTTGAACTTTTAAGAACTTGTAACATTATATAAGTATCATCATTTGTAACTTAACCCGAAGTAAATTATGTCCTAAGTATTTGATGAACTAAGCTTCCAATAAAACTATACATTATGTAAATAAGAAGTAACAAATAAATAAAATCCTACATTGTACATGCTAGGCGAAATTTATTTAATTTATGTACCTATGATCTTCCAAAACTTCGGCCCATATTAGTAAATAAGAAGACATTGGACTTGATTGATCCTAGCCCAAATTAAACCCATTCATTCCCTATTTTGGCCTATCAAAAACAATCGGAAATCCCATTATTTTCTTATAACCGGATTTCACAAAAAAAACAAATAAACCAAGAAACCCTAAACTCCCTTCACAAAAGATCGGCCTCCTCTTGTGTTTCCCCTATTCGATCTTCTGCTTCAGCCAAAGGAAGTTTTAGTGTGTTCTTGTTCTAGTTGTATCCAAGGTAAGCATGTTCTTATGTTTTTCAATCCATTCGAACCATTAACACAAACCCTAATTCGACCTTTCTTGTGTTTTCTGCCAATCGACCCAATTGTTTTCCTATTCTTGCTGCTGTACGAATTAAGAGAAGAAGTAGGAAACCTTGTGGTGATTTAATCTCGTGTTGTTCGTGTTCTTCGCGTGATCTTCGAGGGTATTGTGTATCATCCTTATTGATTTCATTCTTGTTCTTGGTCCTTGTTGAATCGTATGAAAGAACTATACATAAAATAATGAAAACCCTAAAAACCTAATATGTATAATCGAACCATGTGTATCTGTGATGATTTTGATTGTTTTGATTATGATAAGACCTATTATGAATCGACCTAAACATTTTATAACTCATCTATAATCGTTTTATGAAAAGAATTAAAGGTTGGAATGACAAAACCCTAAGATCTTACATGATATGATAAAAACAGTGCTGTCCAGGAAAAAGGGTCCAACTAAATCGATTGTATCTAATTGATGTGAATGTATTTTTGGGTGTTTTTAGAGTCTAAAACTAAGTTCAATGAAATAGCTATCTGGTAAAATTAGGCTTGTGATTTTTGGAGGCCTAGAAGGTTACTTTTTGATTTTTGGAAAATTAAGTGTCTAATCGAATTCATATGTCTGGAAAATTAGTCTGTGTTTATGAATTTTAATTTCCAAACCGTGTCGAATTAGAAGGTTTCCTTTGAACTGAGTAATACTCACTATGTGTATTCATAACTGGAATTTTTATAGATTTGTTTGAATTAATCTGAAGGGGTAACAAAGTACAAACTTGTCGAGTGTTTCATCAGATACGATTCTGGAACATGTTGAGAAAATGGATTATTAAGTCGTACCTAGACAACTTAAAAAAATTTGGAAAAATTAGATAAAATACTTAAGACATTAAGGAACGTGTGTGAATTTTTATAGATTTTATTTCGAAGTACTAATGTGATTTATAAATTATTTGAAACGTGTTAAAATCGTATGTATAAAAGGCTGTTAAGGTTAAAAGATATTAAAATGGTGTTAGGTGTTTATTTTCTAAACTAAAGGGTCTAAAGTGTTATTCTTTTAAATTAAAGGACTAAACTTATGAAAACCTGTAACTTTATAGTAATTACATTTTATACGCTAATTCTATAAGAATTGCATACTAACCCCTAAACTTGTTATAATTACATAATAAACTCTAAAATTATGGAAAATTGCTATTTTGGGAACTTGTTAAATAAGGAAACTTTCTAAAAATGGAAACCTGCTAATCTTGGAAAGTTACTAAAAATAGAAAGCCGACTGAAATGAGAAATCTGATTTAAATAAGATATTAATAATAAGACGACCATGTATTCGTGTAGATTCGCTGAAGATGGAGTTTGTTTTCGATCTTTGTATTTCTAGATGTGTTTTCACTTGCGGTATAAGGTACAGATATTCTACCATTTTTCAGTAAGGGTGCTTTCACTCTCATGACTCATTTATCTTGATTCGTTTTTAAGAATCCCTAAGCCATTGCTATGTTCCCCTACACTTTGGTTCGTTTGTTTGATTCATTTTGACTTTGATGTTCGATATGACCCTTTTTGCTTTGAGCCTCTATAATGATCCGTTTGATATTCGTTCGTTACCTTGGGATATTAGTATTCGTATCACTTGATGCTTCGAAGGTTCATTTGATTTTGGTAACAAGATGTGAAAACCTTTTTAATTATATCATGGAAATGCTTTGAGGAAAACTTATTTTAAAATGATGTTTATGAAATATGCGATACCTCTTTTATTTGGAATCTTACTAAACTTTTATGAAAATTACTTTTAAAGACTACTTTTGTGAAAATAGTTAATAAATATCATTTTTGATGAAAACCATTTGATAAAGATTTCTTTAAATGAACCATTTGATTATGAACCTTTGATCGGTTCGTTTGGATTCGTTTGACTTTGATATTGGATATGAACCCTGATGCGTGCGTGCGAGTGCTCTAATTTATACCCACGGTATGTCGTTGTGGTTTTAGCAGTATTCAAGTTTTAAATTTATATTTAGCCGACTTATCAATAACACACACACTTTAACGAGCAGTGTACCCGGTCAGTATGTATATAATGGTAAGTAGAGTGTTGATCACTAAGAGTGGAACGTATTATCTAGTTATTCTAATCAGTATTTTAATATCTTAAGTTAGCTATACAACCTAATTTAACGCAAGGGGGTTTCAGCCTGAGAGACTGGCACGATTTGGTTGCAATTAAATAATAAACTAACTAATAGGCACGAATCAGCGAATAGCACACACGTACACAGATAAATACTCGAGACAATAAGAAGACCTGTCCTGATAGTTAAGTAGCTTGTCACTTGTTTTATTGCTAGTTTTATATGAAGTGTATAGTTTGATGCAACGCACCGAGATTAAGTCCTTTCTCGTTGGTTCTAATCTTATTGGCGAGTAAACCCTTAATGATTACTTATGACTATCCCATTTATCTTTCTTCCTACTTTTCTACAGACGATAGAATGCATAGGCGATCTAATAAATAGGCGAGGAAGGGGCATGGCGACCCAAGCAATGCTCAGCTAGACACAGAGGTTATCAATGCACTAATAAAAGTCACCAAAGACATCAACATATAAACTTTAATTAATGGGAAAGCAATTTTAAGTTGAGTTGAAGTGAATGATAACATAACACAAGCCCATCAATCCTGATCAATTAAAGTGTACTAATACAATAAAACAAAACTACTTAATGAATTGAATTCATGCAGGACCTTCTTACAGCTCTCGTATCTTTGTTCAAGGTGTGTCTTGTGCTTCTACTTCGACTGAATTCGGCCTAGGGCTTCTGTCCTTCGAATATCGTACGTACCAAAAGTCTCTTAAAGTCGTCTGACTTTGGGGTATTTATAGTTTCTGTCTGAGGTAAGATGCGGCGCATCTAATAAGTAGATGCGGCGCATTGACTTAACTTCGCGTGGGGTCCAAGATTAATATATTCAGGAATATTCGTACACCGCCAGAAGATGCGGCGTAACTCCATTTATAGATGCGGCGCATGTCCTCTTGTATCTTGGATAGTATCTTGTGAAATCTTGATAGTGATGCGCCGTATGTAATAAGTAAGATGCGGCGTATCTGGAGCAGAATAGTCTTGATCTTGTACATTTCAGTAGACTCTTAACTTCTTGCTTGTTTTGCTCCATAATTAGTTCAAAATCGCCGAGTTTCACCAAATACTTGTTTTTACCTGAGAATTACAAAAGTAAACATTAACGTATCAATTCTCACAGATAATATAATAAAACAAGTCAAATAAATAGGATAAATGACGGTAATAAAATGTACTTATTTGAGTTCATCAAATATCCCCCCACTTGAACTTTACTTGTCCCCAAGTAAACCTTAGAATTAATCTTATGAAAATGTATCCTAAAAGATATTAGGATTTATTTTTATATTTAAGCATGTATTCATTTTTGTCATAATCACACAACCAAACACTTAACGAATTAGAAGTAAAATAAAATATTTCGATAAAAGCAAATCTAATCGTTTAACTGTCCAGTCGTGACGAATATTCTATCATAAGCTTGGCAAGTATACACATCTCCCCCACTAAAGCCAAGGAATAACAAGTCTAAAGCGGTAAAAAGGGTTTGTAGGCTTAAGGGTTAATCATTCTCCTTAATCTCTATCGATCTCATATTCCATAAAAGGCGACAAAATCACAAATACATGATCAAATCCACGAACACGATACTTGCAATTGCTCAAATCCTTAACTCGAATAGTCTAAAGATAGGACCAAGTAATCTTCACCAATAATATTATATCAAAAAGGGCGACAAAATCATAAATACATAGCCGAATCCACGACTACGATACTTAAGATTGCTCAAATCCCTAATCTCAATAAATCAAAGGTTTTGATAAAGAACAATATAGGGTATGGATAATATTTGGGATACAAATTGGTGTAAAATGAAAAATAAACGAAATAAATAAATTAAAATCCTAAGTGTGGTTAATCACTATCCCAACCATCCCATGAATAAGACTCATATCATAGAATAACTCACGCTTTAACACTTGAAACACACGCTTTAGGTAGACACGAATTATACTCAACAAGATCTCAATCAAAGAATATTCTTTAGTTGGCGTTCCCATAACGTTCAACTCCCAATCAATCCATAGATATAATATATAACAACTAGTGGTGATATCGACCACTTAATACAAAACTTTATATAAGTTGGTTAAAACAAACATCCAACTCTTCCTTTTTCTTTTTCTTTTCTATTTTTTTTTCGATTTTTTTTTTTTTTTTTTTTTTTTTTACTTGAAACATAAACATAGATGTGTAAAATTTCACCACATCACTATAACGATAACTCTGGATAATTTTTCCATACTTTTCATAACTTCAGAAATAACAGTAATAGTGAAAGTAGTAAACACACGAAAAACAAGACTCAAAGATATACAATATTTACTTTCACTCCAATTGCATTGTGCAATTTCCCGACCTAACCAAAAATAATGAATTACGCACGCGAACACAGGTAATGTAAGGAAACACACTTTGCCTAAAGCAATTAACCAACCACGGATTTTAATCTACAGGGTAGGCTAAGGTGTAAGGGTGTAACGAAACATTTTAACAAAGGCGTAAGAAACGAAAGGAATGGCTCTGAGTGTTTTTCTAGGGGTATCTTACTCTAAAAATGAGAGTAACAAAAGGGTTTATACGGGGGTTAACTAACCAGTGTAGTTAGCTAATAACACATAACATATAAAGGCTATTTGGGTGTAATCCTAGAATTTTACCAATTTAGACAAGTCATTCCAATTATATAAAATAATACTTATTATGGTGGTCTCGAATAGTATACAAGCCAAGTTCTAAAGTTTACAAGTCACCGGCACACTCATAGATTTGTGAATTTTGAAAAATCACAATTTTTGAAAATAACGTCATGTGTGCAGCTATGCAACTTAGACTTTAAACAAAAACATGCTAAAAAAATTTAAATTTTGATATATTAAGCACATTTTAAGCATATTTTGAAAAGTAGTTTAGGACAAGTAAGTGTTAAGTGTTCTAATTCTCCAATCCCCCCACTTAAGTTAAACAACGTCCTCTTTGTTTGTATAAAAGATTAAAAACTGGAAAATAAAAGAATTAGAACAGAAAAACTCCCCTGAGATTTGCTCAGTATGATCCTCCATTTGTATAAGAGCAAAAATCATCTTTCTTGTGGATGAGAACGTATAAGCTTCATAATCGATGTATCCACAGGAAATGCAGGAATCTATAATACCACCAAGACTTTAAACACACCTAAGTTAAGAAAGGTTCAAACTTGCATAATACATTAGTAGTTAGGAAAAATAAAACATAAAAATTAAAACTGAAAATCATCAGGTCAGTCGATGCGCCGTATCTTATGGAAGAAGATACGCCGTATCGAGCCTGGAATAATTACGAATCAGAATAGAAGATGCGCCGCATCCTTAACCAGGGATGCGCCGCATCCTTAACCAGGGATGCGCCGCATTAAAATAAACTGATAAAAAGTTTTAAAGTTAAAATATAAATATGCGGAAAAATAAAGTAAGATATGACCATTGCAGGAGATGCGTCGCATCTCAGGATTGAGATGCGCCGTATCCTCTGCGGCCTGACTGACTCGACACAGAACAGAATAGTAAAAGTTTTCCGGGTTGTCTCCCGGTCAGCACTTGTCTTTATTCCAGAGTCTTCAAGTTAGACTCACGTTCAGCTCTTTATTCTGTTCTATTGATTCCCACATTGCCACGTAGGATCCATTTAGCAACTAATTCGTCACGTATATATTCAGGTCCCAACTTCAACACTCCTTTGTAGAATCCTTCCATCATTTGATATGGGTACTCAATCCCTCTCTTCATGTCATCATCACCAATAAAAAGGAATGGAGAACATTTGTAACAGAACCTATTAGTAGCATGTTTAAACCCAGGGTGAGTTCGGGGCATCATATAAGTGATAACTTCGCTTCCAAATTGAAAGGTGATCTTTCCTTCAAATCGTTTTGCATTAATAGTGATCTCCCTACAAAATGGTTTTCCAACAATCACGTCACCCATATCGCTGTCACAATAAGCATTCATGTCTTCAACAACGGCGAACTCAGTAACAATAGTAAAACATCCAACGAAGACCGGGACATTAATGAAGGCTCCAACTACATTCTTTCCCTTATACTCCACTTTCTTTCTCATAATAGAATTGTAAAAGCTTCTTGACATGACATTGATCGGCAAAATAGGAAAGAAATTGGCGTCAATACACTTGTACCCAATCATGCATGGGAATTGCAAATTGTAAGCACGATTGGCGTGGATCCTTCTCCCGTAATCCCATGAACCATGATATTCCTCAAATTCATCGTAATTCCTAGTATTAATAACGTTGACTTCTGGACTATCCAGAATTTCTCCTTCTTCTAACTCAGATTCCGCATCATCCATGAACAGGTCATTGGATTCTAATGGTCCATCAAGGTCATTAAGTTCAATGTAGTCCCCATCGTAACGTTCGGGTGATTTATCTTGCACTAATACTCCATCCATAAAATTGGCTTCGAAGTCGAAGTCAATCAGTTCTCCGAATTCGACCATTTTCCTTCTGAAATATTCACGAAAGCATCAGTAGGATTTGTTCAAGAAAGTAATATATCAGAAAGTTAACAACGAAAACGGAATACGAAAAATTAAAGTTACAGATATCTGCAGACGATGCGCCGTATCCAAAAAGTTGGATACGCCGTATCTTACAATCGTTAAAATTAAATCAGACTTTTATTCAGAAAATAGATACGCCGCTTAGAAATTAGAATGCGCCGTATCAGTTTTAATTATCAAAAATCGATATTTATTTAAAATTAAATGCGTCGTATTAACAAAAGTTAATGCGCCGTATTTTCGTTACGTTTCAAAAATATAAGATTTTGATTCAGAAGATACGCCGTATTGACAAAGATCGATGCGTCGTATCTGTTTAATAATTCGAAAACTGTTTTTAATTAAAATAATAGATGCGCCGTATCTGCTAAAGTAGATGCGTCGTATCGCGTTAACGTTTAGAAAAAATTTCTAATTAAAAACAGATACGCCGTATCTTGGGGAAAGATGCGTCGTATCGAATTAATTAAACGCGTTGTATTTTATAAGAATTAAACGCAATACGCCGTATCTATGAAAATAGATGCGCCGTATCGTTTGAATAAGCTCAGTACAACGATAGCAGAACACAGAAAATACGAAAAATAAAAACAAATAAAAACAAACGAAAACAAACAAAAATTAAACACACAAAAACAAGAAAATATGCAAAATAATACAATGAATGCAATTTAACTAATATACAACACAGTTAGCAGTTAGATTAAAAATTAAAAAGAAAAACCTAATTAAAATACTAATCAAATTAACAGATAATAACAATTCACTCCCCGGCAACGGCGCCAAAAACTTGATGCGTGCGTGCGAGTGCTCTAATTTATACCCACGGTATGTCGTTGTGGTTTTAGCAGTATTCAAGTTTTAAATTTATATTTAGCCGACTTATCAATAACACACACACTTTAACGAGCAGTGTACCCGGTCAGTATGTATATAATGGTAAGTAGAGTGTCGATCACTAAGAGTGGAACGTATTATCTAGTTATTCTAATCAGTATTTTAATATCTTAAGTTAGCTATACAACCTAATTTAACGCAAGGGGGTTTCAGCCTGAGAGACTGGCACGATTTGGTTGCAATTAAATAATAAACTAACTAATAGGCACGAATCAGCGAATAGCACACACGTACACAGATAAATACTCGAGACAATAAGAAGACCTGTCCTGATAGTTAAGTAGCTTGTCACTTGTTTTATTGCTAGTTTTATATGAAGTGTATAGTTCGATGCAACGCACCGAGATTAAGTCCTTTCTCGTTGGTTCTAATCTTATCGGCGAGTAAACCCTTAATGATTACTTATGACTATCCCATTTATCTTTCTTCCTACTTTTCTACAGACGATAGAATGCATAGGCGATCTAATAAATAGGCGAGGAAGGGGCATGGCGACCCAAGCAATGCTCAGCTAGACACAGAGGTTATCAATGCACTAATAAAAGTCACCAAAGACATCAACATATAAACTTTAATTAATGGGAAAGCAATTTTAAGGGGAGTTGAAGTGAATGATAACATAACACAAGCCCATCAATCCTGATCAATTAAAGTGTACTAATACAATAAAACAAAACTACTTAATGAATTGAATACATGCAGGACCTTCTTACAGCTCTCGTATCTTTGTTCAAGGTGTGTCTTGTGCTGCTACTTCGACTGAATTCGGCCTAGGGATTCTGTCCTTCGAATATCGTACGTACCAAAAGTCTCTTAAAGTCGTCTGACTTTGGGGTATTTATAGTTTCTGTCTAAGGTAAGATGCGGCGCATCTAATAAGTTGATGCGGCGCATTGACTTAACTTCGCGTGGGGTCCAAGATTAATATATTCAGGAATATTCGTACACCGCCAGAAGATGCGGCGTAACTCTATTTATAGATGCGGCGCATGTCCTCTTGTATCTTGGATAGTATCTTGTGAAATCTTGATAGTGATGCGCCGTATGTAATAAGTAAGATGCGGCGTATCTGGAGCAGAATAGTCTTGATCTTGTACATTTCAGTAGACTCTTAACTTCTTGCTTGTTTTGCTCCATAATTAGTTCAAAATCACCGAGTTTCACCAAATACTTGTTTTTACCTGAGAATTACAAAAGTAAACATTAACGTATCAATTCTCACAGATAATATAATAAAACAAGTCAAATAAATAGGATAAATGACGGTAATAAAATGTACTTATTTGAGTTCATCAAACCCTTTGCCATGAACCTTTGATATTTGGACTTTGACTATGATTCGATGACTTAGACTATTTGAACCTTTGCTATGATTTGGACCTTTGACCTTTGACCCTTCAGTTTGATACCCGAGCCAAGTTCGTTTCCTAGCCATGAAGGTAACATGGCCGTGTCATTGATGCACCAATGGCATGACTCCAGTGTGTTCGAGTGATGTTACACACCGTCCCCATATTGTTCGTTGCATGCACATTATATTGATTATGGCCTATATTATTGTTCGGGTGCGTATGGATGCATCCTAGGTTCGTCTCCGTGTTCGTGGACTTAACATGATTTGATATTATATATTGTTCGGTGACTGATGCTGGGTGCAATCCACGTCTTTCACAAGTTCGGGAGCTAGCTACTCCATTTGAAGAATGAGGACACCCCTCATATTATCTGATTATCTGAAAGGTCTCCCCTCTATATGATTATGAAGATGTGGTTACTATATTTGATTTTTTTGGGCTCGTGGTGGATTACTGACCTAACCTTTTTCTTTCTTACTGGTACTCTTTGACTATACCTTTGTAAACCCAATGCACCAAACTATACATGTTCGTTTTTCTTTTGCTTTCGTTTTCGTTTATATATATCTATTCACTGGGCTTTTTAAGCTCAGCCGCATTTCTTTCCCTGCGGTAGGTTTTTAGTTGGAAGTTGGGTATGAGAGAAGAGACTTTTGGACTTAGAAGACCTTGATAGTTATTCTGAAGTAGAGACTATTAGAAGGATTTGCATTTGCAGACTTAGTATTTAGCTTTTGTTTCCTTTGTAGCCTTGTATTTTCAGTATTTCATTTGTAACCTTTGAGAAACCTTGTATTACTGTTGATGTACGCTTTGTTTTAATCTGATATGAAACCATTATTATGACTTCTTTACCCTTATCGGGTTGGGGTGTTACAAATAATGAATAATAATAATAATAATAAATAATCCAAAGCCGATAAAGGTTTTCTGTTTCCTGACGGTTCGCTCCCGTTGACTCAGACTTCAAAAAGGCAGAGGAAAAATATCCAAGGTCAAAATATGACTCCCGATTCTTGACGCTTCGCTGTCTAGGTTGTTTAAAAGGCCAAGGATCAATAAATGTGCATAAATAATGTTAAAATTGCCAAATTTCGACTCCGGGGGTGTCCTAATAAAAGCTTCTGTCTCTGGACTCGTAGATGAGTTGTTTCGGTCTTATATAAAAGGGATATCCTCAAAATCGTGTTAAATCAGAGACCTTGATGTGGACCTCATTTTTGTATGCAACGGTTTTCGAGGGAAGGTTTGGAAACTACTTAGCGTCTAAACTAGGTATCTTTATCGGACTAAAAATTATCGAAATGAGAATTTGAAGAAATTCTTTTCTCACCAAAAATAAAATAAATAGAGGAAAATAGAAATTTGGGAACGAGAAGTAATACACAATTAACTTTCATGGGTAGTGTTGGGTCTAAAATGCTGCTGATTCAAGAAACATAACTCTGCTGGATAGTTATGTGACTCTGCTGATTAATGTATTAACTCTGCTGTTTTGATAACTCTGCTGTTTTGGATAATAGGCATAGTGTAACTCTGCTGCTAGCTCACGAAGACTCTGCTGCTAGAAGATTTATTCTGCTGCTTATTAGATATGTATAGTATGCTAAGGATAAGTATAAAATAGATACGTATGAATATTTTTCTTGTATAGGAAGTCTTGTAAACCGTCTAGGACTCCTTACGCTATAAAAGGAGGTTCTAGGGTTAGAGTTAGAAATCAATTATCTTAGCATACGTATTGTTTTACACTTCAAGGTTTCTTGTAACCCTATTGCTATTCAGAGCAATCGTATTAATATATTGAAGTGTTGTTTGATAATTTGTTTGTGTTTATTCTTCTTAAGATCAAGTATTAGTTTCCGCATAATATTTGATATACAAATCAAGATCAGTTTCTATACCGATTACCTTAGATTTATCTAAAGTAATTAATAAGATCGTGAAGCTCAACTGGGATCAACAAGTGGTATCAGAGCTTGTGATCTAGAAACTGTAAGCAATGGACTCCGACTCTACACACATGGTTACTGCATCAAGGGTTCCCATGCTCAAGACTGGAGAGTATGAGATCTGGAAGATGAGGATTCAACAATACATAAGAATGGTTGATTATTCACTTTGGGAAGTTATTATTAATGGCGACAGTGTGCAAACCAAGACTGCTACTGGATCAGTTTTGACTCTCAAGACAAGTGAGGAGAAAGCACAGAGAAGATTGGAGGTTAAGGCTCACAGTATTCTCATGATGGGAATACCTAATGATTATCAATTGAGCTTTAATCATATTGAGTCTGCTAAGGAGTTATGGGAAGCAATTGAACTTCGATTTGGTGGGAATGAAGCTACAAAGAAATCTAGAAAGAATCTACTGAAGCATCAGTTTGAAACTTTCACTGCTTTAAGTTCTGAGGACATTGAGGGAACTTATGATCGACTTCATAAGCTAACCAGTCAAATGGCTCTTTTGAAGATTGAGCCATCACAAGAAGATGTCAATCTAAAATTTCTGAGAAGTCTATCTTCTGAATGGAACACTCATACAGTGGTTTGGAGACATAAGGAAGATTTTGATACTATGACATTGGATGATCTGTATAACAACTTGAAGGTGTATGAATCTGAAGTTAAAGGATTGTCAAGCTCATCCACTACCACAAATAATCTTGCTTTTGTTTCCTCAAGCAACAAGACTACTGGTAGACATCAAGAACAGCACTCTGTTGCTGGTGCTTTTGCTCCTGCTGTTGGTTCACATGTCTCTACTGCTGACTCTGCTAACACCAACACCATCAGTGATGCTGCAATTTGTGCTTATTTGGCTGAACTTACTACAAGTACTTCAGTCATGCCTCAAGATCTAGATGAACTTGATCCTGATGATGTTGAGGAGATTGATATGCAATGGCAGTTTGCAATGCTTACTATGAGGGCAAGAAGGTTTCTTAAGCGAACTGGGAAAGAGATGAAGTTCAGAAGGAACAAGAGTGTGGGATTTGACAAGTCAAAGGCTGAATGTTTTAATTGCAGAAAGAAGGGACACTTTGTAAGAGAATGCAAAGCACCAAAAAGAAGCAATGAAAATTTCAAGAAGTCTGCTGATGAGGAGCCAAATTCTACTACTGCTATGGTATCATGTGATGGGTTAGGTGATTTTGATTGGAGTGATCTTGCTGAGGATGGTCCAAATTGTGCATTGATAGCTGAAGAAGATCCTGAAGTAGAACATTTTGCTCTCATGGCCTATTCTTCGTCTGGATCAGACTCTGAGGTATCCAATGAATCATCCTGTTCTTTTAAATCATGTTCTGATAAAATTGAGATACTTAAGTCTAGCAATGGAAACCTTAAAATGGAAAATGAAACACTTAAGCTAGATAATCTTAGTTATGAATATGGTTTAAAGAACTTAGAAGAGAAGCTAGAATTTTATAAGAAGGTTGAAATTGAATACCTTGATCAGATAACTATTTTGAAAAATGAAATTATCAAGAAAGATGATGAGATTAAGGTTCTTACGGAAAAAGTAGAAGAGGCTGAACAGGCTAGAGTTTCAGCTATTAGTGAGACTGAAAAACACATAGTTAGGGTTGAAAAACAACAATATGCCACTGATATTCTCAGTAAACCAATAGGTAGACACTTTGCAGAACCAGGAAGTGGTTTAGGATATAATGCTGTTGCTCACCCTACAAAGCTTAGTGCCAATGCCCCTCCTACTAGGACATTGACTTTCATATCTGAGTCTGGAGCCACACCTGTAGGTGAAACTAGTAAACCTGTAGTTGAAACTAGTGAAAAAGAAAAAGAGTCACATAAGGTTGAGGTAAAGAAGTATGAACAAGCACCCCTGATTGAAGATTGGGTGTCTGACAGTGATGATGATGAAGTAGAATCTGATTCAACCTCTAAGAACAAAAAGGAAGAAATTCCTACTGTTGTTGAATCAAAAGTACCTAGGGCTAAAAGGGTTGATTTTGTTAAGCCTAGGTTTGGTAAAGGTATCTCTAGGAAGATGGCTGAGTATGAAAACACACCTAGAGTATATCCTAAGAGAACAAATAACTTGCCTAGGGGAAACCAGAGAAACTGGAACAACCTAGTTTCACACAAATTAGGTACTGATTTTCAATTACTTAAGAAGGCATGTTATTGCTGTGGTAGTTTTGAACATCTGCAGGATGAGTGCTATAAGAAACCAGCTTGGAACCAATACACTAGGGTGAACCATAGAAAATTTGCTAGAAAGACTCACCCTCACCCTAAAAGAAATATGGTTCCCAGGGAAGTTTTGATGAGAGATGGTACTTCTAGAGTTATCTCTCCTATTGTACCAACAGTGCCCATAAAGAAGGAAATAGTCAATTCTGCTGTTAAAGCAAACTCTGCTGTTAAGGCAGACTCTGCTGTTATGCCTAAAGTTGTTACTGATACTGTTGTGGGAAATCATTTTTATGCTGTTAAAGCCTCAGCTTGCTGGGTCTGGAAACCAAAAGTTAAAGTTTTAGATCATGTTCTCAGACACAGCAGTGCACCAATGCAGTTGAAGAAATTTGACTACTTTGATGCACAAGGTAGATCCAAGTCAGTAATGGCTTGGGTCCCCAAGAGAAACTAATTCTCTTACTTTTTGTGCAGGGCAATCTACAAAAGGAGCTAAAGGATAAATGCATTTTTGATAGTGGATGCTCTTCACATATGACTGGAGACCAGAGTAATTTGGAGAATTTTGAAGCTTTGGATGGTGGATATGTTGCCTTTGGGAATGACCCTAAAGGAGGTAAAATTGTTGGTAAAGGCATGATCAGAACTGGAAAATTGGATTTTGAGAAAGTGTATTTGGTGAATGGTTTAAAGTTCAATCTTTTTAGTGTCTCACAAATGTGTGACAGAAAGAATTTTGTTCTTTTTACAGACACTGAATGTCTTGTCTTATCTCCCGACTTTAAGATACCTGATGACAAATTAGTACTTCTTAAAGTCCCTAGAAATGACAACATATACAGTGTGGACATAAAGAACATTATTCCCAAAAGAGATTTAACTTGTCTGTTTGCCAAAGCCACTATTGATGAATCCAAACTATGGCACAGAAGGCTTGGACATCTGAACTACAAGGCTATCAACAAGTTGGTGAAAGGAAACTTGGTCAGAGGATTACCTTCAAAGATTTTTGAGAATCCTGAAGTATGTGTTGCTTGCCAAATGGGAAAGCAACATAGAGCATCTTGTAAGTCCAAATTGGTGAATTCCATAACTGAACCTTTGTTTATGTTACACATGGACCTATTTGGACCCACTTATGTGAATAGTTTGAACAAAAAGATGTATGGCTTAGTGGTTACTGATGATTTTAGTAGGTTTACTTGGGTATTCTTCCTAGCTACTAAGAATGAGACTCCTGGTATTCTTAAGGCTTTTATTACTAGGATAGAAAACCTATTTAATCACAAGGTTAAGATCATCAGATGTGACAATGGAACTGAGTTTAAGAATCAAGTAATGAATCAGTTCTGTGAGGAAAAGGGTATAACTAGACAATTTAGTGTGGCTAGAACTCCTCAGCAAAATGGTGTGGCTGAGAGGAGAAATAGAACATTAATTGAAGCTGCTAGGACTATGTTGTTAGTCTAAGTTACCCACTATCTTTTGGGCTGAAGCAGTCAACACTGCTTGTTATGTGCAAAATAGAACTAAGATAGTTAAACCTCACAATAAGACCCCTTATGAGTTATTGCATGGTAGGAAACCACTGATTGATTTCTTTAGACCATTTGGGTGTCCTGTCACTATCTTAAACACCATTGACCACTTAGGCAAGTTTAGTGAGAAAGCAGACATAGGTTACTTTGTTGGATACTCTACTGAAAGTAAGGCTTTTAGGGTTTTCAATCAAAGGACTGGGCATGTGGTGGAAAATTTGCATGTTAGAATTAGAGAAACCACACCTAATGTTGATGGAAAAGGTCCTGAGTGGATGTTTGATATTGATTCTTTAACCAAGAGTATGAATTATCAACCAGTCATTGCAGGTACTACTAACATGTCTGCAGGTACACAAACTAACCCTAATGCAGGTACACAAGCAAAGAAGGATGAGCCTGCAGAGGAGTTTGTTTTGATTGAAAGAAGCAAGTTTGATCAGTACTTCACACCAACAGATAAAGAAGGAAAAAGTTCAGATGATGCTGCTGTTCATAAGGAAGTTCCAAAGGTTAATGTAGAAGGTGATGATGAACCTTCTCATGATGTCAAGAATGATGATAAGGAATGGACTACAGAGTCAGATGTTGCTGGGCAACAAGGAAATAAACATAGCAGCAGTTCTCTCAACTCTACTGCCAAGCCAAAGCACTCTGCTGTTAAGCCAAAGCACTCTGCTGTTAGGCCAAAACACTCTGCTGTTAGGTTTGGTAACTCTGCTGCTATGGACAAGGACATTGCTGCTGATAAAGATGGTGATTCTGATGATGATTCTGCTGATGAGATGCCTGAATTAGAAGAAGTGTATGTGGATACTGATGATGAAGTTGTTGATGTTTTTAGTGCTGAAGCTGATTTATCTAATTTGGAGACTGATATACCTGTTAGTCCCACACCAACAACCAGAATCCACAGAAATCATCCAAAGGAGCAAATAATTGGTGATGTTCACTCTGCTGTTCAGACTAGAAGTAAATCAAAAGGGTTGAGTGATTTGCTTGATCAGGGATTGTTTGCTCAAACACTTAAGAAGAGGAATAGCCACAAGGATTTACAAAATTGCATGTTTGCCTGTTTCTTATCTCAAGAAGAACCCAAGACCATTCAAAAGGCTTTGAAAGATGAAAGTTGGGTTGAAGCTATGCAAGAGGAGTTGCTGCAGTTCAAGCTTCAGGAGGTCTGGACATTAGTTGATTTGCCTAATGGAAAAAGGGCAATTGGTACAAAATGGGTGTTCAGATGTAAAAGAGATGAAAGAGGTATTGTCATCAGAAACAAGGCTAGATTGGTGGCTCAGGGATACACTCAGGAAGAAGGGATAGACTATGATGAGGTCTTTGCCCCAGTTGCAAGATTGGAGGCTATTAGACTTTTCTTGGCATATGCCTCATACAAGAATTTTCCTGTGTATCAAATGGATGTCAAAAGTGCTTTCTTGTATGGAAAGATACCTGAAGAGGTTTATGTGATGCAACCACCTGGGTTTGAAGATCCTAAGTATCCTGATAGGGTCTACAAGGTGAAGAAAGCACTGTATGGACTACATCAAGCTCCTAGAGCTTGGTATGACACCTTGTCTCAGTATTTGTTGAATAATGGTTTTTACAGAGGAACCATTGATAAAACATTGTTCATTAAGAAAGACAAAAAGGATATCCTACTTGTTCAGGTTTATGTAGATGATATCATTTTTGGGTCTACAAATAAGGTGTTATGTGAAGGATTTGAGAAGCTAATGCACAGCAGGTTTGAGATGAGTTCTATGGGAGAACTGACTTTCTTTTTAGGACTTCAAGTAAAGCAGAAGTCAGATGGGATTTTTATTAGCCAAGACAAGTATGTGGCTGATATGTTAAAGAAATTTGGTTTCAGAGATGTGAAGGCAGCTAAGACACCAATGGATAAAAATAAACCTTTGCTTAAGGATGAAGATGGGGTAGAGGTTGATGTGCATCTGTACAGATCAATGATTGGCTCATTGATGTATCTGACTGCTTCAAGGCCAGATATCATGTTTTCTGTGTGTGCATGTGCTAGATTTCAAGTGTCCCCAAAAGTTTCACACTTGAAAGTAGTCAAAAGAATTTTTAGGTACCTAAAGGGTCAACCAAAATTGGGTCTTTGGTATCCTAATAATTCACCATTTGACTTGATAGCATACTCAGATAGTGACTATGCTGGAGCTACTATGGATAGAAAGTCAACCACTAGAGGCTGTCAGTACCTTGGTCATAGGTTAATCTCTTGGCAATGTAAGAAACAAACAGTGGTGGCTAATTCAACAACTGAAGCAGAATATGTTGCTGCTTCTAGCTGCTGTGGACAAGTGCTCTGGATTCAGAACCAATTGCTGGATTATGGGTACAATTTCATGAACACAAAAATTTTTATTGACAACAACAGCACAATGTGTATTATCAAAAATCCTGTTTTTCATTCTGAAACAAAACACATAGAGATAAGACATCATTTTATTAGAGATTGTTATGAGAAAAAGCTTATTCAAGTGGTTAAAATACATACTGACAATAATGTTGCTGATCTACTTACCAAAAGTTTTGATATAAGTAGGTTTCAATTTTTAGTTGCTAGTATTGGTATGATCAATCTTTAAATCTTAAACCATCTTATCTCTGTATGTTTTTGTAAAGTTTTGTAAGGATTTGTGCTGTTGATTAGTCATTATTTGGTGTTTAGTCAAAGTCTGCTGTTTATTTGTTTATTGCTATGCCTACTCTGCTGCTATTATGGAATATTCTTGCTTGTGTTTGTTGTTTGCTACTAACCTTTTGCAGATACACATAAACATACACAATCAAGTAAAGCATGAAAAGAGAAGTTCATTGATAATCAAGGCATAAGTACATCAAAGTGTTTCCATACATACATGCCAAAGATCAAAAGACAACTAAATACAAAGATTCACAACCTAAATCCTAGCAAAGTCAGGCATGACCTTGCTACGAGGTCCCCTAGTGCCCATGGCTTCAAACACCCTTGGACAGGGGAGAGCAAGTACTATTGATCGTGAAGGTGGACTCTGCTGTTGGCTTGTCGAGGGAGTTGCTTTCTTCTGCTGCTTCTTCTTCTTCTGAACAGGGGTTTATGCTCAACTGTACTTGGCTTTGGATGAGGCAGGTGGACACTTTTTGCAAAAGCGGCGGCGGCATTCTCCATTTGTTTTTGAAGTTCAGCGGTTAAAGGGTGCTGTGGAGGATCCATTTTTGTTTTTCCTTCATCATCAGAATACTCAAAGGAGGATGGTGTTGATGGAAGTGGGTCGGAATATTCCTCTTCGACAACCGATTTTCCTTTTGGTTTTGCTGACGATGAACTTGCTAGATAACCTTGAGGAAAATAGCTTGCCCATCCGTGTGAGTCATCGGATGAGGAATCTGAGGAAATGTCGATTATTGGAGCTTTTGAAGAACTCATGATTTGTTGATTTTGAGTTAGGGTTTGTGAATTGGGGATTTGATTTAGAGATTAAAGGATTTATGGAATTGATTGTGGGGTTGGTGTGGTATTTAAGGAGGTGATTTTGAAGATATTGGGAATGTTGACTTTTGGTCAACACTATCGCAACTCTGCTGATGAGTTTGAAAGTTGAAGGGTCAAACTGAAACTTTTGGCGCGTTCTTAAACCTAATTAGATCAAAACGGTATCTTTCACCAATTTGATCTCATTATCCTTTAATTGCTCAAAACAACATTCAACCTTCACCCAAGAACATCAATTCATATCATTTCACCTAAAACCCCTAAATCAAATGGCGCAAAGAACGTTTCCAGATGAACACATTCAGATAGCATTTCTTAGTAAGGTTACTGCTGCTGATGGATTTTATGAGGTTATGGATTTTCTAAGTTCGTCTAAGTTAAGGTATGCGTTAACAGCTGATCCTACCATTTATATATCTCATATGAAACAATTTTGGTCAACTGTTAAGTTGGATGTACTAGATGGTGAGGAACGTTTAATAGGAAGTGTAGATGGGGAGAATATTGTAGTAAGTGAAACAACAATTAAGAGAAGTTTGCACTTATCTGGTATATCAACACCCCCTACCATTACCCAAGAAACTATTATGACTGAGCTTGAGAATATTGGCTATGAGAGACCTGAGGTTGGTGGTACATTTTTGAAAGGTCGTCTCTGTCCACATTGGAAGTTTTTGCTACATACACTTCAACACTGCCTGTTTCCCAAAGTAGGTGGATGGAGTGAGTTTAGTGCCTCTCAGGCTATGGCTTTAGTGTGTTTAGCTACAGGGCAGCCCTTTGATTTTTCTGCTATGATATTTGAGGGGATGAAGAAGTTTGTTAAGAAGAAGTTTTACTTGTACCCAAGGTTTCTACAACTTATTATAAACAGACAGCTAAGGGAACCATTGAGGCATGTAAATATTGAGCCCTGTAGTAGAATGGCAATCAAGATGTTTGCATTTTTAAAGAAGAATGGTAAAGGATTTTCTGGTACTATCACTCCCCTGACTGCACATATCTTGACTGTTGTGGCTGCAGTGAATGAGGATGAAGAGGCTGAAACACCCACAGCTTCCCATCACACATCCTCATCAACAAGTTTGAATGATTCATTGTCCCATGAAACCTAAAATACCCAATCACCTAGGACTTCACAACATGAGAACATTGTGCTACCTCAGGCCAATGTTAGTATGGATGCAGATGAGGCTGATACAGGTGTTGGAGGTATCATGATGGAAGAGGCTGGCACTACTGTTTCCAACTTAGTAGTTGAACAGGACAGTGTCAACATAATTAAGACCTCAACCATGGCAACATCATTTGTAGAAGGTTCTCAGGAACCTGACACAACTGGTGGTAACCCCAGCCAAATGGCTTCTATGGGGGGCTCAGATGTTCATCCTAGGGATGAGACTGAGTTTGTGTCCCAAGATTCACCTCTCGGAGAAGGTAATACATCTCGAAGTGATGAGGACAGAGATGAAACTATTGAATTGATGGACACTAATGTACATATTGACATTGCAAATGATACACCTCTCGGACCAGGTTACACAGGTCGAAGTGTTGATGCTAGTATTGAACATGACTCTGAGGATTTGACGGTTAAAACACCAGTACATAATGCCAATTCCAATGATCAACCTCTCGGGTCAGGTTACACAGACCGAAGTTGTGAGGATATCATGAAACAATTGAAAGAATTGACGGAAAATTGTACAAAATTGTCAAAGGAGGTCCTTGGTCTTCGCAAGGAGTTAAAGAAAGTTAAGGCTACTCAAGGTGCTGAAATAAGGAGGCTTAAGCTAAGGGTTACACACCTTGAGGGGAGGCTAAAGAAGAGTTCCAAACCAAGTTTGGAAGACGATGCTTCCAAACAGGGGAGGAATGATCAGGAGGCTCAAGTGAATGATCAGGATCAGGAAGGTGTAATGGGTTCAGGGGAGGTTGAAAAGGACTTTGTTGAAAATGTTGGTGATGAGAGTGGAAAGGTTGACTCTGCTGATGCAGAACATTCTGCTGATGGGTTAAAGGTTTCTGCTGATGATACTGAGCAGAGTGCAGGTATAAAGGACTCTGCTGGTGTAAAGGACTCTGCTGATTCAGATGATGAACAGATGACTTTAGCTCAAGTGCTGCTGAACATGAACAAAGAAGCTAAATCACCCACACAATCACAACAACCTGCTGCTGAATCTGGTGAAAAGTTTGAAAGAATGCAAAAGTTGGCTGATGAACAAGCTCAAATTGCTCAGGATGAAGAATATGCAAGAAGAGTTGCAGCTGAAGAAGAAGGAAATCAGTTTGAACTTATGGACAGCTCTACATTTAAAGAAGTTAGTCAAGAAGAATTTGATGAACAATTGCAGTATTTTGTTGATTCTGATATGATTGTTAGAGGAGAAGCTTTCTTGATAACTAATGATGAGCAGTTAGATGGAAGTGAAAAGACAAAAGAGCTTGTTGAGTTTATACTTAAAAAGAATGGATTAGATAAGTGGGAAGAGTTGGTTAAGAGGATGAAAGATGCACAGAAGCATGGTTACAAACAAAAGTCATCTTCAAGGAAAGCATTGGTTAATGACATGAAGTACTATTTGAAGAATGCAAGAGGCTATCAGATGAAGGATTTCAAAGGAAAGTCAGATCACTTAATTGAGAAGGAATTTTATGAAACTTATGCTAAGTTAAATCCAAGAAAAGTTTCTGAGAAGAAGAAAAATCCAGAGGTTATGGGATCTGAAAATGTGAAAGCATCTGGAAGTGTTTCAAAGAAACAAGATGACAAGGAAACCATCGAGTTTGAGAGAGAAGAAGTTAAGAAGGTTATTGGTTATAAGAGGACAGGTAAGAGAATAAAGCAGATGGCTAGAAAGAAGAGGAAGACTGAGTCATTGGTAAAGAGTGATTCTGAAAAAGAAGAAAGTAATGAGCATCATTTTGAGGAAGTGACTGCTGAGGATATGAAAAGAACAATGGTGATGAAGCGAAAAGTGTACCGCTTTTAAGGGTCATTTAAGCCCTAAATCGTATTTATTTGATCAAATATCGCCCTAAATCGTTCCTTTTGTCATTTTAGGTACTTTTGAGGAGAAATCTGGAAAAGGAGGCATTTTGGACGTTTTTGGAGCATAAAAGTGAAGAAAACGACAAAGTCTCAAAAATCGGCTAAAAGTTACCTTTGACGGCGTCACAATTAACCCCAGACGGCGTCATGCCTTGGCAAGAAAAGGTGGACGTGAAATTTACTCATGATAAGCCAGTGAAAATAGCATGTGAATTCTGACGGCGTCACGCTTTAACTTGATCAAGGGCGTCACGGCTTAAATCAAAAGGGGACGGCGTCACGTTCAAGGTTCGACGGCGTCAAGCCTTGATAAGCCAGAATGGATTTTTGAAGAGCTAAAGAGGGACGGCGTCAAGAAGGTCATCCGGGAACCCTAAAAGCGGCGAGGTGACGGCGTCACACTCCATAACGTGACGCCGTCAGATCCAAAAATCTATATATAGTTTTCTAATTTTTTGTCATAAAAAGTAGAGCTGAGTGTGTGGAATTTTGGGAAAACCCTAAGACGAATTTAGCTTCTTTTTCAAGGCTTTTTGCCTTGAGATCTTCCATGTTACATTGAAGATAAGTTATCAATTAATCATTCAATATGTCTATGTGTTGTTTGATTTTATCTTATTCTTGTCTTTTGATTAACATGTTAGGCTAGATTTATCTTGTGTTTGCTTAGATCTAATGAAACCTAGCTATTGATTATTGGTTATTAGTGTGTTGTTAGTTGTATTGGATGATTGTTTATCTATGTTAGGCTTAAGAAAACTGGCTAACTTCCTATTCGGTAACTTGCTTGAACGTCTTAAGAAACATGAACCAAATGCGTACTAAAGGTTTTTATGGTTGTATTTAATGCACAAGCGAATTCTAGTGATCCCATGTTAGGAGCTTCCTAGCCGGCTCGACATAGGAGTGAAGTAGGAGCTTGTAGAGTTGGGGAAGTAAGTACGCCACCCCACGAATGGTATTAAGGAATACACCCGTCATCCACGCGACTAATACACACTAATCAACCGGTAAAAGATAGCTAGGGAGTAAGGAAATCTAAGTAAACACATTTCTCTACACATAAGTTTCTCACCAACATTTTATTTTCAGTTATTTATTTTATTTGCATTTGTAGTTATTTGGGTTAGTTGACTAGCAACTAATTCCGCCCACTCCTTCAAAACCGAGATTTTACTTGCTTTCCTAAAAATATAAAAACATAAAAAGAATCTTCCTCAACCTTTAGACCTATTAGAGTAGTTTTTCATACCTAACGAACACTATTCCCTGTGGAGGACGATCAATCCCCCGTACTTACCACTACACTATACTACATCGGTCAGGTACACTGCCTGGTGGGGTTGTAAGCCTCTTGAGATCCCTCGAGAGGTAAAACCTGTTGTAAGGTTACAAAACCACGCATCAGGATATGAAAAGAACAATGGATATCACAGTTCATGTAACACAAGAGGAACCAGAGATAGTTAATGCAGTTCCTTTAGATACAAAATATTCAATCATCTCTTATGCACATACAATCAGGGATGGAAGTGAAGCTTACTGGGAGTTTAAGAGGTCTAATAATATGTATTATGGATTTGTTAGATTTTCTCAGATGCTACATTTTATGGATAGAGATGATGTGATGCAGACATGGAGGTTATATATAGAAAAGTATGGTGATACTAGACCAGAGGTGATGTATGAAAGAATTCACTATTACTTTTTGAAGAACATGTTTGAACCTGATGAGAGAGATATTGAATGGAGAGATTTGTTGAACTCCAGAGTTGATAGGTGGTATTTGTATCAATCTTGTGGAGTACATGAATTGGTTTGTAAGGGTGTTAAGGTCTACATGCTTGTGGAGAAGGATTACCCTTTGAATAAAAATACAGCAGTGATTACTCAGATGTTAAAGCCTGGTATGTTGACATTGCAGAATAGTTTCTTTTCAGATACTCAGGCTTATAAATTGATAAAAAAATATGAGAAGATTCTTGAATCAAAGGTTTCAAAACAGTAAAGTGTTTGGAAGCATCCTCCTGGTGGTTATCTGGGTTTAAGGAAACTTGATGATTTTTGAAGAAAAATATCAAGTTTAGGGGAGGATTGTTGGGTCTAAAATGCTGCTGATTCGAGAAACATAACTCTGCTGGATAGTTATGTGACTCTGCTGATTAGTGTATTAACTCTGCTGTTTTGATAACTCTGCTGTTTTGGATAATAGGCATAGTGTAACTCTGCTGCTAGCTCACGAAGACTCTGCTGCTAGAAGATTTATTCTGCTGCTTATTAGATATGTATAGTATGTTAAGGATAAGTATAGAAAAGATACGTATGAATATTTTTCTTGTATAGGAAGTCTTGTAAACCGTCTAGGACTCCTTACGCTATAAAAGGAGGTTCTAGGGTTAGAGTTAGAAATCGATTATCTTAGCATACGTATTGTTTTACACTTCAAGGTTTCTTGTAACCCTATTGCTATTCAGAGCAATCGTATTAATATATTGAAGTGTTGTTTGATAATTTGTTTGTGTTTATTCTTCTTAAGATCAAGTATTAGTTTCCGCATAATATTTGATATACAAATCAAGATCAGTTTCTATACCGATTACCTTAGATTTATCTAAAGTAATTAATAAGATCGTGAAGCTCAACTAGGATCAACAAGTGTTGGCATCTAACTTGTAAATAGACAATGATTTCGTTTTTAAGCTTAGTTTGGGGACTCGTGAAAAATCAGGAACGGCGAATTTTATCCGTATGGTCACTTCTTTATGAGTCGTGTTTCCTACTCGATGACCCTAAAAGTTATTGAAAGATAATGATTGTCAACAAAACCGTCACATGATCATAATAAGAAAATACAAAAATGAATAAAAAGGAAAATCGGGGAGTTTTTAGAACTTAAGATTTCTTAATCTCTTTTGAAAATTTTGCTACTTCTCAAAGTTAGTAAAAAGATATTGGAAATTTTTGGTTTCAGAAAACGTGTTTATATAACATTGCGTGAGGACACGTCAATATCTTAGTCTGGGGGAATTTTGGTATGTGCTTAAACACATACTTTCATTTGACCAAAACCGGACCCAAATAGACCAAAAACTAACCAATTATGCCAAATATCTCGTGTTTTTGTTTTTATGATTGTGCAAGGATGGATATTGTAAAAATGGACAAATATCGAGATAAAAAGACAAAACGAGCATGAGATTTGGAAAGGATTTAAAGCCGAAGCCGGGGAAGTTATTATGCTCAAAAAGTCAAAGTCAATCCTCAAGTTTCATCAAATGACAAAAGAAGCCCTTGGATCATTTCTTGAAGTTTGGCTGAATCAATCCCTGGAGTTTTAGAAAATGCACAATAGGTCCTTGTACTTTATTACTAAACCAAAAAGCCTAAAACAATATCTATCCGGATTTTTATTATCCAAAACCAATCCAATAAATAAACCAACCCAACCCATACATTATACCCAATCCATAATCCCAACAGCCCAAACCATTTAACAAGCCTATAACCCAAGATCCGACCCAACCTTATACCCGGTCAACTATTATAATTTCCAAGTCAAATAAAAAAAAATCCTCAAAAGAACACGCGCCCCCCAAATCCTTTTTACACAGATTTACCACTGTTCCTAGAACCCTAATTCTTAACCGTACGAAATTACTACAATTAAGGGTATAATGGTCCAATCATTGGGTGTCAGATTGTCAGAGAAGCACAGAAACACACGAATGGGCTACGTGGCAGCTTTCTATTGGACGTGACACCTCATGGATTTTGATCAAACGGCTGTGATGAATGGGGATTGATCGTGTGGTTGATAGTAAGCTCTTGAGGTGTGGATTGCCAGCATGGACAAGCCTGGAAGCTTCTGCTTATGGCTATAAATAGCCCTCCCTCACCCTCATTTGGGCAGCTAGTTAGGTAGTTAGGTTTTAGGAGTAGGAGTAGTGTAAAGTAGCTTAGCTTATTGTAATTCTCAATATTCAGAAGTTTTAAAAATCTTGTAATCAGTTTTTAAATTCAATGCAAATTCTGTTTCTATTTAAATTTCCTTGTCTCAAGTTAATTCAAGCTTTCATTAATTGTTTCCAAACTGTTTTAGCTTCTTTTACTGTTACATAAGAGCTTCTGAAAGCTTATTTTGATCATTAGTTTTGTTATAGTCTGCTTAACTCTCATAAGTCAAAAGTCAACAAAAGTCAATGGTGATGGTCAAATAAGCTGTGGTATTAAGCTGCTGTTATAAGCTGAATCTGGGGTATTGTTTTCTGGCTTATTGATGAGCCTGGGTATTGGTTTGAGTAAGATCAGTCCCATTTCATCATTTCCTGAATTTGTAAGTTCATTTTTAGCTTAAATTTTGCCTTATTCTGTTCTGCTTATTATTGTACTTATTGCTTATTGGTTTCTGATTACTAGTTGATGAGTAGCTTATTTAGTTATAGTTCAGGTTGTATTGTAGCTTAGTTTAGTCAAATATAGTGTTAAGTTAGCAAGTCTCAATTATTAAGGGGTGTTTGGTTTATATTAGTGCAAAGAGATTAAGCTGTCACACTGTTCAAATACCACTTAATGAGGTTTGATCTAGTATAATTCAAGTTAAATAAGCACATTGCAGTAGTAATTAAGTGAATTTACCTGATTTGAAGGTTGTTGGCTTGTAGTAGTGATTTTAAGGTCAAATCTGATCTGAAAAGCTCAGAATAAGCTGAGCTTATTGAGGCAAGCTCCTTAGTGATTTTTAGAGTTCATTTATTAGTTCAAGTGATAGCTCTAGAGTTGGCATAGTTTCATTTAGGAGTGCAAAAGTTAAAAGCAAAATTCATTACTGCTGCATCAGCAGACTTTAATGCAGACTTGCACTAAGTGACTGCTGATCTTAGCCACTTATCAGCTTAATCTTGAGGAATTTGTGCATGAAATTGAATCTATAAGTAGTTTATAGTCTTGGTTTGAGGTTTCTAAAGTTGGATTACAATTTATAGCTTATTAGATAGCTGATTAATAATCTGCAAATTCCACCCATAGAACCTGATCTGACCCTGCAATCAGTTTTATGTTCTCACAACCATCTGATCTATGGCTTATTTAGATAAGTAATTGAGGTTATAATTTGGGCATTTTTGGTCTGGGAGTAGAATTTGATACAAGCTTTAAGAATGTGCTTTTTGATTTTCCCAATAAGCTTTTCTCTAGCTTATAAAACAGTTTAAAGTCTGCTGATTAGTCATTGTTCTTCCCTTAATTAGTTTCTGCACCAATTGCTTAATTGCTTATTCTGGATATTTCTTTGTGCTTTTTAAGTTGTTTCAAGCTTCTAGTAGTGTGCTTATTTGTCTTTTAGCATTTGGTCATTTTTTTGTGATGATTAGCTTATTTTAGTGCTTATTTCAAACTGCTCTTTTACTCATTCTGCTTATTAGCGTTTAGCTAAGTTCAAATTTCATTTTTCATAGTTTCTAAATATCATTTAAGATTTTTCTACAAAGTTTCATAATTTTCCAAATCTGTTTGCTATTTTTAAATCATTTAATTAGTTATTATTAGTTTTAAAATTCATAAAAAATAAAATAAAAATCAAAAAAATATAATTCATTTTCCTATAAATTTCTTTTATCATTTATAATGTAGGGAAATTATTTTCATGCCCGTAGGATTAGTAGTGCTTCAAATTCACTTTTTATTTTGCGCACTTACGTTTATTTTCATTAAAACACTCGTTTTTAGTTTTAACCATGTTTTAGCTTAAATGTTCTTTACGTTATCATTTCATATGCTTTATTTGTTGATTTCTAGTGTTAATCTACTTTCCGTAGTAATAATTACCAAAATCTCACTTTTATCTCTCATTCACTGCACGATTCACGAACCCGAATCACAATTCCATTCAATCTTTATCGGGACAACGAACTTCGGGTTTTCACATTATTTACCTTTTGTGATTTCTCCCTTGATCAATAATTGTGACATACCATCATACAGACTAGAGTAGTCTGCATATCATCAGTAACATTATTATCATTTCAGTTCATGCACGGGTTTGTGTGATTTTCATTAATGTATGCTTAATTATTTAATTAACGTTACCACTCAGTCATTTGTACTAACATTATACCCAATACTCCCGACAATGATCCTAATACATTTTCAAGCTAATTATAATGATATAGAGATTATATTATTACTTTACCCGGTGTTTTTATACCAATCGCTATATTTTTCGTTGACGCTTATAACTCCGTCGGTTTACGAAATTTCAATCCGATTATCATTCTAACACCCGATTCTTGCAAGGAACATGATTTTACAATTTTTACAACTTCATCGTATCTCATTTTACCTCATCACGAGTTATTTCTAGTTAACTTGGTACCCGATAACACTCAATGTATTCACTAAACTAGCTAATATCTAATTAAATGGAGACAATTGCATTAATAAACATCACATCCTCTTCTTTTAACCCATGTGTGCCACCGCCCCCCCCCCCCCCCCCCCCTCATCCCCCTAATTCTTTACACTACTTGATTACTAGTACACAAGCATTAATTGAATTTCCTTGATTTAATTTCACTTCCACTAGCACAAACACATAACACATAACATTTAGCTAACAAGAAAGATCAAACCCTCTCTTTTCTCTCTACCCCATTCGGCCAAGCTCAAGAACACACCAAAAATTCATCAAATTTTCAAGAACAAATCATAAACATACTCTATTTACCTTCCTAGTTATGAATTTGTGATCAAACCTCAAGTTTATTGCTCATTCCTTATCAAAACTCATCCAATCATCAAGTAAGTTTCAAGAACATGTTTTGATCATTTTTATACTTTCATTTGATATATATATTCATGTATTTTCAAGTTATATTAATCATCCATGCAAGTTACGTATGTTTTACATACCACATTTGAACATAAACTATCTAAATCACTAGATCTATAAGTTTCACTAATGATCTCATGAAATCCACCAAGGTTGGTGATGTTTAGGACCCCATGACACCCTAAGAAGGTGTATGGTAGGATTTGCGAACTTGTGGAGTTGATTTGAGTTAGTATGATCAAGTTTAGAACCAAGAAAGTGAGTTTTTAACAATCTAAAATAGGTTCTGTCCAAAAACGTGTAAACTCGAAAACTCAGTAACTTTTGGCATATTTTGGCCTTCATATTCAGAAAGTTCTTTCAAAAACGAAACCGTGGCCGCAAAAATCACTAAAAACCGACTTATAACGAAGGAGATATGATTTTTCGAAGTTAGGCGACGAAAACTAATTTTCTGAAAATAAGCGTGCTGTTAGCCGAACTCTAAAGGACCAAACGAGGTGTTAGACATGATATAGGAGAGCGTAGCTACTGAGATTATGTTAGCTCATGTTGTGACGAATCCGTGGATATAAAGAACGTAGAAAACGAGCTTGTAACGGCCGAGTTATTCACGTTTAAAGCCGACGAACTTTAGTTTATTTTGACAGCCACTATTAGAAAGTGTTTTAAATATTAAAACTAGTGTTTTTGTGAAACATAACGTTGTTAGCCGATTTTCTAATTGATCGAGGCATGTACAACCGGAAGTTAAAGGAAACGACATTTATACATGGTTACAAGATTTTCAAAAACGTCGAGTTTGATCAACTAACACGTAACGTGCAATATTTCACGACTAGTTTCACGAAGCCGTTTTGGACATATTTTCACAAGTTATGAAAAGTGTTGTTTTACGACGAAAATATTATATTTGCTAATAGAACACCAAAAAAGGACCGTGGAGTACCGTTTCAACGTGTTTACGCGAAAAGTAGTTTATAACTTAGCGAGACGTCAAAGGTGTATTTTTCGTCGATAAAAGCTATTTTCAAAACTAACAAGTGGTATCGTTAACATACGTATTTGCATGTGTTGCATTGTATCATTGTTTACATTGGATCACATCATTCATAATAGGTCGTGGTTAGAGACCGAGCTTTGTTTCATCATATCCATTGTGATCATTGTTGCTTTATCATATCAGGTGAGTTTTCATAGCCCCGTTTTAAATTGTTTATTGATTCTAAACTCTCGGGGGAGAATACATTGCACCATTTTTATAATGCGGACCAAAGTATACAAACCCATTTACATTACTTAAGTTACATCATTGCCAATTTAAAGTCCCCTTTTATTTATCATGGACCGTTAATTGTGAGCAAGCGAAGGTGAGTGGATAGATCTATTGAGGGTGACGCCTCCGTTCGGGTTGGTAGCACCAACTGGTCAAACGAACGCATTTCATTTCATACATTCAGAGTGTTTGGCAAAGCACTCCTTTTTGGGGCATTTATATCAGTCTAGCTTCGGGGTCATGAGCTTAAGAGCTAATGTAATATTTTTATGTGACATTTTGTCATACAATTTATACTTGTGGTTTCCGTAGAAGCATTTCATTTACATAAACCTATGAACTCACCAACATTTTTGTTGACCATTTTTAGCAATGTATTTTCAGGTAATTAAGGTATCGCATGTTGGCTTGCATATGGACCTCATGGAGTCGCGGAGTCGACGCGTCTCACTTTATATTTTAGGCACTTATCCATCGTTTGAATTGTATGAACCTGTTTTATGAAAACTTGTTTCACCTTTTGGGACCTTTCTTTATAACTCTGAATGTTTTTAAATAATCAAACGATGTATTTTCTAAACGACACTTTAGCTCGTTCAATATAACTGCAACTTTGGTGCTATGACCAGTCGTGCCCCTGAATGACTTATTCCGTTGCAAGTCACGAAATTTGGGGGTGTGACAGATTGGTACCAGAGCAAAGGTTATAGCGAACTAGGTTGTATCATTGACCCTAGCCTATAACTACATCATCATAGCATCTCACCATTTCATCATAAGTGCATATTCACTATACATGCGGTTTCATACATACATCATTTCATCATAACTCGCATAATGTGAGGAGTTATTTACTTTTATTTCACATCGGTTGTCACACAGATGTCTTCACCCAACCACCCTATTATCATTCTAGCAAACTCGGAGATCGAGGACGCTTTTTCATCCACTCGTACACCTACCTCATCACACTCACCATTGTTGGATGATAATTTCCACCTAATTGAGGTATTAGCACTACCTGAGCCGGACTTAGAAAATGCTATCAGGTATGATACCGAGACTTTCGAGATTCAGGAGACTGCCCTTGCCTTCCCATCACCACCGATGTCATTTCCCTTTCCTATTCCCACATATCAGGAATTAAATGACACCTTGTGGATAATACCAAGATCACCGACTCAACAAGAACATCAGCAGATTCCTCAAGAATGGTTTGGAATATACACTATCTCGGACATGATCGATGTAATACTCCAGACCCCACATCAGGACTCATCCCGACCCCAAGATACCACAACCCTGGATTCACTCAGAGGAGCACTAGGGAATCCCTAGACTAGACTTATATCTTTACTAGCTTTTACTATTATCCTAGCCACGGGATGTGTGGTACGGTTCAAAGAAACTTGGGGTATTTTGATTGTTGTACAATGAAATCACCAAGTATTGACTTACTATATGGATATGGTTGTGCTATCTATGATATCGGTCCATGTAAGACCGAAATTTTCATTTTTGGTATCCACGTGTATTATGGTTACAAATATGATATTTCACGATTTCATCTTGTCACGATTTCACCCCACTTATACATGTCATGTTTGCGTATATGTGAGTATGATGATCTTTATCACCTATAAATTCTCATGGTCTCTTATGATGTTGAAGCAGTTAGGTTAAAGCAAACCACTCCAGACATGACACAAGCCACATCATTCACCAAAAATCTTACCCATGAGGAATTTATGGATTGCAACCCCCACACCTTTAACAGAACTGAAGGAGCGAAGGAAGTTTACAAATGGTTCAAAGAATTAGAAACGATATTTCGGTGTGGCGACTGCCGCAAGGAAGACAAGGTCAAGTTCGCCACTTGCACTTTTCGGGATCATGCCCAGGAATGGTGGACTAAACATGTTCAGATAGTAGGGGTCGACGCTGCTTACTCAATCTCTTAGGAGGAATTAAGAAGGATGATGACTTTAGAATATTGTTCAAGAAGCGAACTACAAGCACTAAAACAGGAAATCCTCAACTTTACCATTGTAGGAGATGATGTTGTCAAGTACACTACTCAGTTTTACGAATTAGCACGATTAGGCCCAACAATGGATGAACCAGAAAGCAAGAAACTTGAGAGGTATATCGGGGGACTCTCGCCTGAAATTCGTATGTTGGTTGCATCACTAGAACCCGATACCATACTTAAAGCTAACCATATGGCGATCGAGGCAAAGGAACACATAGCTCACACCCAGGCCGTAGGAAACAATATGGACAACAGACGAAAATGGAACAACAACAACAAGAGAAAGTGGGACAACAATCAGGGTGACAATGCTACCCCGCAACCACCTAAGATACAAGAAGTAGTGGAAGCATGTGCTGTTGGGCCAAGTAAAAAGAAAGGATATGCAGGGACACTACCCAAGTGCATTAAGTGCCGGTTTCACCACAATGGACCTTGCCCCACTCAATATGGAAACTGCCAAAGGGTCGGGCACAAAGCCAAGAATTGCAAGGCCCCCACCCGCGTAATGAGCCAGAAAGTCACGATGACCTGCCATGAGTGTGGAATAATTGGACACTTCAAGAGCGAATGCCCAAAGCTGAGAAACCAGAATGAGGGAAGAGCTCGTTGAAATGTGAAGCTCGTTAAGGCAACAACGACAATGACAATGGATAAGAACAAGGAACTTCTGCCCTAATAATAAACCATGGATGGAGCCCGCTAGGGTTGTATTTCTTTAAGTAGTCTATCTTAAGTACTTTATTGTAACCTCGTTGTATCATGTACTCTTCTATCTAATGTAATCCCTATCTTTTAGCATCGCCACCGTGATCACAATCTTCGTTTAGTTCATTACCTATTTCGATTATGCAATTTTCAACCATTTCACAACAACACACCATTATCCTAGAAGGGGGTTAAGTAAGGATTCGTCTCCAACTATATGCTATTACCATTCCATAAGGTGTTCCACACATCCCATAACCTGTTCAACAGATTTTGTTGCAAGATATTTTAATACCGCTTATTAAAAACTGTCGCACCTAACCCTACTTTAAGCTATTTTACTAGCATCTCAGGGAGTTATTTCACAATATTTCCAAAACAAGTTATGTTATTATAGCCTTATAAATTGGCTTTCTGCCATCCTACCAACTATTTACTACCATTTTACTAAACATCACGTTGAGCACCATCTAAAACTTTTGAGAAACACAAGGCTATTTTGACCAAACCAAGCATCGCGTTATTTGCCCTCAATTATACATAGCCTGATCAACTATGTCTAATTTAGGGAAGATTATGCCATGAAGGAAACAATTATCTTTTCAAGATTTCTAACAACAATTTTCATTCAAAACATCCCAAGAAAGAAAAGCTTTGTAAACAAGTAAACTCTTCATAAACATCCTTATCGGCCAACTCTCTCTGAGTACCTACACCACATATCACTCACTTATCAGTTAAGTTGGAATTTGCCATTGACTTTTCTAGGAGAGATTTTCTATTTTCAAGGAGAATTTCACGACATAAGAAACCAACGAAAGGGGTTTTGGAACCACAAACAAGGACTAGAGATATACAGCCAGTTGACTCGTATCGCAACGGAAATCATAAGATCTCATGAGGCAATCCAAATCACTATCTCTGGCATAGTCACCAAATTCTATCAATTCAGAAGTACTAGTTAGACCAAGTAGGACAACGGACCTAAGTCATGATTCAGTTTAGAAAGGATCAAGTAAGTTGGATATGCATACCCACAAGTCTTACCCAAGATTAACCTATAGGCATTATTCAACCCCAGAAACGAAATGCTAGACATTTAAACATTCAGGCATACCTACCTACCCGACTACTTTATCATGTTTGATGCTTCCAATTCAAAGGAATTCCCTTTAAAGAGCGTTTATACAACTCATATACCTTGTAGGAAAGTAATTATCTGATATGTCTGTCTTGACAAATAAATCCTTTATGGCCAGCCTTTAACAAAACTACTGAGCACTAAGAAAAGTATAACACCAAACTTTCCTAAAACATTCCTACCCACATCATGTAAAAAAATCTATCCATAAAATCTTGGGTCGTATTTGAAAACCAACCACCAGGCTACGACACTTCATGCAATTAGGATCTTGTGATTGACAAACAATAGCATGGGAAATTTTGACAATAAAGACCAAGCATCTTAGGTGAAGAGAGGCTCATATTTTGACATCAGTTATAGCAAGACACAAGGAATCAGAAACCGTTACCGTAGCTTTTTTCTTCGATAACCCATTTCCGACAAACCTACCGTTGTAGGAGTAGTCACGAGACACGCTGTACAAATTTCAAAGGCTCCTGATAAAGGATAGACTATGCACCTCTAACTTCTGACAATCCCCTTAAGATATTTTCTTTCCAATCAGATATACACGCGCTCTACCATCTTTAGACCAATGGGCAATTAAGAAAGCTAATGTTGCGGCAGATGCCCTTAGCCGGAAGGAAAGACTCAAGCCTTTGAGAGTCAGACCATTGAGAATGACAATCATATCATCTTTACCATCGCGAATCCTCGAGGCTCAAGTTGAGACACTCAAGGAGGAAAACCGACAAAATGAAAAACCCCATGGTATGCCGAAGGATGCAAATGATTTAGTAAAGAGGTCGGACGGAGTATTGTGCTTCGAGGATAGAAGCGGGATACCTCTTTATGGCAGAATAAGAGAGTTGATCATGCACGAACTGTACAAGTCAGAGTACTCCATTCACCCAGGTTCTGATAAGATATATTAGGATCTCAATAGACATCATTGGTGGCCGAATACGAAAGCAGAAATAGCTGCGTATGTTAGCAAGTGTCTTACTGGTGCTAAGGTAAAAGCAGAATGCCAGAAACCATCAGGATTGTTTCAACAACTAGAAATCCCCTAGTGAAAGTGGGAACGCATTACAATGGACTTTGTCACCAAACTACCCAAAACATCAGGAGGTTTCAATGCTACTTAGGTAATCGTTGATTGACTCACTAAATCAGCCTATTTCATCCCAATCGGAGAAACTTATCCTATGGACCAACTAATCAGACTTTATGTCAAGGAAAATAGCCTCAAAGCACGGTGCACCAATTTCTATCATTCCGACCAAGATAGTCGTTTTACTTCAAACTTTTGGCAGTCATTACAAGATTCATTTGGAAGCAAATTAGACATGAGTACTGCCTATCATCCTCGGACCGATGGTCAGAGCGAGAGAACGATTCAGACATTGGAAGACATGCTCAGAGCATGTGTGATTGACTTTGGAAATGGTTGGGCTAACCATTTGCCACTAATCGAGTTCTCTTACCACAATAGTTTTCGCGCGAACACTTAGACTGCACCTTTTAAGGCACCCTATGGTCAAAGTACCAATTACATAGTGACAGACCGAAATCGGAAGGTCAAGTTCACTGGCCTAGAACGCAATTGTGAGACAACAAAGGAAATGGTACAAGTCAAGAATCAGTTACAAGTAACAAGAGAACAATAGAAAAGTTCGGTCAGTTCAGGATGCAAAATCATGGGGACTAGGTATCCCTAAGTAGTAAACCATTGGGATTCGAGTTGTAGAACAAGCTATGTTGAAAGCCTTGCCTTGGAAAGGCATGATACAATTTTGGAAACTCGGGAAACCGAACCCTAAGTACATTGGACCATTTAAGGTTCTAGCTAGAATCGGCCGACGGGTATACAAACTTGAGCTTCCGTCAGAGCTCAGCAACATACACTACCCATTTCATATTTCAAACCTCAGGAAGTGTCGTCCAAACGAATCACTCGTAGCATATTTCATTTCATTTCATTCCTTCTTGACTGGTCACTCGAGCTCAGTATCGAGCGTTTAGCTTGCTCAATATTGCGTTTCTAAAAGAGCCGTTAAAGTTTTGGGTGATAAACACCCAACTGTATAGAGTCTGGTTGTGTTTATGTTTCCATCAGTGGGTCAAAGCCCATTTACCACAAAATGAGGGTCTGTTTGGTTCTGTCAGCCCACCAGGGCGTGTTTGGTTTGTTGTGACATCTTGGGCCACAGCCCACTCCACCATGTTTAAGGGTGCGTTTGATTGACTGCTTCGTTTTGACTTAATTCCCGACACATTTCCATTTCGCTCGACCACGAGCTCGCAACGTCATTTATAACTAGTTTATAGAGATTTACTAAAAATTATATTCATACTCAAAATATAAAACTATGAACCATAACACATATTTCAAACTTGTGAAAACTAAACTTTTAAGTTTAAACACGTTATTAATTTATATCACCTAGTTAACTTACTTATAAACTTTTTATGTTTTATAAAAACTATATGAGTTTTATAAATAACAAAACGGCGATATAATTAAATATATACCATATAACTTATAGTTATCACGAGAAAACCAAAACTTGTACTCGGGTCATGTCCGACTTTCGTCAAAATATATATACTGAGCCTATTATATATTTCTTTATATATATAATAATCAACAATGAGAAATTCTAGACATAACTTACACTTTTTAAAAATATAATCCACCAACTTATTTGAATAAGTACTTTTTATACACTACCCTTTTATTCACACACTTATACATATAACATATATATATATATATATATATATATATATATATATATATATATATATATATATATATATATATATATATATATATATATATATACACACACTTAGTATTATATATTCATGTAACAATAATGTTTACATAAACCGTCAACGTCTAATATTTATTTGTGATTATTTTCCGTACTTCGTCTTTCAGTTATTGTCGAACCGAAGATTTGTTCCGCCCTTGATACTTTTATTATTATACATTTATGCACTTGCAAGAGCCAATACCTACAAATACTTAAATAAAAAATTGTTTTAAACTTAAATGCTGCCACACAAGCAACAATAACATAAACACTTTAAAACTTTTTGTCACAACTCGTAATTTCAGGTCATTTTCCAAACATCGACAATTTACTATTCATGGGTTACTATTCATCAATCACTATTCATCATTTTTGAAGTCAGTTTGAGACTTTGAGAAGTCGTTAAAAATTTTACTATTCACATGACACTATTCATTCCCGGAGGGAAATCACTATTCATGGGCATCATTCATCATGTTGTAAATCAGGTTTACGGGTATTCAAATGCGCGTAACCAGTTAGGTTTAGCTGCGTATCCATGCATCATCAGTAAAGGCATATCATACAGACTAGAGTAGTCTGCATATCATCAGTAACATTATTATCATTTCAGTTCATGCACGGGTTTGCGTGATTTTCATTAATGTATGCTTAATTATTTAATTAACGTTACCACTCAGTCATTTGTACTAACATTATACCCAATACTCCCGACAATGATCCTAATACATTTTCAAGCTAATTATAATGATATAGAGATTATATTATTACTTTACCCGGTGTTTTTAAACCAATCGCTATATTTTTCGTTGACGATTATAACTCCGTCGGTTTACGAAATTTCAATCCGATTATCATTCTAACACCCGATTCTTGCAAGGAACATGATTTTACAATTTTTACAACTTCATCGTATCTCATTTCACCTCGTCACGAGTTATTTCTAGTTAACTCGGTACCCGATAACACTCAATGTATTCACTAAACTAGCTAATATCTAATTAAATGGAGACAATTGCATTAATAAACATCACATCCTCTTCTTTTAACCCATGTGTGCCCCCCCCCCCCCCCCCCCCCCCCTCATCCCCCTAATTCTTTACACCACTTGATTACTAGTACACAAGCATTAATTGAATTTCCTTGATTTAATTTCACTTCCACTAGCACAAACACATAACACATAACATTTAGCTAACAAGAAAGATCAAACCCTCTCTTTTCTCTCTACCCCATTCGGCCAAGCTCAAGAACACACCAAAAATTCATCAAATTTTCAAGAACAAATCATAAACATACTCTATTTACCTTCCTAGTTATGAATTTGTGATCAAACCTCAAGTTTATTGCTCATTCCTTATCAAAACTCATCCAATCATCAAGTAAGTTTCAAGAACATGTTTTGATCATTTTTATACTTTCATTTGATATATATATTCATGTATTTTCAAGTTATATTAATCATCCATGCAAGTTACGTATGTTTTACATACCACATTTGAACATAAACTATCTAAATCACTAGATCTTTAAGTTTCACTAATGATCTCATGAAATCCACCAAGGTTGGTGATGTTTAGGACCCCATGACACCCTAAGAAGGTGTATGGTAGGATTTGCAAACTTGTGGAGTTGATTTGAGTTAGTATGATCAAGTTTAGAACCAAGAAAGTGAGTTTTTAACAATCTAAAATAGGTTCTGTCCAAAAACGTGTAAACTCGAAAACTCAGTAACTTTTGGCATATTTTGGCCTTCATATTCAGAAAGTTCTTTCAAAAACGAAACCGTGGCCGCAAGAATCACTAAAAACCGACTTATAACGAAGGAGATATGATTTTTCGAAGTTAGGCGACGAAAACTAATTTTCTGAAAATAAGTGTGCTGTTAGCCGAACGTTAATGGACCAAACGAGGCGTTAGACATGATCTAGGAGAGCCGAGCTACTAAGATTATGTTAGCTCATGTTGTGACGAATCCGTGGATATAAAGAACGTAGAAAACGAGCTTGTAACGGCTGAGTTATTCACGTTTAAAGCCGACGAACTTTAGTTTATTTTGACAACCACTATTAGAAAGTGTTTTAAATATTAAAACTAGTGTTTTTGTGAAACATAACGTTGTTAGCCGATTTTCTAATTGATCGAGGCGTGTACAACCGTAAGTTAAAGGAAACGACATTTATACATGGTTACAAGATTTTCAAAAACGTCGAGTTTGATCAACTAACACGTAACGTGCAATATTTCACGACTAGTTTCACGAAGCCGTTTTGGACATATTTTCACAAGTTATGAAAAGTGTTGTTTTACGACGAAAACATTATATTTGCTAATAGAACAACAAACAAGGACCGTGGAGTACCGTTTCAACGTGTTTACGCGAAAAGTAGTTTATAACTTAGTGAGACGTCAAAGGTGTATTTTTCGTCGATAAAAGCTATTTTCAAAACTAACAAGTGGTATCGTTAACATTCGTATTTGCATGTGTTGCATTGTATCATTCTTTACATTGGATCACATCATTCATAATAGGTCGTGGTTAGAGACCGAGCTTTGTTTCATCATATCCATTGTGATCATTGTTGCTTTATCATATCAGGTGAGTTTTCATAGCCCCGTTTTAAATTGTTTATTGATTCTAAACTCTCGGGGGAGAATACATTGCACCATTTTTATATGCGGACCAAAGTATACAAACCCATTTACATTACTTAAGTTACATCATTGCCAATTTAAAGTCCCCTTTTATTTATCATGGACCGTTAATTGTGAGCAAGCGAAGGTGAGTGGATAGATCTATTGAGGGTGACGCCTCCGTTCGGGTTGGTAGCACCAACTGGTCAAACGAACGCATTTCATTTCATACATTCAGAGTGTTTGGCAAAGCACTCCTTTTTGGGGCATTTATATCAGTCTAGCTTCGGGGTCATGAGCTTAAGAGCTAATGTAATATTTTTATGTGACATTTTGTCATACAATTTATACTTGTGGTTTCCGTAGAAGCATTTCATTTACATAAACCTATGAACTCACCAACATTTTTGTTGACCATTTTTAGCAATGTATTTTCAGGTAATTAAGGTATCGCATGTTGGCTTGCATATGGACCTCATGTAGTCGCGGAGTCGACGCGTCTCACTTTATATTTTAGGCACTTATCCATCGTTTGAATTGTATGAACCTGTTTTATGAAAACTTGTTTCACCTTTTGGGACCTAGCTTTATAACTCTGAATATTTTTTAATAATCAAACGATGTATTTTCTAAACGACACTTTAGGTCGTTCAATATAACTGCAACTTTGGTGCTATGACCAGTCGTGCCCCTGAATGACTTATTCCGCTGCAAGTCACGAAATTTGGGGGTGTGACACTTTTGAACTAAATTTCGTTGAGTCTTAAATTAAAATTGTGAACTAAGACATGCCTTACTAATCTATGTCGCGTGTTGATGCCACACTCTCTCTGATTTACTTCATTCACTGCTTACTCTGCTGATGTGAGTTTATAGCCCCACTATACTCATACTTGTTTTACAACTATGGGGTGAGAAACATTCAAAATGTTTTCTGGACCACAATAATGTTTTATTTTCTCAAAACTATTGCGTAGTTAGCCTAAGCCCCTGAACTCACTGTTATGCCCACCTTCATGAACCGTTAATTCTCGCTGGGAAGCGCGATTGATATAAATAGATCTATTGGGGTGACTCCCCCGTTCGGTTGGCCAGACGGGTCAATACGAGCGTATACTAAGTTAGACTACGAGTATATTGGGTTAAACACTCGCTATGGGCCCCTGATTATTACTTATGTGCTACATTATAGCGCACTGAACTGTCGAGCTTCGGTTGCATGAACTTAGTGCTAGCGTGATAGACTATTTTTATGATGTCACACCCCCAGAATCGGGTCCAGCGGAAGTATACATGTCGCTGGGGTGCAACTCAATTGGTATCACAACACAAGTACAAAGAACGGTTTTCACCTCAAACATTTAGAAATAAATTGTTTAACAAAAGTGTTAAATTTTCATTATTAAAAGTAGTGCGGAAATAGGCCCTTTAAACAATTAAAACGGTCCCCAAATGTTTATCAGAGTCTTCTATGACCATGCCATGCCCTGCCCTGCCAAAAGCCTCCAGTAGCGTGCTATTGCTTATACCTGAAAATACATGCTAAAAGTGTCAACACGAGGTTGGTGAGTTCATAGAGTTTATTGAATAAAGTAAAGCGTTTGAATGAAGATTTCCCAGCAAAGGCATTGTAAATCCACCCAGTTCCAAGCCCCGCCCATACAAGACTTGCAACCTGTGTGTTTACAACCCACTGCTAAATGTGATCTGGTTCGAGTGAACGTCAATTGATTTATGGACTACAAAAATTGAATGAACAATATATTCCCAATATATATAGAGTTATGACAACTAAATTTCATGACACCAAAGCCTTAAGATTCTAATTTGGGCATACTTTTGACATAACAGTCAAGTGGGGAAACCACAGTCCGTTTGAAATATTAGTCAAGTGGGGAAACCACAATACGTTTGACATCACAGTCAAGTGGGGAAACCACAATACGTTTGACATATCAGCTAGTGGGGAAACCACAGTACGTTTGACATCTCAGCCAACGGGGAAACCACAATACGTTTGGCATATCAGCCAGTGGGGAAACCACAACACGTTTGGCATATCAGTCAGTGGGGAAACCACAACACGTTTGGCATATCAATCAAGTGGGGAAACCATATGGACATTCAAAGTTTCTGGTAGATGTACACCTAGGACATTCAGGGTTCCTTAAATGATTATGCGTCCGTTTGACTTAACAGTCAGGTGGGAAACACCACCCGGATAGGGAGTTCAATCCTAATTTATCTATCCACAACATTCGCGCTTAACGAGTCATAACATATGTAATATGAAATAGCTTAATGTACTAGTGTCCATAAGAAAATAATCATGGATGAAAAATGTAAACACAAAATACTTTCAAGTAACAAACCAAGTATTATAGCCAATCAATAATATTTGAAAGACAAATCACGTGTCACGTAAAACAAGCATGAGTTTAATTAAAAACAAGCATGTATTCTATCCCAAAACAGTTACAAAACAAGTAAAATGAGGGGCTATGAAACTCACCTGATGCGATAGCTACAATGACAAAAGTGGATATGCTGAAATGTGGCTCGGTCTCCAACCGCGACCTAATATGATGGCATGATCTAATGTAAGCAATGAAATGATGCTACACATACAAATATGTATGTTATCGGTACCACTCGTTAATTTTGAAAATAATGTTTATCGTCGAAAAATATATTTTTGACATCTCGTTAAGTTATAAACTACTTTTCGTGTAAATATGTCGAAACGGTACTCCCCGATCCTTGTTTGTTGGTCTATTGGCAAAATATAATGTTTTCGTCGCAAATTAATATTTTCCTTAACTTGTGAAAATATGCCCACAATGGCCTCGCAAAGCTAGTCGTGAAATATTGTACGTTAAGTGTTAGTGATCAAACTTGACGTTTTTGAAAACCTTGTAACAATGCCTTAATGTCGTGTTATTTAACCTTTGATCATACGCGCCTTGATTAGATAGAAAACCGGCTATCAATGTTATGCCTTGTAAAAATACTAGTTTTTACACTTAGAAATTATTTCTATTAGTGCTGTCAAAATAAAGTAGAGTTTGTCGGGTTCAAACGCGTGTATCTCGGTCGTTATAGGCTCGTTTTCCACGTTCTTTATATCCACGGCTTCGTATAAACATGAAATAACATGTTTCTGTAGGTCGGGTTGTCTAGATCACGTCTAACGCCTTGTTTTGTCCTTTGAATCTCGGCGAACAGCACGCTAAATTTCCAGAAAACTAGTTTTCGTCGCCTAACTTAGAAAAATCATATCTCCTTCGTCGTAAGTCGGTTTTCGCTCATTTCGGCGGCCACGGTTTCGTTTTTGGAAGTATTTTCTGAATATGAAGGCCAAAATAGTTCAAGTTTTACTGAGTTTTCCAGATTTCCCGTTTTTGGACAGTAGGTTTTCTATACTTGTTAAAACTCATTTTTCTTGTTCAATACTTGTTCAAAACTTAATCAAACCACTTCCAATCAATACCACAACTAATCTAATCTTACCATACACCTTCTTAAGGTGTCATGGGGTCCTAAACATCACCAACCTTGGTGGGTTTCATGAGGATATTAATAAAACGTGTAGATCTATTGTTAGTGATTATTTGTGTGAAATATGGTATATATAACATAAGTTCTTGCATGTTTAACAACTAATATTTGAAAATACATCACAAAATAGATCAAATGAAAGGATGAGATGTTGAAAAATCATATGAAACACTTACTTGATGGTTTGACGTAGTTTGGAAAGAAATGTATAAGGACCTTGGGATTTTTATTTCAAAATCCTAACAAGGGATGTAAATGGAACTTGATTGTAACTTGATCTTCAAAAAAATTATGGATTGCTTGGTGTTCTTCCTTTGGCCGTGGGTTATGAATGGAGAGGAAGAGAGGATTTTGAACTTTTAGCTAGTTGATTTATGCTTGTATGTGTTTTGGAAATAAATTAAGAAACATAAGGTATCTAAACATTAATGGTAGTCTTCATCATCAAGTATATTGGAGACTTAGGGTGTGCTAGGGGGGGCACATGTGGAAGAAAAGGGTAAGATTTGATGTGCAATTAAAGTTTGTGTCCCATTTAGATAAGTATTAGTTAGTTTTGAGTATACATTAGGTGTTATCGGGTACCGGGTTAACTAGAAATAAATCGTGACGAGTTAAAATAAAATACGTCGAAGTTGTAAAAATTGTAAAATCATATTCCTTGCAAGAATCGGGTGTTAGAATATGCTTATCGGGTTGAAAATTCGCAAACCGACGGAGTTATAAGCTCCTAACGGAAAATATAGCAATTGGTTTAAAAACACCGGGTAAAGTAATAATATAATCTTTATATTATTATAATGAGTATGAAAATATGTTATGATCACTGACGGGAGTATCGGGTATAATGTTAGTAGAAATAACTGAGTGGTAACGTTTAAAAAAATAAATGAACATACGTTAATGAAAATCACACAAACTCGTGCATGACTTAATATGATAATGATGTTACTGATGATATGTAGACTACTCTAGTCTATATGACGTGTCCTTACTGATGATGCATGAATACGCAGCTAAACCATACTGGTTACGCGCATTTGAATACCCGTAAACTAGGTTTACAAAAAAAAATGAATGATGATCATGAATAGTGATTTCCCTCCGGGAATGAATAGTGTTTCATGAATAGTAAAATTTTTGAAAACTTCTCAAAGTCTCAAACTGACTTCAAAAATGATGAATAGTGATTGGTGAATAGTAAATGATGAATAGTGAAATTTTGAATCTTGAAAAAGGACCTGAAATTACGATTTGTGACATATGACATTATATGCGTTGTAATGTTCATACACAAAACTATTGGTCCAAACTTATTACTTTACTGCTTCATTCTTAACCTATGAACTCACCAGCTTTTGCTGACTTTTAGCATGTTTTTCTCAGGTGTTTAATCTACTTGATTGTTGCAAGGTATTGGCACGGAAATGGTCATAGACTATTTACCGAAGGTGTTTTTACACATAATTATGACTTGTTTGTATGGGATAACTAAACTCATGGGCCTTATTTTCTGAACTTGAAACTTTATTGTAAATCTATTTAACTTGGATGAATTTATTTAAACGGAGTATGTATTCCGTTCTTTATTACCTTGTGTTGTGATTACCAATTTAGTAGCACCTCATGACCCGAATGCTTCCGCGATTATCAAATTTGGGGGTGTTACGGATTGGTATCAGAGCCAGGTTATAAAGAACTGGGTACATATAAACTCTAAACTATAACCGCTTTTTACAAAATCAAGTCCCTGTGACCGCCACTTGCCTACCTGCCTTGTTCGCCAATTACTTGTTGTTTACGTGATTACCTACGCGTTGCTGTTTACTTACACACATATACCATTTTTGTCACGGACTATGCCTTCCTACGACATCAATGAGGACATCTTGCACACTCACACTTCATCATCCCCTCAGACCACACCGGGCTCAGATGATCCCTACATGCAGGTGCTTCAGGCTTATCATGCACCAGATCCTAACACCATTGAGCCCACACCTACTCCAGCACTACCTGCACCCACTCTCATTGCTGATCACATTCTTGTTCAGCCTACACCTACCTCTATTACCGATCCTGCTATACAGCCCACCTCACATGTTCAGACTCTTCCTAGCCGTCGCACAAACCGCATACGCATCCCAGGGCGCCGACTGTGGTATTCAGAGCTACCATCCCCACCTCATAAGAGGACCCGAGCCATCTACATGGGTACCTCCACCACCCCACTATCTCTTTCACCTGTTTCATCTCCTGACCATTCACCACTTCGCTAGAGGCTCTGGAGGGCCGATGATTCATGTTCAGCTGGGATGATGAGGAGTCCAAGGATGACCCAGAGGAGGAGTCGGAGGATGACCCAGAGGAGGAGCCAGCAGCAGATCCTGCATCTGAGGAGACTTTACCAGTTGAGCACGCCCCCAGGTGTGTACTTACAGATAGGGATGCAGGTTTACCAGCAGGTCTAGATCATGGGGTGACTATGCAGCGACATATGGGAAGATGATTCTGGAGGAGGTGCCGAGCACTTTCGAGACAAGGAAGAGTTCGAGGGCTGCTCATATGTTGGGTGGAGATATGGATGCACCTCTTGGGTTAGGACAGAGAGCTGCCATGCTACGTGCTAGAGAGGAGGGTTTGGATGTTGTTCCTGCTACTTGTGAGATTAATGGCGAGATATGGAGAGACATCGAGTGTGTGCACAACACCCCACCTCGTGCAGATAGTCCAGTGTATGAGCCATCCTCACCATCTTTTGTACCACCATCTCCATTGATACCAGCTTCTCCTCCACCCGCTGACTCACCAGTGGCCGAGGAAGAAGATGATGATGTTATGAGGATCTTTACTCAGTTGGGGGCACATGCGACCCTGCTAGATGTTCACTTAGACCAGCTGGAGAGACTTGGGAGACTTGATGAGCGGACAGACATGTTTGGCAAAGAGCTTGCAGGTGTGCATCGCAGGATGGATGACATCGGGAGGGATCAAGCGAGAGCTTGGGATGCAGAGTGGACCACTTGGCATAGGATACATGATATGGAGTCGGTGATTGCTAGGGTGATGAGGTCAGAGCAGGAGGATCGTAGTGAGGTCTTGGCGTCGAGGAGGCGCATTGCACAGTTGGAGTCTACTGTAGGACGGTTGGCAGCAGAGTTGGAGCAGCTACGCCTTAGGCGTGATTGATTTTAGTTTTTAGTAGTTTATGATGTATTTTTCCACTAAACTGAGTAGGCATCAATTAGTGGCAATTGTATTCTTCCTTTATGTATTTGAAACTTGTACTTTTCTCTTGTGTATTCTAAGCTTGTAATTTTGTGGACATGTATTGACTTCTAATCTATAACAAGCTTCGATGATTACTCTATTGTGTCATTCTCTCTATAATTGACCTTATTCATATACTCTACCTGTGGTGATTATACACTTGTGCGATAACAAACTCTCCAAATCTCATTTGTCTCTATCTTTTGTTGTGGTGAAGCAAGATGCCTCCTAAGAGAAAGACAAACAGAACTAATCCTGTGCAACCAGTTAACCCAAGCCCAGCAAGGGCTAATGCAGTAGCTCCAACTCTGAACCGAACGATGCTTGATCAGTTAGTAGAGGAACGGGTGGCAGCAGCGCTGGCTGCAGCAAACAACTCAACTACTGATGTTGGAAACTCAAGACCAACAAACAACAACACCCGCGGCTGCACCTACCAAGAATTTTGGAAGACCATGATTGGAGGTTTTGGAGGAACCGAGGGGGCGGTTGTTTAGTCAGATGGATTTAAAGGTTGGAAACTATATTCCGAATATGTAGTTGTGCGGATGAAGACAGGGTTAAGTTCGCATCATTTACTTTCATGGATGTTGCCTTAACCTGGTGGAATAACTATCTGAAATCGGCTGGCTATGACACTGCTTATGCAATGCCATGGGAAAACTTCAAGTAAATGGTACTCAACAAATATTGTCCTCGCAATGAAGTTAAGAAGTTGGAGGTCGAGTTTTGGAACCTCAAAGTGCAGGGTACCAACATGGTTGCATACAACCAACGTTTCCAAGAGCTTGCTTTGCTATGACCTGAGATGGTCTAGACTGAAACTCGTTTACTGTAAAGGTACATTGGAGGATTACCCCCATCCATCAAGGGTAATGTCACTACCTACAAGGCTGCTTATTTCCATGAGACTATGGAGGTGGCCAACAAGTTGATGGACCAAGTGATTGAGGATTCGGCTGAAACGGTTGTGACTAATAAGAGGAAATGGGATGATCACTCCCGAAACAACAACAACCACCACCCAAACAAAAGACAGGAAGTTGCTAAAGTGTATGTTGCGGGACCAACAGAGAAAAAGGTGTACGCAAGAAACTTACCATTATGTAACCGTTGCAAGTTGCACCACAAGGGTAAGTGCTTGGTCAAATGTCCCAAATGCCAAAAGATATGACATATGGCCCGGGATTGCAAGTCAAGGCCCCTTGCAACTACACAAGTTGCACCAACAAACAACCCGAAGGCTGAAATAACATGTTTTGGATGTGGTGAGAAAGGGCATTACCGAAGTGAATGCCGAAAACCCAAGAATCAGGGTAATTGTGGTAACAAAGGTTACCAGGGTAACCAAAGGAATCAAGGAACAGGAGGAAATCAAGGAGCTGTTGGGCATCAGGGAAACCGAGGCAACGATGGAGGAGCCCGCGGGAGGGTCTATGCAGTGGGCAAAGTGGAAGCACAAGAGGACCCGAACGTCGTAACGGGTATGTTCTTTTTAAATAACCGCTATGCATCCATATTGTTTGATACGGGGGCAGATAGGAGTTTTGTTTCAACTACATTTAGTCCACTACTTGGTATTACCCCGACCACTCTAGACAACGTATAAAATGTGGAGTTAGCTAATGGGAACGTAGAAAGGGTAGACACTATCATAAGAAGCTGTACCTTAAACCTGTTAAATCACCCGTTCAACATCGACCTCATGCCGGTAGAATTGGGTAGTTTTGACGTTATTATTGGTATGGATTGGTTGTCGAAGCATCATGCCACCATCATTTGTGACGAGAAAATCGTTCGACTGCCTTATGGGAATGAAGTCCTAATCGTAGAAGGCGACAAAAGAGACAGAAGAAACACGTCAAGACTAAACGTCATTTCTTGCACAAAGGACCAGAAGTACATCGAGAAAGGATGCCACCTCTTTCTAGCACAAGTCACCGAGAAGAAAGAGAAAGAGCCAGAGGGAAAATGTTTGGAAGATGTACCAATCGTGAGAGAATTTCTGGAGGTCTTCCCTGAAGACTTACCTGGACTCCCGCCAACCCGGCAGGTCAAATTTTGAATCGACCTAATACCTGGTGCCGCACCTGTGGCACAAGTACCTTATCGGTTAGCTCCGACGGAACTACAAGAACTATCGAACCAATTGTTGGTACTCTCAGAGAAAGGATTCATCAGGCCGAGTTCTTCGCCTTGGGGAGCCCCAGTTCTATTTGTCAAAAAGAAGGATGGGTCTTTCAGAATGTGCATTGACTACCGAGAGCTAAACAAACTAACCATCAAAAACCGATACCCACTCCCGAGAATCGATGATCTATTCGACCAACTCCAAGGTTTGTGTGTTTACTCAAAAATTGACTTGAGATCCGGATACCATCAACTTAGAGTTCGGGAAGAAGATATCCCGAAAATGACATACAGAACTCGTTACGGTCACTACGAGTTCCATGTTATGCCTTTTGACTTAACCAACGCACCGGCAGTATTCATGGACCTTATAAATCGGGTGTGCAAGCCGTACTTGGACAAATTTGTGATCGTCTTTATCGACGACATCTTGATTTACTCCAAGAGCGAGAAGGAGCACGAGGAACACCTTAGACTAATCATAGAACTGCTGAAGAAAGAGGAATTGTATGCTAAGTTCTCAAAGTGCGAGTTTTGGATACCAACTGTTCAATTTCTGGGTCACGTAATTGATAGTCAAGGCATTCATGTGGATCCTGCAAAGATCGAGTCAATAAATGATTGGATGACACCTACAACACCCACCGAAATACACCAATTCTTAGGACTTGCTAGGTACTATAGGAGATTTATTGAGGGGTTCTCAAATATAGCAAAGCCTTTAACTAAACTAACTCAGAAGAATGTAAGGTTTGACTGGGGAGATAAACCGGAGGTAGCCTTCCAACTCCTTAAGGATAAGTTGCGCAGCGCACCTATCTTAGCCCTACCTGAAAGCAGTGAAGACTTTGTAGTTTACTGCGACGCTTCACACAAAGGTTTAAGAGCCATCTTGATGCAACGAGAAAAGGTAATAGCCTATGCCTCTCGACAACTGAAAACCCACGAAAAGAATTATACTACACACGACTTGGAATTGGGGTCAGTAGTGTTTGTACTTAGAATATGGAGACATTACCTCTATGGCACCAAGTGTGTAGTTTACACCGACCACAAAAGCTTGCAACATATCCTTGACTAAAAGGAGCTTAACATGAGACAACGCCGTTGGTTAGAATTGCTCAGCGACTATGACTACGAGATTCGATACCACCCAAGCAAAGCAAACGTGGTAGCAGATGCTCTTTATAACAACTCGTAATTTTCTAGATTTATTTCTATACGAGATTATCTCTGTTTTTCATTTACGAACCTTTCCAGACTCATTTGATTTAAAAACGTGAAATTTATCCCGTGAAATGCGAAATTCGTACACAACGCGTACTGGCACAACCGACGAATTGATTTGATTATTTTATTTTTCGTGAGAAACGAGGCGTATGAATAGTTGTTATTAAAGGAAAAATGATTTTAAAGTTAATGGAATAACTTTTGGATGCTCGGGAAATATTTATAACACGTTTTATTAGTCTCGTTGGCGTTCCGTTAAAAATATGCAGAAATATACATTTTCAGTCCCTGAGGGCGCTCTAGGGTTTGCCACAAGTCCCAAGAGAAGCCTATATATACTACTATTATAAAATTCTAGGGTTATATAATTTCTTTTTCTTCTTCCAGCCGCTCACTCCTCTCCATCTCTCCTCTCATTATCCGGCCACTGTTCCGGCCACCGGAGCTCCACCTCCGGTCACCACCTCTCACCGCCACCACCACCTTAATCCTCTCACCCTCCTCGTCATTTCTATATGGCTCACGCGCCTCCAACCCACCCTCACCGATTTCCTCTCTCGGTAACTTATGATTTTTTCGGCAAGTTTTTCCGGCGACACTATGTTTGTAGCCTTAACGTGTATAGATCGAAGGTTTTTGTTCGAGTTTTCAGTCACCACGCGCCACCACCGCCTTGTTCTCCTCTCTTCTCGACTTGGTAAACCGAGAAAACTATTTTTGTTACTCATTCTTTTGGTAAATCGATTTGTATTGTTTTAGTTTTCGTGGATTTATTATAAAAACGAGATTTTAAGCTTGTGACTAAAAACCGGATTTAAGTATTTTTAATATAAGGTGTCGTGTGGATCAAAACTTGACTAAAGTGGTAAGATTCGACTGAAATGGTGTTCGGGTTGTTCACGGACCCGGGTCAAACCCGATGGTCCTCAGTTTGAATTTAGAAGTTTGCTTGTGTAAATCTTATTGCTACTCATCGTTATTGTCCTTGGCTCCAAGAAGCTGTCTAAAGTGATCCATAATGTTGTGTTTGGAACTGGATTCGTGTGTTGTTTGTTGTTGTTGGCGAGTTGTGTTGTGCATCGAGTCGAGTATGCTTGTTCGATTTATTTATTCCTCTCGATTTGGTCTCGGTCTCGTTAGTAGCAGCAATGGTAAGAATGTGGTTTCGTGTTTATGTCTTGTTAACAGCCGAGGAAATGGGGATTTTGGTTTAGTAGTTTATTGCTCGGTCTAAGGTTGAGTGTGTTAGTATTGCTTTTGAATTTGACTTGGGCTTCACAGACATATGGGTGTGTTTGGTGGTTTGGTTGGGCCGATCCCGAGTTATTTATGAGTGTGTAAAAATGATAAGAGTTATTAAATTTGTTGTGCCGAGATTGGGATTTGGATTATGTCGTGTCAAAATATTATTAACTAACGAGTACTAAATTGTTTACTTGTGACGATTAGTACGTTTCGGAGTGTATTGGAAAATGTTAATTTGATTTGGACTTGAATGCGGATTTGATTATTATACTTGGACGTTTGGAAAATCATGGATTGTTATGGGATTTGGTAATATTAGATATCGGACTTATTGAACATTTTGGGAATTGTGACGACATAATATATTAAACTCGAATAGAATTTAATATATTAAGACTCGGACCAGACACAAAATCTTCAATAAAACCAAAACTAATATTTACGAGAATGATAGCGAGACATAAACTTGATAAATATTGTAACTTCAGTTTTGGTTCATCCAAGTCTCGACGACTTGAGAAAAACTAATTTTATTAGTTAAATTTATTTTTATTATAAAACGTTTATGTTTTATAAAAATTATCTGGGGATAACGGGGTAAATGTCGAAATGTACAAACTGAGTTATTTGATTTGAGGTGTTGGTTTGTCTTTAGCTTCTGAGTTTGTCTTCCTTGGTTTGAGTTCTCGTCAGTATTCTCTCGAGTTTGTTGATGTCTCTTCTCTTTGGCGTGAGTTGTATGTCGAGTCTATGTCTTCTTACCACACCACACGAAACGTTGAAACTAAACTTTTGATAAGTTTTGAAAACTGAGAAATCCACGAAAACTATGACACATTGTCTTTTATAGACTTTATTATTGTTGGGAATTAAATATTCAAGAAGTTTAATATCGGATTCTATTCAAAGAAATACTCTATGTGTGATTCTGCTGCTAGTGCATTTGGTTCCTGCTGTTAATGTTTGTTCCTGCTGCTAGAACATTTGATTCTGCTGCTAGCGATAAATGATTCTGCTGCTAGGCTTAACATTCTGTTGCTGAAGGATTCTGCTGCTAGTGTTAACATTGATGCTGCTAATGTACATTCTGCTGCTAAGTGGATAAGTATGAAAAGATATTATTTGTATTTTGGTCAACAATATACGGTAGATAATATCTTACCCCATGTGCTTAGTTAACAAGTTGTGTACACAGATACATGTTGTATCTTATGTACTGACACACTCAAGATAAGTAAACAAGTAGTTCGGCTAGACTTTTAGCAATATTGTAAAGATTTTCTTGGACTATAAAAGAAGATCTTAGTCTCGATATTATGTGTGCATAAGTCGAATAGTTGTGTGTTATTATTAAGAACTTTCATAACTGTTAGAACAAGAACAAACACAACAATATCACAAGTTAGAAAAACTTAAGATTCAAGGTTGTAACCCTAGTGATATTTCAAGATCACTCGTATTATTATCATTAATAATATTGAATCGTTTGGTGTTAATCTTTCATTGTTCATTGTCATATAACAAACACAACCATTCCATTTCCATAAACAAAATAACCTTCTAAGTGTGATTAAGTCGATTCCGCATACTTAATCATATTAACTCAATATATCATACACACAAAGAACAAAAGGTTTAACCACCTTAACCGTGTGTCCAATCCTAACAAGTGGTATCAGAGAAAGGCTGATATTATTGATTTAGAAGAAGAAGCTTGAGAAATGGATGTTCAAGATACTGCTACACATGTTGCTGCAAAGTTGCCCATGATCAAACAAAATGAGTTTGAGTTATGGAGGTTGAGAATTGAGCAATATTTTATGGTTCAAGATTATGCTTTTTGAGATATCATTATGTATGGTGATTCTTTTTCACTAGGTTATTCAGATGCTATCGTTGAAGGCAAAACAGTAAGACAAAGAAATACTGGACCAGTTTCAAATGAAGAAAGGATACAAAAGAGAAATGATCAAAAAGCAAGAAACTTGTTGCTTATGACCATTCCTGGTGAACAGATGCTATCCTTTAGCAAGTATCCAGATGCAAAAACTCTTTTTGAAGAGATTTGTGCATGGTTTGGTGGTAATGAAACCACCAAGAAAACACAAAAGACATTGCTGAAACAACAATTTGAAAATTTCAGTTCAAATAGCAATGAATCTCTTGACAAGTTGTTTTCTAGATTACACAAGCTTGTCAGTCAGCTAAGTGTATTGAGTGTTGAGATAGCAAAGGAAGATCTCAACATGAAGTTTTTGAGAAGTCTAGCTGATGAGTTCCATACTCATGTGGTTGTCTGGATGAACAAGCCAGATATTGAAACCATGAAACTCAATGATTTGTTCAATAACTTCAAAATTGTTGAACAAAGTCTAAAGAAGTCTGGAATCTATAGTCCTAGTTCTGGGAATGTGGCACTTTTGTCATCTCCTAGAATTAGTAAGTCAGAAGAGGTAGATGAAGTTGAAAGTGTTTCTACTGCTGTTTATGGTGGTCCTTCTACTAGTTCACAGAAGAATGTTGCTGGACTTGGAGATCCATAATTTTATGTATTCATGTCTAGTCAAACTAGTGGTTCTTCTCTAACTCATGAAGATCTTGATTAGTTGGATGATAATGACTTGGAAGAGATGGACATCAAATGGCAGGTTGCTTTGCTTAGCATGAGGGCTAAGAAGTTCTGGCAGAGAACTGGTAAGCAGATTACCATTGATGGTAATGAAACTGCTAGGTTTGATAAGAAGAAAGTGGAGTGTTTCAACTGTCATAGGTTAGGACACTTTGCTAAACAATGTAGAAACCCAAGGAAGCAGGATAATAGAAGCACATGGTATAGGCAAGAGAAGAAGAAGGAAGTCACAGTTGAAGAACCAAGGGCTATGCTAGCCATAGATGGGGTTAACTATGACTGGAGCTTCATGGCTGATGAAGAGGAAGCACCAACAAATGCTGCTCTTGTGGCCACTGAGACTGCTCTAATGGCCTTCTCTGATTCAGAGGTAAATTCCATAACCAAATGTTCTGAATCATGTTCTGCTCTTAAAGAAAATGAAGAACTTAAAAGAAAAGCTGATAATAGGCGAGAAGAACTAATTACTGCCTTAGCTAATTTAAGTAATCATAAAAGAGCTATAGGTGTGCTTGAGAAACAAATTGCACACTTTCAAGGTAATGAATCTAGGTTTACTGATGACTTAAATGCTCTAAAAAGAGGAATAGCATTTAGAGATGAATTACTTACTGGTCAAAGTAAAAAGTTAGCTGAAGCCAATAATAAAACTGAAGATGTTAAGATAACTATAGATGCTTTAGCTCATGCCTCAGAAGGAATGAATAAGATTTAGGAAGCTCAAGTAATTGATAAAGCTAAGTCAGGTTTAGGATACAAATTTGTTCCTCCACCATATAGAGGTGTTCATTCACCTCCAGGTGTTGACCTAGCACACACAGGCTTTGCTGAGTTTCAAGAACCAATAATGGAATATGGTTCTAAGTCTACTGAGGGTCCTAAGATAGAAAAAGTAAGTGAAAGTTTAGATAAAACTTTACTTTATCAGGACAAGGTGTCTTTTGTTAAGAAAGGAGATGCTATAGTTGTTGAGGATTGCACAACTGATAGTGATGAAGAAGAACAGGTTATGTCTAAACCTGAAGTGGTTAAGAAAGTAGGAACAAGTGTTCCTAAGATAGTCAAACACAATACTGCTAAGCCTAAATCAAAAATTAAGCATGTTAGGCAACCAGTTAGATATTGTGAGCAATATAGAACCACCAACAAGCCCAGAGGTAACCAAAGGAATTGGAACAACCTCAAGTCTAACCAATTAGGTGATGACTTTGCTTTTTATAATAAAGCTTGTTACACATGTGGTAGTTTTGACCATCTTGCAGCTTTTTGCAACCATTGGATAACTGGGTATGAAAACAATAGAGTGAACCACAAAAGGCAAACACCTAAATCTCATTTTCACTCTAGTTCTAGTGTTAATAGAACAAAACCCAGAACAGTCTCAAACAAGTCTGGCTCAAAAACAGATCCTGCTGCTAGACCAAATGGTTCTGCTGCTAAACAAGTTCATTCTGCTGCTAAACCATTGATGACTGTTAACCCAAAATCAACAGCTAAGGGTGCAAAAACATTTTTCAAACATGCATCAAAGTCTGATCTAAGGCCCATTCAAACAAAAGCAGTGGTTCAAAAACAAGTTTGGAAACCAAAGGGTGGAACTGAAAAGTTAGCAGTTCCTGCTGCTAAGCAATCAGTTCATTCTGCTGCTAAGGGAAACAGAGCAAATGTTGTTAAGGCCTCAACATGTTGGATTCTTAAATCCAATGTTGCATCAACTGTCCTTAAGAGATTAAATTACATTGATGCAAGAGGCAGATCCAAGTCAGTAATGGTTTGGGTCCCCAAAAGAAACTAACACTCTTATTTATGTACAGGAACATTCAAATGATCAGCAAGAGGATCAAGGATACTCAGATAGTGGATGTTCTAGGCACATGACAGGCAACAAGTCTTATATCTCAGATTTTTAATCAATAGATGGAGGCTATGTTACCTTTGGAGGAGGTGTTGGTGGCAAAATTTCCGGTAAAGGTACCATTAAAACTGGAAATTTAGATTTTGAAGATGTGTTCTATGTAAAAGAGCTAAATTATAATCTTTTTAGTGTCTCACAAATGTGTGACAAAAAGAACAATGTTCTTTTCTGTGAGACTGAATGTCTTGTACTTTCTCCTGATTTTAAGATGCCTGATGAAAGTCAAGTACTTCTTAGAATTCCTAGAAAGGGCAATATGTACAGTGTAGACATGAAGAACATTGTTCCTAAAAAGAATTTAACTTGTCTTGTTGCAAAGGCCACATTGGATGAATCAATGAAATGGCATAGAAGGCTTGGTCATATTAACTTCAAAACCATAAATAAACTTGTTAAGAATGGTTTGGTAAGAGGTTTACCTCACAAAAGATTTGAAAATGATCAAACATGCATTGCTTGTCTTAAAGGCAAACAACACAAAGCCACTTGTAAGCCCAAGATTTTTAACTCTATCAATCAATCATTGTTTATGCTGCATATGGACTTATTTGGACCTGTTTCAGTAAGTAGTATAATGCATAAGAGATATTGTCTTGTTATAATTGATGACTATACCAGATTTACATGGGTTTTCTTTCTATCTACTAAGGATGAGACTACAAGCATCCTTAAGACATTCATTACACAGATAGAAAACCAAGTAGACAAGAAAGTGAAAGTCATTAGATGTGATAATGGGACTGAGTTTAAGAATAGAATTATGGATGATTTCTGCAAACAAAAAGGTATTAAGAGAGAATTTAGTGTTGCTAGAACACCACAACAGAATGGTGTAGTTGAGAGAAAGAATAGAACACTAATTGAAGCCGCTAGAACAATGTTAGCTGATTCAAAGCTACCTATAACTTTTTGGGCTGAAGCAGTCAACACTGCTTGCTATGTCCAAAATAGAGTTTTAGTTATTCAGCCTCACAATAAGACATCATATGAACTTTTTAGAGGTAGAACTCCCGCAATAGGATTTCTTAGACCTTTTGGATGTCATGTGACAATTCTCAATACCTTAGACCATTTAAGAAAATTCGATGGTAAAGCAGATGAAGGATTCTTTGTTGGATATTCTCTTAATTGCAAAGTATTTATAGTATACAACAAAAGAACTATGATTGTAGAAGAAAACCTACATGTGGAGTTTTTAGAGGATAAATCCAATGTAGAAGGTCAATGACCAAAATGGCTATTTGATCTTGAAACTCTAACCAAATCAATGAATTATGTGCCTGTTGTTGCAGAAACTAATAATTTTTCAGGTTCACAAACAACAGATGAGGCAAGGTTAGAACATGAGACAAACCAAGATCATGTTTGGATGCCAATATGGTCAAGTACAATTGTGGAATCAACTTCAACAATTGATGAATCTTCTTCTGGCAAAGCTAAAGAAGGTGTTGAAGATGAAAGCAAAGAAGATGGAACTCAGGAACAAAAAAATGTTTCTGTTGGTAGCATTTCAATTGCTGCTGGTAGTGTATCTGTTTCTGCTGGTGATTCTGCTGCTAAGCTTACTGATTCTGCTGTTAGGCCAGCTGATTCTGCTGCTGGCCCTTCAGAGACAAAAGAAGCAGAATTCTCAGATAATGAGGTGGATTTCAACAATCTTCCATCAAATTATCAAGTTCCTTCTACTCCACAAACAAGAATTCACAAAGTCCACTCCCGAGATAATGTGATTGGAGATATATAATCAGGTGTGAAGACAAGACAACAACTGATGTCTTCAGACCATCAAAGGCTTCTTGATGCCCTTTATGCTTCAAAGCAGCATGAGTTTTCAAACTCTTGCTTGTTTGTATGTTTTCTCTCACAAGATGAACCAAAGAATATTCTGAAAGCCTTAGATAATTCAAACTGGGTAGAAGCTATGCAAGAGGAGCTTCTTCAGTTCAAGTTTCAGAAAGTATGGGTGCTAGTTGATTTACCTAGGAATGCAAAGGTAATTAGTAGCCCAAGGGTACACACTCGTAATTTTCCAGATTTATTTCTATACGAGATTATCTCTGTTTTTCATTTACGAACCTTTCCGGACTCATTTGATTTAAAAACGTGAAATTTATCCCGCGAGACGTGAAATTCGTACACAACGCGTACTGGCACAACCGACGAATTGATTTGATTATTTTATTATTCGTGAGAAACGAGGCGTATGAATAGTTGTTATTAATGGAAAAATGATTTTAAAGTTAATGGAATAGCTTTTGGATGCTCGGGAAATATTTATAACACGTTTTATTAGTCTCGTTGGCGTTCCGTTAAAAATATGCAGAAATATACATTTTCAGTCCCTGAGGGCGCGCTAGGGTTTGCCACAAGTCCCAAGAGAAGCCTATATATACTACTATTATAAAATTCTAGGGTTATATAATTTCTTTTTCTTCTTCCAGCCGCTCACTCCTCTCCATCTCTCCTCTCATTATCCGGCCACTGTTCCGGCCACCGGAGCTCCACCTCCGGTCACCACCTCTCACCGCCACCACCACCTTAATCCTCTCACCCTCCTCGTCATTTTTATATGGCTCACGCGCCTCCAACCCACCCTCACTGATTTCCTCTCTCGGTAACTTATGATTTTTCCGGCAAGTTTTTCCGGCGACACTATGTTTGTAGCCGTAACGTGTATAGATCGAAGGTTTTTGTTCGAGTTTTCAGTCACCACGCGCCACCACCGCCTTGTTCTCCTCTCTTCTCGACTTGGTAAACCGAGAAAACTATTTTTGTTACTCATTCTTTTGGTAAATCGATTTGTATTGTTTTAGTTTTCGTGGATTTATTATAAAAACGAGATTTTAAGCTTGTGACTAAAAACCGGATTTAAGTATTTTTAATATAAGGTGTCGTGTGGATCAAAACTTGACTAAAGTGGTAAGATTCGACTGAAATGGTGTTCGGGTTGTTCACGGACCCGGGTCAAACCCGATGGTCCTCGGTTTGAATTTAGAAGTTTGCTTGTGTAAATCTTATTGCTACTCATCGTTATTGTCCTCGGCTCCAAGAAGCTGTCTAAAGTGATCCATAATGTTGTGTTTGGAACTGGATTCGTATGTTGTTTGTTGTTGTTGGCGAGTTGTGTTGTGCATCGAGTCGAGTATGCTTGTTCGATTTATTTATTCCTCTCGATTTGGTCTCGGTCTCGTTAGTAGCAGCAATGGTAAGAATGTGGTTTCGTGTTTATGTCTTGTTAACAGCCGAGGAAATGGGGATTTTGGTTTAGTAGTTTATTGCTGGGTCTAAGGTTGAGTGTGTTAGTATTGCTTTTGAATTTGACTTAGGCTTCACACACATATGGGTGTGTTTGGTGGTTTGGTTGGGCCGAGCCCGAGTTATTTATGAGTGTGTAAAAATGATAAGAGTTATTAAATTTGTTGTGCCGAGATTGGGATTTGGATTATGTCGTGTCAAAATATTATTAACTAACGAGTACTAAATTGTTTACTTGTGACGATTAGTACGTTTCGGAGTGTATTGGAAAATGTTAATTTGATTTGGACTTGAATGCGGATTTGATTATTATACTTGGACGTTTGGAAAATCATGGATCGTTATGGGATTTGGTAATATTAGATATCGGACTTATTGAACATTTTGGGAATTGTGACGACATAATATATTAAACTCGAATAGAATTTAATATATTAAGACTCGGACCAGACACAAAATCTTCAATAAAACCAAAACTAATATTTACGAGAATGATAGCGAGACATAAACTTGATAAATATTGTAACTTCAGTTTTGGTTAATCCAAGTCTCGACGACTTGAGAAAAACTAATTTTATTAGTTAAATTTATTTTTATTATAAAACGTTTATGTTTTATACAAATTATCTGGGGATAACGGGGTAAATGTCAAAACGTACAAACTGAGTTATTTGATTTGAGGTGTTGGTTTGTCTTTAGCTTCTGAGTTTGTCTTCCTTGGTTTGAGTTCTCGTCAGTATTCTCTCGAGTTTGTTGATGTCTCTTCTCTTTGGCATGAGTTGTATGTCGAGTCTATGTCTTCTTACCACACCACACGAAAAGTTGAAACTAAACTTTTGATTAGTTTTGAAAACTGAGAAATCCACGAAAACTGTGACACATTGTCTTTTATAGACTTTATTATCTTGCGCGACGTATTTTGAGATAATCGTATACGTATTAGGTTGTGCCGATCCTAGACCGTTGTGTACCGCCGTGCTTGTACCTCTGTGTACCGTCGTGCCGCCTGTCTTGAGATTGTTATGTTTTGCTTCTCGATGCCAGTCGTGTCAGTTGTGATCTTGCATTGCTGTGGCCAAGGTGAGTTCATGGCCCCTACTTTTACCGGTTTTATAACTATTTTGGGGGAGAATACATGCTCATTTTTACTTAAACTCAATGATTGTTTTCTTGAAACGTGATTTGTTTTCTCAAACGTACTGTTTAGCTGAAATATCTGACCTGGCTATTTGTATGCGATATGTGCTTACCTGTTTATTGACATGGCCTGAAATTGTGATTGTGGTTTATGAAACTGTTACGTGAGCTGGCTGAGGTCACTTGTTATATGAGTCGCATCTGTGCGGGATTATTGTTACATGACGCAATCTTGTGCGTGCTTATGAATATTATTTGCCGCAATTGTGCGGGACTATAATGTGCACCTATTGGGAACTATTGTTGTGATTTGACTTTTGTAACTTAGTCAGCGTAACAGTTAAACTTGCGTGACACTATATGAGTATAGTATCTGTATGATTGATTTTGGTTCGAGATGCTTTGACTATGTTATTATTTTGCGGATTTGGTTCTGGAACTGTGATTTAGGCAGTGTGAGCCTACGTTGGACTTGACTTGTTTGTGAACGATGATTTGAACTCGAAAACCTTTTGGTTCAACTAAACTGTTTTAAACTAAAACCTGTGAACTCACCAGCGTAAGCTGACCCTTTTAGCATGTATTTTCAGGTTTAAGGTGATAGCTTATTTCTAGAGGCGCTTGGCATGGGGCATGGTCGTAGACGACTCTGATATTTATATTTGGGACCGCTTTACCTATTTATGGGCCTATTTCCGTACTACTTTTCAATAATGTAAATATAACACTTTTTGTTAATAAATTTTATTTGAAACGGTTGAGGTAAAACCGTTCTTAGTACCCTATGTTGTGATACCAATTTAGTAGCACCCCAGTGACATGTATGCTTCCGCTGGACCCGATTTTTGGGGTGTTACACTCTTAGCCGGAAAAGAACGACCAAAACCCCTGAGGGTACGATAGTTAGGTATGACAATCGTTTCATCCCTTCCATCGAAAATCCTTAAGGCTGAGGCCGAGGCACTCAAGGAAGAAAACAGACCCAACAAGAAGATCTATGGTATGCCCGAGAGTGAGAACGGATTCGTGAAAAGAACGGATGGGACGTTGTATTTCAAGGACAGAAGTTGGGTCCCACTCTATTAGGGATACATGACCTCATCATGCACGAATCCCACAAGTCTAAATACTCTATCTACCCAGGAGCCGAAAAAATGTACCTCGATCTGAAGAAACTATACTGGTGACCCAACATGAAGGCTGACATTGCAATGTATGTCAGTCAATGCTTAAGGTGTTCGAAAGTCAAAGCTGAACATCAGCGGCCATCAGGTTTACTTGTACAACCCGAGATTCCCGAGTGGAAGTGGGAACGCATAACGATGGACTTCATTACCAAAATGCCAAGGACATCAAGCGGTTACGACACCATTTGGGTAATCGTTGATCGTCTCCCCAAGTCCGCCCACTTCTTACCAATCAAAGAGAACGACAACATGAATAAACTTGCACGGTTATACGTAAAGGAGATAGTTGCACGACATGGAGTTCCGATTTCTATCATCTCCGACAGAGATAACCGTTTCACGTCGAACTTTTGGAGATCACTACAAGATGCTCTGGGTACCGATCTTGATATGAGCACCGCATACCATCCTCAAACAGATGGTCAAAGTGAGAGGACCATTCAAACCTTAGAAGACATGCTGCGAGCGTGTGTGATAGACTTTTGGAAAAGATTGGGATAGACACCTACCATTAGCCAAGTTCTCTTACAATAACAGCTATTACACAAGCATCAAAGCTGCACCCTATAAGGCACTTTATGGTCAAAAGTGCATATCACCTATACGCTGGGCTGAAGTCAGAGAAAGTCGGCTCACTGGTCCCGAACTAGTACAAGAGACTACTGAAATGATTGTGCAAATCAAGAGCCAGATGCAAGCGGCTCGAGACCGTCAGAAAAGCTACGCAGACAAGAGACGAAAACCACTTGAGTTCTAAGTTGGAGATCGGGTTATGTTAAAAGTTTCGCCATGGAAAGGCGTGATTCACTTTGGAAAGTTTGGGAAACTAAATCCCCGATACATTGGACCTTTCAAAATTCTCATCAGGATCGGACCGGTAGCCTACCGACTCGAATTACCATAAGAACTCAGTTCTGTACACAATGTGTTTCGCGTGTGCAACCTGAAGAAATGTCTCTCAAACGAAACACTTGCTATTCCTCTGGAGGAAATCCAAATCGACGAGAGACTAAACTTAATTGAAGAACCTGTCGAGATAATGGATCGAGAAACTAAACGGCTTAAGCAAAGCCGCGTTCCTATTGTTAATGTTCGCTGGAACTCTCGAAGACGTCCCGAATACACGTGGGAGCGTGAGGACGAGATCAAGCGTAAATACCCACACCTTTTCTCAAATCCATCGGGTAACTCTAAGAGAAAATCGATGACGGTTTTCCTTTTAAGGTGGGAAGGATGTGACAAACGGTAATTTTCCCACTAATATTTTAATAATAAATGTTAATTTATCATTATCTAACTGTTAAATTAAGCATTCATGAGCTTGCATAACTATTTCGGGAATCAAACCCGCACACTGTAGCATACAGTAACTCACAAAACTATTTAACTTTATCAGAAAAAGTGAATTTTGCACTTTCTAATATTTACAGACTTCAACGTAATAAAAGCGAGATGTTATCTTGCTTTTCCTGAAAAACGATACCACACGCGTACCGACACCACATTAGTAACGGTTTAATTTTTTTTTAATTTATTTTCGGAGTCGATAAATTTTGCTTTTATATCAGTTTTAAAAAAAACATCTCCAAAATTATATTTTTCGCGTTTATACCAAACCGGGGGACCGCGATTACACCTCAGCTCAACGGAACACGGAGTACATAAGTTATACCCCAATATAATAATTAATAATAATAATAATAATAATAATAATAATAATAATAATAATAATAATAATAATAATAATAATAATAATAATAATAATAAAAAAAAAAAAAAAAAAAAAAAAAAAAAAAAAAAAAAAAACCTTATCCCCCTTTCCCCTGATATACCCGCCCAACATAAATACATCTACATTTTATCGTTTTCTCCTTGGATCCTTCTCCAACGCCTCCCAGGCTATTAGTTGTCACCGTTGCTGGGTCTATGAAGCTATACCACTTTTCTATCTTCCCAAAGTCTTTTGTCGCTCTCACACACCTTCTCCTTAGGGTCAACGAGGTGGAAGAGATTTAGATGACGAGGATTGAGAATGAGTTTTGCTACAATCGGTTACTCCTCATCTCCCATGTCCAAAAGCATGTCGAAGAGTTTCTATTTTGTTTTCTTTTTATTGTTGATCGAAGACCAGGGATCCACACACACTCAAAACTCACTTACATCTTCACAAGACCTAAGGCATCGAGAAGTATTGACTTACATCGGCTGTGTGGATTAGCTGGGATTCGGATTTGGACTTGCTTGGAGATCGAATTTGGGGCTTGTTGTTAGTCTTGTATCAATCGACATACTATTTTCGTAAGGGTCTTTATTCCTCTATCATTTATAAATTTTATTTTGATGTTGACATTTAATATATGAATCGGTATTTTTTTTTTGTTACGATCTTGTTGTGATTTTTGTACCGTTCGATTATTTTTTTGTGTTATTGTTTGGTGTGGCAAGTTGTGAACTTTTGTAAAAGTTCTTTGACCGTTTTGGACTCTAGGTTGTTTAGACCTTGATCTAGAGAACATGATAACATAGGCGGAATATTCAAACATAGAATCAATATTATCACAACAAGGTTTTGCCAAACTTTCTCTATATCTTCTCAATATTATTTATCATAATACGGTTACATCAATGGACTGTAACAGGGATTCTAAGATCCTTGAGATGACAAACAACGCTAACCCTAATTCTATGTGATCAAGCGTAGAACGTGTTAGCTACACTAACAAGGAATCATACAATCCTTAAGGTTAAACAAAACTAACAACCAAACGGTTTCTACCCAAACCCTACGCCTGGTTTTTCCACACACACTTTTGGTGTTCACATTATGACACAGTGACACACACTTTAATCTAAGCTAAGATCTCCCATTTATAGAACAAAGGAGATCTTTACAATATGGATAAGTCTTGTCAACTACTTGCTTGTTATGTGTGTCAGTAATAAAGAAACAACTTGTTCTGTGCTTACAACTTGTTGACTGATCACATATCTAAGATATTATCTACCGTATATATTTGACTTTTATATAAATAATATCTTCTTCATTCTTATCCATTCAGTAGTAGTATGACTCACTCCAACAGCAGTATCTGATACACTAGCAGTAGTATTCTTGCACTAGCAGTAGAAATTCCAAGACTAGCAGTAGTATGAATACACTAGTAGTAGTATCGACACTTAGAGAATTTTTCTTTTTGCACTAGCAGTATCTTCTTTGTACTAGCAGTACTAACTTAGCAGTTAGTACTGTTAGTGTATTTTCTTGAGCAGTACTAACCTTGTGAACATTTAATTCTCAACACTATTCTTCAGAACATTTAATTCCCAACACAAGTAAATAATGGAAAACTGAAAAACAAGAATTGGATTAAAAATTGGCTCAGATTGGTAGTGCTTATTTAGTTGCTTATTTGCTTGGTTGCTTATCTGATGGTTGGTGTTATGATTAATAACTTGTTAAGAGTTTTAGCTTATTTTGGTTTAACATAAAAACCTGTTGTTGTGTTGGGCCATGTTTGCTTTCTTTTTAGATTCGACACCGATAGGTTATGCTAGTCTCGAGTCGAGAGGTCAAAATTTTGATTGTGTTTAGGGATCAAAACCCACTGTGGTGGATTCACAGTGGTATATGTTGGGTCGGTTGTTTGTTGTTTTTGGTTCCAGGAAAACACACCCACGAAGGGTGTGTTGTGTTTGTTTGTCTCGGGTTACAAGGATAATGTCCAGGATTGTTTTTCTTGATCTCCCGTCGTAAACCACAACCCCAACATTAAGGGTTGTTTGTGTCTTTGCTCAATTTGACCCAACTTACTACATCTTCATATAGTAAACTAAACGCAATTGAGTTGAAACTTAGTTTTGTGTCTCGGTTTGTATTGTGAGCCGAGAGGCTGTGGGCCGAAGCTCACTCGAGCTCGACATAGAGTGTTTAGTCTTGCTTTTGGTTCGACCACCACCACCTATGAAGGGTGTCATGGCTTGATTATTAACATCAATGACATAAGGCTACGTAGTGTAAACACTTGTGTTGTACCTGGGTGTACAGTTTCGAGTCACAAAACACCCATGGGGTGTGTTTATTTTGCTCAGTCAAAAGGGCCTCAAGCCCTTGCACTAAAGGCACGATTGGTTCATGACATATCCACAAGGTCGCAAGGGTTCGGTTCCTTCTTGACTAGTCACTCGAGCTTGGTATCGAGCGTTTAGCTTGCTCAATATTGCGTTTCTAAAAGAGCCGTTAAAGTTTTGGGTGATAAACACCCAACTGTATAGAGTCTGGTTGTGTTTGTGTTTCCATCAGTGGGCCAAAGCCCATTTACCACAAAATGAGGGTCTGTTTGGTTCTGTCAGCCCACCAGGGCATGTTTGGTTTGTTGTTAAATCTTAGGCCCACTCCACCATGTTTAAGGGTGCGTTTGATTGACTGCTTCGTTTCGACTTAATTCCCGACTCATTTCCATTTCGCTCGACCACGAGCTCGCAACATCATTTATAACTAGTTTATAGAGATTTACTAAAAATTATATTCATACTCAAAACATAAAACTATGAACCATAACACATATTTCAAACCTGCGAAAACTAAACTTTTAAGTTTAAACATGTTATTAATTTATATCACCTAGTTAACTTACTTATAAACTTGTTATGTTTTATAAAAACTATATGAATTTTATAAATTACAAAACGGCGATATAATTAAATATATACCATATAACTTATAGTTATCACGAGAAAACCAAACTTGTACTCGGGTCATGCCCGACTTTCGTCAAAATATATATACTAAGCCTATTATATATTTCTTTATATATATAATAATCAACATTGAGAAATTTTAGACATAACTTACCTTTTTAAAAATATAATCCACCAACTTATTTGAATAAGTACTTTTTATACACTACCCTTTTATTCACACACTTATACATATAACATATATATATACACACTTGGTATTATATATTCATGAAACAATAATGTTTACATAAACCGTCAACGTCTAATATTTATTTGTGATTATTTTCCGTACTTCATCTTTTGGTTATTTTCGAACCAAAGATTTGTTCCGCCCTTGATACTTTTATTATTATACACTTATTCACTTCCAAGAGCCAATACCTACAAATACTTAAAAGAAATTGTTTTAAACTTAAATGCTGCCACACAAGCAACAATAACATAAAACACTTTAAAACTTTTGAACTAAATTTCATTGAGTCTTAAATTAAAATTGTGAACTAAGACATGCCTAACTAATATAGGTAGCGTGTTGGTGTCATACTCTCTCTGATTTACTTCATTCACTGCTTACTCTACTGAGGTGAGTTTATAGCCCCACTTTACTCATACTTGTTTTACAACTATGGGTGAGAAACATGCAAAACATTTTCTGGACCACAATAATCTTTTATTTTCTCAAAACTATTGCGTAGTTATCCTAAGCCCTTGAACCCACTGTTATGCCCACCTTCATGAACCGTTAATTCCCACTGGAAAGCGCGATTGATATAAATAGATCTATTGGGGTTACTCCCCCGTTCGGTTGGGCAGACGGGTCAACGCGAGCGTATACCAAGTCGGACTACGAGTATATTGGGTTAAACACTCGCTATGGGCCCCTGATTATTACTTATGTGCTATATTATAACGCACTGAACTGTCGAGCTTCGGTTGCATGAACTTAGTGCTAGCGTGATAGACTATTTTGCATGACATTATATGCGTTGTAATGTTCGTACACAAAACTATTGGTCTAAACTTATTACTTTACAAATTCATTCTAAACCTATGAACTCACCAGCTTTTGCTGACTTTTAGCATATTTTTCTCAGGTGTTTAATCTGCTTGCTTGTTGCAAGGTATTGGCATGGCAAGGGTTATAGACTATTTTCCGAAGTGTTTTTAGTTTTTTACACATAACTATGACTTGTTTGTATGGGACAACTAAACTCATGGGCCTTATTTTCTGAACTTGAAACTTTATTGTAACTCTATTTAACTTGGTTGAATGTATTTAAACGGAGTATGTATTCCATTCTTTATTACCTTGTGTTGTGATTACCAATTTAGTAGCACCCCATGACCCGAATGCTTCCGCAATTATCAAATTTGGGGGTGTTACAAAAAACAACCCAAATAGCTTCCAGATAACCCAAGACACGTTCTAATCGTTCCCAAATGCTTGAAAGTACAACCCGATTTAATCAAACTTCAAACGCAAATGCTAGATCTTGAAATTTAGGGTGGTTCGAGTGGTATAGATGAGAGAAAAATAAATGAAAGTGTTTAGATGAAATGGTGTGGATGTGAAATAGTGTGTGTAAGATTAAGGTAATAAAACAAATATTGTGTCATCCATAATAAGCCAAAGATGATCTCACTCTTGTTGTGTTGTGGAGTTGGGCGGAAAACCGAACCAAGGGGAGGGGGGGGGGGAAAGATTTTGAATTCCCGTTATGTGTATTGTGTGTCGATTTAAGCTAAAATGTTATCGTAAAGTCCCAGTTTGACCTATTTGGACATGTATGCGTAAAATAAAGTTTTTACTAATATTTTAATAAAACAACAATAAAATATTATTATTTACTCATAAATATATTTAATTGACTCAAACCATATCTAGTGTAGTGTCGGTACGCATGTGGGGTCGTTTTTCAGTAAATGCGAGACAACTTCTCGGTTTAGTACGTAAATAGTCAGTAAGTGTCAGGAAGTTATAGCTTCACTTTTCTTGATAAAATTAAGTAGTTTAGAAGGTTACTGTATGCTACAGTGTGCGGGATATCTTCCCAAAACAGTCACGTAAGCTCAAAAATGCTCAGTAAATAGGTAAGTAATAATAAATTAATATTTATTATTAAAATATTGGTTGGAAAATTACCGTGTGTCACAGTGTGTGTGCGATTTTGGTTTTTATTAGGTATATTTGTGTTTAAGTGTGGTATGTTTTAGTTGTGAAGTTGATTGTCTTATTACAACTTATTGGTGGTGAGGTTGGTGGTTGAGTGAAAAGATGATGTGGTATTGAGTTAACGATGATGTTGTTCATAACACTACGTCTAATCTAATAGGTACGACTCATCTATACAATTGAAGTCTAATCTGTATGGCCTTGCTCTAGTAAGAACCAAATAAGTCTCAAACATAATAGAACCGTAGTGCTTTCAAAACTAAAAGTTAATATAAGGCTGCTCAGACCCCCTTCTAACGCATGAGCCTTATTGGGAGGGGGTTGGATGCTGCCTGGGCCAAGCCAAAATTAGGAACGAATGGTGAGGCTCTCACCAAATACGATATTCGTGCATAGTGGGTCCCTCTCAAGTGTTTTTATTATTTATTATTTGGTTTGTAAGTGTGTGTGGGCTATTTAGTGAGGTATATTTATATAAAAATAAATATTTTAATAAAAGGTGAGAGAATTGTGACTATTGAGTGTGAAAAGTGAGATATAGTAAGGGGAAAGAGAAATATGATGTTACGTTGAAATGAAAAGTATAAAGGCCTCTATTATCCACCCCCCCCCCCTATTATGTGAGGTCCGGCTACTTTTGATGGAATGTACAACCCGACAAAACAGACAATACAAGCGGCGGCAGCAGGTGAAAAAGTCAACACCTCCTAAGGGAGGGTTTGGATAAGATGGGCCAAGTATAAAAGTATTTGATTGTAGGCATGAGCCGCAAATGATGCATACTATAATATCTTATGGTTGTTATTGGTGGGTGGTGGGGTTTGTGTTTGAGTGCAAAGGGACGTGCTCAAGTGTCATGACCAAACACGCCAAATAATTTTCACATTTATTCTTACCTTAATGAGAAACAATACGTCAATACGATACTATGATTTTTTAGATAACCATTATGAATGCATCTCTTCTTGGGCCGGAGTTATTCGAGTGATACATAAACTTGTTATTCTTGGTACATTGGAAAAATTACATAAACTTGTTTGTAATACTCATTTCAGCCACTAAAATGTAATGGAACACCAATATATCGTGCGGGGACGGAAATCAGGTGGGTCCCGGGGGTTTCCGGATACTCATTGAATTTTGCGTCGTAGTGTTAATTTTTGTAAAAAACTTCAATTTTTCCTATATGCATTTGGTCTATAAAAATAATTGTGTTACTCGTTTTCTATAATTGTTTGTAAATATACCTGTTCAAATTGTGTACTGATTATGTCCCTGATATCATTTAATCTATTGAAATTTACTTGTTTGATAGTCAAACTTTATCTGAGCAGCAAATGTAATTTAACTATGGTCACATTGCACCTTATTCCTTTGGGACAAAGTGCTTTCCTATGTTATAATGTTTATTATGAAAAATGTGTTGCTAACTTCCGTGGTATCAAGGACGGAATCGGACGGAATCAAGGTGGGTCGAAGATATTAATGAAATTTTGCAGCGTAGTGGTAATTTTTTTTTTAAATCCTCTTGATTTTTCCTAGATGCATCTAGTCCAAAAAAAATTGTGTTTCTCGTTTTTATAATTTTTCATAAATACACATCTTCAAATTGTGTCATGGTTCCGTCTGTGATATTGTGTACTCTATTGAAAGTTACTTGTTTGATAGTCAAACTTTATCTGAACAGCAAAAGTAATTTAACTATGGTTAAGTTATGAAAAATGTGTTGCTAACTTCCGTGGTATTTTTTGTACAGTTTGATCAGATTTGCTCTTGAAGCGGTGTCTTTGTATTATTCGTGGGCATGAGAAATGACAGGCCAATCCCCCATTATCTTTGTTGGAACAGAATTACATACGGAAGAATCACATGGGAGCAAAACAGACGCTATTGACAATACAAATTAAAGGTGTTTTTGCTCTTTTGTGTTATTGTTTATTGGCTTATAAAAGCATTTGACATAAACGTTGTTAAAAAATTTTAGTTAAAATTCTAATTCTCGAACAATAAGCAAAAATTTGAAAAATAATCTAAAACGAAATAACTTTAGTCAGAAGAAGAAACAACATCAAACAAAAAATAAACATTTCTTTTTCAAATTTAACTTATTACAAGAATTCATCCAAATACACCAATTTTGTTGAGATACAAAATCCTTCAATCAATATCCTCAAAGGACATAACTGCATGCAACACCCGTGTGTTGTATAACCGAAAATTTTGTGTTGCGTTGGACTATTTAAAGCCCACATGTGCATCATAATAAGTTAATTTCATATTAGTTTGAAAATTCAATAAATTATATCTATCGCATGTCTTTAACTCATTTCATTTTAGTATGACGAAAATAACAACATATATGGGATAACAAATTGTTACTTTGTACGGACAAAGAATGAGAATTCAAAAAATGGCCGATTTTTTTTAAGTGGCATCCAATATATACCCCAATGTATTTATAAAAACTAAAAAAAGAAAATAAATCACATACTTTGATGAATAACTATATATACAAATCAATAGATCTAAGATTGCAGTTGATTTCAAAATACAGTAGTGTTTACCTTTGATACATGTGTGATGAGATGTGATCATTTTATGAGCACTTGCAAAGAAAATATATAGTATCAATCGCACAGAAAAAATAAACGGTACCTATATACAAAATACAAGAGTATAGAAGGTGAATGCATGGAAGAAGACAAATGAGGCACTATATATTGAGGGTCTGAACAAAAAAGAAGTTTAATAAATCAAAACAGTTTCTCTCCAAAAATATAATTGGTTATGATAGTTTTAAAAATTATATATGTTTTCAAGTCGCAAGATATTTGGAGACGACTTGAGCATGCATGCCTCAAATTTCTTTATCAAGTACTATCAATCAAATAAACATTCCATACTAAAATCAAATAACTAAAATATCCCGCTGGAATCTATTAAGATTAGTAAAAGAAATCATTAATTAGGCGGTTAGAATAAAAGTGGTACATCAACTTTGGAGTAAATGAAAAAAGTCAAACTTATTTCATAACATTCAAAACCAGTTCATTGACATCTTAGTTGGCTTTACACGTGGAATTAATGAGTTGGCATTTATGATGTGTCCTTGTATCCACGTGGATTAAATGAGGTGACAATTTTCAAAAAAAGTTTATTTTGTTATATATAATGTAGAGATTAAATGATTTCTATTGTATAGTTGTGACGGTATAGTTTTCGATTAAATTCGGTTGTGTCAGTTTGTGTGTGTTCTTATTGTGTATTTATATATGTGGCTTAAAGGTGTATTGTGCGTGTACGTGCCTTTTTATATTTATTGTAATAAAACTATTATGACGATAATCAAGTAAATTATCGATAGTTATGGTTTGATTTGGCGGTGATTTAAGTTCAAGTACATAGTGATTGTGTTTATTATGCATGTGTAATTTAGCCATTATGACCCATTTACTTTAATAGCTTAAATAGATTTGTTATTCATTTTTATTAAGCAAGTCAATACATTTTTGCTTAGCAAATGTATTGTTTAAATCTTTGTTACATGCTTTTTGAGTTGTAGCTTGAGATAATTTTGTATCAATGATCATTTTATGAATCATTTTCCTTAGTATTTTTTTTCAGTGTCACTTCAAATTAATAGGCTCCACTTAAACTTTTACATATGTAATATGTCATGTCATGTATTAAAGGGTTACCTATGCGAAGCAACATCGAAAATTATTTACTGCATTTATCAATTTTTTCATTTTTGGCCATAGATCGATTTCTCGTGATAGTGACGTAAAAGAAAGAGAAAAGCTATGGAGCATTATTAGACTTTGTGTTTTTTATCGGAAGACAACCATTTGATAGAGTATTATTTAATTAAGATAAGTGCAATAGACAAGTAAAAATCTTACATTGTGCACTTCTGTCATTTAAAAGTTGTTTAATTTATTAAAGTTTAAAATGAAATAATCGAGATCACCTCATGTGCTATTTGAACATGAGTGTTAGTTTTGTTGTGAAATAAAGTGCATTTTTTATTAAATAGAGATCTCACAATAAATAATTTTTTTTTTCTCCACTCACATAAATCTCAACATTACCGGAACATGAGACGATCTCAATCCAAAATAAAAACTTAGTTTGAAAAATAATACTAAAATAAAAGGTTGGACTATATAGCTTCGAGATGGATTGCTAATATAAGAATTTTGGGCTTTTGAATCTCCACACCCGCTGTTAGCCCCTTTTGCTAATAAGATATTGTACGACTGCGTCACTACGTTTGGTCAATCGCCATAGCTCTCTAAGAACCAAAAAGCAAAATTGTTAAATACATGGCGAACCAAAAACATATTTGGGGGATTGGATAGAAGAAATAATGAAATTAATGAAGTAATGAAATTAATGTTTGTGAGTAATGACATGATTCCCTTATAAAATTCTAGCATGATAAAAATAAACATTTACATGGCCTGTAAAGTGTAATGGAATGCGTTCGTCGTATTCATTTTAGCCTTTTAGCTATAATGGAAGGGCTCTCATTGTGGGCCTTATATACACGGCCCATGAACTAAACACTGGTCTAGTTTGCTAGGATATTTGCTCCCAAGTCCCAACGGTTATAAAGTTAGATAACTGATGAATATTAAGACATTTGGTTGACAAATAAGAACTATAAAGTTCAAATAAAAATAAAATAAATAAATGAAACCATTTAAATTTTGATCATTTTCGGTTAATCCATTACTAATAACTACATGGTACCGGCGCAACGGTGCGGTGACAGCAGAAAAAATACGTAAAGCAAAAATAACTGACGTCGATATATACAGTGACGGAACTTTAGCATGTTCGTTGAGAGGGCCAACATTATTATAGTGTAAAATGGTATCCTTTTATGATGAACGGTAAAGCATAAGAAATAAATTACCTTCCTACTCATCAAAAGGTCTTGAGGTTCAAATTTCTTTATTTATGATCATAAATGAATTCTAATTGCAAAGAACAACAAATATAAAAAGTAAACATATTCAACTAAATCATTTTGAAACATGGATAGCAAACAACACTAAGAAGAAACGCAACTTTCTGTTTTGCTGCATCCTATTTGAGAAAATAGAAGTTACACACGTTCATATACCTATGACTATTTCAGATTTGAGGTTTTGTCTCCAAATTTTGAGTAGCTCGAATGTTAACTACATGTATATATTTTATCTTCACGACATAAAACCACTAACAAGAATTCCTAGTTTTGGGGGGCACTATGTTCCGCCACTAGATATATAGTAACTGTAAAGAAGAAAAAGTTTATTGACCCGTGAAATTCACGGGATTAAATTTAAAACAATGAAATAGTAGTTTTGTATTTATTATGAAGAGAAATATGTTTATATAAGCGATCGATTTGTGATATCACGCAAATAAATAATATGTTAGATGTATTAATAGATAATAGTCATGTTACATAAGAATAAAATAAAGTTTAGAAATGATATAAAATGTATAAAGTATTTTTTGGTATGTACTTTTGACAAGATTTCCCGTAGAAAAAGAGAAAAATAATTTAACAACAAAATAAATAAAATCTGCATAACAAACACAGAAAACATTTTATGACATTTAACAAAACCTTGATAAAAAAACATCCTTTAATATTAACACTTATAAAATATGGGATATAATTTCGTAAGCTATAATATGTATGTATGAATATAAAAAAGGTTTTTCAAACCATAAAACATCAAATCAGATCTAAGGAGACACGGCGGTAATCTTTCTCAATATCTAATTTGGGTTATGTTATACATACCCCCTTATTAGAGGAATTTACAACCCGCGAAGCAAACAGTACAACCGCCCGCTGTATCCAATCATTGCATACCCCCCCTATAGGGGGTCCAGATAACTTGTCCCATCTAATTTTTGTGATATCATTCAACATTTTTTATCTTATTATGCTAAAGGTTTTTAAGACGTATTGTGTTATTGCTTCGTTATTTTTTTTTTCTTTATCTGTAAAGGTGCAAACATTTAATAATTTATGTGTGGTTTTAAATCTAAGTGTAAAAAGATCTCTTATTTGCATGCTAAGTATTTTTATTTATTTTTTTTTTATATGTTACAAATAGATGTAAATGGAATTTATTGAATATATATCTTGATGATTTAGTGTGTGAGATGTATTAAAAGCTAACTATATAGTTTTTGATGTTATGCTTCATGTTTTAATGTCATTGAAAGTTTGAGTTTTATTATAGGAAAAGTTAATTAAGATTGTACAGAATGAAGATTTTGTACCTGTAAGACATAGGGCATCCATAAAATTAGTATGTATTTTTGTAGCAGTAAAAATTAAAATTTATGTTTTGGGGGAAAAAAAAGATGCTTATGTCGTTTGAAGTCTGGTTTTACAATGCTTCTTTAGTTAATTTGCTGATCATTTGTGTTTTTTTGTTATTTTTTGTGTTGTGTCATGATGAGTTATTTGGTTGTAGTTTTGCCGTATTGTTAGCCTTGTGGTTCCAACCTCTCAATCATAGTCATAGGTTGTAACTAATAATTATGGATTTACGATAATTTGTGTAGTATTGAAATATGTTTTAGCGAATATGTATAATTTATTATCTATATCTATCTATAACAATATATAATGCATTTATGATGTTTATAAATAAAAATCTTAATTTTTTAAGCTTACACATCTTATTGTATTTATTCATTCATATTATTAAATTTTAAACAACAATAATTGTATTATAACAGGGATCCAACTCGTGCGTTGCTGCGGATTAGATGGTACCCTCTTTAGTAACATAGTATTGTTACTGAGCAACTCATTGTTAATGGAATCTACTTTTTTGGAAAGTTAAATGGCTTATGTCTAATCCAAAAACACCAAATTGTTGTGTGTTACCGAAGGACCAGCCTATACCAACAACAAACAATCCTTTCAAGTATATTCATCTGAATGTTTGCCCATAGGAACTGAAATTCAAAATAATTAAAATGAAAAAAGCATACATAAAGACATCCCACATGGCTCCCCATACTGTATATCCAAAAGCATGTAAAAATAGCTCATATACATATAAAGTCCAAATCTTTGTTGAACATATCAGACAATACTCTACAAAGATTGTGCCCTCAAATCTTGCAATAGAGTTCCAGCTTGTAAAAACATAGGAAAAAAAGTTGCTTATGTGTCGAATGCCCATTCATATCAAGATTTACTGCACAATAACCTCCAATGCCTTTGAAGGTCTGAAGATAAATATCCAAGTTATACTTGAGGCCCCAATCCAACAAAGGCTCGCTCCAGGTTACTTGCTTATATAGGAAATCATATGTTATATGTATTTAAGGGCCAAGTTGGTTCACATAATATTTTGAAAGAAAACAAATATGTCATAAGAATTAGAATTTCTCTCTTCCTTGATGATTTTTTTACAGAAAAAATCGGGAGCATTATTAATATTGTACAAACTTGGCCAATGCGGATACGTCCAAAGCTGAGAACTCATTTGCAGCTGAAAGCACGGCTAGTCCTAATCTGTTACAACAGATGCAACCGGATCACATACAACACCCTCACCAAAAAGTGCTAGTTTACTAATTTAGTAGTACTGGCAACATTACAGATCTATTACGGGTCTTGATCTTGATTACTTGCAAATCGAGCTTTTCACCGAATTGTGTTTTCACGGGTACAGGGAAAAGTTGAATGTCGCCTGCACCAAAGAACACAAAACCCTCACTAAGATTAGTGAAACCAACAAATCCAAATGTTGAAAACTTAATTTTCAATCATATAACCAAATGTTAAAAAGAAATAGTATGCCACTGTTTCTTTTACACAGACATGTCGCAACAGCTTATGAGAGCTTTACGTGGATACTAAGCTTATGCCCACAAAATAAGCTTAAAGCCTTAGACAAACACCCCCAAGGTATAAATTTAAATGGTTTACTGCAAATAATTAATCATTTCTCTATGTGAGCCAACTTAAAGCAAGTCTATGAAACAATACCATTCTGAAATTTTGTCTTTCAAACTCTTTAAGAAAGGCTATTTTGCTCTGTACATGGTCCCTATCATAATTATTGACTTGGTACTTGCTTATAAAACCTTTTTTAGAGCAAATGACTTGACCCGTTTAAAAGCGACATGTGTTAACCTGTACCCTGTTGCCCAACCCCAACCTGCTTATTTAGCCGCCAACCCACCCCTTGCATCCCCTGAACCCACCCACTGAACAAACCCATTGAACCAACACACTGAACCAATCTCATGAAACAACCCACTGACCGAAGCCTCTGAGAACACATGCAAATATAGAGAGAACTCTCGTTCAAGAGAAGGACTTACAAAAGCTTAAAACGGTTGCGGCGAGCAGCCATGTCATACATACAACAACCTAATTAACAAAGAAGCACACATAAGTAAGCACAAAATACATGTTGTACAAACTGAACAAACTGGTTTGACCGGACTGCGGACAAAACCGAATAAACTGAACCATGTATATGCTTAATATACATGATTTTGACACAATATTAGATTTTGCAACAGCCTTTGTATAGCAAGTCGTTCTAAAACACGCCGGGTAGGAACAAACCCAGATTGCATATTAAAAATGAAACTACAAAAGTATAACGATCGAAATACCATTAATCGTGTCTCAATCTTGTATCGAGGTCCGTTATACTCCTTAAGCACATCTTGCACTCGAAAACCATCCGTCTTCACCGACCTAAACACAAAAACCACAAAAGCATCACCAAACAATCCAAATATGCAGTTTTATATCGCTTATTTCGAATTATCAATGTCTAATTGCTTATTTATAAAACTTCACTTCACTCACAAATATGCAGATAAACGAATCATACCCCTATCTTGGTTTGTGCAGGTTGGAATACATATTTTTCGACCAGACCCACCATTAAAAGAGCATAGAATGGTTTGTACTTGATTCAAATTACAATTGTTGTGCTACTGGGCCTCTAACTAACCAAAAAGAGCATAGAATGGCAACAGAAACACCTTGTCATCGTGTTAACAATACAATTGATTAAAATTTCAAAAACTTCAATAATCGATGGATATGTGCTAATTCCTTCTTTATGATTTCATAAAACTGAACTAAGTTGTGCCTTACTAACCTTAGCCTCAGTCTCCAACTCTATTGTGAAGTCTCTGTTACAATAATTCAACACCAAATCTCGGACAAAAAAAAAAACACACACACACACATCAATCCCTCATCCCATAAACTTCCTGCTTCACCTCATAACACTCCACACAATCTTCTTGCTTCGTTGATCCAAACATACTTACCCTCATTAGTTTCAATCAACCCAACACCACCATCTACACATCCACTCCCCTCATGACTTCATCAAACACTTGACAGACATTAACAACACTGCATTCTTCAACCTCTCAATCACATTCGTTCATCGACACATAAAGGCATTATCATCAACAAATATACAGACCACCTGAACGAAACACATATACCAAACTCATTCAGACATTATTACAAACACTTGGTGTGCCTCGGATAATCGAAGGCAATTTCACTTCAAATGAATTAAATTAAACAAATACATATGATATCAATAAATTTTACCTTTATTTTGTCCATGAAATTCACTCATCGTTCTTTATGAACCCTTTTAGACCTAAAACGCAAACAAATTAGAATTGAAGATTAATTAATTATCCATTTTCAAACCACAACAAACACGAGCAACAATAAATCAAAACCATTGAAAAATTGAAACTTAAAGAAATAATATCGAGATAACAATGTATGCTTGATTCGCATAAAAAATATACGATTGTTCTTATCACAATTGAAAATTGCTAAAATAAAGAAGAAAAAAATACTTACTTTTTTAATTTGAGAAAACAATATCCTTTCTCTGAATATAATCAATCCTAAAGAATAGCTGCCGGAGGTATTGCGTTTTCCCGATGAAGCATAGAAAGAGACCTGGTTGATTTTATATACTTGAATAGTGTAACAATCTTTCGGAACCGTCTTCCACCTAAAAAAAGTATCATTAAATGATCACAAAAAGAATAGAAAATTGAACTATAAATCGCTAAAGAGAGAATATGTTTTAGAATTACAGAGAGAGGAAAAGAAACATAAAATGTTCAATTTCAAAAAACAATTGATTCAGTACTTCCTATAAATCAAATGATATAATAACAAAAATTAGAATTAGTTGTCACATTCAAAGTAAATGTTTACTCTAATGGATACCAACATGTGAAGAAGATGGAGAAACTATAGTAGATCTAACAAAAAACAATTTTGAGTTATTCACAGGAAAACCTACCCGGTGTTGTTGATGATGAACTGGTAATTTGATCTAGAATCAAAATGAATATATCTTTAAAGAATCAAATTTCGATTTTTTTTATGATGATGATAGCTGTAGAAGTTTAGGTATGTGACTTTTGCAAAGCCTGGGTAGACTTGGTGAAGGTTATAGTCGACCGAAAATTTAGAGGCTTCCATCTAAAACTTTGACTAAAATATATAATTTCCTTAATTAATGGTCTAATTCGAATTAGTAGATGAAATGACCAATTTAGACACTTTAGAATTTAAGTATTCTTTTTTGAGAGGGGTATTCATGGTCTTTTTCAACTGCTTTATGTTCCGCCATTAGAATATATAGTAATTGTAAAGAAGAAAAAGTCGATGGTGATTGTTGTTAGCAGTGGTAATTGTTGATTGCAGATATAAATGAGAGATTCAGATTTTATTTATGACGCAAAAATAAATAAATATACTTGATTATATTATGCAACTCGTCATAAAAATAAATTTATGCAATTCTTTAATAAAAAAACATGAGATGTTTATACGTGAAACTTACTAATACACCATGTTTAATGTTTATACTACGGACATGACTATGTAATTGCATAAATATTTAGTTACAAAATTGAATGACCATTATACATATTTGTAGTTAAAAACTCAATGATTATTACTATAGACTTGTGTAGTTACAAATTTGCATTTATGTTATTTTGACTTAAGTTTTAAAATGTTCAAATTAACATGTAATGTTACAAATAATTGATAGTTATAATTAATAATTATTACTTGTTTTAATTTGAGTATTATTTTTATTTTTAGCTAATAATAACAAATGTGTAAAATTAAAAAATTTAAACATCTAAAAGTAAAAAAATCTAAATGCTTTATATATAGAGATGTTTTATGAAGTGCTTTTGAAAAAATAAAAAAAATAAAAAAAATATAAAATCTCGTAAATATGGTTCAACTATCTGATATTTTTGTTCAGTCTACAGTTTAGCTGAGCATTTAATATTCTTTTTAATCATTTCATATTATCAAAATTTGTTTATATACACTGTCTATAAAAAAAAAAGAAAAACGGTCAAACCTTGAAAAGTGAAATGTTGAAAGTCAAAAGTGAGAGAAATGTATAGTGTGATTAATACTCTTATTAAAACACCTCATTGCTTAAAAGTACAATAATTTATTCACATTGTGCAACCAATTAAAAGAATATCTACCAAATTAAAAACACCCCTTACTAAAAAGTACAAAAAAAATTTCACAATGTACAATTTAAACAAGATACAACATAAACCAAAATATAAAATAATTAAACACACTAATTAATGTTATTTTTAAAACACCCTAAAATAAAAAATACATGTTATTATACACATTATACAAATTAATAAAACACACAAAGCTTCATACAAGCTAACAAGTTGATGGTACATATAGTTTTGAAAACCGGACCGGACCAACGGGTTCAACCGGGAACCGGTGTCGCCACCGGTTCGGCTAACCAATAAAAACCATCCGAAAATGAACGAGAGAGGACCCGTTGAAACCGATACAAACTGGCGAATCAGGTCTCAACGAGATCTATTTCTTCGGTTAATCGTCACATGGTATATATAAAGGAAAAAACAAAAAGTGAAAAGTTGAAACTAAAAAACGAAATGTTGAAAACATATATTTCAAAAGGAAATTATTAATAAATAACGAAAACCGGTTTGACTCGGGACGCTTCAAACCCGCCGGGTTGACCCGGTTTAAGTTGACCCGTTTTCGACCCAACCCGTCGGGTTGACTCGGTTTAAATCGACCCGTTTTTCAACCAGAACGGTTCAACCGGTTGAATGACCAGGGTCGAACCGGGTTTCAAAACATTATGTTTAATCCCCAAATCTTTAAATTTTTATTATTTTTCGTTTATAACCCATAAACTTTTTTTAAACTCAAAACGATCTGTTACTATAAAATAACGTTGTTATACATGGGTACTCGTCTAGTATGTAAGAAATATTAACGTAGCAACATTCAACTGCACGCTCCATAAAAATATTTGATCAACTTGCACGTTTACTCTCTCATTTACCCTTTTATGCTACACGACAACATAAATAAAAGATTTTAGGGCACTAGCAGTGGACGAATTTATTGGTGAATTTATGCTCCATACCGGTGGTAACACTGCCGCCGACATCAAATTTATGGGGGACGGTATTATATACTGGTGGTGATGAATTTGCAATTTTGGGGGGCCCTCACTTCTTTTGACCGTTACATATCGAATTCAATCGGGTTATATTGGCTGAATTTTACAATGGAGGTTTTGAGATCTTCGGTGTCTTAGGAGGAAAGAGGAAGATGACCCAGAAAGAAATAAAAAATTTGTCTGCATATTGTTTTTTAATCACTTAGTGGTGTACTTTTAGTAAAAATTTTAATTTTAACCCCTCAAGTTTATAATTTACTCCCTTCGTCTCTAAATACATGTCCACTTTTGATTTTTGAAGTCTTTCTTATTCAACTTTGACCTTAAATATTTTTGTTTATCGTATATAATACTTGATGCAAAATATATTAATGAATTGGATTTTAAATGTATGTTAATTTAGTATACTTTTTATCAAGTATTATATAACACAAACACAAATATTTAAGGTCAAAGTTGAACAAGAAAGACTTCAAAAGTCAAAAGTGGACATTTATTTAGGGACGGATGGAGTATCATTTTAGTTATGCATAAAATATAGCTTTCTTTTTAGTTTGTAGTGAAATGTTATGTTTTTAATAAAATGTTATGTTTTTAATTAAATTGATTTTAGTTTAATTATAAAAAAGAAATTTTTTTTGGGAGGGATTAGAATTTATCGGGCGCCAGTGAATTAGATTGGGAGAGATGAGAATTTATTGGAATGGGTTGACTGAAGTTTATTGGCTGAATTTAGAAGGCATGATAAATTTGAAACACCCCACCTCCTAGTGCCCTTAGGGCCTGTTTACTAAGGGGGCGTTTTTTTTTTTTTTTTTTTTTTTTTTTTGTTAGCTAAGGATGTGTGGGGCCCATATGGGACCCATGGCTGTTAGTGCGTCTGAATGGGGGGAGTGTTCTTTATTTGCCTCTTATGTAACAGATGAAACAAGGCATTCAAATGAACCCCACTTACAAAACAAATAATATTAAATAGATGGACCCACACTTCATTCCACTAACAGAAAAAAAAAAACGGGACCTAAATTCCCTTAGCTAAAGGTTGTGGGGTCATACATGGGGTCCACGTCTGATTCTCCCTCTTATTGGAGAGGAGATGAATTTTTTTGCCTTTAGCTAAGGGATGATTTAGTGGGCCCATTTAAAAAAATATATTAAATAATGTGTTTGTGGGTTCACACATATTAGCTAAGAGATGATTAAGTGCCAAAGAAACAGCCCCTTAGTCTTTTACTTTTTACAAATTCTACTTTACCTGCTAAAAGAATCCAATAGTATTTTAACTATTTATTTTATCACCGAACATTGCGAAATACGGATCATTTTCCTTTATCACGTCCTTTGTAACAAAGTCTTTTTTAGAATATATAGTTCTTGACTTCTTAGTCGACTAAGAGTGCTCGACGAGAAAGTAACCAGCAACACATTATCGTCTGTCACTTCAGCGTCATCTCATCAGCCTATCAATAACATAACAACAACTAAAATACATTTTTCAATAAAAAAACTCAATACCCACTCACTAACAAAACAATAAAAGAAAAGAAGAAAAAAAATGGCCAATGGCGTCAGTGATTGCTTTGGCTAACAACCCAACGGCGGACAAACAACGGGACACACAGTGCAAAACAATGTGTTATTCGTGCGTTATTGGGAATTTGGGATAATGGCGGGCGAATACTTGCTCCTCACCAAGCACTCTAATATATGAAGTTTGAAGTTATCTTTGAAGGTACACAAAGCGGATAAAGCTTTCACAATGGACGAGGTGGCCAATTAATTCAGATACACTTTATAGAGAACATGCTTGTTTTCAAAGTAACGTTTTCAGTAATGTATCCATGCATATTTTAGTTTAACGTTCTCCATAATGTATGAAAACCTGAAAACAATGTTATCTATGTGTTGACAATATATGAAAGTCAAAAGGAAACAATGTGCAGTGTAGATTGTAGATGACAAAAAGAATTTCCAAATGATTTGGTTTGAAATCTGAGTTAAGTTGATATAAAGGGAAAGTGAAGATGCACAACCACATGCAAAATTTGATAAACAAATGATTTTACTAAATTCGAGGAGTCTTTTGTCAAACCAAACTCATCACCCATGTTCAACCTCTCCTAGACAAACACACATTCACATATAGTATGAAGTTATATTATTTGCTTTTTTGTTCAACGATATGGTTAATGTACATGTAGGTACAGTAATTATTAAAATTAAAAGTACCAATCATCGTATCATTTGATAAGTTTTATTTTAGTTTGTGTTGAAGATTTAAAAGCACCCATAAGATATTTTGATGTATGTTGCAAAACATGGAGTAGGATGTGGCCGACATGGTAAAAAAAAGGTTAAAAGTAACAAAAGGTTGTCGGACAACCAAGGATGATAGGATATGGACTATAGATTCCAAAAAGAATACATATAGCTAGCCGTGCATATTTTAAAAAGGAGCTGTAGCGTGTAGTATTGTTACAAAGTCTATTTATGATTTGTATTCAACTCGACATTTAAACAAAACCTAAGTACGTGTGATGATCGAAGAAAGACAGAGGACTCAGTTAAGAATGTTACGTGTGATGATGAAATGCGCGAACATGACTTGAATTGATCGAGCAAAGTGGTGGTTATGAGTTAACATAGTTGTCGGGAGTTCATCTTGTATTCTTGTTCATATGCTTATCGTTTTCATTGATCCTATAAATCGATAAAGCTGATACCATTATCTCGTAAGTGAAGGTAAATATGCATGATATATATCATTTCTATCAGCAGAGGCGGCCCAAGCCTTTTAGAGGCGTAAAACGAAATTTGAAATGAGGGCTTCTTTTTTTCCCCTTAATATTAGCTTTTCGATTCGTTAGATTAATAGAACCTTCAACTATCAAACCAAAAACACAATGAAAACCTAAGAGTTTATTAAAGATAGAGAAAAAATAATATAAGAAAGATGAAAAACCAAATTATGCTATATGATCAACTATAAGTAGCGCTAAAGAACCGATCGAACCAACATGAGCGAGGCTTGTTCGTGTTCGTTAGTTTAGGTTTAACCTAACAAACAAACTATTATGAACATTCAACAAACTTGTTCGTTGAAAAATAGTTTATTATAATTCGTCCGGTAAGACACTATTTACAAGTGATTTTTTAAAATGATTAATTTGTTTACAGTATTTGCTAAAAGTCATTAAAATTTGTTGCATTAAATTAGGTTAATTCATCATTTTCTAACCATAAAAATATGTACATAGTCGTGATACTTAAACTCGAATAAGGATTTAGTCGTATGGGTTTAAAAAAAAAAAAAAAACTAAGCAAAAATCCTTCATAACTTTAGCAGTTATAGTAACTGATGCCTTTTATATATTGAGACCTCAAGATGAGGCCAAGAAAATATGTGACCAACTATATATTTAAAAAAGGGCGTTAAAAAATCGGCTGTCTTAAATATATGTGGCCTAAAACGATGGCTTTAATAGTTTTACTCTTAAGCTACCATTGTGTATGAGTCACGTATTGATCACCACCCTCCCTTAAAATATGTACTATAATTAGCTAAAGATGAGATAGTGAACTATCATTATATTTTCTGTCTATAAATGGATATATTGGGGAACAATTAACACGTCCTGAAATTGTTTGGTTAGTTTGTTAGGTTCTATATATAGAGGTGTGCGAAGTTCTTTTTATGGTTAATATAAGAGTTCATTTTGATCTCATACCTCCTCGTAAAGACACTCTCAGCGAAGATAATAATGTGTTTTAACACTCATGGATTTCGCATAGGAACACGAAGTTTAAATCTTTGTGATATGATTGAATCGTTAATCCATCAGACACTTGTATATATGTAATCGTTCTATTTTATAATTTTCTAACTCCTTGCTAGCTTTATTATAATATAATAAATTGTCATTGAAAAGAAAAACAGAAGTGAAGCTACATATATATAGAATAGACAGACAATAACTTGTTCAACTTGTCTCAAAAACAAAATTTCTTAGTAGTCAAATCTTCGATGGACAAATCGGTTCAGCCGATCAAGACATCAAGTATATCTTTGTTCTATCACATCATTAAGAGAAAACATTGGATAAAAATCGTAATGTGTATGACTTGCTATGAGGATCAAAGCTAATTAGATAACGAAACTAGTTTAAAAAGAGATCGTCACTACTCACTAATGACTACACCTTGAAAGTCAAATTTTGAAGCTCTACTATATATAGAAAGGCCGACATACCAAAACAAATGACGGTATCTCTAAACTACTATAACGCGAAGGGAACGAAAATAAAACAACATTAGTTAGCTTACGACAAACACGAAATATATTACTGTAATAGAAGTGTGCGTGTGTCTCCTCAATCGCATGAACCTCCTACCATAAATAGAAAGGCCGATAAACTAGTTTAAAATGACTGTGTCTCAAAGCTACTTAAACCCAAAGAAAAAGAAAACAACGACCCCACGATCACTACAAGATATACTGCATTTGCTGACAGACAAAAAGTGTCAGGAAAAGCCTAAAAAGTGTCACGAAAAGATAAATTAGCTTCTCCTTCACATATAATAAGTGTCAGCAGAAGTTCCGACGGTAAAGGTCTATGGTGACACACCTATGCTGACACTTGATGTGTCTATACAGGTTTAGATCTTTTGTCTACACCAAGTTTGTGTCAGTAATGCAAAAACATACTTTTGCAAACACAAATGAGAACTTCCTGACTTTCCATACATACAGATCATTAAAAATCAGAATTACTTCCAACAGGAGCATTACAAAAATCAGAAATTCCATACAAAACTTCCAAATCAGAATTACTTCCATACAGAATTTCGAATCTAGTCATACAGAAACATCATACTGAAATCATTATCCAACATGAGCATTACAAAAATCAGAACTTCCATAACAAACTTCCTAATCGGAATTACATCCATACAAAACTTCCAATCTAGTCATGTTGGTGAATCAATGACGAAATTGAAAGAACAAGTAATTAACAAGAACTTTAATTGTATTGCTGTAATTGTTGTTGTTGATACAATGAAGATACAAACTATCTATTTATACTAATCTAAGAGACATCTTCTAACCATCACAACCCTTCATGGAAGAGTCATGACCCTTTATTTTGGTGATGAACTGTTTTGGCGCCTCTTTCTGATCGGTGTGTCTCCTGGAGGCGTCGATCCTTTAATTGATGGAGGTTATCATCTTGGTTCTTGTCACAATGCACACTTATACTAATCTACACCTTCTAAATAGATATTAAACATAATATAGGTTATTTACATGACGGCCCTTATACTTTGATGTGAGGGATTAAACTATCATTCTCCCCCTTAATCACGAACGTCTTCAAGATCCGGTTTGCCGTCAGAGAAGTGTTGGTTCGTCGTCTACATCCTGGATCAGGTTTGCCTCCTCATTCTTTTCTGAATTTGGACATTCATGCTTGAAGTGTCCAAGTTCATTACATTTGAAACATCTTATGTGATTCTTACTTTGTTGGAAGCGATTCCCATTTTTATTTCTCCATGTCTTCCAATTTCCACCTTGGCCACGTCCTTTGTATTCTTTACTTGAACTCTCACGACCACATCTTTCACATTTGTGTTCCTTTACTTTCTCCTTCCCATCTTCTTTGGTAAACAGAAGTTTACTTGACATGTCTTCTTCCTTAGATTGCTTCTTGGTGCGTTCCTCAAAAGCCTTCAATCTTCCCACGGCTTCTTGGAATGGCATCGTATTAAGATCAGCAAATTGTTTGATTGCAGCAACAATTTGAATATACTTCTCCGGTACCGAGCCCAAAAGTTTATGAACCAATCTCTTATCATCCAAGGTATACCCAAGACTGCTTGCTTGTGATGCAATCTCACTAATCTTTCCCGCATAGACATCGAGTGAATCATTAACATTCATCTTTAGTTATTCAAAGTCTGACTCAAGTGTCTGTAACCGCGCTTCTTTAACCCTATCAACTCCTACATGTCGAACCTTCAATGCATCCCAAATTTCTTTCGCTGAAGTAAGATTAGCAATTTGCAATATCATATTTTCTGGAAGTGCTTGGTATAACATTGCAATTGCTGTGTTGTTGTTCTTCTGATCCACTTCAGTTCCCACTGTTGGTTCTACTGCTTCCCATTTCATGGACGTTAAAGATTGCCCTAATCCTTAAAGCCCAAATAGTATAATTTGTAGAGTTGAGGATTGGGCACAGGAAGTTCATTGACAATGCTACATTTCCATTCTTCTTTGGCGAATCCCCAGACATCTTTCTTGTCTTCTTTCTCCCAATCTTAACAGTCTAACTTCATACTCCACCGGTTTCGGATCTATCTTGATTTCAACTTTACTAGTATCGGATCAAATCGATATCAACCTTCAACTATGATTAATTTGATATCAACTCTAACAGTTTCGGATCAAATTAATCAACCTTCTTACAATAACAGTACACGGGTTTTTTCGGTCGCAAAGCGAATCAAAAACCAAACGTTACTTCTAAGAACAGTATACGTGTTTTTCAGTTGCGAGGAAAATCAAAACCAATTGTTTCTACCGATAACAATTACACGGGTTTTTCGGTTTCCTAACAAATCAAAACCTACTGTTCTAACCAAGAATAGTAAACGGGTTTTCGGTTGCAAGGCAAATCAAAACCAATTGTTCGTCTCTACCGACAACAATGCCCGGGTTTTTCGGTTGCCTAAACAAATCAAACCAACTACTCTAAACACAACGGTATACGGGTTTTTCGGTCACGGAGTGAATCAAAACCAACCGTTACTTCCAAGAACAACAATAATCCACTTTATTCTTATGACTAAAAAATCAAACAATGGTTCTGACCTTTTTTCCCTTTGATGGATCAATAGAAAAATAGAACAATAACTTTTTTTCCCTTCGATGAATCTGGGCATGAAACCTTCTGATCGATCGTTGATAGACAAAAAAACAACCACTGCTTTGACCAAGTTCTTCTTCTTCCCAAGAGTGATAACCGCTCTGATGCCACTGTTGGTGAATCAATAACGAAATTGAAAGAACAAGTAATTAACAAGAACTTTAATTGTATTGATGTAATTGTTGTTGTTGATACAACGAAGATACAAACTATCTATTTATACTAATCTAAAAGACATCTTCTAACCATCACAACCCTTCATGGAAAAGTCATGACCCTTTATTTTGGTGATGAACTGTTTTGGCACCTCTTTCTGATCGGTGTGTCTCCTGGAGGCGTCGATCCTTTAACTGATGGTGGTTACCATCTTGGTTCTTGTCACAATGCACCCTTATACTAATCTACACCTTCTAAATAGATATTAAACATACTATAGGTTATTTACATGACGGCCCTTATACTTTGATGTAAGGGATTAAACTATCAAGTCATACAGAAATCATTATCCAACACGAGCATTACATGTACTTGATACCAAATTTTGTCCAGTAACACCAGTAAAATGAGATGATCAATATGTCTTCTATAACTCTTGAATACTCTGTCATCATTTCCTATTAGTCAAAATAGATCAAGTTAATACCATTTCAAGTATTTGCACACAACTAACTCAAGAGAGATACACCAAGACAGTGCCCTGCTTCAGTAGCCGAGGCCGTTGCATTACAAGACATAATTGGTAAAAACTCTGAAGAGCCCAGTTCTGAGAACTCTGACCAGTTTACATGTTGCACTGGTTTTAAAACAACAGCTTATCTACAACTGATGAACTCAAATAAGTACATTTTATTACCGTCATTTATCCTATTTATTTGACTTGTTTTATTATATTATCTGTGAGAATTGATACTTAATCGTTTACTTTTGTAATTCTCAGGTAAAAACAAGTATTTGGTGAAACTTGGCGATTTTGGACTAACTATGGAGCAAAACAAGCAAGAAGTTAAGAGTCTACTGAAATGTACAAGATCAAGACTATTCTGCTCCAGATACACCGCATCTTACTTATTACATACGGCGCATCACTATCAAGATTTCACAAGATACGATCCAAGATACAAGAGGACATGCGCCGCATCTATAAATGGAGTTACGCCGCATCTTCTGGCGGTGTACGAATATTCCTGAATATATTAATCTTGGACCCCACGCGAAGTTAAGTCAATGCGCCGCATCTACTTATTAGATGCGCCGCATCTTACCTCAGACAGAAACTATAAATACCCCAAAGTCAGACGACTTTAAGAGACTTTTGGTACGTACGATATTCGAAGGACAGAAGCCCTAGGCCGAATTCAGTCGAAGTAGCAGCACAAGACACACCTTGAACAAAGATACGAGAGCTGTAAGAAGGTCCTGCATGTATTCAATTCATTAAGTAGTTTTGTTTTATTGTATTAGTACACTTTAATTGATCAGGATTGATGGGCTTGTGTTATGTTATCATTCACTTCAACTCCCCTTAAAATTGCTTTCCCATTAATTAAAGTTTATATGTTGATGTCTTTGGTGACTTTTATTAGTGCATTGATAACCTCTGTGTCTAGCTGAGCATTGCTTGGGTCGCCATGCCCCTTCCTCGCCTATTTATTAGATCGCCTATGCATTCTATCGTCTGTAGAAAAGTAGGAAGAAAGATAAATGGGATAGTCATAAGTAATCATTAAGGGTTTACTCGCCGATAAGATTAGAACCAACGAGAAAGGACTTAATCTCGGTGCGTTGCATCGAACTATACACTTCATATAAAACTAGCAATAAAACAAGTGACAAGCTACTTAACTATCAGGACAGGTCTTCTTATTGTCTCGAGTATTTATCTGTGTACGTGTGTGCTATTCGCTGATTCGTGCCTATTAGTTAGTTTATTATTTAATTGCAACCAAACCGTGCCAGTCTCTCAGGCTGAACCCCCTTGCGTTAGAATAGGTTGTATAGCTAACTTAAGATATTAAAATACTGATTAGAATAACTAGATAATACGTTCCACTCTTAGTGATCGACACTCTACTTACCATTATATACATACTGACCGGGTACACTGCTCGTTAAAGTGTGTGTGTTATTGATAAGTCGGCTAAATATAAATTTAAAACTTGAATACTGCTAAAACCACAACGACATACCGTGGGTATAAATTAGAGCACTCGCACGCACGCATCAAGTTTTAGGCGCCGCTGCCGGGGAGTGAATTGTTATTATCTGTTAATTTGATTAGTATTTTAATTAGGTTTTTCTTTTTAATTTTTAATCTAACCGCTAACTGTGTTGTATATTAGGTTAATTTGCATTCATTGTATTATTTGCATATTTTCTGTTTTGTGTGTTATTTGTTTGCTTTTATTTGTGTTTATTTTCGTTTGTTTATTATTGTTTTTATTTTTCGTATTTTCTGTGTTCTGCTATCATTGTACTGAGCTTATTCAAACGACACGGCGCATCTATTTTCATAGATACGGTGTATTGCGTTTAATTTTTTTTATAAAATACAACGTGTTTAATTAATTCGATACGACGCATCTTTCCCCAAGATACGGCGTATCTGTTTTTAATAAGAAATTTTTTTCTAAACGTTAACGCGATACGACGCATCTGCCCTAGCAGATACGGCGTATCTAATATTTTAATTAAAAACAGTTTTCGAATTATTAAACAGATACGACGCATCGATTTTTATCGATACGGCGCATCTTCTGAATCAAAAATCTTATATTTTGAAACGTAACGAAAATACGACGCATTAACTTTTGTTAATACGACGCATTTAATTTTAAATAAATATCGATTTTTGATAATTAAAACTGATACGGCGCATTTTACTTTATAAGCGGCGTATCTATTTTCTGAATAAAGTCTGATTAAATTTTAACGATTATAAGATACGGCGTTTCCATCTTTTTGGATACGGCGCATCATCTGCAGATATCAGTAACTTTAATTTTTCGTATTCCGTTTTCGATGTTGATTTTCTGATATATTACTTCCTTGAGCATACCCTACTGATGTTTTTGTGTTGATTTCAGGAAGTGCATGACCAGGAGCTCTACGAAGAACTTGATTCAACCTTTCGAAGATCCTGAACGAGCTTTTCATTCGCTTAAAAGGCTTTTCAACACAAAAAGCTTTGATACTTCAAGTTCATTCGAGCTTGATTATTTTTCTGAAGAGAAAGAGGAAGAAGAAACAGAAACAATGGGCGAAAACACAACTATGGAGGAATACATGAACAAAACCCGTGCTGATTACACTTCAGGAGTTGCTAGACCAAAGTTTGATGATAAGTCAAAGTTTGAATTGAAGGGTCAGTTTCTCAAGGAGCTAAGAGAGAATGCTTTCAGTGGATCGGAACATGAGGATGCTAATGAGCATGTTGAAAATGTCCTCGAGATTGCGGATTTGTTTACTTCAGAAGGAGTCACTGACGATCAACTCATGCTAAGAATCTTTCCAATCTCGCTAAAAGGAGCTGCTAACAAGTGGCTGAGGAATGAACCTGCTAGTTCAATCACTACATGGGAAGATTTGAAGAGCAAATTCCTGAAGAGATATTGTCCACCTGCTAAGACTGCTAAAAAGATGGAGGCTATCAACAGTTTCAAGCAAGAGCCTGATGAAACTCTTTATCAATCTTGGGAACGATTTAAAGATTTACTGGTAAGATGTCCTCAACACTATCTAACCCCTATGCAGGAGATAATATTGTTTTATCTAGGATTGGACGTGCCTACAAGACAAATCTTGGATGCTAAGGGAGTTGTGCCTCAAATGAGTGCAACCAATGCTAGGAAAGCTATCCAAGAAGCTGCTGATCATTCTCAAAAATGGCACGATGGGACCTCTACTAGATCTAAGAGCAGCACTAATTTTGACGGGTTTGCTGCTATTCAAGCTCAATTGGATAAAATTAGTAGAGAGATGAAGAAGTGTGATGAAAAAGTGTATGCTGCCCAAGTTGGATGTGAAAAGTGCGAAGGACCTCACTACACTAAAGATTGCCCGAATAAGAATGAAAGTGAGACGTTTGAAGAAGCATATTACACCCAATTTGGACAACCATTCCGACCTTCAGGAAGATTTAGGGAAGCCACCCCGGGATTCTATCAAAAGAACAACTTTAATCCCGCTTATCAAGAAAGGAGGCAGACTTTAGATGACACTCTAAAGCAAATTATGGCCGATGCTGCTAAAAGACATGAAGAGAATACTGCTATGATCAAAGAAATCCGAGCTTCAACGGACACTACTACAAGAAATCAAGGAGCTTCGATCAAAGCATTGGAACAACAAATTGGTCAAATGAGCAAAGTTCTTCAAGAAAGGTGATATGGAAGTTTACCTAGCTCAACTGAAACCAACCCAAGAGATCATGTCAAGGCCATAAGCACCACTGAAGAAGTCACTCCTAACATTCCTTTTCCTAGAAGACTGATGAATGGTAATGATGATGCAAGACCGGAATTTTTCTTTAATTCTTCAGTCAGTTTAAGGAGACTACTCAAAGAGAAGACAAAGATTGAAGAAGAGATCAAGGCTACAATGAAAGAAGAGAGCTCTGCAACCGACTTAAATGCCTTACCTCATAAAGAAAAGGACCCAGGAAGTTTTACTTTGCCTTGTTCAATTAATGATATATATTTCAATAATGTGTTAGCTGACTTAGGAGCTAGCGTTAGTGTAATGCCCCTTAAGACATTCACTACCCTAGGACTAGGAAAATTAGCACCAACTAAGTTACTTATTGAATTGGCTGATAAAACGGTAAAACGACCTGAAGGGATTGCTAATAATGTGCTAGTTAAGATCGAGAAGTTTGTTTTCCTTGTAGACTTTGATATATTAGATATGCCCGAGGATGTTAAGATTCCTTTAATCCTTGGAAGACCTTTCTTGTCTACTGCCCATGCTAAGATTGATGTGTTTAAAAGAAAAATCTCATTAAGGGTAGGGAATAATAAACTAGTCTATAAGTGCCAAGATCCGGTTAAAAGCATAATTAGAGGCGTCTATGTGCTAGGATTAAGAGAGCATATGGACCTCGATCTTGAAGCTAGGCTCATGGGAGAAACATTGATTCAAAACAACTCAACTAATCCTAATCATGAGAACTTTGAGGAATTTATTGACCTTAATGTACCTACCGAACTTAGACGCAATATTGTTAATGATTCTGATGATGAGTGGTATGATTGCGTAGTAATTAACAAACGTAGGAGAATAGTTGAGAAAACGAATTTGAATAATGATGTGTTTATTGAACTACCACCCCCACCTTGCTTATTTATGCCTTTATGATAATAAGAATTTCCCGTATATCATTTTGTCATCTCTGCCCGAAAGGGACAGAACTTTGTTTATACAGATCTTAAAGAAGAACAGCGTGGAAATTAAAGACGAGCTAGGAGTGTTCAATATTACTGAATTGGCGATGAGGGAGCGCGATGTTTCCGACTCCTTCAATGATCGATATTAATGAGCTGAACGTGAGTCTAACTTGAAGACTCTGGAATAAAGACAAGTGCTGACCGGGAGACAACCCGGAAAACTTTTACTATTCTGTTTTGTGTCGAGTCAGTCAGGCCCGCAGAAGATACGGCGCATCTTAATCCTGAGATGCGACGCATCTCCTGCACTGGTCATATCTTACTTTATTTTCCCGCATTTTTACTTTTGACTTTGAAACTTTTTATCAGTTTATTTTAATGCGGCGCATCCCTGGTTAAGGATGCGGCGCATCTTTTATTCTGATTCGTAATTATTCCAGGCTTGATACGGCGTATCTTCTTCCATAAGATACGGCGCATCGACTGACCTGATGATTTTCAGTTTTAATTTTTATGTTTTATTTTTACTAACTACTAATGTATTATGCAAGTTTGAACCTTCTTAACTTAGGTGTGTTTAAAGTCTTGGTGGTATTATAGATTCCTGCATTTCCTGTGGATACATCGATTATGAAGCTTAAACGTTCTCATCCACAAGAAGTTGATTTTTGCTCTTATACAAATGGAGGATCATACCGAGCAAATCTCAGGGGAGTTTTTCTGTTCTAATTCTTTTATTTTCCAGTTTTTAATCTTTGATACAATCAACGAGGACGTTGTTTAACTTAAGTGGGGGGATTGGAGAATTAGAACACTTACTTGTCCTAAACTTTTCAAAATATGCTTAAAATGTGCTTAATATATCAAAATTTAAATTTTTTAGCATGTTTTTGTTTAAGATCTAAGTTGCATAGCTGCACACATGACGTTATTTTCAAAAATTGTGATTTTTTCAAAAATTCACAAATCTATGAGTGTGCCGGTGACTTGTAAACTTTAGAACTTGGCTTGTATACTATTCGAGACCACCATAATAAGTATTATTTATTTAATTGGAATGACTTGTCTAAATTGGTAAAATTCTAGGATTACACCCAAAAAGCCTATTATATGTTATGTGTTATTAGCTAACTACACTAGTTAGTTAACCCCCGTATAAACCCTTTTGTTACTCTCATTTTTAGAGTAAGATACCCCTAGAAAAACCCTCAGAGCCATTCCTTTCGTTTCTTACACCAATGTTTAAAATGTTTCGTTACACCCTTACACCTTAGCCTACCCTGTAGATTAAAATCCGTGGTTGGTTAATTGCTTTAGGCAAAGTGTGTTTCCTTACATTACCTGTGTTCGTGTTCGTAATTCATTATCTATGGTTAGGTCGGGAAATTGCACAATGCAATTGGAGTGAAGGTAAATATTGTATATCTTTGAGTTTATTTTTTCGTGTGTTTACTACTTTCACTATTACCGTTATTTCTGAAGTAATGAAAAGTATGGAAAAATTATCCAGAATTATCATTATAGTGATGTGGTGAAATTTTACACATCTATGTTTATGTTTCAAGTTAAAAAAAAAAAAAAAAAAAAAAAAAAAAAAAAAAAAAAAAAAAAAAAAAATCGAAAAAAAATAGAAAAGAAAAAGAAAAAGGAAGAGTTGGATGTTTGTTTTAACCAACTTATGTAAAGTTTTGTATTAAGTGGTCGATATCACCACTATTTGTTGTATATTATAACTATGGATTGAATGGGAGTTGAACGTTATGGGAATGGCAACTAAAGGATATTCTTTGATTAAGATCTTGTTGAGTGTAATTCGTGTCTACCTAAAGCGTGTGTTTCAAGTGTTAAAGCGTGAGTTATTCTATGATATGAGTCTTATTCATGGGATGGTTGGGATAGTGATTAACCACACTTAGGATTTTAATTTATTTGTTTTGTTTATTTTTTATTTTACACCAATTTGTATCCCAAATATTATCCATACCCTATATTATTCTTTATCCAAACCTTTGATTTATTGAGATTAGGGATTTGAGCAATCTTAAGTATCGTAGTCGTGGATTCGGCTATGTATTTATGATTTTGTCGCCCTTTTTGATATAATATTATTGGTGAAGATTACTTGGTCCTATCTTTAGCCTATTCGAGTTAAGGATTTGAGCAATTGCAAGTATCGTGTTCGTGGATTCGATCATGTATTTGTGATTTTGTCGCCTTTTCTGGAATTTGAGATCGATAGAGATTAAGGAGAATGATTAACCCTTAAGCCTACAAACCCTTTTTACCGCTTTAGACTTGTTATTCCTTGGCTTTAGTGGGGGAGATGTGTATACTTGCCAAGCTTATGATAGAATATTCGTCACGACTGGACAGTTAAACGATTAGATTTGCTTTTATCGAATTATTTTATTTTACTTCTAATTCGTTAAGTGTTTGGTTGTGTGATTATGACAAAAATAAATACATGCTTAAATATAAAAATAAATCCTAATATCTTTTAGGATACATTTTCATAAGATTAATTCTAAGGTTTACTTGGGGACAAGTAAAGTTCAAGTGGGGGGATATTTGATGAACTCAAATAAGTACATTTTATTACCGTCATTTATCCTATTTATTTGACTTGTTTTATTATATTATCTGTGAGAATTGATACTTAATCGTTTACTTTTGTAATTCTCAGGTAAAAACAAGTATTTGGTGAAACTTGGCGATTTTGGACTAACTATGGAGCAAAACAAGCAAGAAGTTAAGAGTCTACTGAAATGTACAAGATCAAGACTATTCTGCTCCAGATACGCCACATCTTACTTATTACATACGGCGCATCACTATCAAGATTTCACAAGATACGATCCAAGATACAAGAGGACATGCGCCGCATCTATAAATGGAGTTACGCCGCATCTTCTGGCGGTGTACGAATATTCCTGAATATATTAATCTTGGACCCCACGCGAAGTTAAGTCAATGCGCCGCATCTACTTATTAGATGCGCCGCATCTTACCTCAGACAGAAACTATAAATACCCCAAAGTCAGACGACTTTAAGAGACTTTTGGTACGTACGATATTCGAAGGACAGAAGCCCTAGGCCGAATTCAGTCGAAGTAGCAGCACAAGACACACCTTGAACAAAGATACGAGAGCTGTAAGAAGGTCCTGCATGTATTCAATTCATTAAGTAGTTTTGTTTTATTGTATTAGTACACTTTAATTGATCAGGATTGATGGGCTTGTGTTATGTTATCATTCACTTCAACTCCCCTTAAAATTGCTTTCCCATTAATTAAATGTTGGGAATAAAATGATCAAAGTCAAAGAGCCTGCCAATGATGAGAAGAGCCTGCTAGTTGATTTTGTAGTGTACGAAGATGTTCTACCAGTACCTTCTGGGTAGAAGGTACTGCTAGCTAATGAAGAGCCTGCCAAGCTTCTGTTGTGTCGATTAGATATTTTGTAATAGATATTTAGTTGAATTATTAGTCTTTGTACATTGTTATACGTTATGTAGAAGTAGATTAGTCTTCTGTGGTGACAGAAGAATATATCAGAGTGTACATGGGTAGTTGTATTTAATTGTAGGCGCCATAATAGTCAAAGTATAGTATTATATTCATCTACTTGACAACATGTAATAAGATATCCTTATCTTATAAAAGGATATCTTAGTCACTTCTTCATGCATGCATCTTCATTTAACCAAATAACCAAAAACAAACTATCTCTCAAGTAACTTAGTTACTTCGAATCACAAATCCTTTTACAATCTTTGATTCAAGATTACTTTGTAATCCCGGTGATATTTAGATCATCCGTATTATTTCATCAATAATATTGAATCGTTTTGTGTTAACCAAAGTTGTGATTATTTGTTCATTACATTCTCTCATTTACTCAAACTCACCATCTTGTGTTCTTTTAAAGTGTGTTGTAGTAGATTCCGCATGCTAAACACATTCAATACATAAATATCTCAATCAAGAACAAACAAAACGTTCCACAAGTGGTATCAGAGCTAGGCTTGATATTTACTAATTTAAAAGAAAAATGGATGTTGAACATATTCAGACAAATGTTGCAGCTAAACTTCCATTACTGAAACAAAATGAGTTTGAAATGTGGCGACTCAGGGTTGAACAATACTTTCAAGTGCAGGATTATGCACTTTGGGAGATTATTGAACAAGGCAATTCATTTAAACCCCAAACCACCACAACAACAGTAAATGATGCTCTTGTAACAACAATACAAACCCAACCATCGAATGCAGATGAAAGAATTCAGAAGAAAAATGATCTCAAGGCAAGGAGTATGTTACTGATGACTATTCCAAATGATCAACTTCTGATTTTTAACAAATACAAAGATGCCAAAACCCTCTTTGAAGCTATTGTGGCTAGGTTTGGTGGTAATGATGCTACCAAGAAAACACAAAAGACACTTCTCAAACAACAATTTGAGAACTTCACAGCCACAACCAATGAGTCTTTGGACAGTATGTTCAATAGACTTCAGAAGCTTGCAAGTCAGTTAGCCATCCATGAAGTGATGATAACTCAAGAAGATCTAAACTCTAAATTTCTTAGGAGTTTACCTTCAGAATGGTCTATGCATGTCATTGTATGGAAGAACAAGTCAGATATTGACCAGATGAGTCTCAATGATCTCTACAACAATTTCAAGATTGTAGAACATGAAGTTAAGAAGACTACTGGGTCAAGCTCAGGAAATATGGCATTTGTTTCATCCCCAAACATCTCAAAGGTTGATCATGAAGACAAAGGAGGCAGAGAAGAAGGTACTGCTAACACAACCTTTGGTACTGCTAATACTTCTAGTAGCACCAAGTCCATTTTGGATGAAACAATTGGGTGTGCTTTTCTTACATCTCAACACAATGGGTCTGTATTAACATTTGAAGACCTTCAAGAGATTCATCCTGATGATCTTGAAGTAATGGACCTAAAGTGGCAACTTTCACTTTTAAGCATTAGAGCTAAGCAGTTGATGATGAGGACTGGCAAGAAAATACTGATAGATGGAAGTGAGCCTGCTGGCTATGATAAGTCAAAGGTGGAGTGTTACAACTGCCACATGAAAGGTCACTACTCTAGAGAGTGTAGAAGACCTAAGAGGCAGGATGACAGAGGTAGAGGGTTTGACAATAGAAACCAAGGAAGCTTTGAGAAGAAAGGAAGCTTTGAAAGCAAGAGTAAGGTTGTTGAAGTTGCTGAGCCAAAAGCAATGGTTGCCATAGATGGCATGGGTTTTGACTGGAGTTTCATGGGTGAAGATGAGTCAACTTCTGATGAATTGGCTTTGATGGCATTCTCCACCCCTGAGGTACAAATTATCAAATGTCCTAATGATTGTGAATCTTTTAAAGAATTAAAAATCATAAGTAAAGCTTATGATACAGAAGTACTAGAACATAGAAAAACCATTCAAACCTTATTTGACCATAAGTGTGGTATGTCCAAGCTAGAAAAACAAATCACTCACTATAGAGAAAATGAACTTACCTTTACTGATGCTAAAAATGCTCTTCAAAGACAAATATTTTTGAAAGATAGAGAAATAGAAATGGTAAGGACAGAGTGCACTAAAGTGACATTAGCTAGAGACAATATTCAACTGACTGTTACTAAATTGGAAAATGCTTCTGAGTGTACTAAGAGCATAGTTGAGACTCAGTTGAATAAGAGAATAAAATCAGGGATAGGATATAATAATTGTCCTCCACCTTATAGAGGAATTCCTTGTCCACAAGGTAGTGATCTTGCTGCATCAGGTTTACATGAATTTGTTGCAAAACCATTAGCTAAACCTGTAGTGATAGGTGAACCTTCTGAGAGTGCTAAGAATGTCTCACTCTCCAAGGTGCTCACTGAGAAGAGACCAGATGTCCTAATTATTGAGGATTGGGTATCTGATGATGATGAAGATGAGACTATTCCTATTAAAGGAATCAAAGTAGGACCATCCAGTCCTAAGAAAGTAGAAGTTAAAGCTAAAGCCAAAACTGTTTTGAAGACAGTTGAAAGTTGTAAAAAATGTAATAACAAACCTAGGGGAAGCCAAAGAAATTGGAACAACCTTAAATCACAACAATTAGGTGATGACTTTGTTATGTTTAATAAAGCTTGTTATTATTGTGGTAGCTTTAATCATCTTCATGCTTATTGTAATAAATGGGTTTCTGGGAGTAAATCAAAAGCTAAAACAAATGTTACTCAACCCAGAAAAAGTTTTGTTAAGTCTAACACTACAAAAATTAATCATACTGTTAGACAACATAAGCCTGTTATTACAAAATCAACTGAAAAGGGTACAAGAAACACTTTCAAAAGTGTACCAAAAGTTGAGAAGAATTCTATTCAAAAGATAAATGTGGTCAAAACAAAAGTTTGGAGTCCAAAAACCAAAGGTCCTGCTAGACCAAAAGGTCCTGCTAGACCACATGGTACTGCCAAAATTGGTATTGCCAAAATTGGTACTGATAGACCAAAGACCACACAATGGATTAGAAGGGAAAGTGCTGTTAAGGCCTCAGCATGTTGGATTTGGAAACCAATCCAATCAAAAGGTGCATCAACAATCCTGAAAAGGTTTGACTTCATTGATGCAAGAGGCAAACCCAAGTCTGTCATGGCTTGGGTACCCCAAGGAAACTAATGTGTTTATTCATGTGCAGGAACATTCAACTGATAGTGAAGATCAAGGGTATGTTGATAGTGGGTGTTCCAGGCACATGACAGGCAACATGTCATTCCTCTCAGATTTCAAAACATTTGATGGAGGATATGTTACCTTTGGGGGAGGAATTAAAGGAAAGATTACTGGTAAAGGTACTATTAAAACCAGTAAAATAGATTTTGAAAATGTGTATTTTGTGAAAGAACTTCAGTTTAATCTTCTTAGTGTCTCACAAATGTGTGACAAAAAGAACAATGTTCTATTTACTGACAATGAATGTATGGTTCTTTCTTCTGATTTTAAGATGCCTGATGAAAGTCAGATCCTTCTTAAAATTCCAAAAAGGAACAATATGTATAGTGTCAATTTAAAGAACATTGATCCCAAAGAAGGTTTAACCTGTTTGATAGCAAAGGCCTCATTGGATGAATCTATGCTTTGGCATAGAAGGCTTGGTCATGTAAACTTTAAAACAATCAACACTATTGCAAAATATGATTTAGTAAGAGGTTTACCCAAAAAGATTTTCCAAAACGACCAAACTTGTGTTGACTGTCTAAAAGGCAAACAACATAGAGCTTCTTGTAAGCCCAAGACCCAAAACTCTATTTCTCAGGCTTTACATATGCTTCATATGGATCTCTTTGGTCCTACTAATGTGTGCAGCTTGAATGGAAAGAAATATTGTCTGGTTGTTACTGATGACTATAGCAGATTTTCATGGGTTTTCTTCTTAAGATCTAAACATGAAACTAGTGAGATACTTAAAACCTATATCACTGAGGTAGAAAACCAATCTGATAAGAAAGTCAAAATCATCAGGTGTGACAATGGGACAGAGTTCAAGAATAGAGTTATGGATGACTTTTGCAAGGAAAAAGGCATAAAAAGAGAGTTTAGTGTAGCTAGAACACCTCAGCAAAATGGAGTAGCAGAAAGAAAGAATAGAACACTTATAGAGGCTGCTAGAACTATGTTAGTAGAATCTAAGTTGCCTATTTCATTTTGGGCTGAAGCAGTTGGTACTGCTTGTTATGTACAAAACAGGGTTCTTGTGACAAAACCACATAGAAAAACACCTTATGAACTTTTCTTTGGTAGAAAACCATCTTTAAGTTTTATGAGACCTTTTGGTTGTCAGGTTACTATTCTCAATACCAAAGATCATTTAGGCAAATTTGATGGAAAAGCAGATGTTGGCTTTTTGATAGGGTATTCCTTGCAAAGTAAGGCCTATAGAGTGTTTAACACATGCACTAGGCTAGTTGAAGAGAATCTTCACATAGAGTTTCAAGAGAAACTTACAAATGTGAAAGGAGTTGGACCAGATTGGATGTTTGATGTTGATAGGCTTTCAGAATCTATGAATTATGTGCCTGTTACAGGTACAAATGCTAATGAAAATGCAGGTTCTGAAGAAAATGTTGAAATTCCTAAAAATCAAGATTTCATCTGGATGCCAATTTGGAAAAGTATGGATCTATCTTCAAATGAAGAAGGACCTTCAAACACAACAAAAGAAGGCAATGAAGAAGATCAAGGAACTCAGAATCAAGAGAATCAAGAGAGTGGTGCTAATGACAATGGTACTGCCAGTTCTTCATATGGTCCTGCTAGTACAAGTATTGGTACTGCTGAGCCATTGAATGTTCAAATAGATGATTCTTTTCAAGAAGAAGTTGGGATTAGCAATCTTCCAACTACATATGAAGTTCCTAAAACACCAAACACTAGAATTCTCAAAGATCACTCAACTGATGATGTGATTGGAAGCATAACTTCTGGTGTTAGAACAAGATCTCAAGTTGGTTTATCTCAAGTCTTATCCTCAGATGAAGAAGGGTTAATCTCCTCTCTTTATGAAGAAAAGAATAATGATAATTCCAATATATGCCTGTTTTCATGTTTTCTATCTCAGGCTGAACCCAAAAACATAAACAAAGCTTTAGATGATGCAAGTTGGGTGGAAGCTATGCAAGAAGAGCTTCTCCAATTCAAGATTCAGAAGGTTTGGATATTGGTTGATTTACCCAGAGGTCATAGGGCAATTCGAACCAAATGGGTGTTCAGAAACAAGAAGGATGAAAGGGGTATAGTGATCAGGAACAAGGCTAGATTGGTAGCACAAGGATATACTCAAGAGGAAGGGGTAGATTATGAAGAAGTGTTTGCTCCAGTTGCAAGACTTGAAGCAATTAGGCTTTTCTTAGCCTATGCTTCATTCATAGGCTTCACTGTCTATCAAATGGATGTTAAGAGTGCATTTTTGTATGGTGAAATTGAAGAACCAGTATATGTATCTCAACCTCCAGGCTTCATTGATGCTGAGTATCCAGATAAAGTTTACAAAGTTACCAAGGCTTTGTATGGTCTACATCAAGCTCCAAGGGCATGGTATGAAACATTGGCTTGTTTTCTACTAGAAAGTGGATTCCAAAGAGGCAGGATTGATCCAACTTTGTTCATCAAAAGGACAAAGAAAGACATCTTGTTAGTGCAGATTTATGTTGATGACATAATCTTTGGATCAACAAACCAAGGCTTGTGTGTAGAATTTGAAAAACTTATGCACAGTAAGTTTGAGATGAGTTCCATGGGGGAACTTACTTTCTTTTTAGGTCTCCAAGTGAAACAATCCAAAGAAGGCATATTTATCAGCCAAGATAAGTATGTAGCAGAGATCTTAAGAAAATTCAATTTTGCTGATTCTAAGGTTGCAAGTACACCAATGGATCCAGACAAAGGGCTACTCAAGGATGCTGAAGGAGAAGATATGGATTTGCACAATTATAGGTCTATGATTGGATCTTTGATGTATCTTACATCATCAAGACCAGATATCATGTTCTCAGTATGTGTATGTGCAAGGTTTCAAATACATCCCAAGATCTCTCATCTCACAGCAGTCAAAAGAATCTTTAGATATCTTAAGGGTCAACCTAGGTTGGGTCTTTGGTATCCAAGGGAATCATCCTTTGAATTGGTGGCTTATTCGGATAGTGACTATGCTGGTGCAACACTAGACAGAAAATCCACAACTGGTGGATGTCAATTTCTTGGTTGCAGACTAATCTCCTGGCAATGCAAGAAACAAACAATGGTGGCCAACTCTACAACTGAAGCAGAATATGTTGCTGGTGCAAGTTGTTGTGGGCAAGTTCTTTGGATCCAAAATCAAATGCTTGACTATGGGTACAATTTTCTTAACACCATTATTTATATTGACAATAGCAGTACTATTTGTATCATTAAAAACCCAGTTCAACACTCAAAAACAAAACATATTGAAATCAGACACCATTTCATAAGGGATTGCAATGAGAAAAGGTTAATTCAAGTTGTTAAAATTGATTCTGAAAAGAATTATGCAGACCTTCTCACCAAAGCTTTTGATTTAGGTAGATTCAAATATCTTGTAGGAGGTATTGGAATGATAAATCTTTGAACATCATATGTTTTTGTTCATAATATTAACTGGTATTGGATTTTAAACATGGTACTGCTAGTTAGTCAAAAGATCCTGTTAGTTCATAATTGGTCCTGCTGATACAAAATTGCTATGTTTTGTTCATTCAAAGGCTTGAATACTTAAAATGTTATAGATCAAGTGTTCTACACTTTGTTCTTTTGGTTTGCAACTAACACATTTCAGGTTGATAACAAAACAAGAGTTCTTTCAAACAAAAGGGGCAACAAAAGTTTTATTCATTTCAGAAGAAATAACAATCTCAGGGGAGGAATTAATAGCCCAGAATGGAAGAAAGACCAATTTATGAAAAGACAAGAGCATACAAGATGATGCAGAGTTGAAAAAGAGATAGTTAGATCATATATCTAGAAGGGATGAAGCATTTCTCAAGGAGAAAGTTCTATCTAGATCAAACTAAGAAATGTTTTCAACTCAAAGGCATGCTATTAGATGATTTCACTTGTTGAGCCAATCATCCAAGATACACAGCATCAATGCCTGATTCAAATTTCCTCCATCCAAGGAAATTGCACCATCTTTTGGGCCATCATGGCTTTTGGTATTCATCTCACCAAGTTTTCACAAACTTAAGAGTTGACTAGTCCTTAAGCAAACGGCTTTTGGTAAAGACAAATCAAATCCGTTAATGGTTGATAGTTTACCAAAAACTATATGGTTGTTAACTGACCATACTTAATTGTAAATAGTTAGCTAGTCCTTAAGCAAACGGCTTTTGGTAAAGACAACTCAAATCCGTTGATAGCTGGTAGTTTGCTAAAAACTATAAGGGATTTTTAAAAACTTTCAAAGGTACTGCTAGTACAAAAATGGTACTGCTAGAGTACAAAGGTACTGCTAGATAGCCGTTGAGCCTGTCAGAAAAAGTTTTAGCCTTTAGGCCTGGTAGTTAAAATTAGCCGTTGGGGTAGTTATGTAATTCACTGATGAATATATTATATTATATTTTACATATAAAAGATCTTTTTAACCGCCTTTTCACTTACTTATTTTAATCTTTATTATTGTCGGTTAAAAGTAATTCTCTCATATCTTCTTTCATCAGTCATTATCATAATTCACATACATCTTTCATCTTCTACCAGTACTACCAACAAATCCCACCATCATATTCAAAATTTTCATTATGACTTCCACAATTGATCTAAACTTTGTTCAACGTCACAATCAGTTAGCATTTTTGGAGAAGTCAGAGGATAATGCCTCATTTCATCAAGTAGTGGACTTTTTAAACAACTCCTACATCAGGTTTGCTTTGCTAGTCAATCCCACTATTTATGAAAATCAAATTTTACAATTTTGGGAATCTGCTAAAATTAAAACTTCTGACAATGGGGAACAAAGAATAAAAGCCAAAGTGGATGGTAAACATTTGACTCTTACTGAGTCATCCATAAGAAGACATCTTCATTTGGATGATTCTGATGGTATTAGTCAGTTACCAGATACTGAAATTTTTGAAAATTTAACAAGAATGGGGTATCATGCTGAGTTCAACAAACTCACTTTTCTGAAAAAGCATCTTACTCCACAATGGAGATTTTTGATTCACACAATCCTTCACTGTTTGAGCCAGAAGAAAACCTCTTGGGAGCAATTTAGTGGCAACATGGCTTCTGCTCTCATTTGCTTAGCTACAAACAGAAAATACAATTTTTCTAAATATATTTTTGAAGGATTGATAAACAATGTGGATAGTAAAACAAAATTTTTGATGTATCCAAGATTCATTGGATGCATCATTGGAAAATTACAACATGTGTTGCTTCCCACAGACTCAGTTTATGAAACACCAAAACTTTCTCAAAAAGTATTTTCAAATATGAGAATTGGTTTTAGAGGGGAGGAAGTTCCACTTTTTGATGAAATGGTACCACAACATCCAGAAGAACCAACTCCATCTGCTGATACATCATCATCCAGTTCTTCACATGGTTTCATTTCACAAACACATCAAAAATCACCAACACCATCTCCAGTACCATCAGCAACACCACCACCATCCCCACATCATACATCACAAACCCAATCACCTCAGACAATGCAAGAGTTGAAAGACAAGGTGAAGTTCTTAGAGAAAGCTCTTAAACGTCAAAATGAAAGGTTTTCTAAGATCAACATCAAATTGGTTAAGAGGGTTAAGAGATTGGAGGGTGAAGTGAAGAAGTTAAAAGGTAAAAAGTCTGCAAAGGTTGTTTTATCTAGTTCTTCACAGTCAGATGCTGATAGGATAGATCACTCTTCCAAAAAGGGGAGGAAGGATATGTCTGAAGATGAGGAAGAAGAGGAGGAACAGGCTCAATTTGAATTCCATAATGGAACTCAAGTTTATGATGAAGAGCCTGTTGGAGCAGGGCAAGAGCCTGCTAGGGCAGAAGAAGAGTCTGCCAGGAGAGAAAGGCTATTGGCTATGGGATATAAAGGGTCTGCTGAGAGAGTGTACAAGAGAAAGAGGGTTTTAATTGCTGATGAGCAATCTTCTGCTCCATCACAAGATTCACCTCCAAAGGATAAGGGCAAAGGTATTCTAATTGAAGATGAGCCAAAGTCCAAGAAGTTGAAAAGAACTCAGCAAATTCAGATGGCTTTAGGAGAAGAAGAGGCCAAAAGAGTTCATGAAGAAGAGCTAAAAGCACTTGAAGCTTCAAGAATGCTTGAAGTAATGAAAGAGCAGAAAGATGCTGAAGAAGCTGCTCAAGCTCTTCTTGATACTCAAATTGCTCAAGAGACCTTTGATGCACAGATGTTATGGATTATTAACAATGATCCAATTGTGAAAGGTCATGCAGCAAATATAGTAAATGACAAGACACTCAATTCTGATGAGAAGACTGAAGCACTTGAATCTTTCATCAACAAGAAATACAAAGAAGCAGCTTTGGCTGACATTTTTGAGAAGATGAAGGAAAGTCAGAAGAGAGGTTTTAAAGTGGGCAAAACTAACAAAGATCAAACAATCTTTATGAAGAAATTTTTGAAGAATCAGGCAAATTGGACTGATTATCAACTTAAGAAGAAATCTGCTGATGAAATCTTCTTTTTATATCTTCAAGCCTACAAGAATCTTTACTATAATGTTCCATCTGATGTACATCCATCTAAGAAGAAGGAAGATGCTCAGAAGAAAGAAGTAGCAAAATTGGATCAAGGGCAAGTAAGTAAAATGTTGATTACTTTACCTACTATCATTCATGCTGATCCAATTAGGTCTAGACACCCTATAATTGATTGGGAAATACACCATGATAGATTTGGTAAGTCATGGAAAATATTAAGGGTTGGGGGACAGTCTGCTATCTTCAAGAATTTTGAAAATTTAGTTAGAGCATCTGATAGAGCAGATTTGGAAGAATTGTGGAATCTAGTGCAGATTAGATTAGCTACAAATTCTAGTACAGATGCTAAGGAACAAGAGCTTTGGGTGGAATTCAATAGGATGTTCGATCCTGATCCCAAAGATGTTCATTGGAAATTTCCCTATTATGATCCTACAACAACTTGGGAGTTTCTAAGCCATAGTCATACTCATCATCTTTTCACACAGAGTGGGATAGAACTTTTTATGTTAGCTGAGAAAGAGTATCCTCTTAGCTATGAAGTGCTTAAAGCTATGATCTCCAAGAGATTAAGGTGTGACAAGGATGAAGAAAACTCAGAGATTGTTCAGAGTTTGCTAAGAAGCATATCTGAGCAATATGAAAGAAAAAGGAAGGATAGAAAGTAAGGTTTTTGGAAGAGTTCTCAAATCCTCAAGGTATGTATTTTATTCATCAGAAACTTGTGTATTTTAAATGGAAATAACAAGTTTAGGGGAGGATTGTTGGGAATAAAATGATCAAAGTCAAAGAGCCTGCCAATGATGAGAAGAGCCTGCTAGTTGATTTTGTAGTGTACGAAGATGTTCTACCAGTACCTTCTGGGTAGAAGGTACTGCTAGCTAATGAAGAGCCTGCCAAGCTTCTGTTGTGTCGATTAGATATTTTGTAATAGATATTTAGTTGAATTATTAGTCTTTGTACATTGTTATACGTTATGTAGAAGTAGATTAGTCTTCTGTGGTGACAGAAGAATATATCAGAGTGTACATGGGTAGTTGTATTTAATTGTAGGCGCCATAATAGTCAAAGTATAGTATTATATTCATCTACTTGACAACATGTAATAAGATATCCTTATCTTATAAAAGGATATCTTAGTCACTTCTTCATGCATGCATCTTCATTTAACCAAATAACCAAAAACAAACTATCTCTCAAGTAACTTAGTTACTTCGAATCACAAATCCTTTTACAATCTTTGATTCAAGATTACTTTGTAATCCCGGTGATATTTAGATCATCCGTATTATTTCATCAATAATATTGAATCGTTTTGTGTTAACCAAAGTTGTGATTATTTGTTCATTACATTCTCTCATTTACTCAAACTCACCATCTTGTGTTCTTTTAAAGTGTGTTGTAGTAGATTCCGCATGCTAAACACATTCAATACATAAATATCTCAATCAAGAACAAACAAAACGTTCCACATTAAAGTTTATATGTTGATGTCTTTGGTGACTTTTATTAGTGCATTGATAACCTCTGTGTCTAGCTGAGCATTGCTTGGGTCGCCATGCCCCTTCCTCGCCTATTTATTAGATCGCCTATGCATTCTATCGTCTATAGAAAAGTAGGAAGAAAGATAAATGGGATAGTCATAAGTAATCATTAAGGGTTTACTCGCCGATAAGATTAGAACCAACGAGAAAGGACTTAATCTCGGTGCGTTGCATCGAACTATACACTTCATATAAAACTAGCAATAAAACAAGTGACAAGCTACTTAACTATCAGGACAGGTCTTCTTATTGTCTCGAGTATTTATCTGTGTATGTGTGTGCTATTCGCTGATTCGTGCCTATTAGTTAGTTTATTATTTAATTGCAACCAAACCGTGCCAGTCTCTCAGGCTGAACCCCCTTGCGTTAGAATAGGTTGTATAGCTAACTTAAGATATTAAAATACTGATTAGAATAACTAGATAATACGTTCCACTCTTAGTGATCGACACTCTACTTACCATTATATACATACTGACCGGGTACACTGCTCGTTAAAGTGTGTGTGTTATTGATAAGTCGGCTAAATATAAATTTAAAACTTGAATACTGCTAAAACCACAACGACATACCGTGGGTATAAATTAGAGCACTCGCACGCACGCATCAACAACCTTCCACAAACTGAACCAAGAAACATACTTATTGTCGAGGGATCAGATTGTGGATGGAGATGGTTACAAAAACAAGTTAAAACGCATACTATTTAATTAAAGAAACTATGAAAGTAAATACTTTTGTTTGCTGCAAATAATTGGTAGGCTTCCAGGAAAAAGTAGAAAATTCCAAGGTGTCAACTAATTGATGATAAACTTGAGTGAATCAAAGTACAAAGATAAAACCCACTTGATGAAACTTGAACACTTAGATTCTATAATTTGATTCAATCCTATGTGTCACAAGCACAACTGATTATGAGAATCTCATTAGAGGTGAAAAAAGAGGACATGTTTTGAAATGGGTCAAATTGGTCGGGTTTGTATATATTTGAAAAGTAGAAAAAATGCAATATATTTGAATATTGTTTTCCAAATTCATGCCTGTAATATGAATAGCGTTAACGACTTGGACCTGATGTTGGATTCTTTGGTTGAGGAGCCATACCAGATGCTGGATTCTTTGGATGAGGACTCGTACCAGATGTTGGATTCTTTGGAGGAGGACTTGTAGCAGTTGATCTTGAATTCTTTGGATAAGCACTTGTAGCAGTTGATCTTGAATTCTTTGGATGACTTGCACCAGCTGATCTTGGATTTTTCAGATTACAAACGAGGCTATTATCAGGAACACTGCATGCATCATCGCCCTAATAAAGAGATAGGAAAAAAGTTATTAGGATGGAAGAAAAACACCTATTTCACACATTCATGTAGACTTTAAATGACAACCAACAAAGTGTTGTTACCTCCATGTTAGTGTTAGCACGACTTATGATAGTGGACAAATTCAGTCCTGGTAAATGTTCTTTGACAGCAACAACCAAACTCATAAATTCCTCATGAAGACCTTTCACTTGAGCCTTTAGTAGACGAACTTGAGGATCCTGAACCTTTCTTTTCTTTGTAGCCGAGAACTTACCCACACAACGAACATTACCTCCCCTTTCAGGTCCTTTGACTTTAGATAAGTCATCATCTATCCAAAAAGGAGACCCGTTTGTCCTTATCTCTTGAGCAGTGCTAGATTCACGTCTCGTTTTTATCGCTTCCAATAATTTGTACAATCATTTTGAGAAAATTACTACCTTGATATTTTAACGGACAAGTATGTGTGGAAAACTAGAAGGGGTTGAATAGTTTTACCGTTTTTAAACTTAATTTACTTTGAAAGCTTTATGTGAATTCAAACAATGTAAATAAATAAATGATAAGTAAAGTGCAAGTAAAGAAAGAAATGATCAAACCACAACACGAAGGTTTATAGTGGTTCGGTCTACAAGGACTCTTTGTCCTTTTTCCTACTCCACTCCCCGAGTATCCAACTTGAGAGTATCCTTCACTAATCAACAATCTCCTTTATCCGGCGGAGAAAACCTTACACGTCGCTTACACAAGATTTCCGACACAAAGCTAAATGCCGAGTTCTTTTACAAGGGAACAACCACTCCCGTCACACTATGTATTTTGAGGACTAAAATACTAACTGATTGCTATAGAGATTTATGAGAGTTTGGTATAAACAATGATGTATGAATAACTACAATTCACACAGTGATGAACTAACAAATCTTGCAATGCTTTGTTGAAGCTTGTAAGCCTTTAAATGAATATGTGATCTTCTTGCTACAAGAGAAGCTCACTTAAATGAAATATGAATTAGATATAAAAAATGATGAATGAAAGAATGTATGTTGTTGTTATGCTTCTAAGTGATGAGTAAACAACAATGTATGGCTTGCTATTTATAGGCAAAATGCCTCAGCAAGCCACGGATGGGACGAAACCAAATTATGGGTTCCGTCCTTGTAGCCATTTGGTTCCGCGCGACCCTGTCAGAAAATCTACAAAAATTTTTCCAAGATATCTTTTAGTATCCTACAAGATTTCCATGTCTTTCCATGATTCTTTGAGTAACAATCTAAACAAGATATACATCATATCTTCCAAAGATCTCAAAGATGATGCCTGCCATGATGTAAACATACATTTTTATTTTAGATTAAAATGTATATTAAAGTAAACTTGTAAAATGTATATACTAGTTAGGTGATGTTTTAACTTTGTGTTTACAAAAGACTTGTGACTAATATATGTAAAAGACTTAACTATATTTATGTTTTGCTAAAATAAAGTTTATAATTGTCGTAAACAAAATATAGCAAAGATCGTAAAATATAAATAACGTTTTTAAGCGATATTTGTATTAACAATCTCCCCCTTTTTGTTGAGGACAAAACATAAAGTTTAATTTTAAGCAATAAGATAAATAAAGTGCAAGTCTTTAAAAATATAGATTAAACTAGTTTATGCAACTTTTAAATCTATTTAGATGTTTAAATTGTATAAAATGTGTGAGTTTAAGTTTAATATTTTCTCCCCCTTTTTGTCAAAACAAAATGAAGAAAAGCGTAGCGGAATAAAGTGCAAGCCCGAGCTTGATTAGTTCCCCCTTGGTCAATACTCCCTCTAGTTAGGGTGCCAAGTATAAGATGCATGGATTTTGAGTGCTACAAAACAAAGGTTAGTGATAAATAGTTCAAACCAACCATGGATATAATGTACAAGAAAAAGTCACAACCAACACACAAACATTAATAAACATCATTCATTAGTAAAATATTTTATGACAAAAGTCATAAAATGGGACAATAATGGAGATGTTGTAAAAGAAAATGCAAAAATAAAAAATAACTTAGAAAGAAAAATCCTAGAATAGAAAAAATAACTTAGAAATAAAAAGTCCTAAGATGTGAAGCTCCTAATGTGATCATCTATTGTGGAGGATGCGAAAGAGCGTTAAGCCGCTCTAGGATGTGATTGAGGATGAACCTCATTTCATCTTGGAGTTGATGAACCATAATTTTCGTTCTTTCACTTATCCTAGCGGTTCTCTCACAATTAGAGCAATCATGTCGGGGAAAGTTTGGAGGTAGACTAGGTTCATTTGTTGGTGGTGGTGGTGGAACATTGGTTGATTGGTTGTTGGAATTTGGTAGAGCTATGATTGAAGAAAGCAAGGTGGTTTGTAGTTGCATAGCTTCATGGAGGTGAGAATCCACCATGTTGGAGAAGGCATAGAGGTGGTCTAGTTAATCATTGATTTCTTCTTGAGTTTGTGGAGGATCAATCCACATGGACTCGTCAATGTTCCTAAGAGTAGGTGAAAAGGGTTGAGGTTGTTGAGGTGGTGGAGCTTGGTCTCTAAAGAGTTGGCCATGGATTTCCCTATAAATGGGATGAAAAAGTAGAGGTTGAGGTTGAGATGGTTCACAATTAAAAGGCTCATTGGGCATAAAAGATGCCCGTGGTTGTTCATGAGCGATACGCTCAATGGAAGCAAAAGACAGAAGAGGTGGTGGATTTCTTGATCTTGGTGGCAAGTCCTCCAAGTTGTCCAAAAATGGATGTGGTGAGGTTGGTGGTGTAGCAAAGAGTTCTATGGGTTTAAGTTTTGGAGACTTGGGAGGTGATGGTGATTTGGGTGGTTGAGATGGAGCGGGAGGTGGTGTGGTGGCTATTGGTGTTTTGGTTGGTGGTGGAGTAGTTACAATGATAGGAGATATTGGTGGAGGTGTTGGAGTGGTTAAAGTGAGGAAGTTTTCATCTCTGATAGGTGATGAGATGTTAAGTGGTGAAGAGTTTGTTGATGATGAAGTTAAGTTGACAAAACAACAATGTCTGACACTTATCCTTGCGGTTCTTCTAGGTGGTCTTGAGGAGGGTGATGAGTTGGTTGATTTTGTCATTGTGAAGAATGCTTATGAGATGCTAAAAATCACAGGTAGTGATGGTGAAGGTGTGAGGAATGTGTATCCTGGAGGTGCTAATTTATAGAATTGAATCATTATGGAAGAGTGTGTTTGGATTTGATGTTGTTCCATACAAAAATGGTGGTGACTAATGATTTGGAAGTGGTAAAGAAGCTTGTCTAATCACCAAAGTCAACCTAATGGGGATGAGTTGAGTGAAAGAAGAAGGATATGCAGTTAATGTCTTGCAATCATTGCAAGATCTTTAAGGTCAGAGACCCACGGATGGCAAGGAACCAAATATAGGGTTCCTTCCTTTGTGAAAAAAGGTAACTTGAGTGATTTTTGAGGAATTTTGAATTTTGGTGGGAAATGCTTATCCTATTGGTTTAAGTGGACTAAGATGATCCTAATATAAGTGAATACCAGTAAAAAGTATCTTAGTAAAAAATATGAGTGTTCTAGAGTGTGGGAATTAATGTAATAAAAAAATTAAAACTACAGGAATGAGTTACCTTGCGACATAACGGGCGAAACCATATTTTTTGTTCCGCCTTATCCGCGGTGTGTATTTTGGGAGTACCCAGAAAATACAAGGGCAGAACCAAATTTTTGGTTCTTCCATATCCGCCAGTCCAAAATCCTTAACAGGTTGGATTTTTCGACCCCCGAAACCTATTCAAATATTGTAATATCTCCTAAAATATATGTAATTAATTCAATGTGATTAGGAAATGATAAACAAAAAGGTATTAATACAAAGTTAGGTATAGATCAAGCAAGGGCTAACGATTTCACTAATAATGTAAAAAATGGAAAAATGATAACATCAAGATGTGTCTCCTTATCAATAGGTGTACTTGCAGTTTTAACATCTGTGAATTGGAATTTTCTCAAAATTTCACCAACATATTTATCCTGAGAGATAAATATTCCATCTGACTTCTGTTGTACTTGAAGTCCTAGAAAGAAAGTAAGCTCATCCATAGAGCTCATCTGAAACTGATCTTTCATTAGCTTTTCAAATTCTTTACACATTTCTTTCTTTGTAGAACCAAAGATGATATCATCTACATAAACTTGAACCAGTAGTATATCACCCTTGTTCTTCTTGATAAACAGAGTTTGATCAATCTTTCCCCTATGGAACCCATTCTTCAAAAGATAAGTTGCAAGAGTTCCATACCAAGCTCTTGGAGCTTGATGCAAGCCATAGAGGGCTTTAACCACATTGTAAACTTTGTCAGGATGGTCAGGGTCAATAAAACCTGGAGGTTGAGAAACATAGACCTCCTCCTCAATAGTACCATACAGAAAGGCACTTTTCACATCTATTTGATAGACCATGAACCCCATAAAGGAAGCATAAGCAAGAAATAACCTTATTGCTTCAATCCTGGCAACAGGAGCAAAAACCTCCTCATAATCAATCCCTTCTTCCTGAGTATAACCCTGAACCATAAGCCTTGCTTTGTTCTTTATCACTATACCTCTCTCATCCTTCTTGTTCCTGAATACCCACTTAGTACCAATCACTCTCATCCCCTTTGGTAAATCAACCAGAACCCAAACCTTCTGAATTTTGAATTGAAGCAGTTCTTCTTGCATTGCCTCAACCCAACTTGATTCTTCTTTCATTCGTGCATGGTTTTGTCCTATCAACTAGGGGAAGATTGTTAGGAATTAAATATGAGTTGATATTGACAATATGTGAAAGATGAAGGACTAAAGAATACAAAGGAGAATTACCGCATCTATTCTTCCTTAGATAGATAAGAGTTCAATCAGATCGTTTTCCGCCGAATGGTATCAGATGTCCATGTGAATCAGAGTAGCACCATTTGGCATGGGTTTGTAGTTGACTTCTTGTCAAAACAGGTCTAGAAGGATTGCCAATCACATTCTCCAATGGGTGAGCCTTTGACCACTTACTGATATAATGAAACGATTGATTGAGCTAATGAGAATCTGATCGAATAACCCTTTGTGAAGATGATTCTCCAGAACTCGGGTCTGGAGTAAGATTATGGAGGAGGGGTTCATTATCAATCTCGGGAGGTAGAATTCCATGAATTTATTCTTCAACACCTTGATGAATGACTAGAGATATAATTTCATGAGTTGTTGGAGAAGTACTAACAGATGGTACTTCTTGAACCATTGTGGTTCATGAAGGAGTACCGGTTGTATCAGCAAATATCTGTGCATCAGCGGGAAACATAAGAGATACAACACTTGATGGAGCTGAAAGTATTCTTCAAACCAATGGTTGAAACAGTATATCTTCTTTCTTCATGGACGGTGGAACATATAGTGTTGAAGAAACATGGTTTGCACGACTCCTGAACTGATGTATGCAGGAGCCGTATGACCATTTCTCAAACATCAATCAACATGTAGTTTATTCACCCTTCTCCCCCTCAAAAATTGCATATGACTGCCATTTTTGATTGAACGAATGAATAAGAGTACCATCAACGGTAAGTAGATCCACTTGATGACTAACATTTAGTTTATTCACCCTTCTCCCCCTCAAAAATTGCATATGACTGCAATTTTTGATTGAACGAGTGAATAAGAATACAATCAACGGTAAGTAAATCCACTTGATGACTGACATTTACTTTATTCACACTTCTCCCCCTCAAAAATTGCATATGAGGTAGTCATTTTTTATAGAACAAGTGAATAAGAATATACTCCAATGTACATTGATCCACTTGATGACTGGATGAGCATGGGAAGAGCATGAAGCTTGTTGATGAGAATGGTCATAAACAAGAAGATTTCTCTTCTTCTGAAGATAAGGCGCACTTAAGCGTACACCTTTCTTTTCTTTGAGGAACGGGGCCTGGAGTGTTTTCAGCAGACGCCATTATGTTGACATTGAGGCCCGAGGCTTAAACTGCAGTGTTCAAACGTCATTTTTTGTTTCCCCTCATATGTTGTGAGCAGCCTGAGTCCAAATGTCAAAGGACGATTTGTACGACCTGCATTTGAAAACAGACGAAAGAAGAGAGTTTGGAGTGCCGGATCCCCAATTTAAGTTGGGTTCCAGTTGGTTAGTGCAAACAATCTCTGAAGCAGCTGAAACCATAGGTGCCTTGGTTTTAACAATGGGGGCAACACTAGTAGATGCAATGGACCTAGTTAAAGGGCATTGTGTATCTAAAGCGATAACTCTACTAGTTGGCTTTCATTCCTTAACAGGCACTACTCTAGGCATGGTAATCCTCGTTAAAAGGCAATGTTTGCCTAGTGAGAATATTCGGCCCGTGGGATTCCACTGAAAGCCCACATTGGTAAACATTTTCCCTATAGGTTTCCAAGATTGCTTAATTTGTCTAGCTCTACAAACTTTCTTAACTGGGGGTTTGTTGGACGACTTCAAAAATTTCTCAACACATTTATCATGATTACCCGAAATTAAACAATCATTACATGTTTTGCAAAGTGAATTAGGAGTTAAATTATGATTCCTTTTGTTCAAATCTGACTTATTGTTCCTCATGTGGTCTTCTACTTTCTTCTTAGGAACACTTTTAGCTGGTGAAGTCCTATAATTCTTTATATTTCTCCTAGGTTTTGACTCGCCAGCTTTAGTGTCACTGTTAACTCCTGTAGAATGACTGATGGGAATCTTAGTCTTTTTCACTTCCGGTTGTTGAACATGTTTTGATGTGTTGGGATCTGAAGTTTTCGAAGGTACCTCAAAGGTTACATGCTTGTTCTTAGGCATCGTGGAGGATGCAATAAATCTATCTCGCTGGGTACCTATTTTAGGACATGTGCCAATGACAATTTCAAGGAGTTCCTGAGACCGTTTAGCGAAGATGCATGCATCAGCATCTGCACTATCAAGAGGTTTTTCTATTCTATCATCTTCTACGATCTCACGAAGGGTATCAAGGCTATCCTTAAGGTGAGTGAGATATACTTGATGAGCAGACCTATTGTTCCTAAGGGGAAGTAGAATAGGCACAACATCAATTGCATACTTACTACAAGCAAAAACCTTTGGAACAACATTATCACTAGTGATAATTGGCATTTTCCCTTTCACATGAGTCTTTAGATTCTTGATCTCATTAAGCAAAGAAGTTATCTTTTCATTGTTATTATCACGCGTGATCTTAATCGAATCATATAACTCTTTGTAATGTTGTTTGACTTTTGAATTTTCAGCTTGAAAACAATCATTTTCCTGTTGCAATTTATTGATGATTTCTTAAAATTGATGTGGAGATCGTTTGCTCGAGGTTTGTTAGACCTCATCTAGGAATTACACAATAATAATGAACAACAATATTGTATGCAGCGGAATAATCAAACGAATCATTATTATTGCACAAGGTTTGTCGAACGATTACGAACCCTAGGCATCCATTAGAGGACTTGATGCGTAGACACACACACACACGTTTAATGACTACATTGTGGAAGACATGTTTAAAAACCTACGTCCCATCCTCTTTATATAATAGAGGATTAGGGTTACAAAGACTCTAAATTGACAATTAAGGTCCTTCATTTTTGTCTTCATAAGTCTCCTCCATCTTTCATTTTTTTTTTTTTTTTTTTTTTTTTTTTTATTTATTTATTATTTTTTTTTTTGTCAATATCAACTCTAAATATAATTTCTAACAATCTTCCCCTAGTTGATATGACAAAACCAAGTACGAGTGAAAGATGATCTTCCCCTTAATCTATGCATATCATCAAGGATCTTCAAGCTGCAATCTTCAATATCTTCTTCCCCTTTTTGTCACACTCAACTAGGAAAAGAAAAAGAAATATGCAACTTTGATCGTCATAATTACCAACCAGTACCAAACAACCAATCGAGTCTTCTAATGTCTTGAATTACCCACAATTAAGAACACCAAAACGCTTACTTATTAAATGAACTCAAGACATAAAAATCCCAAATCTTCAGTATGAATACTAACAAGCAATCACAAAAACCTTTACCTTGATGTAGCACACAAATGGTTAAGTATTAAAGCTTCCCCTGAAACCCATATGGTAACCATTTGAAAGAACTTGTCGAATAACTACCACCATAGAAACAAATACCATGTAGTACCATGAAGATCACCAAATAGCTTTCGAAAAATGACTACAATAATATTTGAAACCAAGCAGTAGTAGAATGAAAAATAGTTCTTAATCCAAACCAAAACCTTCTCTGTGTGTGTGTTGTCCCCTGTGTGTGTGTGTGTTATGGAACCAATATGTTCCAAATCTCGTATCTCTTCCCCTCACTTTAACAACAGTGTGTCAAACATCCAGTACCGTAGCAGTACAAACATAACTCGCCAACAGTACAAAGTTGAGAAGAGCGGTACGAATATGTGTCGAAAGCAGTACTAACTCCGAATACCAAGCAGTACAAACTGCTGTGAGCAGTACAAACTGCTATGAGCAGTACTAACTGTTCATCGAATAGTACTAATTCCAAAGGCCAGCAGTAGAAACTGGGAGAGCAGCAGTACAAAAGTATTCACGTCAGATGCATTCACTCAATTACGCTGGCCCACACTGATCTGTACGAGGTGAATATTGAAGATGTATTCTTGCATCACAGTACGAGGAGAATTAATTGTAAGCGACAAACAATATTTATTAAATCTCTATCTGTTTGGCCACGTGATAGTGCAACAAATCTCAGTTCAGTAGCATTAAATTAATCCAAAACTGCACCATTTGACTTTAAGTCTGATCGACCCACGTTTCTTCATCCCCACACAAACAGAATATTGACAGGAAGCGTATTCTCCATTAATTCAAATCAGTTAATAAATTAAATTGACTTCTCCACTTGATCGAAGCAACTGTCGTATAGCCTTTTTGTTACCTTTTTGTCACCACATAAAAACCTTTGTCGCTACTTCTCATCATACCTTTGACTTCGAATCTGCTTCTCATCGACACAAAGAACCTTGTAACATCCTAGATATCAAGAGCAACCTGGCTATGATACCACTTGTGGAGATCGTTTGCTCGAGGTTTGTTAGACCTCATCTAGGAATTACACAATAATAATGAACAACAATATTGTACGCAGCGGAATAATCAAATGAATCATTATTATTGCACAAGGTTTGTCGAACGATTACAAACCCTAGGCATCCATTAGAGGACTTGATGCCTAGACACACACACACACGTTTAATGACTACATTGTGGAAGACATGTTTAAAAACCTACGTACCATCCTCTTTATATAATAGAGGATTAGGATTACAAAGACTCTAAATTGACAATTAAGGTCCTTCATCTTTGTCTTCATAAGTCTCCTCCATCTTTCATCTTTTTTTTATTATTATTATTTTTTTTTGTCAATATCAACTCTAAATATAATTCCTAACAATTGAAAATTTGGAGAATCTAGAGACAGTGGTTTATGGGTGCCAATCACATCACTCTTATTTGACTTCAACTGAGCAATTTGTGTTTTCAATTTTCGAGTCGTATTAATATGAGCTTGAATTTTTTTCATCACTTTTGATTATTTCAAAATATGCATCAAATTCAGGAGCATCCAAAGATGTCTTGGCATTTGAAGTTTTTTTTCTTTCTTCTAGGTGTTGATATTTTAATTGCAAATTAAAATTATCAACCTCTAATTTATACAAATGCCTGACCATGTTATCATGATCATCGTTTTGGATTTTCTCAAGCAATTTTAAATTCTCCCCCTCAAGCTCTATAACACGATTCTGGGTAACATTCAATGCAATCGACAACTCATGAAATTGACAAGCAGTTAAGGCAGAATCGGTAGCAGTATAATACACATCCTGAGCAATACATCTCGCAATCAAATTCTCATTGGCGATGAGAATGTTCTTTCTCTCAATCTCACGACTCTTAAGTTCTATCGCATTTTGGGACACCTCATTTTCCATAACATTAAACACCTTTTTCATTTCTTTTACCTCAGCATCTAGGGATTTTTGAATGCCCTCAAAATGTTCTTTGAGTAGTTTAAAGAATGGAATAACCTCAGTTAGATAGCACCGTTTTGTTTGCTCAAATCCCCTTTCCCTTTCAATAATTCCCGTTGGTGTAAGTCTCTTCTTACATGTTGACCGGATCTACACACACTCCTTGTGTTAGATGTGATACGAAGAATTATACTTAGTCTAGCACGCGGAATTTACTAGCTAGCACTTAGAAGACCTTATGTGTTTTGTATGGTTTGAATTAAACAAAGAACACAGAATAATAACCTTCAACGATTCAATATTATTAGAAAAATAATACGAGTGATCTCCTATATCACTAGGGTTTACAACCTTGAATCTTTCGTACTTCTATATCTCTCTGTATCGTAATCTATATCTAAACCTTAACCTAGGCAATCCTTTTATAAACCAAGGATTCCTGTACAAGATAACTATCAATCTATTCTTATACGATATACACAATATATTTTCCATATTTATCAATTACAATAAATCATAAACCGTCTTAACTTCTTCACTCAGCAGTCTTAACTGCTCATGTCTTCAACACTCTTCAGCAGTCTTAACTTCAATCTCCAACAGTCCTAACTGTTACCTCCAACAGTCTTAACTGCTTAAGCTTAATTTCCTAACAATCCTCCCCTAAACTTATGATTACTTCCCAAATCACTAAGTTTCTTCAAATTAAGCTTCTTCTTCTTAATGCTGAAAATTCTTTCAAACACCCATCAAGCAAATCTCTTAGATCTAGCTTTTACTTCCTGTGCAAGGTTGAACATCTTTGTTACTAGCATATCAGCCATCTCAGATTCTTCATTAGCTTCCAGTTTTGCATATGTCAGCATTGTCAAAACACCTGGTCTGAGTGGATAATGTTTTTCAACTAGCATATATATCTCTATTCCATCCTTTGTAGATACTCTGTGTACTCCACATGTACCAAATAACTTCCAAGAGATGTCCTTGACTTGAGCTTGAAATCTCCATAACGATTCTCCACCATCTGGTTCATATAGTCTCTTCAATTGAACCCATAGTTCTTTATCTTTATCTTCAACAGGATCAATATCTCTGGATTTTTCTTTCACTAAACTCCAAAGTTGATTTAGATCTTCTCTGTCAAATCCTTTAAGCAAATCTTCAAACAACTTATATCTTTCAGAAATATCTCCAAGTCTAATAATTTTCCATCCCTTCATTCTTTCATCAGTAAACACTTCCCAGTCAATGAATGGATGCTTTACCTGCAAAGGTTTAATATAAGAAGACTCTGGAATAATCACCATCATGCTTCTGATCTTCTCATTAGTTAACCCTTCTTCCTCAGACTTTTGTTTCTTAGCAACTTCTGATTCCATAGATTCTGCTTCCCTCTTCTTACCTGTTTTGACACTTCTTCTTGGAGAATTCAAAATAGCATAAGTTTCACAGAATTCTTTTTCAATGATAGCATAAGACTTTCCCTTGAAATCTTTCATTGAGTAATTTGCTGAGTTCTTCAAATAATGCTTCATATCCTCAACAAGTTCCTTCTTAGTTGGTAACTTTGTCTTGTACCCTAATTTTTGTCTTTCTCTTATTCTATGAATCAGATCATCCCATGTTGCAACTCCATTCTTCTTGAGTATAAATTCCTTAAGCTCCTCTGTCTTGTCTTCTTCATTCAACTCTTTATCTTTAAGAACCATTGAAGCTTGTGCTCTTACAATCACATCAGAATCCAGAAAATATTGTAACTGGTCATTGAACTCTTCTTGATTCACTTCATTTGATCTTTTCCTTTCCATGAATTCAGCTATATTTCTTATATCATCAGTAGCCATCTTCCTAGCAAATTCTTCATCATGAGCAATCTGAGCTTGTTTAGCTTCCTCTCCAGCAAAATCTTCTTCTAGTAATTGCCTTGTAACTTCTGCATCATGATCTATTTGTTCTTGAGTTTTTGGTTTCAACCTTTTAAGCCTTTCAAGTTGTTGAGCAGCAGCCACTTCTTCAGATGTCATAGGTTTCTTCCCTTTATCTGCTCTTCTCCTTTCATAAACCTGTTCTGCTGTTTCATCAGTTTGAACTGCTTGTTGTTCTGTTTCAGCAGTTTGAACTGTTTGTTGCTCTGTCTCAGCAGTTTGAACTGCTTCTTCATTTGGAACTGCTTGATGTGTCGCAGCTGTTTCTTCATGAACATGACCAGAACCTGAACCAATATCAAAACCTTGATCTTGTTCAGAACCTTCTTCATACCTCCCCTGAGATGCTGATCTATCCTTATCTCCAAATTTCCTCTCTTTACCAAATTTCCTCCCCTGTTTGGAAGAATTTTCATCATCCCTGTCTGAACCATCTGAATCGTCATCATCAGAATCATCATCCAATATCACTCTTGCCCTTTTCTTCTTCAACTGTTCTTCAAGCTGCTTCACCCTTTTTGTTAGCTTTGTATAGACTTTGGCAAAATTCTCCTTGTGAGCGTTGAATTCCTCCTTAGTTTGCTTTAGCTCCTTCTCCAAAGTGTCAACCTTGGCTACTAACTTGGTACATAAAGCCATCAATTCAGTTTGTGAAGAACTACCCTCATCACTTCTAGCTGTATTACCTGCTATGAGAGGTGAATCTTTGGGCAAGGATTCAGTCACAACCCTAGTTAGACTAGGTTTAGACCTTCTCCTATAAGTGATAGGTGGTTGTTGGGTTGTTTCAAATACTTGAGTGGATGTGTGATGGGGATCAGTTGGAACTGCTGAACCGTCACCCAACTCAGTTTGAATCATTTGAGGAAACAATGGAACTGGTTCCCCTTCAAAAAGTCTATTAGCCATAGTCATATTTTGAAAAACCTTTGATTGTAGACTAGGCGTAGCAAAAATTTCAGTTGGTTCTGTAAGCAGGTTTTTCTTTTTATTTAGAATTGTTTGAACAAACCTGGGATACATTAAAAACTTTGTTTTACTATCAACATTTGATGCCATACCCTCAAAAATATATTTTGAAAAATTAAAAACCCTGTTTGTAGACAAACAAATGAGAGCAATAGCAATATTGCTACTGAACTATTCTCAAGCAGTCTTTTTATTGCTTAAACAACATAGAAGAGTATGTATCAAAAATCTCCATTGGGGTGAAAAACATGCTTTTTGGAAAGTCAATTTATGTTCAGATGTATTATACCCCATTTTTTCAAGTTCTTCCCAAATTTCAGTATTTAGCATAGTGTGGATACCATCTGAGTCATTTAATTTAAGATGTCTCCTAAGTATAGACTCGGTAACAACAAATTTAATGCCATCTACTTTAGTATGAATTTCTAAGTTTCCATCATCACTTGTCAAGATAGATGAATTCTGCCAGAACTGTGTGATGTGCGAAACATAAAGAGTAGGAGAAACAGTTAGAGCATACCTTATGTGAGAGTGGTTTAGAAAATCCACAACCTCATAAAATTTTGGCCCATCTCCTTGCTCTGTTTTCTCTAAAAATGCAACCTGGTTGTGACGCTTAGCAAAATCCAATCTTGCCATGCTTAGTAGAAAATATTAGTTAACAGCCGTGAATAGTAATAAGTTTGAGTGAAAAGATAGAAGATGAAAGTAATATTGAGAGTTTATGGAGAGAGTTGTAGGGTTTCAAGTTGACCAACTTAAAGAATATGGTAACTATTTATTTTAGTATAAGAATATAATAAAATAAAAGTTAAAATATCTATAAGAGGATCCCTCGAAATCCGTAATTCATCCAGTAAAAATCGCAACAAACCGACAACGGCTAGTTTTAACCCCAAAATTAATTACTGACACGTCAGTCATAACGGCTAGTTGAACCGTACCAATATTTTGTACTAACCGTCCCAACTGTTGAAAAATTTTATTGAGCCGTACCAACTTTTTGAAATAAGAATTTTAAAATAACATGGCTCAAACATAGTTTTTAGCAAACTATCAGCTATCAACGGATTTGATATGTCTTTACCAATAGCCGTTTGCTTTGGACTAGCCAACTCTTCACATTTAGATATGGTGAGCTGATAACCATACAATTTTTGGTAAATTGTCAACCATAAACGGATTTGATTAGTCTTTACCAGAAACCGTTTGCTCTGGACTAGTTGGTTCTTATGTGGATAAGACATGGTGAACCAATTACCATTTGTTGTATGCAAAGGTCACATACTAATCTCCAGAACACCATTTAGTCCAAAACATCAAGCATTCATAATCCCTTGGTGTTTTCTCTCCAATCCTGCAATTGTTAGTCCAAACACAAAGAAACAAAATACAAGCATATGACTAACAATGCACATTACAAGAAAAATTAATTTCCTTGTGGAACCCAAGCCAAAACAGACTTAGGCTTTCCTCTAGCATCAACATAATTCATTCTTTTCAAAACAGTCTTAGCACCATTGGGTTTAATTGGTCTCCATACCCAACATGCTGAAGCATTCACTCCATTACCCATGTTTCCCTTAGCAGTGTTTTTATTAACACCAGTACCAATTACCCTGCTAGCAGTTGGAACTGCTGGCTTGGTAGTTGTTACCTTAGGTTTCCAAAATTGGTTTTTCACCACTGCTTTCTCATAAAAAGTTCTTTTACCAGTTTTGTATGATGGTTTAAAAACATTTATTGGATTTTGAACTGGTGGCCTTGGGTGAATTGATTTCATAGGTCTGACAGTCTGAACTGCTGGTCTAGCAGTTTGAACTGCTTTAGGTCCAGACCTCAAAAGAACTTATCTGGGTATCATCTTGTCATTCCTAGGAAAAGATTGAGGTCTTGCAATGCTCAACCTATGATTTGTATATCCAGATACCCATTTATCACAATAATATGCAAGATGGTCAAAACTACCACAAGAGTAACAAGCTTTCCTATAGCAAACAAAATCCTTTCCTAATTGGTGGGATTTGAGGTCATTCCAATTCCTCTGGTTACCTCTTGGCTTGTTTGTGGTTCTATACATCTCTGCATACCTAACTGTTGGTCTAAAAGGTTTGGCATTTGAGCTAGGCCTAACAGTCTCAGGTTTAACCATCTTTGGAACTATTGGTTCCTCCACTTTAGCACTAACAGGCTTAACCACAGTGATGCGGTGTGATGTGTCGTTGCGGTTTAGCAGTATTAATGCCTACTCAAGTTTTAAATTTATATTTAGCCGACTTATCAATAACACACACACTTAACGAGCAGTGTACCCGGTCAGTATGAATATAATGGTAAGTAGAGTGTCGATCACTAAGAGTGGAACGTATTATCTAGTTATTCTAATCAGTATTTTAATATATTAAGTTAGCTATACAACCTATTCTAACGCAAGGGGGTTCAGCCTGAGAGACTGGCACGATTTGGTTGCAATTAAATAATAAACTAAACCAATAGGCACGAATCAGCGAATAGCACACACGTACACAGATAAATACTCGAGACAATAAGAAGATCTGTCCTGATAGATAAGTAGTTTGTCACTTGTTTTATTGCTAGTTTTATATGAAGTGTATAGTTCGATGCAACGCACCGAGATTAAGTCCTTTCTCGTTGGTTCTAATCTTATCGGCGAGTAAACCCTTAATGATTACTTATGACTATCCTATTTATCTTTCTTCCTACTTTTCTACAGACGATAGAATGCATAGGCGATCTAATAAATAGGCGAGGGCAGAGGCATGGCGACCCGATCAACGCTCAGCTAGACACAGAGGTTATCAATGCACTAATAAAAGTCACCAAAGACATCAACATATAAACTTTAATTAATGAGAAAGCAGTTTTAAGGGAGTGCAATCTTTCCGTTGTCACATTACACAAGCCACCAATCTTGATGAATTAAAGTTTACTAACACAATAAAACAAAACTACTTAATGAATTAAACACATGCAGCACCTTCTTACAGCTCTTGTATCTTTGTTTGGGTGTGTCTTGTGCTGCCTATTCGTCTGAATTCGTCCTAGGTTTCTGTACTTCGGTCTTCTGTCGAACTTCGGAACTTTTTTACTCGTCTGGTCTTTGGGGTATTTATAGTTTCTGTCTGAGGGTAAGATGCGGCGCATCTAGTAAGTAGATGCGGCGCATTGACTTAACTTCGCGTGGGGTCCAAGATTATAATATTCAGGAATATTCGTACACCGCCAGAAGATGCGGCGTAACTCCATAAGTAGATGCGGCGCATGTCCTCTTGTATCTTGGATCGTATCTGGTGAAATCTGGATAGTGATGCGCCGTATGTAATAAGTGAGATGCGGCGCATCTGGAGCAGATTTGTCTCGATCTTGTGCATTTCAGTAGACTCTTAACTTCTTGCATGTTTTGCTCCATAATAAGTCCAAAATCGCCAAGTTTCACCAAATGCTTGTTTTTACCTGAGAATTACAAAAGTAAACGATTAAGTATCAATCCTCATACATAATATAATAAAACAAGTCAAATAATTAGGATAAATGATAGTAATAAAATGTACTTATTTGAGTTCATCAAATATCCCCCCACTTGAACTTTACTTGTCCCCAAGTAAACCTTAGAATTAATCTTATGAAAATGTATCCTAAAAGATATTAGGATTTATTTTTATATTTAAGCATGTATTCATTTTTGTCATAATCACACAACCAAACACTTAACGAATTAGAAGTAAAAATAAAATAATTTGATAAAAGCAAATCTAATCGTTTAACTGTCCAGTCGTGACGAATATTCTATCTTAAGCTTGGCAAGTATACACATCTCCCCCACTAAAGCCAAGGAATAACAAGTCTAAAGCGGTAAAAAGGGTTTTTAGGTTTAAGGGTTAATTATTCTCCTTAATCTCTATCGATCTCAAATTCCAGAAAAGGCGACAAAATCACAAATACATGATCGAATCCACGAACACGATACTTGCAATTGCTCAAATCCTTAACTCGAATAGGCTAAAGATAGGACCAAGTAATCTTTATCAATAATATTATATCAAAAAGGGCGACAAAATCATAAATACATAATCGAATCCACGACTACGATACTTAAGATTGCTCAAATCCCTAATCTCAATAAATCAAAGGTTTGGATCAAGAATAATATAGGGTATGGATAATATTTGGGATACAAATTGGTGTAAAATAAAAATAAAATAAACAAAACAGATAAATTAAAATCCTAAGTGTGGTTAATTACTATCCCAACCATCCCATGAATAAGACTCATATCATAGAATAACTCACGCTTCAACACTTGAAACACACGCTTTAGGTAGACACGAATTATACTCAACAAGATCTTAATCAAAGAATAAACCTTAGTTGGCGTTCCCATAACTGCCAACTCCCATTCAATCCATAGATATAACATACAACAATTAGTGGTGATATCGACCACTTACATAACTTTACATCGTTGGTTAAAACAAACATCCAACTTTTTTTTTTTTTTTTTTTTTTTTTTTTTTTTTTTTTTTTTTAAACTACTAACGTAAACATAGATGTGTAAAATTTCACCACATCACTAAAACGATAACTCTGGATAATTTTTCCATACTTTTCATACTTCAGAAATAACGGTAATAGTGAAAGTAGTAAACACACGAAAAATAAACTCAAAGATATACAATATTTACTTTCACTCCAATTGCATTGTGCAATTTCCCGACCTAACCATAGATAATGAATTACGCACGCGAACACAGGTAATGTAAGGAAACACACTTTGCCTAAAGCAATTAACCAACCACGGATTTTAATCTATAGGGTAGGCTAAGGTGTAAGGGTGTAACGAAACATTTTAACAAAGGTGTAAGAAACGAAAGGAATGGCTCTGAGGGTTTTTCTAGGGTATCTTACTCTAAAAATGAGAGTAACAAAAGGGTTTATACGGGGGTTAACTAACCAGTGTAGTTAGCTAATAACACATAACATATAAGGCTATTTGGGTGTAATCCTAGAAATTTTACCAATTTAGACAAGTCATTCCAATTATATAAATAATACTTATTATGGTGGTCTCGAATAGTATACAAGCCAAGTTCTAAAGTTTACAAGTCACCGGCACACTCATAGATTTGTGAGTTTTGAAAAATCACAATTTTTGAAAATAACGTCATGTGTGCAGCTATGCAACTTAGACTTTAAACAAAAACATGCTAAAAAATTTTAAATTTTGATATATTAAGCATATTTTGAAAAGTTTAGGACAAGTAAGTGTTAAGTGTTCTAATTCTCCAATCCCCCCACTTAAGTTAAACAACGTCCTCGTTGTTTGTATCAAAGGTTAAAAACTGGAAAATAAAAGAATTAGAACAGAAAAACTCCCCTGAGATTTGCTCGGTATGATCCTCCATTTGTATAAGAGCAAAAATCATCTTTCTTGTGGATTAGAACGTTTAAGCTTCATAATAGATGTATCCACAGGAAATGCAGGAATCTATAATACCACCAAGGCTTTAAAACACACCTAAGTTAAGAAAGGTTCAAACTTGCATAATACATTAGTAGTTAGTTAAAATAAAACATAAAAATTAAAATGAAAATCATCAGGTCAGTCGATGCGCCGTATCTTATGGAAGAAGATACGCCGTATCGAGCCTGGAATAAATACGGATCAAAATAGAAGATGCGTCGCATCCTTAACCAGGGATGCGCCGCATTAAAATAAACTGATAAAAATTTTTAAAGTCGAAAATAAAAAATGCAGAAAAAAATAAAGTAAGATATGACCTGTGAAGGAGATGCGTCGCATCTCAGGATTGAGATGCGCCGTATCCTCTGCGGCCTGACTGACTCGACACAAAAACAGAATAATAAAAAGATAAATCCGGGTTGTCTCCCGGTCAGCACTTGTCTTTATTCCAGAGTCTTCAAGTTAGACTCACGTTCAGCTCATCATTTAGTCCTTGTCACGGTCCATCCTTCTTCCTTCATCCGAAAGATGTTTCCGTATAGCTTGGTGACGTTTTCTTCCGTTCGGCTTAATCTTCTATAACTCTTGGTCTTTGTCACAACATATTCCTCCTCTGGTCCCAAAGAGTATTTGATGATTTTAAATTTTTCAGAAATAATCATGGGTGGCTCATTATAAGGGATCCCAAGTAGTTGACACTTTCTTTTGGTGAATTCTTCCTCGTCTTCATCAACAAACTTAAAATAAGGATCCTTAATCAAATAGTCATCTAGTTCATCAATTAATGACTTATTGTTATCATCATCTTGAATTGCCTCCCACTCTCTTTCCAATTCCCATTGTAGCCGTCGACTAAGCTTCGTGTAATCATCAAATTGTTCATGCACCCATTCCCAGAAAGTAGTATTTGATGTCCCTTTAAGTCCTTTCAAGTATTCAATCCTACCCTTTTCTTGCAAAGCCTCCGCTTTTTGTGGGCAGTCTTCAACATTATCGTACCACTCATAATCTTCAAAGGTTACATCGTTTCCAACCCGTTTCATCCCAATTATACTTCCCCCATTACAGGTTCCGTCACTCTTATAATCACAGGTCGGCCAAACACTACTTCCATCCTTGAAAACGAAAGGTGTACAGGTGTGATTAATGTGCTCAAATTCCCATGGTTTATCCCAAACCCATGGTATTTGGTCATTCCATTCGTAGTACCAGGTGTTTTTGAAATCATCATAAGTCTTGAATCCTGGTAGATCTCCAGTTAGCACATCATCGTCGACTCGAAGAAGGTAGTTAAATTCCTTGAATTGCTTGCACAAGGGTGTCTCATAATCGAACACGTCAATGTCTATTCTGAATAATTCTTCAATGCCCTCATTGATTGTTGAATCATGAAGTGACGACCCGTAGTCGCTCTCTACTTCTTCGTCTTCACCTCTCATCCAATATACCCATAACGCATCCTTAGTAGCTCGATCCATGCTCTTATGGTTATTGAACTTACTAGCCAACCAGTCTGAAAAATCAACATCGTTAGGATCGTGGTTAACGTCAAAGCAAGTCTTTCCAATCATTTTCCTCTTTATCTCCATGAACTCGTTAAATTGCTCCCTAAAACTCCGTGTCAACCATGAAGTCATAATCCGCTTGACTTTATTTGCAGGGGCAAATTTTGGACTACCATATTTAAGTTCAAGCCAATCATTGAGGGAGAGGTCCATCAATCTTACCAACCTGCCATGAAATAGTAACTCCGCCACAGCATAAATTCTTTCATCGTCCAGATAGTTCTCATTTAATCCCCAGTACTGTTCGGAATAAGGCATGTAAGAGATTTGGGTATTGCCTCCACCACAGCTTTTGTTGCTTGAGTCCATGTATGCAAGATAGAATTTCCCATCATCTTCTTCGATAGTAGTCCAAGCCAATCCTTTGGATTCAATGATAGGTCATAAGAGCGACAATTCATCTCCAGTGTACCTCACAAATACATCATAAGAGAATACCCCTTTGTCAATGTTGCATAAACGCATGAATTCCTTAAAAGCAGCTTCAAGAGGGGTCTCCCAAGAGAATAAATCCGTATCAATCTCGAGTACATTGAAGTTGACATTTTCATAAACTTCCATGGATGAGTTCGAAAGCAAGAATTCCATAGCAAGATATCCGTTCTTCGACATATCTTCCATAGCAAAATCTGTCATCACAAGTAAAATCATCAGTAGGATTTGTTCGCTATAAAAGAAATTAATGAATATAGAAACGGATATAAGAATAAAAATAACTGATATCTGCAGACGATGCGCCGTATCCAAAAAGTCGGATACGCCGTATCTTATAATCGTTAAAATTAAATCAGTCTTTTATTCAGAAAATAGATACGCCGCTTAGAAATTTGAATGCGCCGTATCAATTTTAATAATCAAAAATCGATATTTATTTAAAATTAAATGCGTCGTATTAACAAAAGTTAATGCGCCGTATTTTCGTTACGTTTCAAAATATAAGATTTTTGATTCAGAAGATACGCCGTATCGACAGATATCGATGCGTCGTATCTGTTTAATAATTCGAAAACTGTTTTTAATTAAAATAATAGATACGCCGTATCTGCTAAAGCAGATGCGTCGTATGGCGTTAACGTTTAGAAATTTTTTTTATCAAAAACAGATACGCCGTATCTTGGGGAAAAGATGCGTCGTATCGAATTAATTAAACGCGTTGTATTTTATAAAAATTAAACGCAATACGCCGTATCTGAGAGATCAGATGCGCCGTATCGTTCGATTTAGCTCAGTACAACGATAGCAGTATGCAGAAAATACGAAAAATAAAAACACAAACGAAAATAAACACAAATAAAACAAATAACACACAAAAACAGAAAATATGCAAAATAATACAATGAATGCAAATTAATCTAATACACAACAGAATTAGCGGTTAGATAAAAAAATTAAAAACCTAATTAAAATACTAATCAAATTAACAGATAATAACAATTCACTCCCCGGCAGCGGCGCCAAAAACTTGATGCGGTGCGATGTGTCGTTGCGGTTTAGCAGTATTAATGCCTACTCAAGTTTTAAATTTATATTTAGCCGACTTATCAATAACACACACACTTAACGAGCAGTGTACCCGGTCAGTATGAATATAATGGTAAGTAGAGTGTCGATCACTAAGAGTGGAACGTATTATCTAGTTATTCTAATCAGTATTTTAATATATTAAGTTAGCTATACAACCTATTCTAACGCAAGGGGGTTCAGCCTAAGAGACTGGCACGATTTGGTTGCAATTAAATAATAAACTAAACCAATAGGCACGAATCAGCGAATAGCACACACGTACACAGATAAATACTCGAGACAATAAGAAGATCTGTCCTGATAGATAAGTAGTTTGTCACTTGTTTTATTGCTAGTTTTATATGAAGTGTATAGTTCGATGCAACGCACCGAGATTAAGTCCTTTCTCGTTGGTTCTAATCTTATCGGCGAGTAAACCCTTAATGATTACTTATGACTATCCTATTTATCTTTCTTCCTACTTTTCTACAGACGATAGAATGCATAGGCGATCTAATAAATAGGCGAGGGCAGAGGCATGGCGACCCGATCAACGCTCAGCTAGACACAGAGGTTATCAATGCACTAATAAAGTCACCAAAGACATCAACATATAAACTTTAATTAATGAGAAAGCAGTTTTAAGGGAGTGCAATCTTTCCGTTGTCACATTACACAAGCCACCAATCTTGATGAATTAAAGTTTACTAACACAATAAAACAAAACTACTTAATGAATTAAACACATGCAGCACCTTCTTACAGCTCTTGTATCTTTGTTTGGGTGTGTCTTGTGCTGCCTATTCGTCTGAATTCGTCCTAGGTTTCTGTACTTCGGTCTTCTGTCGAACTTCGGAACTTTTTTACTCGTCTGGTCTTTGGGGTATTTATAGTTTCTGTCTGAGGGTAAGATGCGGCGCATCTAGTAAGTAGATGCGGCGCATTGACTTAACTTCGCGTGGGGTCCAAGATTAATATATTCAGGAATATTCATACACCGCCAGAAGATGCGGCGTAACTCCATAAGTAGATGCGGCGCATGTCCTCTTGTATCTTGGATCGTATCTGGTGAAATCTGGATAGTGATGCGCCGTATGTAATAAGTGAGATGCGGCGCATCTGGAGCAGATTTGTCTTGATCTTGTACATTTCAGTAGACTCTTAACTTCTTGCATGTTTTGCTCCATAATAAGTCCAAAATCGCCAAGTTTCACCAAATGCTTGTTTTTACCTGAGAATTACAAAAGTAAACGATTAAGTATCAATCCTCATACATAATATAATAAAACAAGTCAAATAATTAGGATAAATGATAGTAATAAAATGTACTTATTTGAGTTCATCACACAGCCTGATCATCCTCATCATCAGAAGTCCATTCCTCAATTGTTGGAGCATCTGAGTCCTTAGGTGAGGACCTATAAGAAGATACCTTGTCCTCAGATAGTGACTTATCACTTGCACTTTCAAACACAGGTTTATCAACTACATCCTTCTTGGGTTGAGGACCATAACTATGCACATGTAATTGAAATTTAGGGAGTCCTGTGTGTTCTAAGTCTATACCTTTGGGTGAGGGAATTCCTCTATAAGGAGGTGGAACTGACTTATATCCTAGGCCTGACTTAGCTTTATTTTGAATCTGACTCTCAATTATCTTTTGAACACCCTTTGATGTGTATTCTAGTGTGTCTACACTCATCTGTATGTTCTCCTTAGCTTTCTTAACCTGTTCTAGCTCATGTTTTAAAACAGTAATTTCATTCTCTCTAAACATTAAGTCTCTCTTAACAATAATCATATCATCAGAAAACTTAGACTCATTGTTTTAATAATGAACAATTTTTTCTTCTAACACAGCTAAAGCTCTCTTATGATTTGCTAAGCTAAACGCAATTTCTTTTAATTCTTTCCGCTGACTCTCATATCTTGTTTTAAGTGTTTCTAGTTCTTTTAAAGCTTCACAAGATTTAGAACATTTTGAAACTTGTACCTCAGAATCAGAAAATGCCATGAGAGCAACCTCTGTAGATGCTTCTGCTTCTTCCTCTGCAATATAGCTCCAGTCAAATCCTAAGCCATCAATAGCAACCATGGCTTTCGAGCTTGAATCAGTAACCTCCACAACTCTTGACTTGTTTCCATATGCTCTACTCTTTCCATCTTGTTGACTTGGCAATCTACACTCCCTTGAGTAATGACCTTTCTTGTGGCAGTTGTAGCACTCAATCTTGGACTTGTCATACCCTACAACATCATTACTGTTTATGAAAATCTTCTTGCCAGTCTTCTTCAAGAATCTTCTAGCTCTCAAACTGAGAAGAGAGAGCTGCCACTTAATATCCATCTCTTCAATATCATCTTCATCAATCTCTTGAAGATCTGAATGAGTCAACATACTTCCATTGTGCTGAGTAGTCAGGAAAGCACAATAAGTATCATCATTCAAAAGTCCACTAGTACTGCTTGAGGTGCTAGCAGTACCAAGGTTTGTACTAGCAGTTCCAACTGCTCCACTAACTTGCACTTCATCATCTGGACTTGAGAAACTGGGAGTTGATACAAAGGCTAAATTGCCTGAGCTTGAGCTTGAACTTGATCCAGCAGACTTCTTAATCTCATGTTCAACTATTTTGAAGTTGCTATATAGATCCATTAAGCTCATGGAATCTATATCAGGCTTGTTTTTCCATACTACCACATGCATAGCCCATTCAGCTGGTAGACTTCTCAGAAACTTAGAGTTGAGATCTTCCTGAGGCATCTCAATTCCTAAAACAGCCAATTGACTCACCAGTTTTTGAAGCCTATTGAACATATGATCCAACGACTCATTGCTTGTTGCAGTAAAATTCTCAAACTGATGCTTGAGAAGGGTCTTCTGGGTTTTCTTTGTGGCTTCATTCCCACCATATCTTGCAACAATAGCTTCAAAAAGAGATTTAGCACACTTGAACTTGCTAAAATTCAGCAACTGATCATTGGGAATGGTCATCAGAAGCAAACTTCTAGCCTTAACATCATTCTTGTACCTTGCCTTCTCTTCATTAGTGGTTGGCTTTGTCTGCACTGTACTCTCAGATTTACCATCAACAACAGTTGTTGTTTCTACAGGCTTAAAAGAGTTTCCATCTTCAATGATCTCCCATAGTGCATAGTCTTGCACTTGGAAAAACTGCTCAATACGAAGTCTCCACATATCGAACTCATTAGGTTTAAGCATAGGAAGCTTAGCAGCAATGTTGGTTGTGGATGGTGTTGTTTCCATGTCCATCTTTGTTCTTCTCGGATCTTCTAAATCTATGTATCAGCAACCTGTCTCTGATACCACTTGACCGGATCTACACACACTCCTTGTGTTAGATGTGATAAGAAGAATTATACTTAGTCTAGCACGCGGAATTTACTAGCTAGCACTTAGAAGACCTTATGTGTTTTGTATGGTTTGAATTAAACAAAGAACACAGAATAATAACCTTCAACGATTCAATATTATTAGAAAAATAATACGAGTGATCTCTTATATCACTAGGGTTTACAACCTTGAATCTTTCGTACTTCTATATCTCTCTGTATCGTAATCTATATCTAAACCTTAACCTAGGCAATCCTTTTATAAACCAAGGATTCCTGTACAAGATAACTATCAATCTATTCTTATACGAAATACACAATATATTTTCCATATTTATCTATTACAATAAATCATAAACCGTCTTAACTTCTTCACTCAGCAGTCTTAACTGCTCATGTCTTCAACACTCTTCAGCAGTCTTAACTTCAATCTCCAACAGTCCTAACTGTTACCTCCAACAGTCTTAACTGCTTAAGCTTAATTTCCTAACACATGTTTTATCAAAATCAGCAAATAGTTGACTAAGTACATAAATGCCAATTAGAGTTTTACATTCTGTGGGAAGAGTTCTAGGAACTAAATGCATGGGTGTATTAGGTGGGTACACCGTTGCAGCAGGTAATTTCCTTAGGGGTGGATTTGTGACTTCGAGTTCTTCGGCCTTTCTTTTTTGCATGTCTAAGGTCCAAAATACTTGTTCAGGAGTCAATTGAGTGTGGGGAGTGAAAGTGGCTAAGAAGTTCTCCTTTGAATAGTTGTGAGGTTTGATTATGACCCGTTTTGCTACACATACAGGATCATTCATTTTCTCAGCCATTTTTTCTCTATTTATTTCTTCTATCTCACTACTCTCTTCTGATGATGGTACACTAGTGGGGGCATGAACAGGTTTAAGGATTTCAGTACCATCATATAACACAGGTTGGGCCACTTGTGCACTTCTAAGGTAAACATATTTTGGTTCACCTATGGCTTTCTCATTGTGTTCAGCGCACAACTTTTTATGATTGAGCATCATCTGAGCAGCTTGTTTGGAACGGTCTTGTGCGTACAACTTGTATTCGAGTTTATTCTTTAACGTTTTAAGTTTGAAAAAATCATTTAAGAGTTTTGTTTCTTTTTCTTTGAAATTCTGTTTCAGCGTATTTACACTTTCTTGTATTACTTGTTTAAGCTGAACAATTTGATTAAGTTTCACTTGTAAAGAATATAATTCCTTTTTCAATATTTCTTCCCTTAAATTACGTTCTGAAATAAGTATATGCATTTGACTATCCATTTTCTGCTCACGTTCAGTTAGTTCAAATTTTGCACGTTGTTCATATATGGCCACTTGATCTTTATAGATATTAAGTTGAGTGGTCAGTGAGTCATCAGGGACAAATGCAGTGGTCTCAAGCAACACATTATCAGCATTAGGAATAGAAGATGCACTACTTGGTACAACAGACACGTCGTTGTGATTCACATATTGTTCATATGGGAAAACATTACTATTTCCCATATCAGCAGTATCTGATTCAACTGCATTTGTTGGTTGTACTTTATTAGAAATCTTTTGTTCATGTAACACATTATCATCATTAATAACAGAAGATACCCCACTAGGTTCAACAGATGCTTCGTTGTGTTTCACATGTTGTTCATATGGGTTAATATCGCTATTTCCCATATCAACAGCATCTAACTCAACAACGTTTGTCTGTTGTACTTTGTTAGGAATCTTATGTTCATCAACCATGTCATACAATTTGAGTACCTCAGCTATGAATGAATCCGAAGTTTTTAACATGATATTAACGAGCACGGGATTTTACAAATCTATGATTTAAACCGAGAAATAGAATCTTTCGCGGGATTTTACAAAATCAAGAAGAAACCGTGAAATGATAGGTAATATGTGTTATCATAACTGTTGGATCGTTATAATAATTAGAGATTGTGTGTTAAACGTGATGATCGTTTGATGTACTAGGTGATATGTTGATTAGTTGTGATTTGGTTTGGTTGATGCAAGTTGTTATGGCGAAATTTTGGTCTGAAAACTTAAAACCTCAATAACTTCATTCCAGAGGGGATTTGGGCCTCGAAAATTTCGTTTCACGACTTTGGGGTGAAATATCACAATATTCAGGTTGTTCCGGTCGTTTTGACAGGTATTTCGCTGAAAACGGAGTTACGGTTCAAAAGTTATGGCCGTTTGAAGTTTTGACGTAAAAAGTCAAACCGCATGATCTTTTGTCAAACCGCAACAGGTCAAACCGCAACAAGTCAAAACACAGAGTCTTGGCAAACCGCAACAAGTCAAACTGCAACAAGCAAATCGCAGGAGGCAAATCGCAGAAGGTAACTCGCAACACCCCAAATCGCAGACTCCAAAACGCAATTCTTCAAATCGCAAGTCCTCAAATCGCAACAATCTTCAAACCGCAAGACTTGTGCAAATCGCAGACGCTTCAAATCGCAGAGACTCAACTCGCAACTGATTCAAATCGCAGGCTCAAATTGCAATTCACAACTAGACAAACATGTCACTTTCTTCCAGTTTTGGTCTTTAACTAAAAAGGGAAAAAGACAAAACTGGAATTACCAAATCGTAGTCAAGAATAGATCAAACCGCAACCTAGAAACTAGACTTCAAAGTCTCGAATTAGCTCAAAAACACCTATAAATTGATAAGATATGCAATCAAGTAATCAAGGAAAGCTATAATAACTATTCTAAACACGAAGGTACAATCATACAACGATCCTAACCAAAAACAAAGCTCAAAACTTTTTTTTTTGTTCCTTTTCTATTCGAACCAAAAGAAAAAGGAAAAACAGCCAACTATGAGCTACAAATTTGAGCACATACAATCAATCTAACCTAACCATGAAAGTACAAACACCACACAAGTCTAACCACAAACAAGATCAAACCAAGGTGTTTTCAATGAGAACTAGTCGAACCAAATGAAAAACCACAAAACCAATCTAAAAATCCGAGTACCCACAATCTAAGTGATCAAACCATGGCTCTTGATACCAATTGTAATATATTCAAATCACGTAACACACAATAATCTTTGATGCTTGGCCGAATCTTAGAGAGAGAAAGAGAGAGAATGGGAGTTTCTAGTGAGAGAAAACTATGTGTATTAGATTAAGAATAATGAAAGATCCAACCCTCTCCTTTGGTGGAAGAGGGTATTTATACATATGAAATAAACGCCTCTAGTAGGCTATGGGTCGGGCTGACAGTGGGTAAAGACCCGACCCGACTCCATGGTGTTATGATATCAAAACTAATATTAATTATCCTACGAGCTACTTAATGCTAATAGATACTCGGGGTGACTGAGTCTTTCATGTGAATATTTATATTCCTAACAGTATTACTCTCCCTGATCTAACATATACAACAGATATTTACATAACTTATCATACATTATCATACCATATCATTGATTTAGGCGACATTTTAATTCTAAGTAGATTTAATGTCTATTAATCATACCACAACTTTAGCAGCTTTATCATGCACAATCTCGTCTTTATTAGTACGAGTCAGACAGTACATTCCCCCACGAGATGGTGGAACACCCTTGTTCTTTTGGGTCTGCAATAACAAAAAAGTACACATCTAATAAAGTTAGAATTTCCAAAATTGCAAAGGCTTTATGAATTTTGAAAATGACAAAAAAAAAATGTGACCTCCTCATCTGATATACGTGCAAAGATTTTCTCCCAGTGACGTGAGGCTCATCCGACTTTGAGCGATTTATTTTCCTATTGCCAGCTTCCACCTGTAAATTAAGCAAAGATAACACTTATCCACTTGTAAAGTTTGAAAATTATTCAAATAAAACTCAAGTTTGATAAATAAGCAATCATCATGAACCTGTTTTTTTCAGTGAACCAACTAGCAACTAATTTCCTGAATTGATTTGTATTCACTCTATCGTCAGTCTGTAATGCCACGATTTCATCCACTGTCAAACTTGGATCGAATGAACTTTTTTTAAGTTCATACTTACATGTTCTCCACTTACTTGACATGTTTGTCATGATCCAGTCCTTTATTTCTACTGATTCAGCTGGCTCAAATATAAACTTTTCCTACAATCAAATATTTGTGATTACTCATACATAAATCAAACAAATTCTCTTTCAAAAAAAAAACAAAACAAAACACACACACAAATTCATAAGTTATATAATTTTAGGACAATTTACCTTCACAATGCTCAATAAATCCTCCTTTTTATTCTCATGAACCTTCCTCCACTCCTCATAATCAATTCCAATATGTTGAGAAATCCTCACAAGTGTGCCAAGGAAGTTGGTCAGCTCATTTGCTTCGTCTCCAATTGGCTGGCCAAGCCTATTAAGCGTGACCACAACTTGCTTGTGACTTTTTAAGTCCCATATCCCCTTTTTCTCATGAACAGGTTTCTCAAACCATAACACTAAACCGGAAGGCACCACAACAATTCACCAACTAGAAATTTGGTTAGATCACAATGCAATAAATCAGTATCTAATTGTATTTAGTCATATAACAACTTTTGAAAAACAGTTAAACAGCAACAAGGTCTACCCTTTCATCTAGCATATGATGTAGTAGTGTTGTACATTATATTAAGTAAATACAACACATGATATAGGTGACCTCGGTTATATATTCACTAAGGCTATACCACACTCCTATAGTACATTCGCAAAGAAATGAAACAAAACATGCTAATGATACTCCTTATGTTATTCACACAAGGCATAGATATCATAACCGTTTCCCTTATCAGGTCTTTTGGTTGCCTTCTAAGAATAAGGAAATGGAAAACGAAAAGAAATAGAACAATGTTGATTCGGTAGCTGACAAGGAAATGCCTGATGAAAAGAAACCACTAAGAATGAGAAACAATAATGGTTCTGGCAGTGAGACGATCAGATACGAGTAGTAAGCATGCTGTCCAAAAGGTGATTCCTGTGAAACAATTGCAGGCAAATGAGGGACAGAAATGCCCAAAAGTCATACAGACGAAGCCGAAGTCAGATTCTGTAAAGAATACAAATAATGACATAGAGGGAAAGGCTTCCCCGAAGGCATCCAAATTACCTCCTGTATGTTTACGCATTGATCCGCTGCCATGAAAGAAGAAGAGTTCACGGTCACCTAGTCCTCCTGCTGATAAACAAATGTCAAAAGGGTCTAATTTGGAACATCCAAAAACTTCTCAGCAGCAAACGGAATTGTCGGAAGGCTTAAAGTTGAGCAAGGATGAGCAAAGTGAAGGCAACATAAAAAATATTCAGGTGACTGATGATGTCAATAAGGTAGAAAAAGATCGTCCTACTGATCCTTGTGAGGATGCAGCAAAGGCTGAAGGGAATCAAAGTGATAAGGTAATGGTTTACGGAGTGACAAAGAAGAAGAAAATGCTTGAATCTGAAGCGGCTTTGATCATACAGTCTGCATATCGTGGCTTTGAAGTGAGGAAATCACAGCCATTAACGAGGCTAAAGCAAATCAGTGGAGTTAGGGTTGATGAGCTGAAGAAGTGTATTCGTGATCTGGAATCGTCCTCCTCTACCATACGCATCGATGAAAAACAAAAATTGATTATCGGAGAGACCATAATGAGCCTTCTGCTAAAGCTAGACACTATTTAGGTATTTCAAATTGCATACTAATTTATTCATTAAAGTTCTATGTTGGTTTATTTCCATATGATATTATTTACTTGCAACTTGAACGGCATATTTACGAAGGTAAGCCTACCAAAGCCCCCCTAGAATTTGAACACCTGAGTAGCTATCCGCCCATGAAGCTAAGTATTTCATAGACACAGGTTAAATTAACTAGCATGTCAGCATGTCACAGCTGGCAATCAGCAGCCAATAAACTGATCCATCTTTTTGCAAAACAATGTTGAAATATTTGAGGTGCTTCAACACCCTAAGCTTACCATTGGACAATCATTCAAGCATAATTTACAGTTCTCGTGGTGAATCCATATAACTAACTCTAAGTTTCTACTTAAACCTTCAAAGGACCTCTATGACAAATCAACAAGAGAAACTTAATACCTCATAGGCATTCAGTTGATCTCATCTTACACTCCTAAAACTTCTAGTCGCGCGACTATTTCATACTTTGTCATAGTATCTTAACGAGTCTTGCCTTAACATTTGTTTTCAACTTTGTATCAATGAGTTGCCTGAGATCATTCTCCATATTCAAGTAATTTTCTTATCCTTATAGATAAATAAGTCAGATACCAAGTCTAATTCTTCCTAGATTCTCACATATATTTTGCTTCAATGACTTTAAGCTTCACTGGCCAACTAAGTGTTGTGTGCATAACTATCAAAACTTAAGTTTGGCATATCATCAAACATCTTACATGCATCAAATTCAACTATCAATTTGAGTTAGGCATATCATCAAACACCTTATATGCAACTAACAACAACAATTTTAGAGCTCAAATTTAACGAATCAGAACTAAATACCTGTAACTACAAACCTCTAATGAAGTAATTAACTAAATTCAAATAAATTTCAGTTCAAATTCAAAAATTAAACACCACAATTTTAGTTCATGAAGTAATTAACGAATACCTGAGCAGGCTTGTTAAGCGCAGGTGAGGGGTTATGTACAGAACATGAGGACGTTCTGAGATGAGTTTGAGCGCATGACGTTTGTTAATTGGGGGTGTTTGTTAATTGGTTTGTTATTTTGAAGAGAATTAAAAAAAGATTTTTATAAAAAGAATTTTATAATGTAAACTTAACACATTTTGAAAAGTTTTATTCACACATATTTCTATCTATCTATCTAATAATATAATGTAAAATTATGGTTAAACTTTAACATTTACTTGTGCTTCTTAAAACTATAGATAAAACATAGAATTTTTATTCACATTTTCCCAGTATTTTAAAACTCAGATTGACCCGGCTAGTTAAACCGTGAACCGGTCAGGTGATCGGAAGTCGGTTTTGAGCGAAAAACCCGGTTAAACAGGTTGAACCGTGACCTGATGACTCAGTCCGGTCAATTAGAAAACGAGTTTTTAAAACATTGCATGTTTCTAAAGTGGTAGTAAAATTATACCTTTGCTCACACTTATCTAAAAGTGTAGATAAAAACTTAGACATTGCTCTCTCTTTTATATAATTGTGTAAAATAATACTTTTACTCACACTTCTTAAAAAGAGTAGGTAAAATTATAGTTTTGCCCACATCTTTTAAAAAGTGTGAGTAAAGCACTACATTTTTACTCACACTTTACAAAAGGTGTCGGTAAAACTTCATATCTCCTCACACTTTTTATAATGTGTAAGGAAAACTTACATTTTTGCTTACGCTTTTCAAATTGTGTAAACAAAACTAAAATTATGCTCACACTTTCTCTAAAAGTGTAAGGATACGTGGACTTTTGCTCTCGCTTATTACATGTCTCAATATAACAAGCGTCAAAGACCTTTTTCTTGTAGTGGATTCTCTCTAATTTGATTTTTGATGGTTCATTCTTTTTACAATCTCACTTGACTTTTACTTGATTATTTTCTTTTCTTGTTATGCAACTTCATCTTTCAAATTCTTATTTAAGCACATGTACCTTATTCAATTATGTTCTAATTAATAACTTCCATGGAATTTATATTTCAATAAAATGCATTGCTTTTAAAGGTTTAAGAGGAATACGTGTGTCTCACTCCACAATAATTAGCCTAATAGCCAAGAAAATTTATCTATAGTGATCATTTTTTCAGTGACTACCTTATAACTTTTTACCTAAATTACTTAATTATTTCGGCTGTTGCTGAAAAATTAGTTAGCAACAGTCAATAATAGTCACTAACCAAACACAAAACCTGAAAAAAAAAATCTAATACTGGCAAAGAGTGAGTTTGGTCACTAGTACTGAAAATTTGGTATCTAGTCCACAATCAATATTAAGTGGTTGACTAAAATGACCAAAGTGAAAGCCGAATAAATAAAGTGCTAGTGACAAATATGTTTTAGTCAGTCATCAAGTTATTATTCTAGACTAAAAGTAACTAGCGATGCCGTTAGAGACATGCAAAGTGTGTCACTAATAACACGTGCAGATTCCGGAAAGTCCAAACTTTAAGCGTGAAAGTATCTAGCTATGCATTTAGCGACGAGAAAATGAGTCACTAACAACACGTGGAGATTTTGGCAATCAGTAAAATATGTTGCCAATAATAACAACGCCAGCAACACAAATTAATTTGCAGGATTCTCAATAGCTAACATACAATGCTATCTGTGACGCTACATGTATCATTATGTTGGTTGTAATCTACGTTTTCGTAACACGTTTGTTAGTTTTTTCACTGGAGCCGGCGTTTGTTTGTTGTTGTTTGTTACTTGTATTTTCTAGGTTTTTGCTCTTTTTAACATAACTTGCGGCCGTTAAAAAAAACGTTGGTAAGGCGTCTCGATTTTTGAAGTATCGATGCAAGTTACACAAATCATTCATAATAATACACATGAAAGCACTTATTTAAATTTTCAAAACCAACTTTTGAATAGAAAAGTTAGGAGGAAAGGCTGCAAAAGGAAATGATAGAAGGGGACACAATTAGTAGATACCATTCTCTTATTTTGGTTAGATTCCAAATAAGGTATTGCCCCGTGCACTAGGAGGACTGGCCTTAATTCGATGTTAAACACAGTCAAAGCTAGTCAAAGGCTTTTTTCTGTTAAAAAATCAGAGAATCTATCACACGCCGAAAGCCATAAAGCAAACTAATGTCCAATACATTTTTTTTTTTTTTTTTTTTTTTTTTTTTTTTTTTTTATATATATTTTAGAACGGCAAGTGGTACATATCTATTCATAGTTTTCATACCATCTTTGCATATCCTCTTCTATAATTCCTGATAACATTGTAATATCTTACTTCTTACCCAAAATAAATGACCAAGCTTTTAATTTGAAATGCCGCGAAAACAATATTCACTTTCTATTTCAATCAATCAAGAGAATTTAGATAATATAAATAATATGAATATATTTAATTGCATAAAATCATAGTTAGTAGATATTTCTCAAACTTTGTACTTCAACGTGCAAAAGTAGGGGCGAACATATTTGAACCAGAAAGTATCAACGTGCATAAACTTCTGTTTTTATTTCCCGCCGAACATTTTACTCCCATGGGGTTATGTATACATAAACTTCTATATGCTTCTTGTCAACATCAACTCCCATGACTCATGATTCATGAACCTCCATCGTATATGCTCTAGCTAATACTCTAATACGGTGTGTATATATATCGTTATCAAATGAATCTTCCGTTATATTAAGAATGTCAACTTAGAATGTTGAAGATTTCATAACAAAAGGTGACCTTGTGGTTAACGAAGGTATAAAAATCCTTTGTAATGTTATCTGAACATGACATATTTATGTTCATTAATCACAAACCTGATAAATACGGAGTAATTTAAAAAAATATATATTTTTAACAAAAAATGACTCTCTTTTGTACTTCTTTAAAGAAACTTTAACAACATGACCTATCATTTCTATAAAACACGAGAGCATCCAACCTTATCAAAGAGCGTGTTTGGGGTCATTTTTATTCGTGCAAGTTGGCTCGTATATCCAACGTCCAATAAATGGCTGAATGCATATGCATGCTTGTAGAAATATACCAAAACTTTTTAAAACCCTTTGCTTCTGATTTGTAATTATGTAGTCCGGTTGTTTTAAGTGTAAAACCCCATAAATTCTGAGAACATTTTCTTTTTAATAATACAGATATATAGCGAGTAAAGATAAAAAAGGTAAAAAACAAAGAAACAAGCAAAAAAAAAATGAAGCAAGAAACATAAGCCTAAATTAATGATACAAATAACTTTGAGTTAGTACTATCTTCTGTCACAACTAAAGTCACCTCATCAGCTTTCATTCAACTCTCATTTTACCCCCTTCATTCAAATCATTCCATTCCAAAAATAGGTGTCTGGAAAACTGATAGATTTTGCTTGGCAGGTTGATTTGAATGAAAAGGCTGTTCTATCCAGTTTCCATAACTGGATCCATTCAAACCTATAGGGGTACCCATAGGAATTGTTGATGTTGTACTTAAAGCCACACTAGTACTATTACCATTATTGTTCTCTTGTTGACTGAACCCTCCATTACTATTGTAGTACCCATTGTTTGTAGTACTTGAAGGGTATTCCATGGTGTATGGTGTTGTACTTTGGAATTGGTTTTGGTTTTGGTTTTGGTTTTGGCTGTACGCTAAGACCGAATTCCAATAATCGGTCGAGGGGTCTTGTTTCATTGGCAACGCGAAGCTAAGGATATTTGAATTTGTCGGTTGTTGAGACGTTGGGGAGAGATCTTGTCCGTCAGATTTTTGGATATTGTTGGGCCGAGAATGATCTGCGGAGGTCTTGGATTTGCTACACATGCCACCAATAGGGAGATTTTTGTTGGCGATACTGTTTACGTCATAACGGCTCATGTCGAAGTTTGTCACGGCATTTAACCCTCGAAATTTTATGGCGGCTATGTCATATGCCTCAGCTGCTTCTTCTTGCGTGCCTATGATTTATAACGAATTTACCGGTCTTAGTCAATGTTTACCAAAAATGATACAATTACTAATAAGGAAAATAAAGAAGCACAGATTAAATTTGATTCGAACTCTATAATGGGTGCAATTAAAAGTGATTTGTGGTTGTAACTAGCATCATGCACATCATAACTCATAAGTGAGAAGGGGTCCATATAATTTCGTGCAAAGATTATTGTTAGTTATGTGTTTTTTTACCGATAAGCAAATGCTTTTTTAGGGAAAGGACTCACTAAATGTTCCGAGATATAGATCTTTGTTACCGGCTACTCTTCCTATTCTTGCTTGCCAACGCCCGTGTTGATGGTGCCTGTTTATCAAAAACATAGTCATACCAAAAGATTGTGAGTCAAGATAATTCTTTGCTTTTCCTTTATATATAGTCATGTTAAATCATAATGTAGACCAAAAGTAACAAAAAGATTTACCTAGTGACACCTCTATATATAGAGGCTCCTCTAGAAAAGCCACTGCTTTTCCTGCAAATTTAATAATGCACGTGATACGATAGTAAATCAACATTAATTAACAACTAATAAATGTTAATGGTCTATGAAATGCTCATAAAAAATTAATTACCTTCTAAGTGAAGCAACAAATTCTTGTCTAGTCATGTTCTTCATTTCTTCAAGCTCCTTCTCATAGTTGCAAACCTTTGATCATCCATAACACAAAGTAGATATTAATATAGACGTCACGATGTTCTCTATTATATATCGAAAACGAGCCCCTATGTCCAAATACAAAGATAAGTACAAACCGTAAAGTTTGTCGTGGTGGTCGGACCCCAGTACTTGAGGGCTGCAAGATCATAAGCTCTAGCTGCTTTATCTTCCTTATCATATCCACCTAATTATTTAAGATCATAGAATGAATCTAATCAATAAACAATAGTAACAAACAACATATATAATCAACTTTTAAATACTTAGATGCGGAAACAAGACTTGATGACGCAACTCTATAATAAATTTAGATTTATTTTTTTCATTTTTGTTCAAACTATACTAGACAAGAGAACTGACACTATCAATAATATAAACTGATTGATCAGTTAATATAATTAAAAAGATCAATCTATATGATACATTGCATGCAGAAAATAATTTTATAACAAAGATATCCATATATAAATAACAGTAAAAATAATAAGAGAAAAAAACTTACCCAAGTAAACTGAAGATCCAATTCATCAATCAATGAATACATGCAACAAAATCAAACAAACAAAAATGAATAAAATTAGGGTTCATGAAAATGCGCACGTTAGCATAAACCACCATGCAGTATCTATCAAGCTGCCAGTAGTTTTAAGAAAACCATAAAATCTGAGCCGTTCATGGGTATTTTTTTTCCTCGGGATAAGTACCTTATTTTTAGTATACGAAATAAATTGATCAACATGACTCAGATACTTGGTATCTATAATGGCGCATGTTAGTAAGTGTGGTCCTTTTTTTTACCTTGTCTTCCTTTTCTAGTTTGACCTTCTCTTCTACAACTATTGTCCCATAAATGAGCTTCATATCTCCCTGTCCATCTATGCCTACAACATTTCAGAACAAAAGATGATGTTAATGCTAATAATCTCTGCTTAGAGAAAAATGATCTTTTAGCAAAAATCTTTGAAAGGGTGATATAACTTTTTTTGCAAAATTTTGAAAAAAAAAAAACAAAAATTAGCAAAATCTATGCTTATAAGAAATACCATTTTTACTCACTAATATATGGATATATTTCATTTATATTACCAATAATAGTTTTAAGTCGAACTCTTATATCGTAATACTACAATATTTTGTTATCAATTCGTACAAACTTATATAAATTTGTAAGATGATGATATTGTTAGTATATAAAAAGTACTATAAAGTTAAGCATAAATGATAGTAAAACATGTAAATTCATTATTATGTAATAATATAATTTACCTAGTTACACCACGGTAAATAGAAGTCCTTTGACCAAAAGTATCCACCGCCTTTTTCGCCGGAGGGTTATCTTGTTGCGGCTGCGTATGAGCCACCGACGACAGCTGCTGGTGGTTGTTGTTTTCGGCGGTGTAGCCACGTAGGAAGCTAGCAGGAATTGTCTTCAACTCAGAATCATATATTGAAGCAGTAGTGACGTCATGTTGAGGTTGTTGTTGTTGTTGCATACATGTCTGTGTTTCATCTATGAAATGACACGTGTCTGGACCAGATCCTGTTGAGGCAGCGGAACCACAGCCGCCAAGGAAGTCTTCTAGTTTAGGACTGCTGTCGGTTAGGATGGATAACTGATCATGGTGACTGCTGGTAGTTGTTGTTGTTGTATCATGACCATCATCTAAAACAAGCAAAAGTTAAAGCATGTTTTTAAGTACTATCAAAAAAATACTAGTAGTATTTGATAATGACTCATCATAGTTTTACTACGAGAAAGCAAGTCTGACTTGATTTCTCAAAAATAATAAAAAGAGTACTTGACAATGAATTATCAGCGTTTTATTACAAGAAAGCAGGTCTAGCAGACCAACCTGACTAGACCTGCTTGGTATAAAAACGCTGATTTGCAATTTTAAAAAACTCAATCTCATAAAACTCTTTAAAGATGTGAAGAATGAAGTGTTTGTGTGTCTATACCATGGTGAAAGACGGTAGCAAGTGATGGTTGGAAAAGAGTGTTGGTGTTGTTGTTAGTGTTGGAAAGAGAGAAGGTGAGCCAGTTGTTATTAGGATTCTGATGATGTTGAGATTGATGAGAAGAATCCATGTTATTCATAGTTTGATTGTTTCTTGATAAATGTGTTTGTGTGTGTTTTTGTGTATGTGTGAACAAAAGAGTTTGATATTTTTTTTGTTTCTTGGTTTGTCTGAGTTTTTTCTTTGGGAAAGAGCGCAGCTTATGTAATTTTATGTGTTTCGAGAACAAGGGTGGGTGGTCAGCCTGGGGTTGGATATTATTTGTACGTGTACAGTGTATGATTTATTATACGTGCGTACTAAAATACGAATAATATAGAGTGATACATCAAAATAGAATAAATAAATAAATAAATAACATAGAGTGATACATCAAATAATAATTAGTTTTGCATACAATTAGTTTGTGTTGTATGATTTTCAACTATGAGCAGGGGCCGAGCCAAGATCTAAAGTTAAGAAGTACGTTACTTTTTTATGGTACGGTATATCATCTACTAAAAACAACCTACATATCTCTTATGAACCAACTCTTTATGTTCATACCTTTTGCCTTTTTTACGTTCGGGAAATTCGATACAGAGGCTTTGAACACACTTTCACGTATCAAGTCTATTGTCAATAGTCACTCAAATAATGTTAAAAGTGGTATTTTTATCTTTCATAGAGTTAACTTTTGTATTCAGAAAGGAGTGGGAGCACAACTTGTGTTTAGACTCCTATCCAACTTTAAGTAAAATTTATTATGTTTAATGAAAATTTATTATTAAAAATAATAATAATAATAATAAGATGAAAAACGAAAAACTTGACATTCAGTGTAAAAATAAGCATAATACAATTAATTAAATTGAATTTGTACTTAATAAATGACCTATCAAACGAAATCTAATCAAAGGATATTAAGGTGTCATTTGTTTTTTCCCAATAAGCACTTTTTCACTCTTTTTACTTCTTTTGTTTGAGGGAGAGCAGAGGTTTATGTTTGTTTTTTTGCAGACATAAGTGTTTCTTTTTACTTCTTTCCTCTTCTAAATTTCAGACATTATCTTTCACTTTTTACCTCTTCTTTCACAAACCCTACATCTCCATCTCAATATCCGTTTTCGTATGTTTTAGTAAGTTTAATACGTTTTTTTGTGTTTTCGTCTGCTTTTTTTACGTTTTCGTCCGTTTTTTACGTTTACGTCCGATTTCTACGTTTTCGTCTGTTATTTTATGTTTTCGTCAGTTTTTTTACGTTTTAGTCCGATTTCGTCCGTTTTTTTTACGTTTTTGTCCGTTTCTTTACGTTTTCGACCATTTTTTTTACTCTTAGCCGTTTTTTTTTACGTTTTTGTCTTTTTTTTACGTTTTCATCCGTTTTCTTATGTTTTCGCCCTTTTTTTACGTTTTCGACCCTTTTTTTACGTTTTCGCCCCTTTTTTTACGTTTTCGTCTGTTTTTTTACGTTCAGTCCATTTTCATCCATTTTTTTACGTTTTTGACTGTTTTTATACGTTTTCGTACCTTTTTTTACGTTTCTGATCTTTTTTTACGTTTTCGTTCATTTTTTACGTTTTTGTCTGTTTGTTTACCTTTTAGTCCGTTTTCATCCTTTTTTTACGTTTTCGATCATTTTTTTTACGTTTTTGTCCATTTTTTAGGTTTGCGACTGGTTTTTACACGTTTCCGTCCGTTTTATTACGTTTTTGACCGTTTTCTTACGTTTTCATCTGTTTCATCCGTTTTCTTACGTAAGAAATGTAAAATAACGTACAAAAACGTAAAAATACATACGAAATCATATGAAAATGGACGAAAACGTAAAAAAATGAATGACAACGTAATAAAACAGACGAAAACGTAAAAACACTGATGAAAATGTAAAAAACACGGACGAAAACGTAAAAAAAATAGACGAAAACGTAAAAAGACAGACAAAAACGTAAAAAACATATGAAAACGTAGAAAAATAGGCGAAAACGTACAAAAACAGACGAAAACGTAAAAAAAAATAGAAGAAAACGTAAAAAACAGACGAAACGTAAAAAAAAATCAAAACGTAAAAAATATACATAAACGTAAAAAAAACCACACGAAAACGTAAAAAAAAAACGGACGAAAACGTAAAAAAACGGACGAAAAACTAAAAAAATGTAAAAAACGTAAAAAACACATGAAACATAAAAAACAGCCGAAAACGTAAAAAAATAGACGAAAACGTAAAAAACGGTCGAAAACTTAAAAAAAACATTCGAAAACATAAAAAAACATACGAAAACTTAAAAAAAATAGATGAAAACGTAAAAAAAATGGGCCAAAAACCTAAAAAACGGATGACAATGTAGAAAAAGAGACGAAAACGTAAAAAAACAGACGAAAACGTAAAAAAATGGTCGAAAACGTGAAAAACGTACCAAAACGTAAAAAACGAATAAAAACGTATAAAACGGATGGTAACGTATAAAACGGACGAAAACTTATCTTTGACACTCCGTATTTTAAGCGATTGCTTATTTCACACTCAACATTTTAGTATCATTTGACAAAAGGGTTTATATTCTCGATTCAAAAAAAAAAAAAAAAAAAAAAAAAAAAAAAAAAAAAAACCTTGAATAGCACAAAAAAAACAAACAGTCTTCTACCATGCAGATGAAGACTTTAGATATGTCTCTTCTTTTGCAGACATGGTTTGCAGATGAAGAGGTAAAAACTCTGAAAAAACAAATGACACCTAAATTTGCAAGAAAAAGTATATCCACAGCAATCTTACAACGTTGGTTAGAGGGTGCTACTTACACTAGCCATGCTATTATGAATTGTTGGGCTTATCAAACACTAAAGTTATTGGATTGATTGAGGGAGGGCCTAGCACCCACTAGCCACCCCTCTCCCTCCGCCCCTAGCTTTGAGACCGGCACAAAGCGTGTTGGACAATGCGTCATCTCTCTCTTTACGCGTTATACCTTTAACGCCTCTTCACTTCTTTTTTTTACGCGTTATACCTTTATAACGCCTCTTCCCGTCCCTTTTTTACGCGTCCTCTCCTCATTCTGGTGAGATGTTGGTGGTTCAAACCACTAAGTTTGTTTTTTTAAGTGAGTACTATGAGGTATATTTGTGTTTAAATATGTTATGTGTGGATGGTGAAATTAGTGGTCATTACTGTACTTGTTTGATGGTTGTGAAGTGAAAAGTTGATGTAACTTTGAGTTGACGTTTTAGTGATCTTGGCATTGTTACACTTCAGTCTAACAATGGACATGTGTGATGCGGTTTGTGGAATTTAAAATCTACTGGTAACTAAGATTGTCGAGAGAATACTAGTCTAACTACATTAGACTCGACGTAACAATGGTGTTTTCTCACGCGTAATGTACAACTTTTTTGACTTTCACGTGTGGTGTTTGTTACATGAAATGGATAAAAAAAAAAGAGAGATTGGTGGTGCAAACCACCAATATATATATGTTAAACTTGTGTATTTGTCTATGTTTGTTGTGTTTACGTGAAATATATATGTTTATTGGAGGATAGGTAAATGGTGAGTAATATAATCGTTGTTACACGTGATTATAATGGTAGGAAGGGGTAATGATATGATGTTGAGTTGACTGTTTTACAAATACACTACAACAAAAGAGAGGACGGGCGATGTGCGTTTTGGCGGGGACGCCTCTGTCCCCGCCGAAAGTTGCTAAACAACAAAATATGTGCTGAACTGGCACAAAGTCTCGCTGACCATTTACTAAATTTTCAATGCTACTTTTTGGCAGGGACATGTCCCTGCAGAAAGTGTTTCACATATTTGTCAAAGTTTGACCAAACTTGGAGCACTTAATTATTCCCGCTCTCACTTTCGACGGGGACATGTCCCCGCCGAAAGTATTAAGCATTTTCCCTCCCAACGCTAGCTTTATCCCGCCAATATTTTACGTCTTTTGGCGGGGACATGTCCCCGCCAAAAGGCCTGGCGCCAATTTTTCCCGCCAAGGTTTTACTTATATATAACCTAACCGCGGCAAAACACAAATAACCAAATCACTAATTCCCACAAAACACACATAACAATGGATGGTTACTCGCCGGAAGAGGAGTGGTCAAAGGTTTTATCTTCGATGCTCCTCTTTGATGAAGTTCTTAATGAATATGGCTCGGAAATTATTGATGAATATGGTTCTTATAAGAACTGTGCACCGTGGATGAGAGACCGGATTCTGGAATGGTTGAGGAAAAAGCCGTACTACAAAGAGTATTTGGACGCTCAAGCTGACGATGAAGCTGAAAGCACGTTGGACACCAAACTTGATGATCTGGGAAATAGGGTAACAAATCTCGAAGATACGTTTGAACATATCAAGCAAAGGAAAGCAAGGAAGGGAAAAGATGGTGCAGGTTCTAGCAAAGCGGGAAGTAGCAGCAAAAAAAATATGAATGGGCGATGTTTGTTAATACTTTTGTGCAAGTTCTAGCAAAGCAAGAAGTATCGTGTGTTGTTTCGTTTGCTTGTCGAGTTGTTTTGTTTGATCTGTTTCGTTTGCTTGTCAAGTTGTTTCGTTTGAGTCTGTATGAAATGTATGTGGTTGAGAACTCTTACGTGTTTTAAATAAAATGTTTGCCTTCGTGATTGTTAATTGTGATATTGTTCCTTCAAATAAGCTCATAAACCCAAACACCCTTTTGGGCTGCTGTTAACCAAACAGCATAAACCAAACGGCCCTGTTTGGACAGCATAAACCAAACGGCCCTTGTGGGTTGCTGTTAACCAAACAGCATAAACCAAACGGCCCTATTTTGACAGCATAAACCAAACGGCCCTTGTGGGTTGCTGTTAACCAACTTCTTTTAACCAAAATGGTCATGGTTGCAACAACAACAACATTTTATTAAACAACAACAACAACAACAACAACAACAACAATAACAACAACAACAACAACAACAACAACAACAATAACAAAAACAACAACAACAACAACAACAACATCATTACATATGAAGATTGTCCATGTCACCTAACAGCTCACGGAGTATTGCAGCCAACTGACATGCGTGGTTCGGGTCGTCGGGATTCGTTGTCATTTCAAGTCTTGCCTCCAGCATCCGTACTCTTGTCTCTAGCACCTGCTTTTGTGCCTCCAGCATATTTATCCTAAGATCTTTTTCATTACAGTTTGAGCACCCTGTTGGTGCAGATCCAGAACCGTGAGATGTTGAAGCAGAAGAAGTTAGTCGTAACTGCTCATCAAAGTCACTCTTCCACATAAAATAGCCACATCCATGATCTTTTTCTCTTGGCTGTCACATAAATAATGTAATTATATGATTGTTTGTATATTTACATAAATAAGAAATGTATAATTGTTCACCTTCGAAAGAGGACATGCATAATATTCCAATCCAAATGTATCTTTTTTATGTGATTTTTTTTTTATATTTCCTGTTCCACAATTACACATAAAAGGATTATATCGCTGCATCTCAGATTTTGAAATTGGTGTGAAGATAAGAGGTTTGGTGTTATCAGGTGGTGATGGGGGATGAATGAGGTGATGTTGTTGCTGTTGTGAGAGAGAGGGAGAGAATATAAGGTGGTGATGGGGGATACGGTTTATCATTTATTGGATATTAAAGAGGATAAGATTTTGGATTTTATGTAGAGGATAAGATTTTGGATAAGATTTTCTGGATATTAAAGAGGATAAGGTTTATCATTTATTGGCGAGGACATGTCCCCGCCAAAAGAATTTACGAAAACAATATATTTCATTTTTTAACATCTCGTGTACAACCATATAGTTAGGAATTGCATCTTTCAAACTAGAACAAGATAAGCTGGAACTTTGTTGTTGAGCACGAGTTCCATAATTGCTCGGCTCATTCGTTTAACATCTTGTGTACAACCATATCATCTCGGCTCATTCGTTAAACATCTCATGTACAACCATATCATCTCGGCTCATTCGTTAAACATCTTATGTACAACCATAACCATATCATCTCGGCTCATTCGTTAAACATCTTATGTACAACCATATAATCTCGGCTCATTCGTTTAACATCCGTATCATATCGACTCATTCATTTAACATCTTGTGTACAACCGTATCATATCGACTCATTCGTTTAACATCTTGTGTACAACCGTATCACATCGACTCATTCGTTAAACATCTCGTGTACAAATATATCATATCGGCTCATTCGTTAAACATCTCGTGTACAAACATATCATCTCGGCTCATTCATTAAACATCTCGTATACAACCATATCATCTCGGCTCATTCGTTTAACATCTCGTGTATAACCATATCATCTCGGTTTATTCGTTTAACATCTCGTGTATAACCATATCATCTCGGCTCATTCGTTTAACATCTTGTGCACAACCATATCATCTCGCCTCATTCGTTTAACATCTCATGTATAACCATATCATCTCGGCTCATTCGTTAAACATCTCGTGTACAACCGTATCATCTCGGCTCATTCGTTAAACATCTCATGTACAACCGTATCATCTCGGCTCATTCGTTAAACATCTCATGTACAACCGTATCATCTCGGCTCATTCGTTAAACATCTCATGTACAACCATATCATCTCGGCTCATTCGTTAAACATCTCGTGTACAACCGTATCATCTCGGCTCATTCGTTAAACATCTCTTGTATAACCATATCATCTCGGCTCATTCGTTAAACATCTCGTGTAAAACCATATCATCTCGGTTCATTCGTTAAACATCTCGTGTACAACCATAACATCTCGGCTCATTCGTTAAACATCTCGTGTATAACCATATCATCTCGGCTCATTCGTTAAACATCTCGTGTACAACCATAACATCTCGGCTCATTCGTTAAACATCTCGTGTACAAACATATCATCTCGGCTCATTCGTTAAACATCTCGTGTATAACCATATCATCTCGGCTCATTCGTTAAACATCTCGTGTACAACCATAACATCTCGGCTCATTCGTTAAACATCTCGTGTACAAGCATATCATCTCGGCTCATTCGTTAAACATCTCGTGTATAACCATATAATCTCAGCTCATTCGTTAAACATCTCGTGTACAACCATAACATCTCGGCTCATTCGTTAAACATCTCCTGTACAACCATAACATCTCGGCTCATTCGTTAAACATCTCCTGTATAACCATATCATCTCGGCTCATTTGTTAAACATCTCATGTATAACCATATCATCTCGGCTCATTCGTTAAACATCTCGTATACAACCATATTATCTCGGCTCATTCGTTAAACATCTCATTATGTAAAAAAAATTTAAAAGTTTTAAATTAATTAAAGATAATTTACAAAATATTTAAAAATAATTTTAAATGATTTAAATTAAGTATAAATGATTTAATTTTATTAGGTAAAAGTGATGTAAATAATTTTAAAAAGTTTTAAATTAATAAAATATGATTTAGAAAAATTTTAGTTAAATTTAAAAGAATTAATATTCATTTTAAAAGTTTTAAATTAATTAAGGATAATTTACAAAATATTTAAAAGGAGTTTTTTTTTTTTTTTAGTTAAAATACTTTCAGCGGGGACATGTCCCCGCCGAAAGATTTCACAAAAAAATTAACCTTCCCTCGTAGCATTTACTTTATCCCGCCAAAGGATTTGGCGAAAAATCACTACTTTTAGCGGGGACTTGTCCCCGCCAAAAAGCCTGATTAAAATAAAATTTTACATTCAGCGGGGACATGTCCCCGCCGAAAGTAATAGCTAAACACCCTACCCCCCCCCCCCCCCCCATATTATCAGATCTAAAACTTAGCGGGAAAAAAAAAAAACAAAAAACAAAAAACTCATCATCTCTAAGCTTCTGCTTATCTCCGCCACCGCCACAACAGCACCATCTCCACCTCCACCACAACACCACCATCTCCACCACCACCACCACAACACCATCATCTCCACCACAACACCACACTCGCACCACTGTGCACGTTTAATTCTCCCCTCTCATCGTTTAATTCTTTCCTCAAAACCTCTCATCGATTAATTCTTTCTTTTTCTCATCTCATTTCTTCCTTTATCCATCTCGTTTACAAAACCCAGGTATTAATTTTTGTTAATTTCTTGATTTTTTTTTTTATATGTTAATTTTTGTTAATTTTTTTATATGTGTTAATTTTTGATATATGTGTATTATGTTTTTTTTTTTTTTTTTTTTTTTTTTAATTTTTTTGGGTACAGTTGCTGCTGAGAGCCGAAGAGGAGACCCGAAGCCGAGACCACAGGTTTTCTTTAACTTTTTTTATTTTATTTTTTTGTGTTTATGTGTTACCGGGGACATGTCGCCGCCAAAAGTTTATAGTGATGAATTTGTGTTTGGATTAGTTTATCAGTTAGTTTATAGGCATATATGCATTAGATAGGAAAGTAGACAATAGCAGCAGCCGCGGATGACTTGTCTCATTCGTTAGACCAGCCGAGATAATTTAGACAGTGGGAGCAACGACTTTTTATGTGTTTGTTTTAGTTGTATTCAGCTTTAATTGGTTTGATATTAGCCTTTGTTGAATGGTCATGTTCTTTGTTCCCATGTTCTTTGATATTAGCCGAGATGTTATATACACTACATGTTAAGCGTATCAATTGGAAGTGGCAATTTACTTCTAAATGGGTTGAGTTGGGTTATATTTTAAGTCTAACAAGTCGAACGGGTAAAACTAAAAGATAACTTGATATGAGACAGGTTAGAGTGGCTTGTGATTACTAGCTTATATTCCACAAAAGGTGTTACATCAGTTTTTTGAATATATAGAGATGGCATGGGTCAAATTGGATAATTTCATACAAGTCGGGTTGAGATGACTTAAAACATTGTTTACCTACTGATTTTTCATGTGATTATATTTCATAATGCTTTTGAGATTCATTCACTAATATCATCAGTACGTTTGTGTTAGGCCTGCGACTTGTCGAGCGAGTTAGACCAGCCGGGATTCATTCACTTTCCCTCATCAGTACGTTTCTAGAATTATAATATTTTGTTTCAGAATTTGATTTTAAGATGTTAGTCGTTTGTTTATAATTATATGGAATTTGATTGTGTTAGACTATTGTCAATGATTTTAGGAATTTAGTGATTAATTTCGGAAAGTCCCCGTCCGAAGTTAATCATCCCATAGAAAACCCGTCCGAAATTAATTTATTAGAAATTAATTTCGAAAAGTCCCCTGTTTGGGACTGCTTTTTGAATGTTTTGTCTCATTTAGGATATGAATGCGTATAATTGATTTACTATTTGTGAAAATTTCGACAGTGTTTCCCCTTTACTCCTACGAATATGTCTTTAATGCACATATTTGGGGAGTTGAGGGGAAATGCTGCCGAAATTTTCTCAAATAGTAAATTCAGTTATACGCATTCATATATGAGATGAAACATTCAAAGAGTGGGTTAGGATTGCCTTCCATAGTTGGATTAGGTGAACAAAACGCACAACTCGTGATTCCACCTTTATGTATTTACGCAGTTATGTATTTTTTTGAACATGTTTAATTCTAAATAATTATTTATTGCATCATTAAAATGCAGTTATGCCAATTGATAAGAGTTGGGTCTCTAAATCTCGTGTTAGCCTCGAATTTCTAAAAGGTCTTAAAGCTTTTTGCGAGTATTGCAAGTCCTTTGTGAATATTGATGGGAATGTAAAATGTCCACATAATCATTGTCATAACGTTGGTTGGATAAAGTACGAAGATTTGTTTGGTCAAATACAGACATACGGTTGGGACCAAAGTTATATACGAAATGGTATAATCACGGTGAACCGGATGTCCAGACAGTAGTACCCAACACGAATCATCATGGGAGTGATATGGCTGAGTTCCTTCATGATATTTGTCCGAATAACGAACAAAATGAGCCAACTGAAGGAAATATTGGCGAGACAAGCAACGAGCCAACTCAAGCAACGACACTTCCTCAACGTAACGAGTTTGAAGAGTTACTCGCCATTGCCAACGAGCCACTATACCTGGGCTGTAATTGGATGTCTTCATTGGACTTTATGGCAAAGTTTACGAACATCAAGGTCAAAGGTAAAATGAGTGACACCACATTTAACGAAACCCTAAAATTTCTCAAAGAATGTTTCCCACCCGCTCTAGGATACAAAATCCCATCGTCATACTATGAAATAAAGAAAACATATAAAACGATCGGGTTAGGATACGAATCCATACATGCTTGTGTAAATGACTGTTTTTTATATCGGGGGGTGGGTAATGAAGATTTGCAGAATTGTCCCATCTGCGATGCTAGTAGATGGAAAGACAAGAACACACTGGGGAAGAAAGTTCCTAACAAGGTGTTGCGTTATTTTCCTATCATTCCTAGACTACAACGTTTGTACAAGTCTAAACACACTGCAAAACATATGACTTGGCATGCTTCTGGGCAGTCTACGGAGGACGGTAAGATGCAACACCCGGTTGATGGTCAATTATGGAAGAAATTTGACATGAAGTATTCTAAAGAATTTTCCTATGAAAAAAGAAACGTCCGATTAGGGTTGGCTGCTGATGGTTTCAATCCGTACGGCAACCTTAGTCAGTCTTACAGCATGTGGCCGGTCATATTAACAACATACAATACGCCTCCCTGGATATGTATGAGAGAGACTTCTCTTATGTTGACGTTGTTAATTCCGGGCCCTAAATCACCCGGGAAGGACATAGATATTTACTTGAGGCCTTTGATTGAAGACCTAAAGATTCTATGGAAAGATGGAGTCATGACTAGGGATGTTGTCACTGGCACTGAATTCTGTATGAGAGCAGCGCTTTTATGGACTATCAATAACTTTTTCGCTCGAAGTAGTTTGTCTGGGTGGAGTGGGCAAGGTTACTTGGCATGTCCGACATGTAATATAGACACTCCATCTGTTCGCATGTTAGGCAAAACCGCTTATGTTGGTCACAGAAGATTCTTAAAAACGACCAATAAATGGCGGAAAAATAGATGGGCATTCTATACTGAGGTCGATGATAGACAACCTCCTAAAAAATTTACCAGTGATGTCATCTTGACTCAACTTAGGAGATTGCCTAAACGTATCCCGGGGAAACATCCAAGTTTTGGGGGTGCGAAGAAAAAACGTGATCCTGATCGCGAATTGAATTGGACCAAAGTATCCATTTTCTACGAGCTAAAGTATTGGTCTTTTCTTACACTAAAACACAATTTAGATGTCATGCATATCGAAAAAAATGTGTGTGAGAGTGTGTTGGGTACTTTGTTAATGAATGACAAATCAAAAGACACCAACAAGGCAAGACAAGACTTAGAAAATTTGCAAATTCGTGAAGAGTTGTGGCTCGTCAACAAAGGAAACGGGAAGTGCTCTAAGCCTCATCCCACGTACTCTTTCACAGCTGAAGAAAGAAAAAAATTTTGTCAATTCATCAAAGGTACACGTTTTATTTCAAAATTTATTTGTTCCAATTCAATTCGCGTATTCATTTCGACGACTTACTCTAATATCATGATTTTTTTGTCAATTCATCAAAGGTGTTAAACTACCTGATGGGTTCGGATCTAACTTCAAGCATAAAGTGACCGACAATGATAGCAACATAACAGGCTGGAAGGCTCATGACTGTCACATAATGATGCAGCGGTTGCTTCCTGCTGGACTTCAAAATTACTTGAAGGACCAAACCACCGCAACACCAATAATCGAGCTTTGTTCATTCTTCAAACAAATATGCGCTCGAACTTTGATGGTGGATGACATGTTGAAAGCTAAAGAACAACTCATCAATATTTTGTGCAGTTTCGAGCAAATATATCCTCCTGCTTTTTTTGACATAATGATTCACTTGGTTATTCATCTACCCGAAGAGGCTATTGAAGGCGGGCCTGTTTACATGAGGTGGATGTATCCATTTGAAAGATACATGAAAAAGCTCAAGAATTATGTCAGAAATAAAGCTAAGCCAGAAGGTTCAATAGCGGAGGGTTATATTGCTGATGAAGCATTAACTTTCTGTTCGCATTATTTTCGGGGTGTTGAGACGAGATTTAATCGTCCTGACCGGAATGAGGACGGTCCAAGCCCAACAAGTCAATTTCAGGTGTTTCGATCAATCTGTAAACTGAATGGTAGACAATCATTGATCCGGGTTCAACCAGACACAATGCAGAAAGTAGTATGGTATGTACTACACAACAGTCATGAAATCGACCCGTACGTGAACGAGTACGAGAGGTACGCGTTTTATTTCAAAATGTGTTTTACGTAAGTTATTATTCGACGACTTATTCTAATATCATGAACATTTACAGGGCATTTCCTGGCAATGACATACAAGAAGGATTTCCTCGCTGGTTTGGGAGCATGGTAGACTTATTTTATGTATTACCCTGTAAAAATAACGACTATTACTCATCTATATCTATTCTTAACTTTTTCATAGATTCGTGAATTAAAAGTAAAGAATGACCCAAGTTGTACTAAGGAGTTATTCGCTTTGGCTTGTGGACCAGCATGGACTGCAGTCTCAGTCGACTCTTACGTAGTCAACGGTGTGAAGTTTATCGTACACGACCGTGATTTACGTCGTTCAACTCAAAACAGGGGAATTTCAACTCCTAATCCTAGCGGAGGAATGTATTATGGCCAGCTTGAAGAAATTCTCGAGTTTTTGTATATTCCGTTCAAGGTTGTGCTGTTCAAAGTCAAATGGTTCGACACTAATAACGAGGGTCGCATAAAACGTTGTACCTATAGAAATAACATTACACAAATTATGACAGACCGTGTATCGTTTCAAAATGAACCATACATTCTTGCAACACAAGCAACACAAGTCTTTTACCTTGATTTCCCGGGTAAACATGGTAGTTGGAAGGCCGTCCAAGATTCTTATCATCGAAAGATTTGGAACCCGAATATCATCGTGGTAGAAGACAATCAAGATGTTGTACATGACAACAACTCATCACATGTCACACTCTCTGCTGAGTTGGATAAGTTGGATTATAGCACCATAAATAATGATGTCCAGCCAGCGGAAGTTGAGGCACCACCAGCACCAATTATCACTGATGTCGACGACGACGATGATATTGATTATGATGACCACGTTCCTCATGATTTAGCATCTGATGATGAAGACCACGTCGATGGTGAAGATGAAGCTGACACTAATAATGATGATTTTTATCTTAGTGATGTAGGAGATTGATCTCAAATTGTAATTTGTTAAACGACACTTATTTGAATGAAATTGTTATCGAGTTGTTAAATGTGTTTATTTATTTATTTAATTATTTATTATTATCTTTTTTGGTATATATTGTTATTTATTTGAATGTGTGTATATATATGCATATATGTGTTTCTTCACTAATTTCTATGTTCTTGTACTAGTATGTTTACAGATGGCGGATGTCGTAGTTACGAGCCATGGTGGTGATGGAGGTCATGAGCCACCCCACCGTCCCGGGAGGAGGCTAGGCACCAACTGCGAGCGTAAGAATTTCTCGATTATTTTAATTAAACTTGATCATTATTTGAAATTGATAACTTGTTATTTTATGTCACCATCACTTTAATTTGATTACTTGCAGGCTCTAATTCGAGAGCTCCCAGGCCTAAGCTTACGAAGCCTGGTTCGAAAATAGGCAAAGGTGGGAAGGTGGTTCGCGGTACCACCAAGAACGAAGCCTTACACGCGATGAGGAATGAAAATCGGCGCCCAGTCTCGATCAGATTCACTAAGAATGTCGAAGGCATGTGGCAGCATGTTGGCACTCACGCTTCGTGGTTCTCGAACTATGTCGGGACATTGATACGGGAAACGATTCCATTGTATCACGATTCGTGGGATGATGTTCTAGAGACCTCGAAGGCACACGTGGATAACCAGCTCCACGTAAGTTTTTTTTTTATCTTTTATTTTTTTAATTATTGTGTTTATTTATTTTAAATGTGTTTATTTATTTAAATTTGTATCTTTATTTAAATTTGTATATTTATTTTAATTATATTTTATTGCAGCATTTTTTTGATCTCGGCCCCCACCTTGCCGGTCCACATGGAGACGAGATTGTCATTAGTATCGAAGCTTACCTAAAAAAGCGATACGATGACAACAAGTACAAGCACAAAAAGAAACATTTTACACAGCAAGGTGGGATCGAGAAAGTGGACGAGATCAAGGCAAAGCGTCCCGAGAACATGACGGCTGAAGAATGGGAGAAGCAGGTAAATTTCTGGATCGACACGTACTTTGTTGTTGTTATTATTATTATTATTATTATTATTATTATTATTATTATTATTATTATTATTATTATTATTATTATTATTATTATTATTATTAATATTTCATTTATATAATAGTTTTTATTATTTATAATAAGCAGATTGGGCACTGGACCGACCCGAAGAAGTTGAGGATCGGGGAGGTCAACAGGCAAAACAGGAGAAAAATGAAGACTGCTACCCTTCACGGATCGCATTCCTTAGCTGTCATAGCTGATAACTTCGTAAGACACTTTTTAATCATTTTATTTATATATATAGTGTTGGGTGAGTATTGATTGATTTTATTTATAAACAGTTGAGCTCCCCCACCGACTCCGAGGATACTAGAGACTTTATCGACATGTACAGACACACCCATACCAGAGACGACGTCTGGGAGTCTGAGCTGTCCGAAGCCAGATACGTAAGTATAATTTATTTCCAAAAACTCACCAACATTAATGCAATATAATAAATCACGACTTATATATTACTTTTTTTTTTTTTTTTTTTTTTTTTTTTTTTTTTTTTTTTTTTTGTAACTAAACAGAATGAGATGATACGGCTGCGGACAGAGAGCACCTCTGATGGGAGGCGTATGTCTGACGTGGATATTTTGCGCCAGGTGATCGGCGGCAAGCAGCGGGTCATGTTCCTGGCATAGGTCCAGTTTTACCAGGCCGTGGTCACAAGACGACTTGCAGCTCCTCACGAGCTCGCGAGGAAGCCTCCTCGTCCTCACTCCACGAGACCGTGAAGCAGCAAGGGAACACGCTGCAGATGTTGCTGGATTGGGCGAGGAAACAGACGGGCTTTACTGAGGAGCTAGCGAGGGGATTGCCGGGGACATCAGGGTCCCAAAATGCGTCGGCGGGTGAGTCTACACCTACAGGGGAGGGTAGTCGGGGTACTGGGGGTACTGGGGATAGCGGGGAGAATGGTGAGAATGGGGATTAGTGTATGGCTTATGTGGGTCGGATAGGTCACTTTATATTTATTTTGGGTTATTGGACAAAGTTGTGTAGATTTAGATGGATTATTATGTGTTTATGTGTTAGGATTCCCACTAAATTGTTTCTCGCTAGCTTATGTATAGTTTTGTAGAATATCATGTGGATCACAGTTTTTGAACCGTTTTTGGGGAATTTGGATTCATATGATTATGTTTAGCGAATTTGGGTTTGTTTAGTGAATTTGGATAGTTATTGTAAAAACAGGTTCTATGTTTAGCGAAGTTGGCGAATTTGGATTAATATTATTTTTAGCGAATTTGGGTTTAATTTGTTGTTGTTGTTGTATATGTTTAGCGAATTTTTGTTGGCGAAAGTAGTTGTTTTGGCGAAGTTGTTGTTGCTATTGGCAAGTGAAAACAGCAGGTTCTGCATTGCTGCATTGGGTAGATTTTTTCCGGAAAAAATCTGGAAATTACCCATTTTGCAGCAATATGCTGCATCATGGGTCAGAGACCTTTGGCGGGGACATGTCCCCGCCAAAAGTTGAATCAGATTGGCATGTTTAACCTTATTCCCCGCCGAAAGAATTTAAAACAACAGTAAAATGATACTTTCTGCGGGGACATGTCCCCGCCAAATGGTTAATTAAATAATATAATCACTTGATTAATTAACTTTTTAATTAGTTTTCCCAGTTTTTGGCGGGGACATAACCGTTGCCACGCTGGACAATCTTTGACCGGCTAGAAGGCGGTGGGACCCACCAGTCGCCGCCCAAAGTTGGTACACGTCCTCGCCGAAAGTATCAGCGATGAGTATTCGGCGGTGACATGTCCCCTCCGAAAACAGTCAATGTTGTAGTGGTAATAAAACCCTTACAAATACATTGCTCTAGTCCAATTACTTTCCTTTAAGGGCATTCCCTAAATTAATTTATAAATTAGAAGAATGCTAGGTCACGTATGTCAAGTAGTCGAGTGCTACATTTGGTTCTTTCTTCACTAAACAACATTCCCAACAACATGATATCCATTAAAAATAGAGATGGCGGTAAGACAATAGGTTTTGATCTCGCTATTCGAAGGTTCGAATCCTAGCTTCTGTCGTATAAACAATTTTATAAAGGCAATTATTATAAATTTTGTGGCTTGCATGAATTGAAATAAATTATAGACAAATTATTACGTTTTATAATTTTTTTTTTTGTTATATATATACACCTAGTCTAGCTTTCACTGAAAAATGTAGAATTTGGACAAGTTTTTAAACCAATTATATTGTTTATAGTTACAGTATATTAGTCCACACATTACACGTGAACTTATAATGTTTTCCCCTACAGCTAAAAGTTTATATTCTTCAAGTTAAATATCATACCTCGTATTTACAAACAAAAATGTTATGGGTATTTCATAAAATGGAACGTAACATTGAATGTAGACGAGGTATGTATTTGACCATGTAAAATTTAATAGATAACTGAATACTTCTGCAAAATAAGAAATGGTTGAGGAAATTAAATGATTTATCAGATAGCTTATAACAAGTGGAGGCATATTATCGGACCGTAAGGCGGTTCACGGTAGCTCTCAATAATACTCACCGATCCTAACAGAAGATTCATGTAATCATGTATACAAAAACAATACAAAGAAAGCTGTACTCTATTGGATAAAAGTACCTAACAAAGAAATAAAGAAGGCGAAGATAAATTCAAACACATGAACAAAAAAAGCCACGACGAGTGATTTTTTGACTAAGGTGGTAATAATATTTGAGCAATACACTAGCTAATTGGTGTATTTTTTTGTTCGTCTTTTTACAAATCTTTGTAACATTCTTTATAATTACAAATATAATGAAATTATTGAATAGAAATAAAGTGAGTCGTTCAATCTTATGTAAAAATATAACCATTTAAAAAAAGGTTAGAAAATTAAAGTAGTAAACTGAGACGTTTCTTCTCTTTTTACCAAAAAATAGACAAGTAAATAAGTAATAAATCAACTATAGCAAGACTTGAATTTGTAAAGTAATAATATACGAGCGTGTTATGCATTTTTTGGACATGACCACGATCATGACCGAGTTGCTGTAATAGGTGACCGAGTGCATGACCAAAGGAAGGTTCATGACCATGCTATTACGGCTCGTCTGATTCAGTTACATGTCATCTTCTCATGTTAATTCGATGAGTGTTTGTTTGGTTTCTTGCCTTGTATTTTAAGAATGTTTTAATAAAAGTCTCGGTTCCCAAACACGTTAATTCGATAAGTATGTTGTTTAAACAAGTTATCTTCTAACTAATTATAATCGAATACATTTGTTAAAGGGCGTTTATGAACAAAAGTCAAGTATATTATTATATCTACTCAACTTAACATTGAACTATTGAAGTATAAGATTAACCTTTAATATAGAGAAGGGAAAATGTTTAAATGAGGGGAAACAAGGGGGCGAAAACGAGGACACGGTGACCCCCACATGGTAATGGATACTTGGCCCCACATCCCCTACCGACGTGTCATTATATTTTTGCTTTGTCATGCCCCTTTTGATTGTAAAAAAAATTAAGAAATTGTAAATATTCCTGCTATAATATCCTACAAATCTTAAAGTGCACCGGATAAAGGAGGATTTACTAAACATACTATGGGTCCTAAGTTCCGTTATCATCCTAAAGCGCCTCCTCGTGAGCCCAAAAAGGTGGATGTTACAAAGAAAAAGGCCACTGAAGTGGGACGAAAATTACTACATCGAATCCCTTTTATGCCCTTAATATGATCGATACTGATGAATGTGGCATTTCTACTGATGTCGTGGCTAAGGATGGGGCTGAGTTGGATTTTGGCAGTGAGAGTAGTATTCCTTGTCCTACTCCTATTGTTGAGAAAATTGGAAGCTTGAAAAACTAATTATTGATGGAAAAGCTACTCTTGTAGATGATGATGGTCATCCTCTTAAAAAGTTTGATTATCCGGGTAATAAAAAGGAAGCTAAGCTTGATGGGTCTCGAAAGACTGGTAATATATTATAAGAACCGCTTGTGAGTGTTATGAAAGAGAAGGTGTAGGTCGCGGCTAGTAAGCCTAGTTATTCTTTTTCTCCGTCTACTTCTTTTACTAAGAGGGTTAACCTATTCTCTAAGGCGGAAGAGATTGTTGATTCCGACAGTGATGAGGATGAGGTTATTAACACTTTTGATGAGTCAGTTAACCTATTTGGTGGTGGTCACGAGCTTGAAAATGATTATGATGACTATGTGGATCAGGTCTACGATCTTCCAAAAAATTTGGATGCTTTTTATAACATGTATAATATCAAGCTCTAAGGTCTTGATAGGAAGTAATTTTGTTTACGTAAGAGTCTAATGTTATCTTATGAGTAGTGGTTAAATGCTTTTTATACATGCATTTAATCACCAACGGCAGCACAATCTTACACATAGTTAAGAGAATCCACTATTGTGGTTTATAAAAATGTTTAAGCATGATACTTTTATAAAATATTAAGTGGTCTATTATTTTATTAATCATAGTGGCAAGGTGTTTGATGTTTACGTGGAATAAAAATGTCAAATATCTTGAACCTCTTTCAAATTTAATACGTTTGTGTTTAACGAGGCCTTATAAAGCTTTAAGAAATTTATCCACAATGAAGAAATGGTTATACAAATAAAAATGTTTATAAATTTGTTATTTTAAATAATTATACACTATTATAAACCTTTATAAAAGTTTATAATAGTATATGTCATAATATTTCGGGATAATGTTTTATAAACGTATCATACTTGCCATCATTTTTTTCTGGGTATTGAACAAAAAATTTCTTTATATGAGTACTAATCTTTTAAATTTGGCCTTCATTGGGTACTTTGTGACATTTTTGCCCTCTCAGCTAATATAAGTTTTATTAATTTGTTTGCAAAAATGTCACAAAGTAATTCAAAAAGACCGAATTTGAAAAATAAGTACTTGTATAAAGAAAAAATTTAGTTTGATACCTAGGAGAAAAAATAATAGCAAGTATGATACTTTTATAAAATATTTGCCCTAATATTTTATAAAATATCACCGGGTACTTACATGAAAATATCCAAAGAAAATGCTAGAAACGGTTAGATAAGACACCCATTATATTTATATATCTATATATTGGAGTTGGGTTGCTTCAAGAAGGTGTACCGCACAGTGCTAATAACAGTAACACGTGCTTCTAATTATTGTACAACACTGTTATTAGCACTGTTCATTGATTCTAAATCACAAAACATCAGGATTTTTTTATTATTATACTATAGCAAAGAGTGACTAATTACAAATGTGTGGCTGTAACATTGGGAGTGCACTGTTATTCCAACTGTTCATCCACTAATTCCCATTCCCGCCATATAAAGGCCAACCCGCATTATCCAAAGAAAGTTTCAGATATCAAAAACACACAATTTTATCTCTAACCCAAACCACAAATACATACCAAATTAAAACACTTAACCACAAATCACAGGTCAACTTAGATGGATCATTTGCAGTACACCTTGGATGAAAATGGAGGTTTCGATTACCTTATGAAGAAGAAAGGTACCTTCAATCTCATTTATTATTATTATTATTATTATTATTTTTAATTTCGAATAAACTGAAGTCTGGATATTAGAGTTTATGGTGGTTTAATTGTGTTTAATTTTATGGTTTTGAAATTTAGGGTTTTTAAATTTTATGGTGTTTATTTATTTTTTATTTTTTTTCCGATTAGAGTTCCGTTAATTAGAGGGTTTTGTTGGTTTTTTTTGCAGGATGGTTTGCTGATTGTTAGGAATATAAATATTCAGATGAAGGTTCGGTCACCCCGAGTATCTAATTAGCATTTATATAGCTCGTAGGCTTATATATATTCGTTTAGTATTATTAGTAATATTAGTATTAACTTAGTCGTATTTATATTTGTGGAGTGGGTCGGGGCTTTCCCCACTGTCAGCTCACTCCACAGCCCACTAGGGGCACCAATAGTAGTAAGTATATAAACCCCTTCCCACACATGGGAAGGGTGGAACTCTTGTCACAATTTCACCTACAATCTAATAGATCAAGTTTTCCCTTTCAACTCTCTCTCTCTCTAGTTCTTGCATCTAACTCAAACCATGGATCTAATCTTCCATGAATCAAGACCACCCGAATCAACCACACAATCAAGATGGTTATATCCTACAATTGGTATCAAGAGCCATGGTTAGGTCCGATTGATTGTGTGTGCCTAGATTTGTGGTCTCTATTTTATTTGTATGGTTCGAACATAGTTTCAAGAGTGTCACTAGCTGTCAATTTTTTTATTCTATTTGTTAGAATATCTTTGACTGGTGATGTCTATTTTTGTGGTTCGTATACCACTTGAGTTCAAATGTTGATTTGTGTTTTTGGGCTGTAACAGTATCATCCATGGTACATTTGGGCGTCTGTTTTCACTTGTGGTTCGTATCCACAAACACTTCTTGGTAGCTGCTGGAATTGTTTTTGGGTTGTTTTTATCATCTTGGCAGTTTGGTTTGGGTTGTCTTAGTTGCATTGGTCCAACAATAATTTTTCATAAGTGTCCAACTGATAGATCTGGGTATATCAAATTGTTATTTTTGGCTTATGTGTGGTCAAGACTGTGTTCGTTAAATGCTTTTTAGCCATTCACTCTTGGTTCGAACTCAAAGTGTTCTTGGTTGTGGATTGATGGTGTGTTAGAACTACTTCTTAAGGAATGATGTTCTTGGTTGCTGCTGGTGTTGAATGGATGTTCTTGAATGCGGTTTGTGTATATTTTTTGGATAGTAGCCAAAAAGGGAAAAGGACAAAACTGGTGATAGTGACATACAGTCTTGCACAGATGCGGTTTGTGGTCTTACAAGGATGTGGTTTGTGTCTATAATATTGGTTTTTATCGTTCATGATGTTTGTCTATTTATCATGAACGCGGTTTGTCTGTATTATCACGAATGCGGTTTGTCTGATTGATCATGGATGCGGCTTGTGTGTTTGCACAGACGCGGCTTGTGTGTTGTGCACAGACGCGGCTTGTGTGTTGTGCACAGATGCGGCTTGTGTGTAGTGCATACATGCGACTTGTATGGGTTGAGATGAAGCAATGACAAAGACCATAACCATTTCAACAACAGCCAACTATACAACAAATCCAACAACTAATCCCATCCTCATGTTTCATCACCTAAACTCTACGACTCGAACAGAATGGTTAAACAATCAAACGATCTCAGCCATGTTTTTTTTCGTGTGTCAATAAATAGTATTCAGCTTTCAAAGCTCAATAAACATGAAAAACTTATCATCATTGATCCTTAAACTCAAACGAAATGAACAAACATATAAAGAAAGCATCTCATCATCGATCCCTTGTGAAGCCTAGCTTCTACTTTTTATCCGAATGCAAAGGATAAGGTTCATAACATTCGCGTTATGCCCTTTCTTTAATTCGTTCTAACCACAAACTACCATATCACAACTCCTATATTGCAACAAGCTTCGAATACAAAACAAGATAAACATAAGATCTCAGTTGTCATTCACATCTGACACAAATTTTGGGAAAGATTTTCGTGTGAACATGAACCCATCATTGATCATTATGAAGACTGAGCTTCTTTCCTTTAAATATTCGAACAACTAAAAGGACAAACGAAGACTATACAGCCTCCATTTGCCCTTTGTTCGGTTATAACAAAACAAAACAACAAGAAGCGTAATCAATCGTGTAGAACCTACCCGAGACCTCCTTTTGGAGATCTTGTAGATGCGCCTTGTTTGTGGAGTTAACGTGCTTCAGTTTGTGTTTGCTATTCGGATTTGAGCTTGATGATTATCAAAGTGTTTGTGGCTGTGTATTCGTTGGAGATGTGAGGTGTGTTTAATGTGTAGCCTATGTTTGAAGTGATGAGATTAGGGTTTGTGTTTGGTGACTGAGTTTGGAGGAGAGATGGATGAGAAGGGGGCGGATTAATATGAGATTAGGGTTAGATTAAGTTGGGTTTATGGTGTGTTATATACCGTAACTTTTGGGATTATTGACTTGAATGGGCCAAGGTTGATTTGGATGGGCTGGATGCTGAAGTTAAATTCACGGGCCTGACTCACCCTTGGACTATATTGGGCCGTGAAATATCTGCTATCTAGTTTTTTTTTGGATTTGTGTTGGGTGGATTAAGTATAGACTCGATCATGCTTTTATTATCTAAGTGAACGGACTAACTTTGGTCACTTTAGGGTAAATGTGAATTTATTATAAGATTAGAGTTTGACTTAATTTTCCACAAATTATTGGACTATAAGGTGGATTTGGATCGGGCTGTGGCGACTCGTAATCCGGAGTTATTGTTTTTGGCAACCGTATGTTTTTGGGTTTGGGTTTATGAGTGAAATGTGTTGTATGGTTGGATCCACCAAGTTTCACGAGGATACACACGATACGGCTCGTATTTGGGTTTATGAATATCAACGTAGCTTTAGAGGTGTGGATTCAGCTGCAGTATCCTATTAGTGCCTACGACTTGAGTGAGCCTGCATTTTGATCTTTGCAACTTGAGTTATAGCTGACAAGTAACAATTTGTTTAAATTGCGATGTGTCAAGTTGCATTTTGACTTGTTGCGACTTGACTGATTGCGATGTGACCAGTTGCGATTTGACGTTGCAAGTTAACACTTGCGATTTGACTAATTGTGATTTGGTTGATTGCAATCCGACTTGTTGCAAGTTGACAACCTGTGACATGACTTGTTGCGATCTGATCAAGTTGTGATTTGACTTCTTTGACTTGAATTTTGAAGACTAGTATTGCAATTCACTCTTAGTTGTTCTTGTTGATTTTACGGTTTCTCTTGTAGTTTTTAGAAAATCCCGCGAAAGATTCGATTTCTCGGTTTAAATCTCAAGAGCTGTAAAATCCCGTGAAATTAATTTTGGACAAGTAGGCGGGACTTGGATTTAGACAAAATAAAACTTACGGGGTTTGACTATTTTTTTTCGGGATAAGTTTGTGCTTCAAGATCAGCAGGAATTGGGAAATTATGGTAACTTGGTTGGTTTGTTAATTCACGGGTTGGTGTACTTAGTGTCACAAACATCTCGGGGTGGATGGATGCACGATGTTTGTTGACCCTTGCTCAAGCGTATTTAAGGTGATTAGACTTGAATGTTCAAGAAGTGGATATATACAATAAAGGATGGAAGGTTGGGTATATGTCACTACCTATATTTAAAGGAGTTACGTTGTTGTGCTCAATATAGGTTCTAAATCACAATTTGCAATTTAAGGTGATTAAGGTGATTAGACTTGGATGTTCACGAAGTGGATATATACAATAACGGATGGAAGGTTGGGTATATATCACTACCTATATTTAAAGGAGTTACGTTGTTGTGCTCAATATAGGTTCTAAATCACAAAATTAGTGCAAGTATGAGTCGCGAACTTGTCCTTTATCAAGCTTCATCAAGTGATTGTTGTTTCTCAAGCTTCTAATGGGATTGTTGTACAAGATCTTCTCAAGAGGTGGTCAGACTTAAAGACGGGAGGTGGTTTGTTCAGAGACGTGTTTTAACCTGTTCCACATTCTATAGATAATCATATTTCATCAAGCGGTTTTGGCATATTATGAGCTTCAGGGAATTGTTAATCTGCTAAACCATTGGATGAGGAGGAAAGCAAGGGGTTACTACAAGAGAGTCTTAATCACCATCTTCGTTGCAGTAGTTTCATTTGTCTCTGTCCATGTTTTGTGCCTGTCAAATTCACGATCATCACAAACTCTTAACTTTGGCAAAAAGGTCATTTCATGCCATTTTTGAGGGGGAGAATTAGGCGTGTTTCCTAGCAGTTCAGTCTCCAGCGGTTTGAATCTGAGCAGTTCCGGTTTCAGCGGGTCAGATCGTAGCTATTTCAGGATTCAGTGGTTCAGTCTCCAGCAGGTTGAATATTAGCGGCTCCAGTTTCAGTGGTTTAGCTTTCAGTGGTTTTGGGTCTTAGCAAATTGCCTAAGATTTCAGCAGTTTGATACTTACTGTTGTGCAGTTTGGTCTTGAATTTATTTCTCAGATAAATGTCAAGAACTGTAAAATCCTGTACACAGTACGACAACTATTCCATACACTGCACCTGATAACATCCAAGTAGCTGGGTCAGACAGCTTTGTTTGATAGGACTGACTATGAGTCATGGGCACTTCTAAGAATTAGCGCATGTTTCTTCTCTTTTTGGCTAGTCAACAGCACAAGATAATCACGAAGTTAATCAGGTATTCTTTATTTGTGATTGAAGTTGAATTTCACGAAGGCGTCTACTTATTTTATCTTGAAGTCGGGGTTGGTTGGATGCATGACCTTCAATGATAACTTGCTCGTGCTTAAAATTTAAGTTGAAGACTTGGGTTATCTAGTTACCAGCAGTCAGGGTAACTATCACTTAAGAGTTATTGGAGTACTCAGTGTCACACGTCAATGACGATGTCGATAATCGCAAGAGGTGTTAATGTCTCATACTTTGGTTGGGTATTGAGCTCTTAGAGATTTGCTTGGAGCATTAATTCTCTACACCGTTCTTCCAACATTAGTGCAAGCTTAAGTAACAAATTTGGGGACTTCTACTTCAGTTTTCAGTATTGGCATATCGGGTTTCCTTCATCAAGTGGTCACTAATCTGTGTACAAGGTTGGTTAGTTGGACAAAGTTTTGTAAAAGTTGTGATGTGAACTGTAATTCTCACAAGATATTCTTAACCCAAACTGATGTTCACCAAAACCAAATCAGTCATGCCACATTCAATCTGTCACTGTCTCACGGTTTCTTCTTGGTTTTGTAAAATCCCGCGAAAGAACTTATTTTCTCGGTTTAAATCATAGATTTGTAAAATCCCGTGATGATGGGCTATGCGCTCTTAACCATGATCGGGTTAAAACCATTATCAAAGTTCAGCTATAACATCACAAATGGCTGGATCAAGGCATTTAATCGACAAGATGTGACTACGGGGTTAGTTCAGTATTATTTATTTGAGGCTGAAGTGAAATTTCATGGGTGCGTGTACTTAGTATCTGAAGATATCGGGGAGGTTGGATGAAGATTCTTCGAGATCCTTGTTCGAGCTTTCAACATTTACAATGACGAGGACTTGGATATCTAGTTATTTTGTCTTTCTCTCTATTACAAAATAACTATCACTTTAAGGAGTCACGTTGTAGTGCTCAGTGTCACACGAAGTTGTGGATATCCAAGAGGTGATGTACGTCTTATACTTGATGGTTGGTTGGTTGAAGAGTATAGAGTACTTAGGGATTCGATGTTGCACGAAGTCTCTACACCGCTCTTTGTCACGCATTAGCACAAGTTTAAGTCACAAGTTCGGGTTATATTACTTCAGTATCAAGTTCATCATATTGGGTTTTTCTCCATCAGTGGTCACGACATCAAGCCGACAAAATGATAATGGGGTTGGTATCGAGTTAGAGGAGAGAAGTAGAAAAAGAGAGATATGACGTCTGTACACATCAGTGCAGGCCTCGCTCTTCATCATAATGACGTCTGAATACATCAGTTCAGGCCTCGTTCTTTAAAGAAAAGAAAAGTGTACGCATGAGTGCACTTTATCTTCAAAAGAAGAGGAATCTTCTTATTTATGGCCATTCTCATCAACAAGTTTTACGCTCTTTCCGTGCTTATTCAGTCATCAAGTGGATCGGTGCATATTGGAGTATATTTTTATTCACTTGTTCAACCTAAAATTTGCAGTTGACAAGCATATGCAATTTTTGAGGGGGGGAAGGGTGAATAAACAACATGTCAGTCTTCAAGAACCGTCAAGTGGAGCTACTTACCGTTGATGGTATTCATATTCACTAGTTCAATCATCAAAAATTGCAGTTGGCAGGCATATGCAATTTTTGAGGGGGGGAAAGGGTGAATATTAATCTACATGTTGGTTGATGATTGAGAAATGGTCATACGACTCCTGAATACGTCAGTTCAGGAGTCGTGCAAACCATGGTTCTCCAACACTACTTCTTCCTCCGTCTATCAAGGTGTTGAAGAACATGGTCATGGAATGCTAATCGACAAAGTCTCACGGGTTGGTCTAATCAGCAACAATGGGTTTCTAGTCAATGCTTCATGTACACGTCATCAGGCTACATGTACACATCATGATGATGATTCCGATTAATCGTAACCATCATGGGGGAGAGAAATGTGTACACCAAGGACGCACAGCAGGTTCACGTGATCGGGCTTAATCATTTATTCCGGTGTTGATAACCGCAGAGATGATCAGTGGTTCAACTTGTTACCTTGGTATTTACGTTTCACTGTTACGTCATGGGCTGATTAATCGTAACCATCAGGGGAGAGAGAATGTGTACATCAAGGACGCACAACAGGTTCACGTGATCAGGGCTTAATATCCAAGGATGGATACATACTATAGATGATCAGTGGTTCAACTTGTTACTTTGGTGTTATACTTAAGACTGAAGAAGGTCGAGTCGTCAGTCTATTCTACATTCTCTGTTGGGAGTTATCATCTCATGTGTATGTTGCGGGCTGATGGGTTACATGTAAGGTTACTGGAAGGCATTTGGTGAGATAAAGATGATTGGTATTCTGTTCCTCCACATTGGGCAATCTTGAAGAAGGTCGAGTCTACAGTCTTTTCTACATTCAAAAATGTTGAGCTCTTTTCTTACAACTTGATATTTAACTTAATCCCATGACAGTTCTTGTTTGATGAGTTGTGGAGTTAAGTTAGGTTCAAGTTGTTCTGTAGTTTAAGGATAGGTCCAACTTGATTTTAACCTAATCTCATGACAGTTCTTGTTTGATGAGTTGTGGGGTTAAGCTAGATTTCAGTTGAGGCTCAACTTAAACTACCGAAAAGATGCCTAAGGTTTTTGACGGTGTCTCTCAAGGACGGGTGTGTTTAGAAGACTAAAGACGGCATGCATTTGGTTACCAAAAGACTTCTTCTTATTATGGGTGTTCATCCAAAGTCTTCTTCTTCTTCCTATTTTGGGTGATCGTCAGAGGTTGTCAGATTGGAGGAGAGCACTAATTAGGGGAGAGTGAAAAGCCAGAATCATTCCCTGATTGAAAGTGCTCACATTGCTCTTCAGCAAGTCAAGTGATGAATGCAGTGAAGATTCAGAATGCTGAGGAGTAATGGTTTCTGGTTCGTATCCTTGTACATATATACTTATTCATATTTTATACCATCTTGTAAATAGATATATAGAAAACCTGCATTTGTAAATAGAGTATCTTAAATCCAGAAAAACCATAAAAATTAAAAAATAGAAAATACCAAAAATAGTTTCACCTAGGCATGTCTTCTGTTTATCGATAACATTTACGGATCTAGAAATGTCATTCAATAATGGCACGGGTCTTTAAATGAAGCTCGAGAAGAAGTTAAAATGGATGGTTAAAACATGTCTAAATGGCTTGCTATTACTTTAGATAGCAACCCGCGCTTCATATTGGGGAAAGCACGTCGCCAAAAAGACGGTTGTTCCTCCAACTGGGTGATGTTCACCTGGGCATGGATTACTTCATATCCATGTTTCCTGATTTGATGTACGTTTTAGTGCATCATTTCTTGTAAAAGAAGAGAAATCTTCTTAGTATAACAAATAGTTTTCATTCTATGATTCTTCTGAAAATTATTTGTGAGACACTTGGTGAATATGTGTTGTATGAAATTTGTTTATACTTGGATTATGCATAAAATTTGTCACTCAATCAACGACTACAAAACCTCATGACAGTTCTTGTTTGATGAGTTGTGGGGTTAAGCTTGATTTTAGTTGAGGCTCAACTAGAATATGGGTCATTGATTGAGGGGGAGAGTGAATTCAAATTTTATATCATCAAACGGGTTTCTTGATTAATTCATGACTCTTAGAAAAGGTTTTGCAGTTAATGGGGTATTAGTTGAAGAGGATATTGCTTAAATATATCAAATGACCAAGTGTGTTAGTTGCTAGAAAGTTTAGGACATTATGTGCAATTTGCTTGTAGTATCCTAGCTTCATATAACTAGAAGGTTCATTTGTATCTCTTTGGAATCCTCGTTTAATCCCCTAGATATATTATAACTCAAAATCTGAAAGAAGTTAGAAAACCCGATGTGTTTGATGTTCTTGAATGCTCCACTGACATTTGTATGAACTAAGTGAATGAGTTTCAAATGTTGTTTGTCTCTGCTGCTTAATGGTTGTTGATATTGTGCATATGTTCTCAGGATTCGCTTAGGTAGATTGCTATTATGTTAGAATCATGTTCCTAAGATCCTGAATTAAATATTGAAATCTGTGTGAATTGCCATGTTCATGATTGCTAATTGCTCTTCATGCTAGATAGTGGTTTGACGTAGTTCCTGATTGGGGTTTGATTATAAGATGAACCTGGTATTATAATGTGGCAAGCTGCTGAAGGGTAGCTATTAAGGAATAGTGTATCTGTATGCATGTATATCTGTGTTGATATTCTTATGCAGATTCCATAGCCAAAATGAATGTGCCAGTTCCCATTCTAACCATTTAATCAGACATTCAAATTCTATTGATTGGCTCGGAATTCACCACGACAACAACATCGGCAACAACAACAACAACACCTTCACCTCCACCACCATCATTTCAACAAAGAAGTACTTACTCGGATCTCGCCAAGAGGGGATCGACAATACTTGAGAAGATTTGTTGGTGGATGGATGATTGATGTTGACCACTGACTCACTCAGAAAAGCGGGTGATTATATCGTCTGCGCAAAAAGGTCAAACTCATATGTGTCATAATAATCAAATGTGCAAAATAAGCAGTGAATCTCCCTCTTAGATTAAGGGGGAGCATAGTATGTTCTCATCATCAGAATATATTAAATCGGACACATTTTCTAACTTATTTAAATCAATTGGGATCACAAATCTCAAAAGGTTTGAAATTTTTGATCGGGGGAGAGAATGTGATTTAAATATGAAACCTGATGAAAATGTGATGTTTTGGACTTAAACGTTAGGCTCTCCCATATGTGCTAAACTCTTTCGTATATCGATGCACATATTGAGGGGGAGCGAATGGACAAAAAGGATTTGGCATAGCATGAGATCGTGACTCAGACTTAACCAATGAATTGACGAAACTTGAATTGTCATCAATCGAAAGGATACGTCTTGGCCGGGTAATAATTTCAAGCTGGTCTAACCAGTGATGTAAGCGTGTCTCGAAAAAGACGTATCTGAGTAGAGTGTACCATTTCGAGAAACTTTCTGTGAACTTGACCAGGACGGGTAATAATTTCAAGCTGGTCTAACCAGTGATGTAAGCGTGTCTCGAATCGGTCATGTTCACTGAAAGTTGATCATTTCAAAAAGTGCGAGCTCTACCTAACATGTGCAAATTTATAAAACAATCAACCGAGCACATGTTGAGGGGGAGCATTTGAAAAATATAAAACTCTCAAGTGTTTGCAAAAATGTGTTTCAGAATCATGAACACTTTGAGAGATTTTTCAAAAATTTGGTTTATGGCAATCGTGGAAGAATACCAAAGACCGACCATTTTAATTAATGTATGGAGTTATAAGGATGGTTAGGTTAGGCTCAAGTTCCCACGATCCCGCCAGAGCCGGAGGGATCTACCCAGGGACAATCAACTAGTTAGTGTAGAAGTCCTTAGGTATGATTAAAAAGGAGAAAAGTGGATAAGGGAAAAGTGCCGACTGAGATGGAGCTAACACTGGAATAAACCCAACAAGGTGTTAGTTATGAAGTCTCGGTAAGCACTGAAGGGGTTGAAGAATGAAAAAGAATTGTAAAGATAAAGGGTGAAAAGAAATAGCCCTCCTTACAACTTAGGCAGAAACCGGGTCAATACATATGCTGTCAGAATCACTTAGTTGATTGCTGGCATTGAAGACAAAGTATCATGGACCCAGTGATACGCTGCACAACCCTCCCTAGCCACTCAAGGTCCCTCAAAGGACTCTTGTTTCACTTGTCACGGAGATCAATACATTTCTATCGTCTCTCTCACTCCGAGTTAGATGATATTGAAAAGGTGGCAGTCCTCTCCAGCCTCCGATCACCAAATCAAAACGCACAATTGAGTCTAGAGCCACGAGATGCATAATAAGATCTCATAGGGACACGAATTACTTCTACACTGGTTGTTCAACATTAAGGACACCAGTTGTAAATTTAAGAGTCCTACGCAGATCTTAGCAATCTGCCAGAACATTTATGAGGGAATTTACATATGTAATTCTCAATGATTGAATGGAAATTCCTGCCAGGGTCAACATCAAGCAGCCCTGAAAGCAGGTCACTTCGGTAGTTCTTTATGGATTACGCTTAGTGGTCGCGGCGGTTTCTAACGGTCTACAGTCGTGGAGTGATCTCCAGCGACTCACCTAATCGTTGATGTGCTACGGTTCGATCTTAAAAAGCCCTCTGTAGGTTTTCGATTAGGAACGGTCTTGGTAAGGATTAGAGAGAGTTTTCACACTATGCTGTTAACTATCTCAAAGTCCGAACCTGTAAGTACCGGACGTTTTATTGCTAACTGCCGTATGCAGGAACATCTGGCGATTGTAGCTGATTGCTGTTGCAGCTGTTTGCGGTTGTAGCTGATTGAAGTTGCAGCTGATTGCGGTTGTAGCAGATTACAGAAAAGATGCCAATCCAACACCACATGCTCACACTACATCATCATTGTAACTCAACAAAGTCATGATCAACCTAAAAGACCTTTAACACGGCTTCTGCAAACTCTGATGCTAAAGATCATGACACCAAATAGTGTGAGCATGTCGGCTCGAAGATTATCACATCACGTGGAGACATACTACTGAAAGATGGCTTGAAGATAAATGTTGGATGATAGTTTCGAAGAATACTTAAAATCATCCAAGACAAGGATAAGTCATCAAAAGGTCACTGCTGAAAGCACAATGATCAAAGACGTTGAAGAATCAAAGACTACGAGCTATAAAGACAAGTTCAGAAGAAAGAATGCTAGAATTCAAATTATTATTTCGGGGTGACCTCCCTTAGGGGGAGATTGTTAGGAATATAAATATTCAGATGAAGGCTCGGTCACCCCGAGTATCTAATTAGCATTTATATAGCTCGTAGGCTTATATATATTCGTTTAGTATTATTAGTAATATTAGTATTAACTTAGTCGTATTTATATTTGTGGAGTGGGTCGGGGCTTTCCCCACTGTCAGCTCACTCCACAGCCCACTAGGGGCACCAATAGTAGTAAGTATATAAACCCCTTCCCACACATGGGAAGGGTGGAACTCTTGTCACAATTTCACCTACAATCTAATAGATCAAGTTTTCCCTTTCAACTCTCTCTCTCTCTAGTTCTTGCATCTAACTCAAACCATGGATCTAATCTTCCATGAATCAAGACCACCCGAATCAACCACACAATCAAGATAGTTATATCCTACACTGATGGTGTTTGCAACAAACCCTTTTGAGGTATTTATTTTGCACTCACTGAATTTTGGGCTAAGTTTTGTTGTAATTTTTGGGGGATATAGGACTTTATTATGACTTTAGCTTTGTTTCCATGGTTTTGTAGGCGGTTTTCAGTTTCAGTTGAGTAAACCCATCAAGAAAGTTGAGTATGCGAGTTCCAGTTGATAAGGAATCGGTTATTGTGTAAAAAGACTTTCGTTAGTATAAAAATTTGATTATTTGCTGAAAAATGTCAAAACAGGTTTGTGTAGCATAAAATTTGATTATTTGCTGAAAAATTTGATTATTTGTTGATAAGTTCATAAAAATGTTCTCTTTTCAGTCTTAATATGTCTATGTTAGGCTAAATTATGTAAAAAGTAGCTGCATAAAACGATATGTGAAATTGCTAGGGTAGGTATTTATATTTACTGAAGTGCTCACCGTTTGTGCAGCTTTGGAGTTGTTGGCAACGACATATAGTATATATAGGAATTTCTTAAATTGCGAGAAAGGCCTTATCTTGGCATATTGAATTAGAAAGGTATGCGTGCTATGTTGGAATGCTATTTGGTCGAGCCGACAAAGGCGAATCCTCTTTTGTCAATTTTCTGTTTGCCCAACAATTATTTGACCAAAAGTAAAACTTTATTATTAAAAAAGGAATGACCATTTTCTCACGTGCGACAGGTGACAGGTTGTGGGTTGCAAATGGTGAATGCGTGGATCTGAGGGAAGATTTAACAGTGGCATCGGTTCAGGAGGTCAAAACAGTGATGCAAATGGTGAATGCGTTCAGTGTCATCAACCAGGCCATTGGCCACGACACTGCCCAAGTGCGAACCCAGGTACCTTTTCCTCATTAGGTATACCTTTTTAGATCGGTTATGCAGATTATATAGTTTACGATGTGATGAGTAAAAGTTCAGATCTTTATCACTTAATGAGATTTTGCGAGTATCATATTTAGACACCTTTTGTATATAATTGAAATGGGTTTCGTTTCTGATATTGTAATGTTTTGTTGTAAAAATAATTAATTTATGGGAAATAAGTGAAATTGGTTCGAAAAGGTAGAAACTTTGTGGTCAAAATGGTTGGAAAAACTAAGAACAAGAAAGTATCGGTTTTATTAAGTTCAAAGTTAGAATCTTTCGTTCGGGTTATTTGATTATTTGAGAATGCACAGGCACAGGTGTAAATGTTTTAAAATGTGATTAGTTGCTGACGTTTGTTGTAAATGAGTAGATATAGGTAGTTATGAGTAGGATGACGTTCGAAAAGCTAGATACTTTCTGGTCCTATTGACTGCAAGAACTAAAAACAAGAAAGTATCGATTATATAAAGTTAATTTTTTTTCATTCTGATTGTGGTCCCTCAGTTCTTAAGAAGAGCTTTAGTATTCTTATTTGTTATTGTTGCAGCACAAGCCACTACGACACACAAGCGTCCCCATATTTTTTTTAATGAAAGTGTTATCCGGAAGATAATGTATTGATCAACAACTAGAAATTGAATGACCATTAATGTTTTTGGAATTAGCATATGAAATTAATGTTGTTGGGTTTTAGCATCACATTGCCGAATTAAAGTTCATGGTGTCAAATTCATAATCACTATGCACCTTTCTGACCAAGGTTGTCAGGATCGCGATCCTGCTCGTAGGATCGTACGATCCTACGATCCTACACACACAAAACGAGCAGGATCGTTACGGGATCGTAATTCAGGTAGGATCGTTACAGGATCGTGGGATCGCTCATAGGATCGTAGGATCGTGAACGATCCGATCCTGTTGGTAACCCTTTTTTCAGGTAGGATCGTTACAGGATCGTGGGATCGCTCGTAGGATCGTAAGATCGTGAACGATCCGATCCTGTTTTTTTTTGACTTTTTTTGAGAGGAAGGTTTTTAAAAACGGTTTGTATACATATGTAAAGGAAAAGCCGAAAACGATCCTAGGTAGGATCCGATCCTACGATCCTACGATCCCGATCTTGCAAAGCCGAAAACGATCCTAGGTAGGATCCCGATCCTGAGAACCATGCACCTTTCTGACAGGTTGGCAACAGATCAAATGAGTTTCATCCAGAGGTCAGAAGAGTGAGACGCGAGCTTCGTTCGATTATGAGGTTTCTGGCATTGTTTTGGCCTGATTTAAATGTAGCTTTTTATTTAATAAGCTTTGTTTGTATTTGATTATTCGTATATGCGAATATGTTTTTGCTTTGATGAAATGTATGCATCAATTTTTCAGATAAATTGTTGCTTGGAGAAATTCATTGTCATTCATCTTCTTCAGCAAGGTAACTTCTAAAGCTTATCAAGATATCACTAACAACAAAATGGGTTAGTTGGTGGGTTGAGTAACATGTCAAGATGGGTAATTTTTTAGTTGAATTGACCCACAGTTCTTTTTGAGTTTTGAACTATTTTAATTAACAACTATTGTGCAAGATATGAATAAGAAATCTAATTAATAGTAATGAAGATCTGTTGGAGGTTGTATGCATTATGTTTGTTCACAATTTTTGAATGAAGATGTGTTTATTCTTTCATTTCCGACTAATTTACCCGGTTTTTCTAATTTTGCAGATCGCAAATATAACAGGTTCGGTCGATCATTAGACAAAAATTTACAGGCTGAAATGTAAAAGCGAGGTATGGCCATATCTGTACTTCTCTAATCTTCATTTCGTTAATTTTTTTATTGGTGCTATTTGGAAGTCAAGTTGTCACATTAGTCTTTGAGTAAACGCTTAGGGGTATTTGGATTAGCTTATTACCAAATAAAAGCTCATTGTAGTGGTTGGAAGGGTCATCATGTTGCACCACAAACTTCATATTTTGAAAATAAAGCTTAAACTGAAAATTCTGAAAATTCAATGTACTTTATTAGGATTTTAGCGTATAGTCGTTTTGATTTATGATCTTAGGTTGGAGCGGTTGTGACTCGATTTAACAATTTGATATCAAAAGTCATGTAGCACTGTATATTGTTATTAAACGGCAACACGTGTTAATGTATTTCTACTAATATAGAGTTGACAATTATATACTCCTATGTTAAAACTTTATAAAAATTATATGTATAGTACGCTATCCCAAACACCCCCTAAATAAGCACTCAATAATGAGCAGGTTCATAGCTGCATATATTTTTTTTTTTTTCTTTTACTTTGATCATGACTCAGGAGCATACGATGAAGAAGAATTAGCAGCCAGAGCATATGATCTAGCTGCACTAAAGTACTAGGGATCGTCAACGTTTACTAACTTCCCGGTATAGAATTAAACTTTAACAAAGTAAAATAGTAACTCAGAAAGATCTAAGTTTTGACCAAACTCTAACTTTCCTGAAGGTCACTGATTATGAGAAAGAAATTTAAATAATGCAGCCTGTAACAAAAGAAGAATATCTGGCCACATTAAGGAGGTAAGATTTCATACCAACACTAGAACTAGAAGTGTAAGTTCTCTGAATAACAAGTATAATGTTTTATTTTTGTTTTTTAATTGTTTGGGTTTTCAGGAAGAGCAGTGGATTCTCAAGAGGAGTATCTAAGTACGGGGGAGTGGCAAGTCACCATCACAATGGAAGATAGGAAGCCCGAATACAAACTAGATTCTCTATTGTACGTCCCACTTCATATATCCTCCCACTATTGAGATAAGACCCACAAAATGAAAATGCTAAACAACAGGCTCTAATCGGGAAAGGGATATTTTTCGGCATTCTTGACAATCTTGGAGAGAGCAGCTTGGCCAAGATCAACTCCACAAACATTAGTAAGTTGAACCAAATACAATAAAACATCAGAAAATTCTTCCTCTAAGTGCTCTTTATCCTCACTACTCCAATTTGGGGGAACTTACAGTACGTTAATTAAGCAAACTTAACTCAGAGACAATTTTACTAATGATGATAGATTATGAGCACCAATAATTTAGATATGAAATTACCAAATGCTGTTTTATAGGCATACAAGAAGAAGCTGCACGTGCTTATGATATAGCAGCAATTGAATACAAAGGGGTGAACGCCGTCACCAATTTTGATTTGAGTACATACATCAGATGGTTAAAGCCAGAACCACAAACTCCAGCTGCCTGTGAAGAGCCACAAACACAGAGAGTATTACCGGTTATGCCTTTTGGTTGGATGTGTTGGTTCAGTGGGTGTGTTCACAACACGTGTTTAGAGGGTGTGTTCACGCCATGTGTTCAGGGTCTGGGCTGCCATTGGTAAACAGACGAATTAGAGTGGCATTTTACTCACGTTTTTGGTGAATGTTGTGCGACCGGTATTCAGTGAAAAGTGCCATTGGTAAACAGACGGATTAGAGTGGCATTTTACTCACGTTTTTTGTGAATGTTGTACGACCGGTATTCAGTGAAAAGTGGCCTAGATAACCCTATTGTAACGATAAAAGAGTCTTGGTACAGGTACGCTTCATCCACAAACATTTTTAGATCCAATTATGTATGAATTTTGAGTTAATTTCATTTTCTGTACAAAATTTAGCTGTAAGTCATGGTCATATGTATTGGGTCAGCTTAAATTTGCAAACTTTATACATGTTTCTTGAATTTGTAAGTTCATTTTTCAGGCCATTAAATTAGCGAATCCCTGAGATAAGAAACTGGACGGCGAAGATATCTACATGTACATGTATGATCCTAAACTTTTAATAATTTTCAGTCTTAAAAATATTTGTTTTTTATCATAAACTGACAATTGTGTTCTTTTTCTTTGTGTATTTAGAGGCGCGAAACCATTTTGTAGTTGGGATTGCCAATCACAGGAGATCATGATTGAGGAAGAGATGGAAAAGAATAACAGTAAGGCGAGTCCATCTTTACAATCAGAGGTTATGCAGAAACAGGACAGCTGTGAGGATCTTTTCGAGACCTCCATGTTCATTGCTCCATCAACGGATTAGGAAAAAAAAAAAGATGGTATTTTTGCATTTTTGTTAACTGTCCACTCAACCATTAAGCTTTGATGTGAAACCACACCACTATTGATTACCCGTTCGATAAGAGCTGTGTTTCCTGTTTTTAATTGCAGCCATGGATCATCTTTGTTTTCAAGTGTGTGCTCTCTCTTTATATGTTGTTGAATGTGTTAACCTTTGACAGCGATCCTACTGTTGATTCAGAAACATGTGCAACTTTATTTTGTTAGCTAGCCGTTTGACCCAAACTTCTCTTTAAAACGCTCTATACAAACACTGTCCTGTCCTGAACAAGAACGCAAACTCGAACAATATATATATTCATGCAAAACACTCACGTAGCAACGCGCGGGCTACCCCGCTTGTTTACAATATACATGCAAGTATTTGGATTAATAATGTTGGGCGTACACATTATACACGACTCGTTATATACTTTGATTTTGGTTTTCCTATTTTTATTGGTTTGATAATGTAGGACGTATACATACATGTTGATATACTCGATCGTGCGGTCATAGCGAACGTATTGGTGTACTATATAAATTTCGGGCACCGTTGGGTGATAACGAAAGGTCACGTGACGTGAATCTCTACTAAGCAAACGACACGTGGTGTTCAAGTGTAGAGTAAGTATGAAGCCTCTTGTGACGCGTGTACTATGAGGCACCCATGTGCGGCCATCACGATTCATACCAACAAAAATCCAATTATATATGCTCATTTTAATCTTACAAAAATCACCATTTTTTATTACACGCCAAGCATATGATATATGATACCCATACTTTAATTAAAAGGAAAGTGGGCACATATCTCTTAATAAACTTAAAGAAATGTGTCACGTTTAAATCTATAAAATAACATATCAAACATGTATGATGAGTTTTAGGGTAAATTGCATAAAAATGTATCATGTTTAAAGTTAGTATGAATTTTAAGTACGGAGTATTTAACTTTTTTTTTTCTTCAATTCAAGGTATTGAAGTTATTTGTGTGCAATACAAAGTTTTTTCAACTTTTTAAAAGCGATTTATCGGTGATAATTTTGGCCGAATTGACTTTTAAATGTTCAGTTATAATGATACATCATATTAATTAATTAATTTAGTTGAAAAAAATGACCGAATTTAAAGTTAAGTACCTGAATTTAAATTGACATGTGATTTTTTTTTTTTTTTTTTTTTTTTTTTTCAATTTGTATAAGTTTTTATGGATACTAAAAAATGAGGTGTTGAATTCATTGTCAATAAATACAAAAAGGTTCATGCCTTCATGGACTCATGGATTAAGACTTAAAATACATGTATATTTGGATCTAAGGGGGTTTTTTTTTTTTTTTTTTTTTTTTTTTTTTTTTTTTTTTTTTTTGTTAATTAAGAGAGTGTGTGAGGTCCACATTTATATGAGCCACTTATTGGGGAGGGCATTACAATTCATGCCTTGTGGATATAGACCAACTAAGGAAAATAGTGAGTCCCACTTAGAAAAGAAAATAATATTAAATGGGTTTGTGCACCCATTCTCTTAACTAAAAAAAAAAAAAAACAACCCCTAAGACTAAAGATCAAGGGTTTGACTTTGGCAAGGTTATTGTCAAATTCACCTAGTTGTCATTTGTCCTTGTATCTCACTCACGCGTGAGTCACACAAATCAAGAGAAAATAAGGTGAACAGTTCACTTAGTTGGTACATGGAGTGATGTGGGGCCCTTATTCATTTTATCGTTTTTTTATTTTGTTTGTGAGTGTGTGTGAGGTATTTAGTGAGGTATATTTTTATAAAATGAGTATTTTAGAGCACTAGGTATCGTCAAGCCGTTAGGCTCGTGTCGTTCTCAAAAAGTGATGCCACATCAGCAAAACTCTCTATGGCACCAAAAATCCTATGGCATCACATTCTGGCCGTTACCGTTGGCACCAGAAAATGTGGTGCAGTCGTCCATTTTTTTTTTTTACATAAAATAAAACATACACAATATTAACTAAAATAAACTTCATTAAAAAAAAAAAAAAAAAAAAAATTACATTAAAAAAAATGCAAAAAACATAAAAATAAAGCCTAGTACATAAATATAGAAATAAAAATCTAGTGCTCATTGGTTGGATACTTTGCCCGGATTCGTGCTTTTTGGGCTTTGACGACCGTCGCGTCGATCGGATCCATCTTGCTTGTATCCATTTGTAGCACTCGCATCTCCTCAGCAATCTTTTGAGATTCATATAAAGTAACTCTCGCAAGTGACTCTCGTTCGAGAACATCCATCTTTGCCTTGCGGTCTAACTCGTATTGTTGTTGCAGTATTTCTTGAAACATTGCTAGGTTTGAATCGGAACTAGCGGTCGAGTTTGACGAGCGTTGACTCTTAGAAATCCGGTACATGCCGTCTGGCCGTGGCAACGCGTCTGCTCCAAAATGCTCGGGGTCCTCGTCCGTAACCCGAAGACGATTACGTCTTGCCAAAGTCGAGTAGGGATTTTTCCACTTGTGCTTGTCTTTCAAAAAATCCCAAGCACTCATGTGTCTAAAGTCATAACCCGTTGTTTTTTTAAACAGTACGTGACAACAGGTCATAAAATCTCTATCATTCTCCCCACTCATAACAGTCGTTTCATCCACTACCGTATTCCACTTCTTGACATCTTTATTCATTAGAGTCCACTTTTCCTTCAACATGTTTTTGGTACGAATAGTGTAGTTGAGCCTCTTGGCTTCCTTGTTGTATGCGTCGAGCACTTTGTACCAAAACGTATCCCTTTGTTGATCCGCACCCGTTTTTGGATCCTCGGATATTTGAATGAAACACTCCGCCAAAAGATACTCCTCTTCTTGGGTCCAAAAAGCTCGAGGTCGGGACGGGACCGCCTCTTCGTCTTCGTTGGTTTTCTTCATCTTCGTCTTTGTCTTTGTCTTCTTCACCTTCGTCTTTGTCTTCGTTTTTTCGACGTCGGGGTTGGGACCGCCTCTTCTTCTTCTTCTTCTTCTTCTTCTTCTTCTTCTTCATCTTCATCTTCGTCTTTGTCTCGTAGATGGAAGGATGCATGGTCCGAATTTGGTTGGGAAGGGGTGTCTTGGTTTGTTTGGTGTGGTTGAGTAAATTGAGTATATTGTTGTTGTTGTTGTTGTAATTTCCATTGACTAAATAACATTTGTTCTTCGGGATTCATATATGGGTTTGGGAAGGTAGGAAAGTAAGGCGCTTGAGGGTATGGATTTGAAGACGAGCCCGTCATTTGGTTCGACGAGTCGTTTAGCATGTTGTTAATCCATGGTGAGTTGGGATTCATTTTTGTTGGAAAAAAAATGAGAGAAGTAGAGAATAGTATGTTATATATATATATTGGAAGTGTGTTTGAAGTATGAAATAATAAGTGGTATTTATAGAATTTTTAAAGGGTTAAAATTTGAGTTTTGTACGTATTAAATTCAAAAAAAAAAAAAAAAAAAAAAAAAAAAAAAAAAAAAAAAAAAAGGTAACATGACCGTTTCTAACGGTCGGATTAAAAAAAAATAAAAATAAATAAAAAATAAATAAAAAATAAAAATTGAAAAAGCTGCGGCGTGGGCTGGCCATGCCACCCTGGTAACCGTGCGCCATGTTGGAAAATTTAGTACACTTGAGGGATGAGTTCACACCTGGTAATGGGTTTGGAGGTACGGAGTGTACACCCATTTGGTCCTTGAACACCCTGACTCAATTTAAGTGGTTTATAGTGTAAATGATAATGCTGCTGATGCAGATCATTCCTGCTGCTAGCATTATCATTCTTACTGCTAGCTTTATCATTTCTGCTGCCAGTATTGATACTGCTGCTAGTGTATCAATCCTGCTGCTAGTGTTATCAATTCTGCTGCTAGCTTTATTGTTTCTGCTGCTAGAACAATAATGCTGCTGCTGAACTGATGGGCAATGGAATCTGCTGCTAGCACAATTTATTGTGCTACTAGGCAAACGATTCTGCTGCTGGTTATAACCACTGACTCCTAGTATTATGGAAATTATTATGATATAATTAATGGGCCGTTAATTATACATAATTCCATGGGCTAGGGTTTGAGTAAACTCTATTATAAATAGAGGTCATATCATAACTGCATGGATATACAGAACACAAACCCTAAACACTTGAATACGATTTGGTTCTTGATTTGTGCCTAAAACAAGAACATCACTTGGTCTTATCTCATAGAGATATTCGTGTAACCCAGGCATAGGGTCGAATAGTTTCTATTGGAAAGTGATTACACGATTTCAAGTGAATATCCGGTACCTTGATTGATTATCTTAACCCTGTTCTGGGAACACCACTACACAAATAAACCAACAATCAATAGAAACTATTTAGTGATAATCAATGGCGGCTGCTATGAGGCATATGGCTGCTAACTTTTCCAGACTGGAAAAGTTTGAAGGTGTTGATTTCAGAAGATGGCAAAAGAAGATGCATTTCTTGTTATCTAGTATGCATGTGGTCTATGTTTTGACTACACCTATTCCTGAGGATCATGGGGATGATGCTACTATGGAACAGATGAGGAGCAGAAGCAAATGGGAGAATGATGACTATGTGTGCAGAGGATTAATTCTCAATGGTATGTCTGATTCTCTATTTGATCTTTATCAAAATGTTGAATCTTCTCAAGAACTGTGGGATTCCTTGGAAGCCAAGTATATGGCTGAGGATGCATCAAGTAAGAAGTTCCTTGTGAGTAATTTTAACAATTACAAAATGGTCGATTCTAGACCTGTCATGGAACAATACAATGAACTTCTTAGTATACTTGGTCGTTTCACACAACACAAGATGAACATGGATGAGGCTATTTCAGTCTCTTGTATCATCGATAAACTACCTCCTTCTTGGAAAGATTTCAAGCATATGCTAAAGCATAAGAATGAGGAGTTAACTCTTGTTGAGTTGGGTAGTCATTTGCGCATTGAGGAATCACTCAAAGTTCATGAAAGTGACAAGCCAAAGAGCAGCAATGCTGCTGGTCCATCAGTTGTCAATGTGGTAGAGTATAACAACTCCTCCAGGAACAATGACAAAAAGGGCAAACGTAAGCATCAGGATAACACCAAAGCTGATCCTAACAAGAAGTCTAAAGCTACTTGTTGGAAGTGTGGTAAAACTGGACACTTCAGGAAGGATTGTAAAGGTGTTAAGATTGGCAATAAAGCCAATGGATCAGGCACAAGTGGTTCTGGGAATGGTAATTCCAATTCCCTAAAAGGTCAGAATATATTTAATAAGTCTTTTAAGATTTATTATGTTACATATATATCTGATGTGTACTTTGTGCAGGATGATGATGTTGCGTGGTGGGTTGACTCTGGAGCAACAATTCATGTGTGTAAAGATAGAAGCTGGTTCAAGACCTACGAGTCAATGAATGATTGTTCTATTCTTCATATGGGAAATGAGTCAACAGCCCTGGTGCATGGAAAAGGATGTGTTGATTTGAAGTTTAGTTATGGAAAGATTGTTTCTTTGTTTAATGTTTTACATGTTCCTGTAATTAGGAAAAACTTGGTTTCTAGTAGTGTTTTGAATAATTGTGGTTATAAACAAGTAATTGAATCTGATAAGTATGTTTTATCTAAACATGGTGTATTCATTGGTTTTGGTTATTTATGTAATCAAATGTTTAGACTTAATATTGTTCATGATATGGTTGATTCTGCTTTTACGTCGTCATCTAGTTTAAATGATTCAACCCTTTGGCATGCTAGACTTGGTCATGTACACTTTAAAAGGATGCAAGATATGTCTAAGGATGGGTTAATCCCAGCATTTGACATGGACACTGAAAAGTGTAAAACTTGTATGATAAACAAGATAACTAAGAAACCATTTCAAAGTGTAAAACGTGAAACTGTGATATTGGAACTGATTCATAGTGACTTATGTGATTTGCATGCTACTCCCTCTTTGGGGAATAAGAAATACTTTGTGACTTTTATTGATGATGCTTCTAGGTATTGTTATGTTTATTTATTGCATACTAACGATGAAGCATTAGATAAATTTAAAGTATTTAAAACTGAGGTTGAATTGCAACAAGAGTCCCTGATCAAAAGATTAAGGACTGATAGGGGAGGTGAGTACATGGATACTCTGTATTTCCAGTCTGTTGGTATAATCCATGAAATGACTGCCCCCTATACTCCTCAGCAAAATGGTATTTCTGAAAGGAAAAACCGAGTGCTGAAGGAAATGGTGAATTCCATGTTGTCCTATTCTGGGCTGAGTCAAGGGTTCTGGGGTGAAGCTATGTTAACAGCTTGCTATTTGTTAAATAGGGTTCCCAACAAAAGGAACAAGACAACCCCTTATGAACTATGGAGTAAAAAGAAACCCAACCTGAATTATCTAAGGGTTTGGGGTTGTAGGGCTGTTGTGAAACTCCCTGATCCAAAATTGAAAACTTTGGGTGAAAGAGGCATTGAATGCATCTTTGCTGGATATGCTGAGCATTCCAAGGCATATAGGTTCTATGTTATTGAACCTAATGAATCTGTTTCAATTAACTCAATAATTGAATCAAGGGATGCAATCTTCGATGAGAATAGATTCTCATCAGTCCCTAGACCAAGTCAGAGGATTCCTAATGGAACTAATGATGTTGGTGTATCTGAGATTTCTGATGAGGTCCCTGATGAGGTTGTGGTTCAACAACCTGAACCTGAGCTCAGAAGGAGCACAAGGGTCAGGACTCCAAAATCATTTGGACCTGAGTTCCAATTGTACTTAATTGAAGGAACAAGGGATGAGGTCTCTGACCAACACTCCTATTGCTTTAATGTTGAGGATGATCCCAAAACATTTGATGGAGCAATGAAGTCCCAGGATGTTGCTTTCTGGAAAGAAGCAATAAATGATGAAATGGATTCCATCATGGGCAACAACACTTGGGTGTTGGTTGATCTACCACCTGGTTGCAAACCTTTGGGTCGCAAATGGATTTTCAAAAAGAAAATGAATGTAGATGGAACTGTTGAAAAGTTCAAGGCTAGACTAGTCATTCAAGGCTTTAAACAAAAGTCAAGAATAGACTATTTTGATACTTATGCCCCTGTGGCTCGTATCAGTACCATAAGATTGCTGATTGCCTTGGCATCAATTCACAATTTGATTATTGTGAAAACTTATTTTAGACCGACTTACATCTACTAAAATAAGTTTCGTGATCGTTTATGGGCTCAAGGTTGTTAAGCCTTGATCTAGGATTTACTATGAAAAGTATGATGATAATATTGACTGAATATTCTATGAAAGAAACAATACTATCATAACAAGGTTTTGCCAAACTTTCTCTTTATCGTCTCAATATTATTCAAACATAATACGGTTACATCAATGAATTGTAACGGGGATACTAATATCCTTGAGACGACTAACTACACTAACAGCCCCAATACTACTTGATCAATAGTAGTACGGTTACCCTCTATCAATAACAGGGATCAAAGGATCCTTGAGGCTAAACCAAACTAACAACATTAGACCCCATGTCTAATGTTCCCACACACACTCTTTCTTGGTGATTACATTTGAACACACTTGGTGTTTTAGTTCTAAGCACTCTTTTAGAGTCTTTGTAAATCACACTTTTTGTCTAAGGGTAAGATCTTCCTTTTATAACACAAGGAAGATCTTTTACAATATGATAAGCCTAGTCATCTACTTGCTCTAACGTGTGTCAGTCAATAAGATACAACATGTATCTTGTTTTACAACTTTGTTGACTGATCAAATATCTAGATATTATCTTTTGTATATAAGTGACTCATACAAATAATATCTTCTTCAATCTTATCCATCCAGCAGCAGTAATGACTCACTGATCAGCAGCAGCTCGTTTGCACTAGCAGCAGGAACAGATACACTACCAGCAGGAACAGTTACACTACCAGTAGGAACAGACCAGCAGAAACAGATACACTACCAGCAGGAACAGACCAGCAGTAGAATCTACTTAGCGTATTTTGCTTATCATTTCAGTATACTTCATGTTTCATTCTTCTTGTTCTGTGATCATCAAATCTATGAAAATATAATTCCCAACAATCTTCCCCTATTTGATGATTACAAAACAAACACGTTCTTGTACGAATTTCCCTAGACGAAGTAGAGAAATTGAGATAATTAAATCTCACCATGAATGAAACCATAGTGTGTTACAAAACAAACACGATCTCGTAACTTATTTTATTAGATGTAAGTAGCTCTAAAATAAGTTTCCACAGTTGGTATCAGAGCGGGGGGCTCTGGATCTAGGAAAAGAAAAGGTTTTAGCTAAAGAAAGAAGAAAAATTCGTTTTTGCTTAATTTTTCGCAACTTTCTGCAGAGCAGTTTTGAAAAGGCTATAACTCCTTCGTTAACCGTTGGATCGGGCTGAAATTTTTGTTGAAGGTTCTTGGTATATCAAGGTAGATTCTCACTGGAGGGATCTTCAATCTGAGCCTTAGGTTGCAAGATATGCATCATTGAAAACTGCTGCAGAAACAGTTGAGGTATGAATTTTTGGTTTTCTTTCAAGGTTCACACACAAAGGGGAAGAATCACACACTGAAGAGAGTTGGTTCTTAAAAGATTAAAGGCTTGTTTATCAAGTTATTATTGGTGAAAAAGATTATTTGTTGCTTATTTGAAGTTAAAGTTGAATTTTTCAAAATTGTGTTCTTATCATATCTTAAAGTGGTTGACTACACTTTAAAGATAACTTGTTCGTTCGTTCAAGTGACTACGAATTGACAAACACTTAAAGGAGTTACATTGTAGTACTCAGTGTCTCATTGGAGATGAGTTTATTGTCAAGAGACTGAGGTCTCCCTATACATGGGTATACGTTTGAAGTCAGTTTTAGTACAAGACATAAGACACAAGATTGGTTTATTCTCCTTCATCAACAAGTTAGTAATGGTTGGTTTTTCTTCATCAGTCATAAAAGCCTACAGGTTTGAAGAATCAAGAAATGGTTAACATATGGTTTCAGGGGAAGCTTAAATGTTCAGATGTATAACCATTTATTATATTTGTGCATCACCACACGGGAAGTTGTTGATTCTTACTATTATTGATTAGTATTACTACTAATGGTTTAGATTTTTACTGTTTCAAGTTCATTTTTAGTGCGGAAAGCTTAATGGAGGGTAATTTAAGACATTAGAAGGATAGATTGGATGTGTATAGGGATGAGTATCGAGCCCGGAAACCCGAAGACCGACCGAAGACTGGAGAAGACCGGCCCGAACCGACCGAACCGAGGCTAAATCGGTCCGGTTCTCGGTCTTGGATTTTGTGGAATTCCGGTTTTCGGTTCGGTCCGGTCTAAAACCGGTAAAAGACCGAGAACCGATTAAAGACCGGATTTTGGTAATATTTAGGGTTTGCTATCTTGGGCTTTGAAATGCATGGACTGGGTATCACTCTTAATAAATAAAAAAAAAAGCAAAAAAAAGGGAAAACGAAACGTTGGAGGCCTGGATCTCATCTGGAACGAACCCCACTGCCACTTCTCTTCTTCTCCAATCCAAGTATCCAACCAAAACCTAAATCTCATCTAAGCAAATAAGCAATCTTCTTCGTTTCCTTTCTCACGATCACGAGTAGACATCCAACCCAACAACAATGTCTTCTTCATCAATGGTATCAATGGTATGTTACTATCTTCTTTTTTGTTATTTTTTTGCGAAAACCCTAATGAATATCTTTAATGACCGCAAAAAAGTGTATATATGCATACAGTTTATGTCTTCTTCAAGACTTCAACAAAGTTATCTTTAATTACTGCGTATATATGGGCATATGGCTCAATATATATGGCTCAACAAGTCTACAACAATGTCATCGAAGGCGAAACGCGTGTGCCACCACCCAAAGCTAAAACTCAACAGAAAAAAAGGAAGCGGGGAACAAAAGTGCGTCAAGGAGTGAAGGTGTATCACTCTAAAAGTACGGGTAAGACACGTAACTTGGCGGCAGAATGTTGGAATCACTTTGAGCCATACACTGATGAGGAGGACGGTTGCTTTAAAGGTAAGTGTATTTATTGTACGGCATCAATAAAGGCTGACCCAAACAACAATGGTACGTCCGCTTTGAACCGTCATATGAGATCGTCGTGTAAGTCAAACCCTAATAACAACAAAGATCAAAGCAACATTGTTTTAGAAAAACTAGGTGACGGGGAGGGTGTTAGTGTTAAAAAGTGGGAATTTAATAAGGACAGGATGTGGAGGGCGGTTCTTAATTTGTTTGTATCAGCTGAGTTGCCCTTTAAGTTAATTAGACACCCGGCAATGATTGAGCTTTTGGCAGCGGCAACACCTCATTATACTTTGCCTTCTCGTTGGACCGCTTCCAAAGGGGTGGCAAAGTGGTATGTTGAAGAAAAAGAAAAATTGTTTCAGATTTTAAGCAAGCCCACACTAGGTGTACACTTGACCACAGACACTTGGACTTCAAGTAACCAAAGAAAAAATTACATGGTACTAACAGCTCATTATATTGATGATGATTGGGTGTTACAGAAAAAAATAATTAACTTCAAGTGTATTCATAGCCATAAGGGAGATGATATTGGGAGGGAACTTTTAGAATGCATTACCTGTTACATCCGTACCCGGACAAGGTACCATTAATGTAAATATTATGTCATGTAAATATGTTAGGGATTATTTATAACTTAAGGTGTGGCTAAATGAGAAGTATAGAATTAGAAGGAACATAATTGCCAAGAGGCCAAACTAGTAACTAGCACATGATTAAATAAGCAAGATTTGGAATTGTCTGGAAATATTTGGAGAGTTCTTGGTGAGTCGACATATAGAAGAGAAATAGGAGGGAAAGCCAAAATTATCATCTTGTCTTAATTGTACATCAAGAAGTGATCAAGAAGCTTTAAGGAAGCCTTAATTGTGTTCCTTTCATCAAGTAAGTAACTTTCCCCAATTGTGAAAATTAGGGTTCATATGGTGGGTTTTGAGGATTATGGAAAAAGGTAGTGAATTAATGATCTCCTTAGTTAGTTAGTTGCTAATTGAAGTTAATTTTGTGATAGGAAGCAATTATAGAAGCCCATTCAAAGTCAAGTAGGAAGCTAGTAGGAGTAGAGGTAAGTATATGAGTATAATCTTTGTAATGTTATGCTATTAATGTTATGATTGTGTTAATGTGATGTTTATGGAGCTTGTAATGATGTGTTAGCTTGGATCCAATGCTAGATATGAAAATGTTATATATAAATATTACTTGCTTGATCAAGGTAAGTAATAACCCCTTCTTGATGCTCCTTGTTAATGTTGTGATTGGTGATAATCACCAATCTTGTGTAAATGTGTTGTTGATTATACCTTGTATACTTACTAAGCGTTTTCGCTTACGGTTTAGATGTTAATGCTTTTGCAGGTTCTAGCGGAGGAAGCAAGGGTAAGGATATAGCCTAACTTATAGCATAAGAAGGTAGTTTTGAAGATCGGAACTCTTTTGGACCAAGCATATAGAAGTTGGAAGCCCCCAAGTGTTCTTTTGTGTCGTGGGTACACTTCTCTTTATATGGTCATTTTGTTAAGTTCACGGTCGTGTTTTGATGTCTAGATTATGGTTTAACTAAGTGTGTAAGTCATGAATTCTCTATGGTACATATTGGTAGTTATGGATGTTTAAGGGGGTGTTTGGTATAAGCATGCTCCTACCCATTTTGGGATGTTATCGGGTTATGTACACAAGGAACGCTTTTGATATGTCAAGTTAATGGTTATGGTCAAGTTATTTGTGTATTGGTAGTAGTAAATGGTCTTGTAGTGTAATGGGTTATGTTGGGTATTAGTGTATAACCCGTCAAATTTTGAAGTACTATTACGGGTGGTCAAACGGGTGATGTTTTTGCATGAAATTAATCTTACGGACATACTAAAGGATTCTGGAAAGTTTCGTCAAGTTTCGAGTCCGGGAGGTCGGGTTTCCAGCCGAGGCTGTTGATTATGCATATTTTGATCAGTAGGGTCTGTCCAGAATTCTGTGATGCAGGGTAGATACGGCGCATCTCCTCTGAGATACAGCGTATCAGGTGATGCGGCGCATCTCCTGTTGGGATGCGGCGCAACGTAGCCATTTTCTTGCAAATTTCGGTCTCAGTGGGTCGATGCGGCGTATCTAATTTAATAGATGCGGCGTATCATAAGTTTAGAATAATACGGCGTATCACTTCAGATTGATACGGCGTATTGTCTCTCAGCTTTGATGCGGCGTATCCTTAAAAAGGATGCGGCGTATCTAGGTCTCAGAAGGGTTGTCTGGTTGTTTTAGAAAATTTTGTGTGAAATGTTTTGAAAGGTCTTTAAGTAGATGTTCTTGCAAGTATGTTAAAAGGTTAAATGTTATAGGTTATGGTCATTACATGAAGTATTTGTATGAGTCCGTTTTAGTCGATCGGTTTCCAAGTATAAAGTTCAAAATTTTTGGTATAAGTGGTCACGGGGCGTTACAACTTGGTATCAGAGCTTCGGTCTAAGAGATTTAGGATTTCATTTTAGGATTTCCTAGACTTAGGCCTTGGATAGATGCGGTTAGAGCTAGAGTTTGTTATTTATGTATTGTTTGGATGGTTTTGAGGACCCATATGTTCAATATTTCCATGACTACGCCTGGCCACCGTAGTAATGAAAATACGGGACATATGTGAAATTGAAATCATTTAGATCATACATGAGTGACAAGCTAGGGTGCTAGAATAAGATAGAAATGTCATTCATGCATTGGCTAAGTATTTATAATTGTGTTTAATGTTGTGAATTGCTAATTTTTAGTAAGAAGAAATGGAAACCCCTCACCCGAAGGAAGTCGCGAAAGCCACGGCTTCCAAGCATGCCGAAACTTCGGCAAGTGATCCAGGAAATGCTAATAAGGATAATGAAAGTTCTTCCTCAAACTCCGGAGGCCCTGACTTTAGAGGCTTCACGGGAGATGAAATGAAAGCCCTAGACATAATATTAGCAAAAAGAGTGGGTAAGGCTATTAAGCAAGCAATGCCTTACTATGTTCAACAAACGACGCAAAATCTTAAGGAGCTAATGAAGGAAGAGTTTAAGGAATTTAAGAAAGAATGTGGTCCGACAAAAGAACCTAAGAATGACAAAGCTACTTACCGGGATTTCACGGCTTGTGATGTGCCACAGTTTACCGGTGTTCTTGATCCCATTGTTAGTAATAGGTGGATAATGGCGGTGGAAGGCGCTTTTCGTACTAGTGGTTGTGAAGAAAGGAAGAAGGTTATCTATGCTACTAACTTTCTTCGTGATAGTGCGAAGACTTGGTGGGAAGGAAAGGTGTGTGAGAAAGGTGAACCTTGGGTAGAAACTTGTACATGGAAAGAATTCAAGGAGTTGTTCAGTGCCGAGTATGCTCCGGTTGAAGAGGTGGACAAAATCCGAGAGAAATTCCAATCTCTCACTCAAACTAACGAGACGGTAAATGAGATGTGGAGGATGTTTAATGGTATGATTCCATATTGTCCCGAATATCTTGGGAATGAAAAGCTAAAGGTTGACAAGTTCCAAAGGATGCTCAAGGATGACATTCGTGAAGTGATTTCACCATTTAAATGTACTACGTTGGATGATCTTTTGAGTAGGGCTAGGGTAAGGGAAGCGGACTTACTTAGGAGGAAGGAGAAGGAGGCGAAAGAACCAAAAAGGAAGCTAGAGTTTGCGGATAAGGATGGAAAGAAAGCTAAATTTGACCATGGCAAGAAGAGTGCGGGAAACAAAACTAAGGTAGCATGTTCTAAGTGTGGCAAGTTTCATCTTGGGGAGTGTAGGCGTAATACGCCGGGTTGTTACAAATGTGGAGCCTTAGATCATCAAAGCAAAGATTGTACTAAGCCGATGATAGTATGCTATGGGTGTAATGGGATAGGGCATAGGTTGAGGGATTGCCTGAAAACAAAGGCGATTGAAGCAAAGCCTTTGAGAACCGTCAAGCAAGAGAAAGTGGAGGTTCCAAAACCAACAGCTTAAGTCTATCAAATGGGTGTCGAAGAAGCCAAATCGGGGACCAATGTCATCACAGGTATTCATCTTGTAAATTCCATACCCGCTCGAGTTTTGTATGATTCGGGTGCTAGTGTTTCTTTCATATCTTATGATTTTAGCAAGCAAATAACTTCCCCACTAGCTAAACTGCCGATACCCCTAGAAGTCGAAATAGCCGATAGTAAAATCGTTGTTGTATCTAATGTATATCGAGACGTAGAGATAGAGATCGATGAAAGTGTCTTTAAGATCGACTTAATTCCTATTATGCTCGGGGAATTTGATATTATTATCGGTATGGATTGGCTTGATAAATATAACGCGGCTATCCTTTGTAGCCAAAAGATCATTCGAGTTGTTAATCCTAGCGGTCGTGAAATGATTATTTATGGGGATAAAAGAAAAGGTGAACTAAAGTTATGTACCGTGATGAAGGCTAGGAGATATTTATCACGTGGATGTTATGCCTTCATGGCTCACGTGGTAGATACGAGCTTTGGGGAGAAAAATATCGATGATGTTCCGGTTGTGAATGAATTTCGTGATGTTTTTCCGGAAGACTTGCCGGGTATTCCACCCGAAAGGCAAGTCGAATTTCGTATTGATCTTGTTCCGGGTGCTACTCCTATTGCTAAAACTCCCTATCGTCTAGCTCCGTCCGAAATGAAAGAATTGATGAGTCAACTTCAAGAATTGCTTGACAAGGGTTTCATTCGTCCTAGTAGTTCGCCATGGGGAGCACCAATCTTGTTCGTTAAAAAGAAAGATGGTAGTATGCGGATGTGCATTGACTACCGCGAGTTGAATAAAGTCACGGTGAAAAATGTGTATCCGTTACCAAGAATCGATGACCTCTTTGATCAACTTCAAGGTGCGCGGTGGTTTTCCAAGATTGATCTCCGTTCGGGTTATCATCAATTGAAAGTTCGAGAAGAAGACATTCCTAAGACGGCTTTTAGGACCCGATATGGACATTACGAGTTTACGGTTATGCCATTTGGTCTTACGAACGCACCTACGGTTTTCATGGATCTCATGAATCGTGTATGTAGACCGATGTTGGATAAATTCGTTATAGTGTTCATTGATGATATCCTTATCTATTCTAAGAGCAAGGAAGAACATGAGCTACATCTTCGAGAAATTCTTGAGACTTTGAGAAAAGAAAGATTGTATGCTAAATTCTCGAAATGTGAATTTTGGTTGCAAGAAGTTCAGTTCCTTGGTCATGTTATTAATGCTGATGGTATCAAAGTCGATCCTTCAAAGGTAGAAGCCATAATGAAATGGCATGCACCAAGGAATGTTGGTGAGATTCGAAGTTTTCTTGGTCTTGCGGGATATTATAGGAGGTTTATTCAAGACTTCTCCAAAATTTCATCATCTTTAACGAAACTTACTAAAAAGAATGCTACCTTCGAGTGGGGAGAAGAACAAGACAAAGCCTTTTGTACTCTACGGAGGAAATTGTGTGAAGCACCGGTTCTAGTATTGCCGGAGGGGACCGAAGATATGATGGTTTATAGCGATGCGTCTTATTCCGGTCTTGGATGTGTTCTTATGCAAAGGGGAAAAGTGATTGCCTACGCCTCGAGACAATTAAAGAAACATGAAGAAAATTATGCGACTCACGATCTTGAGTTTGCGGCTGTGGTTTTTGCTTTAAAACTTTGGAGGCATTATTTGTATGGTGTCAAGTTTGTAATTTATACCGACCATCGAAGCCTTCAATATTTCCTCGATAAGAAAGATCCCAACATGAGACAACGAAGGTGGTTAGATTTGTTGAAGGATTATGATTGCGAAATTTGCTACCATCCGGGTAAAGCGAATGTGGTGGCGGATGCGTTGAGCCGAAAGGATCAAAATGAGGTTACTAAAATTCATTCCTTGAGAATGGTTGTCACCACCGACCTTTTTGATAAGATCAAGTTAGCTCAAGAGGAGGCATTGAAAGAAGAAAATAGGGAAGGTGAGCGTATCACTTCCCACATTCCGCATCTCGAAGAAGATAGTCGAGGAATTAAGACTCGGTATGGAAGGGTTTATATCCCTTTTCGTAGCAACATCAAAGAATTGATTCTAGAGGAAGCACACAAGTCGAAATATTCTATTCATCCGGGAGCTACAAAGATGTACCGCGATTTAAAAAAGAACTATTGGTGGCCGGGTATGAAAAGAGATTGTGTAAGGTATGTTGAGAAGTGTTTGACTTGTTTAAAGGTCAAAGCCGAGCATCAAAAACCGTATGGAAAAGTTCAACCTTTGGATATTCCGGTTTGGAAGTGGGAAAAGATCACGATGGACTTCATTACGAAATTGCCAAGGACGAAAAAGAAGAACGACACGATTTGGGTTATAGTAGATCGCCTAACCAAGAGTGCTCATTTTATTCCAATCCGAGAAAGCATGCCCGTTCATAAGCTAGCAAAGATTTACGTTAATGAGATAGTCGCACGTCATGGAGTGCCTATATCTATAGTTTCCGATAGAGACGGGCGTTTCACCTCAAATTTTTGGCAAGATTTCCAAGAAGAATTGGGTACGAAACTTCATATGAGCACGGCCTTTCATCCTCAAACCGATGGGCAAACTGAGAGGACGATTCAAACTTTGGAGGATATGTTACGAGCTTGTGTGATTGATTTTGGAGGCAATTGGGACGATCATTTACCGTTAGTCGAATTCGCCTATAATAATAGTTACCATGCAAGCATAGATATGCCGCCCTATGAAATGCTTTATTGTAGGAGGTGTAGGACACCCGTGTGTTGGGAAGAAGTCGGAAGGAGAGAATTGGCGAGCACGGATGTAGTGTTAGCTACAACGGAAAAGATAGAGACGATTCGTGCAAGACTTAAGGCGGCACAAGATAGATGGAAAAGTTATGCCGATAACCGAAGAAGACCAATCGAATTCGAGGTGGGTGATCTAGTTATGTTAAAGGTTTCCCCGTGGAAAGGCGTTTTTAGGTTCAGAAACAAAGGGAAACTTAGTCCTCGATTTATAGGACCTTTCAAAATCTTGAAACGAGTAGGTGAAGTAGCATATGTGTTGGAATTACCCGAAGAAATGAGGGGTATTCACAATACCTTTCACGTGTCATACTTAAGGAAATGTTTGGCGGACGAAACGAGTGTAGTCACTTTAGACGACATTGAAATTGATCAGGAGTTGCTTTCGCAAGAAGATGAACCGAAGGCTATACTAGGAAGGAAAGTAAGGCAACTAAGGAATAAGGAGATTCCGTTGGTAAAAGTGCAACGGAGACATCGTAAGGGTACAAGCATTAGATGGGAGACGGAAGCAAAAATGAGGAGCAAGTATCCTCACTTATTTCCCGAGTAGAGTTCGGGGACGAACTCTCATTTTAAGGAGGGGAGAATTGTTACACCCGTACCCCGACAAGGTACCATTAATGTAAATATTATGTCATGTAAATATGTTAGGGATTATTTATAACTTAAGGTGTGGCTAAATGAGAAGTATAGAATTAGAAGGACCATAATTGCCAAGAGGCCAAACTAGTAACTAGCACATGATTAAATAAGCAAGATTTGGAATTGTCTGGAAATATTTGGAGAGTTCTTGGTGAGTCGACATATAGAAGAGAAATAGGAGGGAAAGCCAAAATTATCATCTTGTCTCAATTGTACATCAAGAAGTGATCAAGAAGCTTTAAGGAAGCCTTAATTGTGTTCCTTTCATCAAGTAAGTAACTTTCCCCAATTGTGAAAATTAGGGTTCATATGGTGGGTTTTGAGGATTATGGCAAAAGGTAGTGAATTAATGATCTCCTTAGTTAGTTAGTTGCTAATTGAAGTTAATTTTGTGATAGGAAGCAATTATAGAAGCCCATTCAAAGTCAAGTAGGAAGCTAGTAGGAGTAGAGGTAAGTATATGAGTATAATCTTTGTAATGTTATGCTATTAATGTTATGATTGTGTTAATGTGATGTTTATGGAGCTTGTAATGATGTGTTAGCTTGGATCCAATGCTAGATATGAAAATGTTATATATAAATATTACTTGCTTGATCAAGGTAAGTAATAACCCCTCTTGATGCTCCTTGTTAATGTTGTGATTGGTGATATTCACCAATCTTGTGTAAATGTGTTGTTGATTATACCTTGTATACTTACTAAGCGTTTTCGCTTACGGTTTAGATGTTAATGTTTTTGTAGGTTCTAGCGGAGGAAGCAAGGGTAAGGATATAGCCTAACTTATAGCATAAGAAGGTAGTTTAGAAGATCGGAACTCTTTTGGACCAAGCATATAGAAGTTGGAAGCCCCCAAGTGTTCTTTTGTGTCGTGGGTACACTTCTCTTTATATGGTCATTTTGTTAAGTTCACGGTCGTGTTTTGATGTCTAGATTATGGTTTAACTAAGTGTGTAAGTCATGAATTATCTATGGTACATATTGGTAGTTATGGATGTTTAAGGGGGGTTTTGGTATAAGCATGCTCCTACCCATTTTGGGATGTTATCGGGTTATGTACGCAAGGAACGCTTTTGATATGTCAAGTTAATGGTTATGGTCAAGTTATTTGTGTATTGGTAGTAGTAAATGGTCTTGTAGTGTAATGGGTTATGTTGGGTATTAGTGTATAACCCGTCAAATTTTGAAGTACTATTACGGGTGGTCAAACGGGTGATGTTTTTGCATGAAATTAATCTTACGGACATACTAAAGGATTCTGGAAAGTTTCGTCAAGTTTCGAGTCCGGGAGGTCGGGTTTCCAGCCGAGGCTGTTGATTATGCATATTTTGATCAGTAGGGTCTGTCCAGAATTCTGTGATGCAGGGTAGATATGGCGCATCTCCTCTGAGATACAGCGTATCAGGTGATGCGGCGCAACGTAGCCATTTTCTTGCAAATTTCGGTCTCAGTGGGTCGATGCGGCGTATCTAATTTAATAGATGCGGCGTATCATAAGTTTAGAATAATACGGCGTATCACTTCAGATTGATACGGCGTATTGTCTCTCAGCTTTGATGCGGCGTATCCTTAAAAAGGATGCGGCGTATCTAGGTCTCAGAAGGGTTGTCTGGTTGTTTTAGAAAATTTTGTGTGAAATGTTTTGAAAGGTCTTTAAGTAGATGTTCTTGCAAGTATGTTAAAAGGTTAAATGTTATAGGTCATGGTCGTTACATGAAGTATTTGTATGAGTCCGTTTTAGTCGATCGGTTTCCAAGTATAAAGTTCAAAATGTTTGGTATAAGTGGTCACGGGGCGTTACATTACCGACTGGAAACTACAAAATGTAGTGACCATATCCGTCGATAATGCAACCTCTAACGACAAGGCCATAAAATACTTGATTGATAGGTTGCCTAATTTGTATGATGAAGGGAAACAATTTCATGTTAGATGTATGGCACACATACTAAACTTGATAGTGAAAGATGGCTTGTCTAATTATGATAAATCTATTGAGTGTGTTCGTTTGGCTGTTAAGTATATTAAGCTTTCCACCCAAAGAATCGACACTTTTCAAGAATGTGTAGTTGAAGCAAAATGTGAGTCAAAAATATTCTTGTGTCTTGATTGCCTAACTAGATGGAACTCTATAGTGGATATGTTGAGAACGGCATAGGAGCTAAGACAAGCATTTGTGAAATTCGAGCGTAAGTGTCCATCCTATGTTAGTGACTTAGAGTTTGTACCACATCATGGTGATTGGGAGACCGTTGAGCATGCAATTTTGTTTTTGGAGCCGTTCAAAGATAAAACGGAATTGGTGTCGAGTACATCTTATCTGGTTGCCCACCGTTTATTCATGGAAGTTCTTGATGTCGGTTCTCACCTTCGTGAATATGAAAATAAGGTTGATTTTTGTATTTTTGCGGGTAAAATGAGGGAAAATTTTGATAAGTATTGGGGGGAATATAAGAAACTCAACAAATACATGTTATTTGCATTAATTTTGGATCCATGTATGAAAATGCAAGGTATTGAATATGGGTTTTCATTATTGCTTGGTTGGAGTCGGGGTAAGGAAGTTAACGATATTGACTTTAAAAAGATGGTTAAAGCAAAGGCAGAAGAAGTTAAGGAAGACTTTAAGACATTGTATGATGTGTATAAAGCGAGGTTTGATAGTTTAGGGGAAAGCTCGAGTTTGCCATCAAAGAAGTCTTCAACGAAACTTGCTACAAGTCAAAGTAAAAATTCTGTGGTGAATGCTTTCTTTCTTGGTATTGGGGGTTGCTCAACAAACCTTCAAACCGAATTAGATAAGTATCTTTGTGAGCCACGTCCCGATCTTGATCCCGAGTTTGATGTACTTTTGTGGTGGAAACTAAATGGCCTAAGGTTTCCAATTGTAGCAAGGATGGCTAAAGGTATTTCTATTTTATTTTTGTTGTGTGTAAATTAAATTATTTAAGAGTTTTACAATTTGTTAGTTTCTAATTTCTATGTATGTTGTAGATATTTTAGCAATACAAGTGTCCACCGTTGCATCCGAATCCGCCTTTAGTACGGGTGGTCGGATTTTGGATCCCTATAGAACCAGGTGGTCCACCGCTTTGGTAGAGGCATTGATATGCACCCAAGATTGGGTGAGAAAGTCACCCAACATGGATGATGAATATGTCGATTTTAAAAATGATGAAGATGTTGTGAGAGGTAATCTTATTAAAAAACAAATTTGATTTTACATGAAATATGTCATATGTGTGAGTTATTAATTCGTTTGTGTGTATGTTTGTAGAGATGGAAGAAGAGCTTAGACACATGAGCATAAATGGCAAAGGAATTCAAATGCATTGAAGATACTGTCATTTTCGGTCTTCAGTATTATGTTTTGCTTCATATTTTGGTGTTGTCATGTTGTGTACTTGTGTGAGATACTGTCATGTTATTGTTCGGTCTTCAGTTTGATTTGTACTTGTGTGGGATACTGTCAATCTGTCATGTTGTGCTTCATATTTTGGTGCTTCATATAATCATATCTGGCATACTGAAAGAAAAACCAATTTCAATACATAGTTAGTCAATATATACAAGAAAAATCGGGCCCAACATGGATGACCGAGACCGGACCGAAATAACCCGAGACCGGCCGAACCGACCCGGTAGTAAATCGGTCCGGTCTTCGGTCTTGAGTTTTAAGGCTTTTCGGGTTTCGGTCTTTCCCGGTCCGGTCTTTGAACCGATCTCATCCCTAGATGTGTAGTATTAGTTTGTAATTGTAAAGATCATATTTGTAATATTCTCTATTTGTTGATAACAAAAAGGGGAAGAGATGTGGTGGATAGCATAGATTAAGGGGAAGACGGTATGGTTTCATTCTTCTTGTTTTTGTATCATCAAATCTATGAAAATATAATTCCCAACAATCTTCCCCTATTTGATGATTACAAAACAAACACGTTCTTGTACGAATTTCCCTAGACGAAGTAGAGAAATTGAGAAATTGGGGACCCAAGCCATTACTGACTTGGATCTGCCTCTTGATAAGCTGTTCTCAAGGTTGCACAAGCTTGTCAGTCAGTTAGCTGTGTTGGGTGTTGAGATAGAGAAGGAAGATCTCAACATGAAGTTTTTGAGAAGTCTACCTGATGAGTTCCATACTCATGTTATTGTCTGGATGAACAAGCCAGACATTGAAACCATGAAACTTAATGATTTGCACAACAACTTCAAAATTGTTGAACAAAGTCTAAAGAAGTCTGGAAACTATGGCACTAGTTCTGGGAATGCTGCACTCTTATCATTTCCTAGTATTAGTAAGTCTGAAGAGGTAGATGAAGTTGAAAGTGTTTATAATGCTACTTATGGTGGTCCTTCTACTAGTTCACAAAAGGATGTTGCTGGACTTGGAGATCCAACATTTTATGCCTTTATAACCAGTCAATCTAGTGGTTCTCCTCTAAATCATGAAGACCTTGAGCAGGTAGATGGTGATGATTTGGAAGAGATGGATATTAAGTGGCAGGTTGCTTTACTTAGCATGAGGGCTAAGAAGTTTTGGCAAAAAACTGGGAAGCAAATTACCATAAATGGTAATGAAACTGCTGGGTTTGATAAGAAGAAAGTGGAGTGTTTCAACTGTCATAGGTTAGGACACTTTGCTAAAGAATGTAGAAGCCCAAGGAAGCAGGATAATAGGAACACATGGTATAAGCAAGATAAGAGAAAGGAAGTAATAGTTGAAGAGCCAAAGGCTATGTTGGCTATTGATGGTGTTGGATATGATTGGAGCTCTATGACTAATGAAGAGGATGCACCACCAAATGCTGCTCTTGTTGCCAATGAGGTTGCTCTAATGGACTTTTCTGATTCAGAGGTAAATTCTATCATAAATTGTACTGAATCATGCTCTAATCTTAAAGCTTATGAAGACCTTAGTAAGAGATTTGATGCTCATCGAGAAGAGCTACTTAATGCTCTTTTTAATTTAGCTAATCACAAAAGAGGTCTAGGTATTCTAGAAAAACAAGTCTTACATTTTAAAAATAATGAATCTAGTTTTGTTAATGACATTAATATACTTAAAAATGACATAAGGATCAAAGATGAGTGTATTGTTGAGCTGAATGATTCATTAGCTAGACACAAAAAGGAAAAAGGAAATGTTAAGATAACTGTAGATGCTTTAGCTCATGCCTCAGAGGGAGTTAATAAGCTCTTTGAAGCTCAAGTAACCAATAAAGCTAATTCTGGTGTAGGTTATAACACTGTTCCTCCACCATATAGAGGTATTCATTCACCTCCAGGTATTGACCTAGCACACACAGGTTTAGCTGAGTTTCAAGAACCAATCATGGAATATGGTTCTAAGGCTAGCAAGAGCCTTAAGGTAGAAAAGATAAGTAAAAGTTTAGATAAAACTTTACTTTATCAGGACAAGGTGTCCTTTGTTAATAAAGGAGATGCTATAGTTGTTGAAGATTGTACAACTGATAGTGATGATGATGAAGAACAGGTTATGTCTAAACCTTTCTTGGTTAAGAAAGTAGGAACAAAGGTTCCTAAGATAGTCAATCATAATACTAACAGGCCTAAGAACAATGTTAAACATGTTAGGCAACCAGTTAGATATTGTGAACAATATAGAACCACCAACAAGCCCAGAGGTAACCAAAGGAATTGGAACAACCTCAAGTCTAACCAATTAGGTGATGACTTTGCTTTTTATAATAAAGCTTGTTACACATGTGGTAGTTTTGACCATCTTGCAGCTTTCTGCAACCAATGGGTATCTGGGTATGAAAACAATAGAGTGAACTACAAAAGGCAAACTCCTAAGTCTCACTCTCACTCTAGTTCTAAGAGAACGAACGGCAGAGTAGTCAAAAACAAGTCTGGGTCAAACTCAGATCCTGCTGCTAGACCAAATGATCTTGCTGCTAGACTATTTGTTCCTGCTGCTTGACCATTTATGACTATTAACCCAAAATCAACAGCTAAGGGTGCAAAAACATTTTTCAAACATGCATCAAAGATTGTTCTAAGGCCCATTCAAACAAAAGCAGTGGTCCAAAAACAAGTTTGGAAACCAAAGGGTAGAACTGAAAAGTTAGCAGTTCCTGTTGCTAAGCAATCAGTTCCTGCTGCTAAGGGAAATAGGGCAAATGCTGTTAAGGCCTCAGCATGTTGGATTCTAAAATCCAATGTTGCATCAACTATCCTTAAAAGATTAAATTACATTGATGCAAGAGGCAGATCCAAGTCAGTAATGGCTTGGGTCCCCAAAAGAAACTAACACTCTTATTTGTGTGCAGGAACATTCAACTGATAAACAAGAAGATCAAGGATACTCAGATAGTGGATGTTCAAGGCACATGACAGGCAACATGTCTTATCTTTCAGATTTTCAATCATTCAATGGAGGATATGTTACCTTTGAGGGGGTGTTCGTGGCAAAATTTCTGGTAAAGGTACAATCAAAACCAAAAATTTAGATTTTGAAGATGTGTTCTATGTAAAAGAGCTAAATTATAATCTTTTTAGTGTCTCACAAATGTGTGACAAAAAGAACAATGTTCTTTTCTGTGAGACTGAATGTCTTGTACTTTCTCCTGATTTTAAGATGCCTAATGAAAATCAAGTGCTTCTTAGAATTCCTAGAAAGGGCAATATGTAGAGTGTAGACATGAAGAACATTGTTCCTAAAAAGAATTTAACTTGTCTTGTTGCAAAGGCCACATTGGATGAATCAATGAAATGGCATAGAAGGCTTGGTCATATTAATTTCAAAACCATAAATAAGATTGTCAAAAATGGTTTGGTAAGAGGTTTACCTCAGAAAAGATTTGAAAATGATCAAACATGCATTGCTTGTCTTAAAGGCAAACAACACAAAGCCACTTGTAAGCCCAAGATTTTTAACTCTATCAATCAATCTTTTTTTATGCTACATATGGACTTATTTGGACCTGTTACAGTAATGAGCATAATGCATAAGAGATATTGTCTAGTTATTACTGATGACTATAGCAGATTTACATGGGCTTTCTTTTTAGCTACTAAGGATGAGACATCAAGCATCCTTAAGGATTTCATTACACAGATAGAAAACTAAGTAAGCAAGAAAGTAAAAGTCATTAGATGTGATAATGAGACAGAGTTTAAGAATAGAGTTATGGATTATTTCTGCAAAGAAAAAGGTATTAGGAGAGAATTTAGTGTTGCTAGAACTCCACAACAAAATGGAGTAGCTGAAAGAAAGAATAGAACACTAATAAAAGCTGCTAGAACAATGTTAGCTGATTCTAAGCTACCTATAACTTTTTGGGCTGAAGCAGTCAACACTGCTTGCTATGTTCAAAATAGAGTTTTAGTTGTGCAGCCTCACAATAAGACATCATATGAACTTTTTTAAGGTAGAACTCCTGCAATAGGATTTCTTAGACCTTTTGGATGTCATGTGACAATTCTCAATACCTTAAACCATTTAGGAAAATTCGATGGTAAAGCAGATGAAGGATTCTTTGTTGGATATTCTCTTAATAACAAAGCATTTAGAGTTTACAACACAAGAACAGAAATAGTAGAGGAAAACCTACATGTGGAGTTTTTAGAAAACAAATCCAATGTAGAAGGTCAAGGACCAAAATGGCTATTTGATCTAGAGTATCTAACCAATTCAATGAATTATGTGCCTTTTGTTGCAGAAACTAATGATTTTGCAGGTTCTAATACAACAAATGATGCAGAGTTAGAGAAAGATCAAAATGATGTGATAATGCCAATAGGGTCAAGTACAAGTGTGGAATCAACTTCAACAACTGATGAATCTTCTTCTGGCAAGGCTAAAGAAGGTGTTGAAGATGCAAACAAAGAAGATGGAACTCAGGAACAACAAAATGTTTCTGCTGGTAGCATTTCTGTTGCTGCTGGTAGTATATCTGTTTCTGCTGGTGATTCTGCTGTTAGGCTTACTGTTCCTGCTGTTAGGCCAAATGATTCTGCTGCTGGCCATTCAGAAACAAAAGAAGCAGAATTCTCAGATAATGAGGTGGATTTCAACAATCTTCCACCATCTTATCAAGTTCCTACTACTCCACAAACAAGAATTCACAAAGTCCACTCCCTGGAACATGTGATTGGAGATGTACAATCTGGTGTGAAGACAAGACATCAATTGATGACTTCAGACCAACAAGGGCTTCTTGATGCCCTTTATGCTTCAAAACAGCATGAGCTTTCAAACTCTTGCTTGTTTGTATGTTTTCTCTCACAGGATGAACCAAAGAACATTCTTAAGGCCCTAGATGATTCAAGTTGGTTAGAAGCTATGCAAGAAGAGCTTCTTCAGTTCAAGATTCAAAAGGTTTGGGTGCTAGTTGATTTACCTACAGGTGTGAAGGTAATTGGCACTAGATGGGTTTTTAAGAACAAAAGGGATGAAAGGAGAATAGTGATTAAGAATAAGGCTAGATTAGTAGCCCAAGGGTACACACAAGAAGAAGGAATAGACTATGATGAGGTTTATGCTCCTGTAGCAAGGATTGAGGCAATTAGGCTTTTCTTAGCTTATGCTTCATTTTTAGGCTTCACAGTCTACCAAATGGATGTCAAGAGTGCATTTTTATATGGTACAATTGAAGAAGAGGTATATGTTTCACAACCTCCAGGCTTCATTGACCCATTACATCCAAACAAAGTGTACAGAGTAGTGAAAGCTCTATATGGCCTTCATCATGCACCAAGAGCTTGGTATGCAACACTAGCTTCCTACTTATTAGAAAATGGATTTCAAAGAGGAAAGATTGATCATACACATTTCATCAAACAGCACAAGAAGGATCATCTGTTAGTGCAGGTGTATGTGGATGACATTATCTTTGGATCTACAAGGAAGGAGATGTGTTTAGAATTTGAGAAGCTTATGAAAGATAAGTTTCAGATGAGTTCCATGGGGGAACTTACATTCTTTTTGGGTTTGCAAGTTAAGCAATCATCTGAAGGCATATTTATTAGTCAAGACAAATATGTTGCAGAGATACTTAGAAAATTTCAATTTGCTGATTCAAAAGTGGCAAGCACACCAATAGACTCTGAGAAGCACCTTCTGAAAGATGAAGATGGAGAGAGTGTGGATGTACACACTTACAGATCTATGATATGCTCTTTGATGTACCTTACATCATCTAGACCTGATATCATGTTCCCTGTTTGTGTTTGTGCAAGATTTCAAGTTACTCCAAAGGTTTCTCATTTAACTGCAGTCAAGAGAATTTTTAGATATCTCAAAGGTCAACCAAGGTTGGGTATATGGTATTCTAGGGAATCTCCTTTTGACTTGGTAGCATATTCGGATAGTGATTATGCTGGTGCTAGCTTGGACAGAAAGTCAACAACTGGAGGATGTCAATTCCTTGGGTGTAGACTTGTCTCATGGCAGTGTAAGAAGCAAACAAGTGTGGCAAATTCAACAACTGAAGCTGAATATATAGCTGCTGCAAGTTGCTCTAGTCAAGTTCTATGGCTTCAAAACCAACTTCTTGATTATGGGTACAATTTCTTAAACACTGTTATTCATATTGATAATAGTAGTACCATTTGTATTATTAAAAATCCAGTGCAACATTCTAAAACAAAACACATTGAAATTAGACATCACTTTATAAGAGATTGCAATGAGAAAAAGTTAATTCAAGTTCTTAAAGTTGCTTCAGAACACAACTTTGCAGATCTGCTAACAAAAGCTTTTGATATTTCAAGGTTTCAGTACTTGGTAGCAAGTATTGGAATGCTTAATCTTTGATTTTTCAATCTAATGTGTTTTTGTAAATAAATTTTTGATTCTGTTTTTGGCTTTACAAGATACTGCTGCTATTACAAAAAGTTTTTGCTGCTAGTAAAAATTTAAAATGTGTTATTCATACAGTTGGTCTTATGATTATTCTAATGCAAGACAAGTACTTTGTACTTTGTTCTTTTGGTTTTAGACTAACAATTTCAGGTATGAATATGTGAACACAAAGGAAATTTCAAGTGAAATGGAAGCAACAAAATGATGATATTGGCTGCTGCCATAATAGGTTTATGATGGACTGAGTTTGGGAATTTTAAAACTCCTTAAAACTTCTTTCTTGAAACCTAAGTATGAAATTTCACATTGAATTGATGACTCAGTTGATCAGATAGTAACTGATGCAACTCACTTTCTATCATTTTATACTTTTAAGTATAATGTGCAAGTCTAAGGACATCTGATAGAAAGAACAGCTAGTAAAAGTGAATCTAACACTTGTGTTAGAGGTAACAATTACTATGAGCTGGAAACCCTGTCAAGAAAGCCTTTTGAATAGGTTTATCTTTACACAGGCAGTTATTTATAACTGAAAACATTGGTTCTCACACAACCAGAGGTTGCTTTAAACCGAAATTTTGATTAAGTTTCTGTTATACACTTAATCCCTTCAAAATGGTTGAAAGCAGTATGATTTTTCAATTCTAAAATCATGAACATACTGCTAAGTCAAATAATTTCTTAAACAAGGATTTTCAAGAGATTCACAAAAACCATCCATTGATGGACCATGAATCAAATGTCCACTGATTCACCTCTGATACTAGAGATGTGGTGGATAGCATAGATTAAGGGGAAGACAGTATGGTTTCATTCATGGTGAGATTTAATTATCTCAATTTCTCTACTTCGTCTAGGGAAATTCGTACAAGAACGTGTTTGTTTTGTAATCATCAAATAGGGGAAGATTGTTGGGAATTATATTTTCATAGATTTGATGATACAAAAACAAGAAGAATGAAACATGAAGTATACTGAAATGATAAGCAAAATACGCTAAGTAGATTCTACTGCTGGTCCGTTCCTGCTGGTAGTGTATCTGTTTCTGCTGGTCTGTTCCTGCTGGTAGTGTAACTGTTCCTGCTGGTAGTGTACTGTTCCTGCTGCTAGTGTACCTGTTCCTGCTGCTAGTGTATCTGTTCCTGCTGCTAGTGCAAACGAGCTGCTGCTGATCAGTGAGTCATTACTGCTGCTGGATGGATAAGATTGAAGAAGATATTATTTAGGTACATAGTGAGATCTTCCAAACAAGGGGAGGAAACAAAAGTTATTTGTATCTCAGGGGAGGAAATAATAGCCCAGAAAAGGAAGATAATCCAATAAAAGGAAGGAGAAGACAAGAGCATACAAGATGATGACATGGAGGTTGAAAATGACAAGAACATTCCAAAGGAGAAAGTTCTATCTAGGTCAAACGAAGAAAAGTTTCAATTTCAGTTTACCACGTTTGTTCATCACTTGTAAAGACATGCTGATAGATGATTTCACTTGTTGAAACAAGCATCCAAGATACACAGCATCATTGCCTCTTATAATTCCTCCATCCAAGGAAATTGCACCATCTTTTAGTCCAAGATTGGAGCAATGTGTTGATATTGTTAAAGTCAAAGAACAAAGCAGATGAATTACTGAGAAAGATATTCAATCTTGAAGAACAGAAGTGTTTGAAAGATCTTCACAATCCATAATTTAATTCAGAAACATGTTGAAATGGATTCACATGTTTAGGGGAGGATTGTTGGGAATTAAATATTCAAGAAGTTTAATATCGGATTCTATTCAAAGAAAAACGTTAAGTGTGATTCTGCTGCTAGGCTTAACATTCTGCTGCTGAAGGATTCTGCTGCTAGTGTTAACATTGCTGCTGCTAATGAACATTCTGCTGCTAAGTGGATAAGTATGAAAAGATATTATTTGTATTTTGGTCAACAATATACGGTAGATAATATCTTACCCCATGTGCTTAGTTAACAAGTTGTGTACACAGATACATGTTGTATCTTATGTACTGACACACTCAAGATAAGTTAGCAAGTAGTTCGACTAGACTTTAAGCAATATGTAAAGATCTTCTTGGACTATAAAAGAAGATCTTAGACTCGATATTATGTGTGCATAAAAATAGATAAGTTGATAAGTTCATAACTGTTAAGACATAGAACAAACACAAGAATATCACAAGTTGTAAGAACATAAGATTCAAGGTCTTTGTAACCCTAGTGATAGAAAGATCACTCGTATTATTTTTGAATAATATTGAATCGTTTTGGTGAAAAGCTTTCATTGTTCATTGTCATAGAACAAACATAACCATTCCATTTCCATAACACAAATAACCTTCTAAGTGTGGTTAAGTAAATTCCGCGTACTTAATCATATTAACTCAATATATCATACACACAAAGTCACAAGGTTTAACCACCTTAATCGTGTGTCGAGTCCTAACAATTATTCATCAGATAGATGTGAAGACAGCTTTCTTGAATGGTGAATTGGATGAGGAGGTTTACATGAACCAACCTCAAGGCTTCATCATGCCTGGAAATGAAAACAAGGTGTGTAAACTGATTAAGTCCTTATATGGACTGAAGCAGGTACCTAAGCAATGGCATCAAAAATTTGATGAAGTGGTTTTGTCTAGTGGTTATTCACTTAACCAATCTGACAAATGTGTATATAGCAAATTTGATGAATCTGGTAAAGGAGTCATCATTTGTCTATATGTTGATGACATGTTGATCTTTGGCACTGACCAAAATCAAGTTGACCTAACAAAGGAATTTTTGTCATCAAGGTTCTCCATGAAGGATATGGGGGAGGCTGATGTTATCCTTGGAATAAGGATTAAACATGAAAGTAACAAAATTTCTATATCTCAGTCTAATTACATTGAGAAAGTGTTGAGGAAATTTAATTACTTTGATTGTACTCCAGTGAGTACTCCTATGGATACAAGTGAGAAGCTCATGCCTAATACTGGTAAGGCTGTATCTCAACTTGAGTATTCTAGGGTGATTGGCTGCTTAATGTATGTCATGACTTGTACAAGGCCTGATATTGCATTTGCTGTGGGAAAATTGAGCAGGTATACTAGTAGTCCTAGTGCTCATCATTGGCAAGCAATTCAGAGGGTACTGAAGTATTTGAAGAGAACTATGGATTATAGTCTCTCATATACTGGTTATCCTTCTGTATTAGAAGGGTACACTGATGCAAGTTGGATCAGTAACACTGAAGACAATTCGTCTACTAGTGGCTGGGTATTCCTACTTGGTGGAGGTGCAATTTCTTGGGCATCCAAGAAGTAAACTTGCATCACCAGTTCTACTATGGAATCTGAATTTGTGGCTTTAGCTGCTGCTGGTAAAGAAGCTGAATGGTTGAAAAACTTGCTTCTTGAGATTCCATTGTGGCCTAAACCTATAGCACCTATTTCTATCCGTTGTGATAGTGCTGCTACATTGGCAAAGGCTTATAGCCAAATGTACAATGGGAAGTCTAGACACTTAGGTGTCAGACATAGCATGATTCGTGAGCTTATCATGAATGGGGTGGTATCTATAGAGTTTGTTAGATCTCAACATAACTTAGCTGATCACTTGACGAAGGGTTTGGCTAGAGACTTGGTTTTAAAGTCTGCTAAAGGGATGTGTTTAAGTCCAACTTAGTCACTGAATGCTAAGACACCCAACTCCCTCCTGAGGAAACTTAGGAGCTGAGTTCAATGTGGAAAGCTGAACATTTAGTGTACTGGAGCACATGTTTTATTTTACATCCCAAGGTTGTGCTCAAAACCTGCTGAAATGGAGGATGAAGTTTTTACTTCTCAATGGTTAATTTTCTTTGAAAAAGTGCTTAGCAGGAGCATGATTAAAAGATGAACCACCTATGTAAATGTTGAAGTTTTGCCGCTTCAGGAAGCTTTGAACTTTTAGCTTTTACAACATTTATGAATTGGATATGGACACATGGCTTGTATAGTGTCAGGAGTATTTAAGTGTTTGAAAATGTATGTGTATTTTATCTTCAGGTATTCAAATGGGTTGAAGGGTTCAATTCTTAGAACACCCTGATTCTCGAATATTTGAACGTGTAATGTACTAAGATGAGAATTCAATCTTCAAGATATTTTCATTTATGCATATGTTTTGTTTTGTGTTTAATTTTCATGCAAAGGAAGTGAACTAAATTTGGGGAGGATTGTTGGAAAATTTAGTACACTTGAGGGATGAGTTCACACCTGGTAATGGGTTTGGAGGTACGGAGTGTACACCCATTTGGTCCCTGAACACCCTGACTCAATTTAAGTGGTTTATAGTGTAAATGATAATGCTGCTGATGCAGATCATTCCTGCTGCTAGCATTATCATTCCTGCTGCTAGCTTTATCATTTCTGCTGCTAGTATTGATACTGCTGCTAGTGTATCAATCCTGCTGCTAGTGTTATCAATTCTGCTGCTAGCTTTATTGTTTCTGCTGCTAGAACAATAATGCTGCTGCTGAACTGATGGGCAATGGAATCTGCTGCTAGCACAATTTATTGTGCTGCTAGGCAAACGATTCTGCTGCTGGTTATAACCACTGACTCCTACTATTATGGAAATTATTATGATATAATTAATGGGCCGTTAATTATACATAATTCCATGGGCTAGGGTTTGAGTAAACTCTATTATAAATAGAGGTCGTATCATAACTGCATGGAGATACAGAACACAAACCCTAAACACTTGAATACGATTTGGTTCTTGATTTGTGCCTAAAACAAGAACATCACTTGGTCTTATCCCATAGAGATATTCGTGTAACCCAGGCATAGGGTCGAATAGTTTCTATTGGAAAGTGATTACACGATTTCAAGTGAATATCCGGTACCTTGATTGATTATCGCTGGTTTTTTGCTGGTGGGATGGCACGAGGCTACGGCGCGACCGTACCTCCCACTCTTAATGGAAGGTGAGGTTAAGGTGACTATGTCCATAAAAAAAAATGATAGGCGGTTAGTGGAAGTGAGATAAGATGTGGCGCTGAGGTATAATTTGAGAATGGGTATGACTTGGTCTCTAGTCTGATAAATATGTTGTAAAAAATATCTGCTAAAATGAAAGGAGATCTTTTGCTGGTAATGGTAGAGGTAGATACGTGGTAGAACCATATTATTATGCCTCCAAGTGGAAAGTTATCGCCATTTTATTAATCCTGAATGCATGTGCATTCTAACCTTTTTCTTCTATTTTTGTAACTATAATCTTTGTTTTTTAGATGATTGTATTACTAGATTCGAATAAATCATGTTATATTTGATTTGGATAAAGGAAAAATCTTGTATGAATATATAAGTGTGATGACGCTAATAAAAGACAAGAAAAACTTATTCAAATCGCTTTGCGCACCGCTTATGTACTCTTATCACATTAGATTTTTATTTTTATTTTATTTTTTTCATAAAAAAAAATATTTGCATCTTAACAACAAATATAAAATAAAACTACTTGACCAATAATGAGATATTCATATAAACTAGAATTGAAAACTGAAACGCATGTCCAAATTAATGTCATAAATTGTCACATCCAAGATGCGAACACTATGATTTCTGACCATCACAACAAATTTAACGTAGTTAATGTTGTCACATCAGATAAAAGAAGAATGAAACGTAGTTAATGTCAAGACAAAGAACCAAAATACAGAAAAAGCATAGTAAACAATTAATCTTAAGGGTGCGTTTGGTAGGGGTTAATTGGAATGGGGGAATCGGAATGGATAAGACGCAAGTGTTTGGTTAAGATATACGGAGTATATCTTTCAAATATGGCATTGAAAGATATATATCTTCCATACTCCATATGATAGGGTTAGAACAGTGAAGAAGAAGAAACACAAGTTTAGAAGGAATATTTGCTAATTTGCTGAATGATTCTATCAGCCATCCATTCTAAATAAATAGACATGAAAATACAATTTAGTCCCTATACTCAAACATAATGAAAAACAAACCCAAACAATAGAAAAAGATAAATATGAATCGTATCAATACTCCCCGCTTAACAACTTTTTGTCCTCAAAAAGTGAATCCAGGACCCTGGTCTTCATCTTCAGTTGCATGTTTCTCTTCATCTGTCACCACAAGTATGTAAAGTTGTTTTTTTCTTACACTTGTGCCCCGAAACGAACCGTTCAGTACACCATTTGATTGTGCCTCCATCTTTGACCTGGACCCACATAATATTCTTGTTAATTAGAACTTGATCAATAGGCACGTGACAATCCATCCCACTCAAAACATCCTTATCCTCAAGGATGGAAACATATCTTGTGTTGGGTATAGACCATGGTGAGCGCCACTCGGTTCTCCCCGTCATATTAGGAGAATTATTAACGGAGCACCAAGGCGGATGCCACTCGGGTCTCCCGGTGCATTAGGAGACGTTTTGGTAAAACGCCAAGGGGGCCGCCACTCGACACTTCCGGCAGTATTCGGACCTGTTTTCATGAAACGCCACGATGAGCACCACTCGTATTCCAAGACTGAATCGTTGGCGGGTGTTGTTGGCAGCAAGTTTGGTGGTGGAACGGCTGTAAGGGATGGTGGCGAAGGTGTAGTAGGTGAAATTGTTGTTTTGGGCTTCAATTTTGTTATTAGGAAAACGGGCGCAGACATTGGGGTTGATGACTGCGGCGGTTTCGATGCATGTGACGGTGCAAACGGTGATATTGTTGTTGGTGTAGTCGAAGGTGGTGTGAGTGCAGCGATTGGTGGTGGCATGATGGCAGCCATTGGTGGTGGGGGTATGATGGCAGTCGGTGGTGGTGAGGTGACGGCTGAAGCGGGTGACGGAACGGGTGGTGTAGAAAAAACAGCTGCTGGTGGAGGTGATGGTATGGTTGCGGAAGTGGGTTTATCACGAACCGCCTTCAAGATCTCCTCCTGTTGCTTGAACCACTGCTCCTGTTGCTTCATGAGGGCTGATAAGGCGGCTTGGATGTCGGTGATGGCCTTGTCATGGGACTTGAGGGTGTTGTCGATCTCCTGGTTGCGAGTGTTGGTCATGGCGGCGAGGAATTCCGATGAGAGATCGGAACGGCTTTGATACCAATGATAGGGTTAGAACAGTGAAGAAGAAGAAACACAAGTTTAGAAGGAATATTTGCTAATTTGCTGAATGATTCTATCAGCCATCCATTCCAAATAAATAGACATGAAAATACAATTTAGTCCCTATACTCAAACATAATGAAAAACAAACCCAAACAATAGAAAAAGATAAATATGAATCGTATCACCATAGGAGTCCAAGAGGCAAGGTATCAAACTATCATAGGTGAGGGACTCACCTTATACCTAACTGATACCTATTATGGTTCATGTTAGCATACCAAACGCACCCTAAGTCACACACCTTATTAGTGTGATATTTAGTAAAAGTAATTGGTTTAGTACGTAGTAGAATATCATGGTCTCATCAAAATATGCATATACTACATAAAAATGTTTTCACAAGTATATATAAGATCATTCTTTTAATTTGCCTAAAATCTACAAATGTTTACAGAATATGTCATTTCATTAATTGCCATGTTTTGAGCTCAAAATCTTGGGACGTTGTTCAATTATGATCATGACGTTTGTCAAACATCATAAAACCGGTGGTAATAAGGGATGGGGCACGCGTTTTTCTCATTGAAGATGACCCTCGGACTACGCGTCGTGAGGTGAAAATTAAGAGAACTCGGTCGTCTCTAAAACCGAATTGTGGGAGGAGTCGTGTGGGGGCCAACGGTAAAAAAAATAGCCGTCGATGCTATAAAAAAATAAAAAATAAAGATAATAGTCTCTTTTTAATTAAATTTTATTGCCTATAAATACCTTCAAAATATTTATTTTTATACGCACTTTCAAAACATATAGTCTTATTAATACAAAAACATATTTTTCGTTTCTCACAATAAATGGATTCCGAACAATGCATGTTTATTTCCTCGATGAAGAAGAAGAAATTAGTAGTATCGAGCTACGGTTTTTAAAAGAGAAGACGATGTACGATATTGATTTTTATTGTAATGTTTTTATTTTGTTTGAATTATTAATGTAATGTTTTTAATTATAAATAAAATTTTAAGTTTAGTGTTTAAAATTGATGAAAAGAAAATGAAAAAAATAAAAGTTGATAGTGATGTTAGTTGTCTTATTACAATATGTTGGTGGTGATGTCGGTTGTGAAGAAAGAATTTGATGTATAGCTGACGTGACAATGTTGAAGTTGGTAACTATTACCACTAGCATGACCCCATGGCGTAGATGGGTCAATGTTCAAATGAAGACAAATATGGTATCATACTATGGTCTTGGTGCATTTTGGGTGTATTCAGAACTGGTTGTTGCTTTGTAGTTGAAGTTGTTAAACAAATTGTATTAAGATGCCCATTTACTCTGTTTGTGTGATGAATAAGATATAGTAGGCAGTCTATCTGAGATGTCTACTCTGTTTAGTTGTATCCGATATGTGACAAGCTTTAGTTTGTATGTTTTTGTTTACTGAGTGGGCATGTCCATTTCAGTGCGTATGCTTCTCAATTATTATAAGTTGTTATGATAATAGTAATATATTTTCACCTTTTGTAAAAACTTAAAAAAAAAAAAAAAAAAAAAAAAAAAAAAAAAAAAAAGGTGGAAGTGGAAGAGAGCTAAAAGAGTTATCTAGTTTTCTTATTATCACAGGGTCATTGTTGGGTTAATCCTAATCTGCTGTAAAGGCAGTTAGGGTTAGTTAGGAAAAGTAGTTACAAAACAGTTATTTGGTAGTTATATTTCAAGGGTCATGACTGTTGGATCATACGAACCAACACAACCTTTCATTTGTACCCATTCGATATGTATATATACTTGAACATGTATTCGATTTACAATGGAATGAGAGATTCATATTACTTAAACAATTTCAAGTAAAGTTTAAATCCCGTCTTTGTGTTTTGGTATATTTTGACCACGTTAAAGATCATAGATCCGTAAAACGGGCCAACAATTGGTATCAGAGCAGGTTTGGTACTTTTAACCAAATCATCATATACCAAGGTTTTTTTTTCATCCCGTTTTGAATCAATCATAGTTGTGTCTCGGTAAATCTTTTTGCAAAACCATTCGAACACATTTTCGTCACCAAGGTATCAATCACAAAGTGATTAATACCGGCATCAAAAAGGTTCCATTTTTACGTTTTTGCAAAAAAAAAACAGTCAAAGATCACACCGAAACAGAACCAAATCCATATTCATCAGGATTGGACTCGGTTACACAACCGGTATCTAATCGATTCAAAACAAAGGAAAAACCAAATACCAGATAACACAAAAGTCATCAAGGGGCAGAAATCAATTGATTAAAGAAACAAGGAACAAACACACCTGTTTCTTTCGAAGAATCAAATTGAGCACCCGTAATTGAATCACCACTTGATTCAATTGATACGCGACATATTCTCGCACCAAAGGGAACACAGGCGTTCGAATAAAGAACACACCAACTGTGGAGAAGAAGAAGGTTAACCAAGCCATACACTCGGCGGTCAACCATAAGAGAGAAGCAGTTTTTGGTCTCAACAAAAGAGACGAAGTTATATCTCTTCGGAGATAAAGAAGAGAAAAGAAGAGGTGCACTTATGTGCTAGGGCAACCGAACCAAAAGAAAAAGGGCACCGGGTTTATAATTACCCCCCAGTTGCATCGATAGAGCAATATTCAGACTTAAGAAAAATGACAATGGAGGAAGCAATTGGGAGACTCAAGACATATGAGGAAAGGATAAAATTTAAGAAGGGAAAGCAAGTGGACAATCAAGAGAAACTGATGTTCACACAACATGAAAGTAAAGGACGAAATTTTAGAAGACATAGACGAGGAAAATTTAAGTACTCACGAGACCAAGACAATGATAGGGACTATCAAGAAGAAGAAACCGATACACAAGGCAATTCTCAAATGAAGTGTTATCGATGTCATAAATTTGGACACTATGCTTATGCATGTCCAAGCAAACGTAAGAATGAAAAATCTCTTCTAGTCGAAACCGAGAAAGAAGAACCTACCTTACTTCTAATGCATATTGAGGAAGAAGAGATAGAACCATGATCGCGTAAAAACGATCAAGATAAAGACATTGTGTGAGACAATGACAACATACGTGAGGTATGAAAACTTGTGTGAGGCAAAAATAATCTGTGAGAGATGTGAATAAGAAGACAACCCGTGAAAGATGGAAAGAATTCAGTGAGTGGATCAAGTCAAAGAAAGCACGCGTGATAGACTTCAAAGTTCGGGAGGAACAAGTTAAAGAAGATTGTGAGAGACAAATGCAAAAGAGGTTATGTGAGACTACTTCGCAAGGAATCAAAGAAGACTGGGAGAGTCAATGCCAAAAGAAAGTTGTGAGACAATCAACATCATCAAAGATTGTACAAGAACTAAGAAGATTACCAACGTTGAAAGAAAGGAAAAGATTATCAAAAGGCAGACATACTCACAAAAGCACTACCAAAGATCAAGTTTCTAATAATGAGGCAACTTATTCGAGTTAAAAAATTTAGGACTTAGCGATTTTGATTAAGGGGGTGAATATTGGGTTAATCCCAATCTGCTGTAAAGGTAGTTAGAGTTAGTTAGGAAAAGTAGTTACAAGACAGTTATTTGGTAGTTATATTTCAAGGGTCATGACTGTTGGATCATACGAACCAACACAACCATTCACTTTATACCCATTCGATAGGTGTATATACTTGAACATGTATTCTATTTACAATGGAATGAGAGATTCATACTACTTAAACAATTTCAAGTAAAGTTTAAATCCCGTCTTTGTGTTTTGGTATATTTTGACCACGTTAAAGATCATAGATCCGTGAAACGGGCCAACAGACATAAGACGGTTGTACTTTTTTTACTAATGATGAATGTGTTGAGCTGATATGGATTCATCATACGTTTTCTTTATTAAAACATTTCGAGTGGCTCTTGATCAAAAATTTTAAAAATTCCCCTCTAAAACGAAACGGTCTTCTCAGGTTCAAAAAAAGTAAATGTTCGTTTGGAGAGCCGAGAATGATAGATTTATATGCTTCTAAAATTTAGACCGAAAGAAAACATAGACATGGACTCTTTGCTTTGCCCCTCTTGCGAAGATTTATGTGAAGATTTTAGAGCATACTTGTAGCTTCTCGCAAGAGTTTTTCGGTGATCAAATGGGAGTACATATATACCTAGATGGCTAGATGCAGAAATATAAAATGGACATTACAGTGTATACCTAAACCGAATGTAGAACCATTATGTAAACCCATGGTCGACCAAATTGTTTCTCACTTCTACAACACTCTATTGAAATTTATGTATATCCCCAAAAGCAACCGAGGGATGTTTTTTACATGCTACCAATTCGTTGATTCATGTTCGACTAGATGTAGTTTTGACACTTAGCTCGGCTATGTATTCAACGGAAGGTTCACCTTTATATATCACGACCCTAATGTACTAAAGGCAGGCCATTTTTTGACACCAAAATAAACAGTCGTACTATACTATCCGTTTGAAATATCTAACGTAACAACTCCAAACTGAAACCGATGTTCTGTAACAACTCCAAACTGAAACCAACGTGTCTGGTTCAGTTTGGGTCAGCTAGATCTAAGAGATTTAGAATTGGAACCCCAAAATAATTAATCAAATTCGCAATGCTGCTCAGTTTTGGCTCCTCCTTTGTATTCTAGACCAACAGTCTTAAGCTAAATTACAATTGGAACATTTAGCTTGTTTTTTATTTTATTTTTTTCAGTATAATTCTATATGAAAGTTGATTGATATCATTTGTTTTAATTAGCTCAAAATGGTATTAAACCTTTATAGTTTCAAGAAGAACCATGACATGTTGAGATTAGAGATGCATCATATTCATGATGATTTACGAAACAAACAAAAGTATAAGATTCAAATTCAGCACTTTTAACCATTAAACGAACTCACTGAGACTTGATCCGGGTTTTTTTTTTTTGATGTTTTTCCCCCAATTCTAAGTAATGAACAAATTGATACAATCTTAAACTAAAAAAAATAGAACATATTGAAATTTAAAAAGAATCAATAAGGTAGCAAGTGATTTGCCTATTTTCCTCTCATGTCCTCCACGGACTGCAAAGAAAAGGCCCTCTTGTGAACCTATCGCTATGGCTACCTAAGGACAACGAAGATGAAATTGATGAAGATCTTGAATCATGACGAACCCATCCTACAAACTCAGCATCAGAATCGCCGTCAGAGTAATTAGTTACATGCTTATTAAACCTTGTGCATCGTCTTCTTTCATCATGTGTTTGTGGCCTAAAATTCTTTTTTAACCTCTTCCAAGACCAAAACCTCCAAGACAACAAATCTTTTGGGTCATCATCGACATGTTTAGGAAGGGGAAGGGCTAAGCTTTGCATAGCTGGTGGTGGTGTTGGTGGTGGAATGATTTCTGCTAGTGGTGGATCCACGGGTGTTCCTGGTTGCATCTCCCATTTGAAGGGTACGCCTTCGTTAGTGGTGTTTTGATAGTAAATACGTGATGATCGACCAACCGATGATTCTCTTGCAAGAACCTTGCTGATAGAAAATGCTTCTCCTTTAAGAACAGGAGATGAGGTTTGGTTGTTTTCGAAATCATGATTGTCCATTTTTGACAAGAATGTTAAGGGATTGTTTGAAGTGTTTAATGAGAAACTTTAATGAAGATGGGAAGATTCATGTTGGTCTACTTATAGATGATCAGAGTGACAATTAAGTTATCTAATCAAAAGGAGTTGTCATTAGAAAGTTATAACTAAATCTATTAGTTTCATTACTATGGCAAGTTTGCTGTAGTTGAAAAAATTGCATAACAAAATGTTTGTATTTTTAGATACAATATAACAAAATCTACTGCTTCTATTACTATGGCAAGTCTGGTAACATATAAGCAGTTTTTCGCTTAAAACAAATTAAATCGATTACAGATTTAACATCAAAATATTATTGTTGCACTTTCAAATATAAGGGGCCGTTTGTTTTGTGGGTATCGGATTCAAGGAATCATTTCATTCCTGAATTTAATGTTTGGTATGTGTGTGTGGGTTTTAAAAATGGATTTGAAACCATTACCTGAGGGTTTGTACGATACCAGCCTCTTGTGGCTGGGTTACTGACAAAAAAAAGGTTTACTGACACATATGAATTTTTTTTTGTTTTGTAACTAGCACTTTGTTGTCGCTTTCAGTAATAAGAAGCAAATGGTCCATCTGTTTATCCACACATTGTACGAATCTCAATGTTTATATGGTATTTTTTAATTTTATAATATAAGTAAAGGGCCCACCTCACTATATAATAATATTAAATAAAAATTGATTTCCAATCAAATTTTACAAAACAAACAACATTAATACTATCATTCAATTTTTATTTCTTTCAATCTATACCAATTCCGATACCCATTGTGATTCCTACTAACAAACCAAACGGCCCTTTTACTACTGAATTACCCGATGACCATACCCTTAAGGCATGGAGGGGTATCCCTTTTCTTAAAATGTACTATTGGTTTTCTTTTACTCGAGTCATAGTTGACATTTAATGGGTTTATAAACCCCATGGATAGGGTTGTTGACTTTAGCAAGCATATTAGAGGATTGCTAGATTAGATTCATGTTGACCAACTTTGTGTTAATGGATAATGCCATGTACAAGTAACTTGATTTGTAAGTAACAAATGCCGCGTTACATGCATGTACTTGGCGACTTTGACTTCGCTGCCACTTTGCTTCAGTGACAAGTAGATGGCAAATATTGTATCTTTCAGATTGGTTCCTTAGGTTTTGTATTAAAAGGGATGTTACTTCAAAGCCAAAATAGATCATGATATCTTAGTCCCACAATGATTGATTCAGTGTGTTGTTCCTGGAACTAGATTTGATCAGAAGCATATGGCATAAGGTTTCGGGTTTTCTTGATATTAATATTATATCTGATATTCTCTAAATTTGTGATTTGTATGCATTTATGCGTGTGCGTGTGTGGCTGCCTTTATAGCCTATGTTTCCAGTATACTTATGTAAAGAGCAGTCATATCACATATGCTTATGTAAAGAGAAGTCATATCACATATGACAAAAAGGGCAAAACTAATACATTTAACACTCATGCATGAAGAATTGAAGAGCTTTGAATAATTTCCTATTGTTAATACACAACTAATTGTTTTATAACTGTAGCACATATTGAAGACGTTACTAACTGCATAAATATGATGTTTGTCAAAGAGGCCGATGACATGAATTAACAGGGAGAAACTACTACACAGAATTAGCATAATAAATGAAGCCAACCTTACAGAGCAGCAATACCAAGGCTCACAGTCCTCTACTCCTCAGTGGCAGCATCAAGTAAATTCATACACCCTGAATGTCAACAACTATCAGATTACCACCAAAAAAAAAAAAAAAAAAAAAAAAAAAAAAAAAAAAAAAAAAGGTGTAACGGAAAAATTCTATCTACTGCACTCCTTTAATTTAGCTTAAAGGTGACAAGATAGTCAGAGCAGGCAATGTTGAGTAAGGGGTCAGAACGTGGTCGGGTCAAATGGGTATTTCTATCGCAGGTTAGGTTCACCTGCAACCAATTATTATTTCGTTTTCTATTATAAAGATTTGAATTGCTAAATATGATTACAAAAACATATTGTGGCAATTTATAATCTCAACTTTTAAATAACCGGATGAAATTTTCAACTCGCTCTGGAAGCAACATGAGCAATATCAAGTCATTATGAAATCACTATACTTTTCTCTGCTTACAGGAAAAAAAGAGCATTATGATTCTTGACGGGATTTGTGAATTGACGACTATGGGGAATGCCTCCCCGTTGGGGAGGCGTTACCCGGTTTGAGTCTGTTTGGCGCTGGGCTCAAGCCCCATGGATTAGTCGACCAAAAGGTCAGAAACCATTGTTACGCAAAAAAGCTATGGGGAAACAGAGACTAGGATCTATGACAAAGTTCCCAATTTCAAACTAGTTCACCGTTATGTGTTACATGAACTGACAACAATGGGAAAGCAGAGACTAAGATGTATAAAGTTCCATAGATGACCTCTTATAACTGAAACAGTGCTTACCTCAGCAGCTGATGATATCATGGAATCCCTTTCAGAATTTAAATGACCACTCAGCCTCCTGCACAAAGTCTTGAACTGTTAAAATATCTTCTCAGTCAAGTAATTGGTCAAATTTAGAGGTGGCAATTTTGACCCATTTTCATAAATGGGTCGATCAGGGTTATATTATCAATGAAGGGTCATCCAGGTAAAACAAATAATATTACCTTAAAAGCAAACGGGTCAAATGGGTTGAACGAGCTAAATATGTTGAAAGTCGCCCAGAGGGCAATCTGAATGCATACAATCTCCTATATGTTTTATAAACTATTATCATTGTTTAGATATATTTTTTGCAATCATTTGGACACGATAACTACCTGAACATTTTTAGTTCAAAATTCCTTCTGGGTCTACCTGACCTATTTTAACTCGTTAACCAACCCATCTGACCCGCCATTATGCCACCTCGAATCAAATTTATCGGAATACCTTGGTTTCTCAGTCTTCGCAAGATGCTTAGACATGATAGATGCCTGCAAATCACAACACCAAAAATTGTTTCATTGACATCTCGAAATCTTAACAAAAGATAAATTTGATGGCAAGGAACCCAATCCCTGGCAAAGACGGGACATTAAAGAGAAAACAGAGCCAAAAGGCCCAAAACTTTCATAGATTACATTAGGTTTCAAGAATGATACTTGCGATAGCTTATAAAATGATATATTGTTTTTTTTTTTTTTTTTTGGTAACCATGATTTCCTACCTATTGGCCGACTAATCCACGGGGTTTGAACCCATCACCACACAGACTCAAACCAGGTAAAGCCCTCCCTTTTCAGGAGGTTGGCGTGGCCACTTAAGGTTGTTTGCACCTAGCAGGAATTGAACTTGAGACCTCACACATTTAGAGATATATTGTGTTTACTACTCAAACGCTTCGAAGACTACGTCCCTAAAAATAAGTGAATGAAAAAAAGGAATATGCGATTTGGGTTATTTTAAACCAATGTTGGTCGACATCAGCCGGGAATCTCTTACTCTTCTGTATCAGTTAACATCAAACTAATAAAAATCCACCATGCCTATTGCTTCAATGTATTAATGCTTTGACGATGGTACTTTCATTAACATTCTATGACATGCATATTCTTTACATTACATCAAGTGTTATTCATGGTGGTTGGCCTCTTATCTTAGTGTCGCAACTCAAGGAGACGAAGATCATATAATGCCATACGGAAAAACTTTAAAAATACAAACTATGTTTGCGACGCAGAATCAATACAAACCAAAGGTGGGAATAGCAACCTATTTACTTATGAATGACTTGGTTTGGGTTGCGTTTTATCTCTAACAGGTCTAATCAAATATCAACTAACATCTAGAATAGGTTAAACTGAGTACAAAGTCACACAAAGTGTTCTTATAATCCAAATGTTTATGTGGTTAAAGAAAAATGTAGCACCCTTTATTAGTTTTATGAATCTTAGTAATTCCTGTGGCATACTATGATGACCTGTAGATGCTTCTGAAACCGCCTAAAAAACTTTGTCTGTGCTATGATACGAAGCAGTGCGGATGTATAAAATTATTATTTTATTTTTTTTAATGATGCAATTTTCAGGCAAGTAGTAGTACACACAACCTCTGTTTTAAATACATCCCACGTTCAGTTTTTGGGAGTCACTAGCCTACTTTTCAACTTCAAAACAAATACTTTTCTCAGTTCCAAAATACTTGTAACATTTGACCAAGAAATATTATTCGAAGTTATTGACTGCACAATGCCTTCTATCCTTGCATATTAATTTAATGTAAGTTGTCAACCAATTTGACTTGCAATTACCTTTTGATGATGACCATGGGGCGATAGGTGATTAGACTTTTTCTAAAATAAAAATGCAAATGCTGGAATGGGAAATCCAGCAAAGAAGGATGTTGCAACTTTTGTGAGGCAGACTAAGTATGATTGCATGAAACCATTTATAAAATAATTAAATAAAATAAGGAAAAAGTCTTAGGCTGCGTTTGTTTTTCATTTTTTGCATCTGACCAGCGTCTGAACGGACACTGTGTCTGAATCGGTCAGACATTTTGTCCGTTCAGACCGTTTGTTTTTTTTTTTCGTTCAGACGCGTTCAGATGCAGTTAGATCTTAATGGTCAAGACGTGAGAGGGGTGTCTTAACGCGTCTGAATGCCTGTTGTTGACATAAAAATAACAAAAAAAAAAAAAAAAAAAAAAAAAAAAAATTTCCCCTTCAAACACGAGTTTTTTTTTCGGTTCACATGCGTTCAGATTCAGACATTTACGCATCAGATTCAGATTCAGATGTGCGGTTCAGATTCAGATTCAGACCCTCTTAGTAAACAAACACCACCTTATGTTTAATATACTGGAATTAAAAAGGCTTGTTTTAAACATTTTTAGTGTATCATCGTGATTCATAAACTACGAAAGTATTACCTTTGACTCATAAAAGTCAAGTGGAACACAGATGACATACTATCTACTGCAGGAAATTTTTGAATCATGTAAAACAGTCTATTGATAACTACCTAAGGGTGCGTTTGTTTTTTGTTTTTCAGCCTCCGAATGGCTCTGAATGACCAAAATGTCTGAATCGGTCAGACATTTTGTCGTTCAGACCGTTTGTTTTTTTTTTTCTGTTCAGACGCGTTCAGATGCAGTTAGATCTTAATGGTCAAGACGTGAGAGGGGTGTCTTAACGCGTCTGAATGCCTGTTGTTGACACAAAATAACCACACACAAAAAAAAAAAAAAAAAAAAAAAATCCCCTTCAAACACGAGTTTTTTTGTTCGGTTCAGATGCGTTCAGATTCAGACATTTACGCATCAGATTCAGACGTGCAGTTCAGATTCAGATTCAGACCCTCTTAGTAAACAAACACCACCTTATTGATAACTACCTAATGAAACTATACAACGTTGAAATAAAACTATTCTTGAATAGCTGTATAGATAAATTACCTGCTCTTGGATTATACTTCTTGCTTCTACAAGTTGGGCTTCTAACTCAAGCTCCCTTTCAGTTGCTTCAGAAGTGACTTCAGCCTCTTTTTGTGCATCCTGTAGCTGACCCATGCGCTCCTACACAGTAACAAATGTTCAGATATTAAGTGCCTCGCCTACTTTTTTGCCAAGGGTGAAAAAAAAATGTTGCTTATTGACCATACTATATTTAGATGTCAACACTAATATATTTAAATTTTCTTAACTGTTCACTCAATTAGGAGGTTTGACATAATTACGATGAAAAATGAACACATGCAACAAAAGTAACTTGAAACTACCTTTATTGAAGCAACCTTGCTTCGAAGAAATGCTTCAATTTGATCTCTACCCATATGAAACGGTAGGTCAAAGACATCCTGATATCAATAAACTCAGTTTATGATTCTCTTACAATAGCTGGTATGATAAAGAACAACCAATTCATAAAATCTTTAGACATTGGATCTACCGTTCTCCCACCCAATGGGGACTGTGAGGGGTCAACATCCCTTTCCCTAGCAGGGGAAGGATGTTTGGACAAACCATTCGGAGCATTTAGGAAGTCTCTCATATCCACCTACAAGCGATATACATGTAGGAAATGGTGTAAGATACAAAGTGGAAGTCGTAGAAGACATCTGTTGGAGATGTTTTTTGAATTTTGATACCAAAGTAACATACTAATTCAGCATTATAACACATCTTTCATAGTCATACTAGTAAAGCATCAATGATTGGTCAGCAAGACAATAATGATGTTCAAATCAAACCCTTTATTGTTGCATTTTGTTACATTTCCAGCATAAAAAGAGCGAGTATTTTAAAAGCATTTACTATATTCATGATTATGCAGGACACTTTACGTAAATAGAGGTGGCCTTGCAAGAACACCATACAAGTTCCAAGTTGATTCAAAAAAATCACATACTTTACCAGAAGCACTATAACAATCATAATAACATAATAATAACTTACCTGCATTGATCGTAACAATGCCCTGAGATCAGCGTTCTCTGTAACCAATTCTTGATTTTTTGCCTCATATGCATCCACCTGAAATAGCATATGGACATATTGAAAACTCCGTATATGTAATTAAAGCAAAAAAATATATTAAAGAAAAAAAGAGATTCACATAACATACAATCTTTTTATAGAAATCGTTGTCAGCCTTTTTCCCGTTCCATGTCCCACGTTGCCTCCCTTCTTTCTGTGGTGCACGAAAACTTATAGTTACAAATCTCATAAACTGAATTCATAAATATGCAAATATATTTAAACATTGACCAATAACCTGAAGTAAATTCATAATTTCCATGCCTGATCTAGATTCCTTCTTTTTCTCCATCATAACTTGATTTAGTCGCTCCTGCAAAGAAACAAAATCGTTTCTAGATTTGTTACCACTTATGTTGCTCAACATTTACAAGCAAAAACTACGAAACAATGAGTGAAATATAAAATGAACATCAAAAAATTCAAATGCATAATCGAAAATTTATACCTGCAATTTAATGTATTCTTTTTCTTTTTTCTTCATCTCGTGTATCTGTTGAGTTCTGACTTGCTGTAGCAAGATACCACGTTAACGATTGTGATTTTTCCAGAATAAGCGAAGTTACCAGAAACAAAACAAGGGGTTTTTAGGGGATGCACAAAAAATTACCTGATTTCCAATAACCATCTTTTGAAATTCATCTCTTTCCTGCTGCAACTTCTCAATTTGGGCCTTAAGACCTGCTTTTGCTTTAGCTTCCTGATCACAAGCAACCGTAGAGAAATGAGTAAAGGATACAACCCAAAAGTAATATACATGCATACATACATATATATGTCGATATCATATATACAATCAGACATTACCGTTCGGGTAATAGTTGCTATTTCTCTATCTTTAGCAGACACCTGTGACTCTAGTCTCTCTACTTTAGCTTCGAGTCTTGATATGTCTGAAGAAAGTCTGCAATAAAACCCATAGCTCGTCACCACGAGCTAAACAATTTAAAGTAGAAACATCATCCATCACGACATTACAAACGAAGTAAACTAGATATCAAGTTTCCATTTTAGCATTTGTCTGCTAGTAAATCCATAATAATAGGTATATCCACATGCTTGTTTCGTGCATTAATTATATACACACTTTTTGGCATTTTGCACCCTTATGACTTTGTTACAGTTACGTATAAACTACGAATGTGTATCGACCAGCAGTCAACAAAGTCAAAATGATGGTGCAAGCTGACAGCATTTCATTTTCCACACTTGTGCTAAATATAGACCATGTGATACATATGCACAAGAACCAAGCTAACCACAACAAAATCTCAATACATATTGGCACTCAGATAAAATGCAAAACACCATGAAACGCATGGCGTATAAAACTTAATATAGGCCAAAACGCCCCATTCATCCAGCTAAAAATCCACCATACCAGAGTACCAGACTAAGCAAAACACTATAACTTTTAGAATCAACTATATGACCTTAGAATTCAATGGCATTATCAATAAGAGAAATGATTGGGATGCTTAAAACTATTACTAAGTTTGATGTCTAAGGTGTTTACGCTTATTTTTGGGCTTATAAGCTTATGCGATTGTTGGCTTATGTTTCAAAAGCCCATTTTTCCGGCTTATTTTGAAACCTATGGCCTTATATAAGCTCATTGTCATAAGCTGGAATCACATAAGCTCATAAGCCAAAAGAAGGCTTAAACAAACACCCCTTATATGTATGTGACAGTGGTTTATTGGTTTGTGAAATAGTGGGTCCCACTGCCGCAACCAACAAAACGCTCACACGTAGGTTTAGGCATACTTTTAGATCTTCCTATAATTTCTTTGTTAATAACTACGGAGTAATGTACGATCAATACGCTAATTAATAATAACTCCAATTACTTAAATAGCACATGACAATGGTCTAAACCTTAAAACTACAACTTAACATATCGAGTTCCCTATATAAAACTTAATCAACCACACGCACATTATAAACCAAATTCCTTCAAGTAATGAAAAACACTCACCGTTGCCTCTGATCATTAGTCTGTTCACGAAACTCGATATCTCGTTGCCGTTGCTGCAACAACGAGTACATACAATTGCATGTCCTCGCTATCGAAACCTAAACACCGTAAAAAACAACTTAATCAATTACAGACACAAACAGTACTTAATTACATATAAATCGGCTAAAACGACTCACGAACCGGATCAGTCGCAAATAGATCCAAAGAAGCTGGAAATCCAAATGTAACTAAAGTCTGATTCAAATATTTCGTACAGTGATCCAAATTGCTGACGTCAGCAAATGCATACTCACTGCACAATCACAAATAACTAATCTAATAATGTAACTAACTAAACCGAAACCCTAACTTTACGGAGTAGTATAAGAAATTAAAATTAAAATAAAAAATAGGAAATTATGAATTAGTATAAAATTATACCTAGTTCCGTAGCTTGACTGTTATAGATCGAAAAAAAAGAAAAAGTGAATTAGTTAGTGTTGAATTTATATAAAATTGAGATAAAATAAAATGAAATGAAAATTATATAATACTCTGAGATCGAAGTTAGTTGAAGAGTCTGATGACGTCATTGTTGATAATGTTTTGTGATGTGGATCTTTACGGCATTCGGAGGTGACGGTGGTGAGGCGGTGGTAGGTTGTTTTGTTTTGTTGCTTTTGAGAATTTGAGGTGATAAAACGGTTTGAAATGTTTAAAAATTGAATTTTCAATATTTTTTGGAGTATATGTTTTTCTTGAGAATGTTTTTTACTTGTCTTGATATTTTATTTTGAGAAAGGGTTAAAGCCATAAGATACTAGTCCCTCGTCTCCTCTACTAATGTAAGTTATTTTTAAAATTGTACCGGTTTGAAACATTTATTTTTATTAACAAATAACACGTCGAAATTGTTTACGATGTGTTGATATTGCCAATGTTATCGGTTATATTACACGTAATATTATAATATCCATGTGGATTTTACTAATTACACCTGCCTGCTGAGTTCCCGTTCATAACCATTACTTAATCACTTTTGGCGGATCACACACCGTGTCATTTCATTTGCACAAATTTTCATATTAAATCTAAAAGATCTATATAAGAATCTAGATGAAACCATCGCAATTGGATCCAAGGAAAGAATACCAAAATGAAAGTTAATGGGGATGGTTTCAAGCTCACATGGTGGGTGTGGTACGTTATATTGTGCCACTCTACCACAGATGTACCAAGATACCAAAGACCCGAGATAAAAGATCATTTACCTCTAACTTTCTTAAAGTCATCGTTGGTCTTGTCAAAGTCAAGAAAAACAAAAAGCAAAAAGTCAACGACTTCAACCAACAACTACAATTGTCATAACTAAACAACAGTCAACTACAAGAAGATAATCCCATCCACATTAAAACACTCGATTGATCCGAACAAAGGAATCTAACCGAGACCTCCTTGAACAAGATCTTATTCGAAAATATGTACAACAAAGGTTATCAAGATAGGTATTGTGGTATCTACTACAAGAAACAATAAATCTTGTCTTAATGTTTTTGTATGATTCCGTTTAAAGAAAATAAGAAAAGGGTGAGGTGAAATGTGTAGGCGTGGTTTTTATTTTTGTTTTTAATTTTTTTAAATACCACCTTAGCACTAAAAATACCACATACGATCCACCTAATTATCAAATTGTCCATATAAAAGGATGAAGGGATAAATATTAATTACGTGGAAAATAACTGACCAACTCAACAGGTACCTTGTTACCATGTTGTTGATAATGGAACAAATTTTGAAAGTTTGATGCGTTATTCGTTAATAAAAAGGGCATGATTTTAGACTCTTCTGTAACTTTTTTACTTTCGCGGGGGACGCTTTTTCTTTTCTTTTTTTTTTTCCAAAAAGAAAACTCCAATATAGCTTGGATTACTAGCTTTTATCTGAAGGAAGAACTCCTCAATATATGGGCATCCACTTTTCCGTTTTAGTAACCAATGGAGGATGGAGAGGTTCATGGGAAGAAGGAGGTTTATTTAAGGGTATTTTTTTTTCATTATGAATATATTGCGAATTTTACGATATTGTGCAAAAAAACAAAAAAAAAAGTTTCTACAAAAGTAGAGCAAAATCAATATCAACTTGTAGGTCCACGATTTGTATGGATCTCTAAGTAGCCTTTGATTACTTAGCGGATGACTTGAATAAATCCAAATCAATCCAAGTGAGAAACTCTTACACAATTGTTAATGTTAACGCGGAAAATTAACAAGAACAATGAAGAACACAGAGTTATCACTAACTTCGTATATTTCACTAACTCACACAATTCGTACATACATAATAATAATCCTTAGGGTTCCTTTTATACTTGAAGGAAACCCTAATTACAAAACCGTGTGAAAAGATATCACGTATCTTCTATAAAGATACCTAACTCGTACATATCTTTTCCTAACTTATATCTAACAAACTTTCCTATTTTCACTGACCAGACTTAACTATTTAGTCAACAAGACTTAATAACAAAACCAGACTTAACATATACATTACAAGACTTAACTTGAACTAGACTTAATAATGTTAACTACCAGACTTAAGTCTGTCTTCACTTGGTCTTCCTCGTACCTTGTGATAATTCCCAACAATCCTCCCCTAACTTGATCTTCATGTTCCATGAACTTCAAGTTCCTTCTGAGTAAACTTATGAGGATTGGAATTATCTTGATCTTCAAAACTCTTGAAATCTGCAAATTTGAGTATTTGTGCAGCAACTTGATCTTCTCAGCATCTGAGATGCATTTCACTTGATCTTTCCAGCAACCATGACATTTTGTACATCAATTCATATTAAGTTTCATATCTATTCTCATCACTTCCAGGTGTGTGAACTCCTGTGAGAGGTGAATCATTGAAAATTAATGGATTTGATGTCTCTTTACCAATAGTCATCACTACTGGAGTAGCCAAATATTTTGGTGTGTAAGACCATGGTACATTGATAACCATATTAATTTTAGTAAACTATCAACTATCAACAGATTTGTGATGTCTTTACCAAAAGCTGTACCCTTTTGGACTAGCCAATTCTTTGATGGAATGCACCTCATCATGGTGAATTGATTACCATTATAGGTTTTCCACAGCCTTTACCACAAGCCATAATCTTGTGGGCTAGTCAACTCTTCACAATCTCAGATATGGTGAGTTGAATACCATACAATTTTTTGGCAAATTGTCAGCCATAAACGGATTTGAGCTATCTTTACCTGTAGCCGTTTGCTCAGGATTAGCCAGTCCTTGTGTGGGTCAGACAAGGTGGACTGATAACCTTTTGTTGTGTTAGTGCTATGCACCTCCACTAAGTGAGAAGTTCCAATAGTCTCACTTATCAACTTAATCCAGCACTAAAACAATAAAATTTTATTTTTTATTTATTTATTTATTTTTATTTTTTTTATCACTAACAGAATTAAAATAAAACTACAAGACTTAAAAATAACCTAAGTGCTGGTTAGTATACAAACTTTACATTTTGACCTCCCCTTAACACAAACCTCCCCTTAAGTCCAACTAGGGGTTCATCATACCAATGTTGACTACCAAATAATTAAACCTAGGGCCATCAAAAGCTTTAGTCAACAGGTCTGCAACATTAAAGTCTGTATGTATTTTCTCCACTCTAATCAATTTCTTTTCAAAGCAATCTCTAATAAAGTGATGCCTGATTTCTATATGTTTAGTCTTAGAGTGGTATACTGGGTTCTTAACAATACATATAGTGCTTTCATTATCTATGTGGATAACAGTATTCATAAAATTCAAACCATAGTCCAGCAGCTGATTCTGAATCCACAAGACTTGTCCACAGCAATTAGCAGCTGCCACATACTCAGCTTCAGTAGTTGAGTTAGCCACAATTGTCTGCTTCTTGCATTGCCAAGAGATTAATCTGTTTCCAAGGAATTGACAACCTCCTGTTGTGGATTTCCTATCAAGGCTTGCACCAGCATAGTCACTATCTGAATAAGTTGTCAGGTCAAAAGATGACTCTTTAGGATTCCAAAGGCCCAAATTGGGTTTGCCCTTTAAGTACCTAAAGATTCTCTTCACAGCATGAAAATGTGAAGTCTTTGGGTGTACCTGAAAACGTGAACAAACACATACTGCATACATAATGTCAGGTCTAGAAGCAGTAAGATACATGAGAGAACCTATCATGGATCTGTAATGATGCACATCCATATCAGCAGCATCTTCATCCTTTGTCAAAGGCACCTTGTTTTCCATGGGAGTGACTGCAGTCTTTACATTTGCAAATTCAAACTTCTTCAAAATCTCTGCAACATATTTGTCTTGAGAAATAAAGATGCCATCAGCTTTTGCTTCACTTGCAGCCCCAAGAAAAATGTAAGTTCTCCCATTGAGCTCATCTCAAACCTGCCTTTCATTAAGCCTTCAAACTCTACACACCAAGACTTCTTTGTTGATCCAAAAATGATATCATCCACATAAACTTGGAAAAGAATGATATCCTTTTGGTCTCTTTTAATGAATAAAGTCCTGTCAATCACACCTCTGATGTACCCATGACCTTCCAGAAACTTGGAGAGAGTAGCATACCAAGCTCTGGGAGCTTGGTGAAGACCATAGAGAGCCTTAATAACCTTGTACACTTGATTTGGATTAGCAGGATCCTCAAAACCAGGAGGTTGGTGTACATACACTTCTTCTTCAATAGTGCCATAGAGAAAGGCACTCTTAACATCCATTTGATATACCTTGAATCCCATGTATGATGCATAGGCTAAAAATAACCTAATAGCCTCAATCCTGGCTACAGGAGCAAAAACCTCATCATAATCTATGCCTTCCTCCTGTTTGTATCCTTGTGCTACCAATCTTGCTTTGTTCCTTACTACCACTCCTCTTTCATCTCTTTTATTTCTGAAGACCCACTTAGTACCAATGACTTTAGCTCCATAAGGTAAATCTACAAGAACCCAAACCTTCTGCAACTTGAACTGCATCAATTCTTCATGCATGGCTTCTATCCAACTTTCATCATCCAATGCCTCAGCAACTGTTATGGGTTCCTTTTGGGAAAGGAAGCAAGCAAACAAGCAATGTTGTTGATCCTTATGGTTAACCCTTTGTTGCTTTTTAATAAAACTCACAAGTGCATGAGCATCAGAATGTATTTGCACTTTGCTTCTTGTTTGAACTACAGACTTGGGATCACCAATGATTTGACTCTTGGGATGATTGGTGTGAACTCTGAGTGTGGGAGTTGGACTTACAGCCACTTCTGTGGGTAAGTTGTTGAAGTCAGTTATGACACCTTCTTCATCATAGGAAGCCCCTTCAAAGATACCTTCCTTTGGATTTGTGAACACTTCAAGTTCTGGCATCTCAGAGTCAACACAAACAGCACTTGGAGTAGGTTCTGCTTGAGCATCACTACCAGACTTAAAGTTGGAAGTACTGGTAGTGTTGGAAGTACTGGTATCCAGCTTTCCAAGATATTTATCATCCAAAGCATCCATCTCTTTTCTGAAAGACAATACATCCTCTGAATCATTGATAGAAGTAGCCTCCTTTGCTTTTTTCTGAGACTTGATCACAGGTTCCTTCACTTGTGGAGAAGACTTCTTGTTATCTGCTATAGCTGCAGCAGACTTAACTTCTATGGTAGGAATTACAATGAGCTCTGCACTTTCATTTTCTTGATCAGTGTTCCCTGCATTTGAAGAATCTTGGGTACCTGCATGGTTAGTAATTTCTGTGGTACCTGCATCAGGATTAGCTTGATTCTCCTTGGAGACAGAAATATAGTTCATAGAATCTGTTAAGTAATCAATGTCAAACATCCATCTATGTCCTAATCCCTGCACATTGGGTTTTTCTTCAAGAAAGTTGACATGTAAATTTTCTTCTACTTTCTTGGTCACTAGATTGTAAACCCTAAAGGCCTTACTATTTAGTGAATACCCAACTTGTAAAACACGTAAAATGACCAAAATGCCCCTGCAAGTTTAAAAATTAATTTAAAGCTTATAAAGTATCAAATAAATCCCAAACTTCTGGCAATGCATAAGTTATGATCCCAAATAATTTTAACAACTTCATTTAACATTTATACAAATTACAAAATGACTAAAATACCCCTATATGGACCGAATTAATTTATATTAATATTATGTTTAATTAAAAAGATTTAAAATGGAGCAAATAAGGAAATAATCAATCATCATCATGGCCAATCAATTTTATTAAATCCCTGGTCATCCTCCCCCCCCCTTGACTCGGTTTAGCTATTTTAAAACAATCCTTATCATTTTCTTTTCCTAACCCTAATGCCGATTGAAAATAAAACACACACGCAATTTCATTAGCCTCCAATCGACACTCTAAAATCCCTAGACCATTTTTCTGTGATTGATCATCATCCAAAGGAACTAGAAAAAATACCATTCGAATTATTTGAAGCTTGGTCCGATCTTGGTGAATTATTTCTTTGTCGCTAGAACAAAATAAGGTATGGATCGAATTAATTCTTGCGACCTCCTAAAAATTCGTTTCTTATTTTTCTCATGTTCCTTGTATCATATGTGATCCATGAAAAATAGTTTTGGAGCTGTTCTTGGCTGGGATCGCGTTTTGTGAATTATTGTCATTATCGAGCCAATTTTTAAGGTATTTTCTAAATAAATTCAATCAAGCCATATAAAATTCGTTCATGATTTTTATCACAATCCTTATGTCGAATATACTCTGGGAAAAATGTTGGAAAGGTTGTGGAGAAGCTTTTGGAGTCGTTTTGGAATATTGGTTCGTTTTGTTCATTCGCGTATCATCGAATTGGTACAGCCCATTCTACACGTTCGATCTTTGGTTTGGTAATTTTCTCAGATCCTATATGTCATATGAACACCAAATAAAATGTATAAGTCGATCCATGCATGCTTTATACAATATTTGTAAATTAAATCTTAAAAACATGCATAAACCCTAAATAATTCAATCCGAATTTGTGAGGCTTCATATTTATTTTATTTGGACTCTACATGATCATAATAATCTGAGAAAAATGCTACTTCGAATTATTGGGGCCTAATCGAATTATTTTTGGATTTATTTAATTTACCGATTTAAAGGAAATTAAAGAGAAAAAGAAATAAAATGTAAATCGATTTAGGGTTATACTTTTAGGGCTGTTCTTGAGTGAATAAATGATGTTGTAATGATGAAATAATGATTGGGTAATTATTTGTATTTTTAGGGTTAAGGTTTGATTATATAAAGTGTTATACGATTTGATTTATAATGTTAGGGGGTGTTTTGTAACTTTTAAAACTCAAGGGTTAATTTTAGAACTTATTTTGGGCTGTAAACATTTCGAATAAAATATAAGTTGAGGGCCCCATGTGTAATTTTTATATTTAAAAGGGTTAAAATGTTTATTTAATAAAGTATAAATCGATTTTGAAACTAATTAAAATAGAGGGACTAAATATGTAATTTCTGGAAACTTAAGATTGATTTGAGTAATTAATTATATTCAGGGGGTTATGTGCTATTTTGGTAATTTAATGGCTTAATATGTAATTATTGATAATTAAAGATTGAAAATGTAAATTAAGGGTTAAATATGTAACTTTGATAACTTGAGGGACTTGATGTGTAAATTATGAATACTTAAGGGTAGATTCGTATGATATGATAAAATAAGTGATCATTGTGTAATTTTGATAAACTAAGGGTCTAATGTGTAATTATGGATATTATAAGGTTTAAAATGTAAATTATATAACTTAAGGGTGTAAAGTGTAAAATTGGGAAACTTGAGGGGCTGAATTTGTTAACTTGATAAATATGGAATTAAAACAGATTTCTTGGGATATTTTCATATGTGAACTTTAACTTTGATATAATTACACTTAAAACCCTAATTTATGTAAAGTTGTCATAATTAACCCTAAACTTTTGTGACTTGTTAAAATACACCCTAAGACCATAATATGATTCAATAACGACCTAACCTAAATGAGAATATGGAAATCTTACTAAATATGGAAACTTTCTAATTATGGGAACTTTCTAAAAATAGAAACTTACTAAATATGGAAACCTGCTAAAAATGGAAAGTTACTTAAAATGGGAAAGTTTGTAATTCTTTTCTACCCCTCTAGGTGTGAAGAAGGAGATGACCTGATCTTTTCATCTTATTCATTTCTGGTTGTGTTGCTTTTGGAATAAGGTACAGATATTCTGCCCTTTTTAATAAGGTGCCTTCGACCTCTTGATTTCTGATTTGAACCTATGATATGAACCTTTGGCATTTGAACCTTTGATATGAACCTTTGACTTCTGAACCTCTTATATGAACCCTGTGATATGAACCTTGAGATTTGGACTATGATTATGACATATGAACCTTTGCTTTGATACTTGAACCTTTGACCTTTGACCCCAGTTTGATACTACGAGCCAAAATATGTTTCCTAGCCATGAAGGTAACATGGCCGTGTCATTGATGCACCAATGGCATGACTCTTGTGTGGTCAGAGTGATTAACCACACCGTCCCCATTTTGATTTGATATGAGCTCACTATGATATGATTTGATATGGCCAATATGATATGTTCGGGGGGCGTATGGATGCATCCTAGATATGTTATGATATGATATGCTTTGATATGATATGATATGGTGACTGGGGCTGGGTGCAATCCACTCCTTTCACAAAATATGGGAGCTGATCACTCCAACTGGTACATGAGGACACCCCTCATATTATCGGCTTATTTGAGAGGCATCCCCTCTATATGATTATGATATGCTATGATATGATATGTTATGATATGGGCTCGTGGTGGATGACTGTCCTAACCTTTATTCTTGTACCTTATTTATATCTCTTTCTTTATGCTTCGTATGTTCGTTTCCGTTTATTATATATATCTGTTCACTGGGCTTTTTAAGCTCAGCCGCACGTTTTCTTTCCGTGTGCGGCAGGTATCTAAGCTAGGAGCTTTTGGATTATGCTTTGGATGGGATGAGAGTTAGATGGAGCTTTGACCTTAGATGACCACCTTTATCTTATGACTTTGTTTTGATCATGGATTTCCTTTGTATTCGTACCTTTGGATTATTTTTCCTTTCCATGAACTTATGTATTTTCAAGTCGTGTTGACTTGACTTTCTTTTATGTATTTATTAAGACTTCCGTTGTGTGTTTATGTATGCTTTGATTTGTCGCCATAATGTGATACTTCTACCCTTGTCGGGTTGGGGTGTTACACAACTAGAAACCCCTCATCAGACTTTCCTTCAAATTTGCCTAGAACACTGAGTGTATCAAGAATAGTCACATGACACCCAAATGGCCTTATATAGCTAACAATTGGTTTATGGCCAAACATAAGCTCATAAGGTGTTTTGATTTGAGGCTTGGTCACTCTAACCCTATTAAAGATGTAGCAGGCACAACTAACTGCTTCTGCCCAAAAGGTTGTAGGTAAAAGTGAATCTGCTAGCATAGTCCTAGCTGCCTCAATTAGTGTTCTGTTCATTCTCTCAGCAACTCCATTCTGCCGTGGAGTTCTAGCATTGCTAAACTGTCGTTTTATTCCTCTATTACCACAGATCTCTATCATGCTCTTGTTCTTAAATTCAGTGTCATTGTCACTCCTAATGATTTTAACTCTTTTATTAAGTAGGTTTTCAATCTGCCTAATGAAAGTTTGAATCAAAGGTGTGGTTTCATCCTTCCTAGACATAAAGAACACCCAACAATATCTAGTACAATCATCTATAATGACAAAGCAGTAGCTAGCATGATTTATACTTTGGACAGATGTAGGGCCAAACAAGTCCATATGTAAAGTATGCAAAGGCTCAGTGATTAACCTATCTAACTTAGCCTTACATGATGCCCTATGTTGTTTACCCTTGTTACAAGCTACACAGGTTTGGTCGTTTTTAAACACTTTTGATGGTAACCCTCTAACCAAATTATTTTTCACAAGCTTATTCATATTCTTGAAATTTACATGACCTAACCTTCTGTGCCACAACTTAGATTCATCCAAAGTAGCTTTTGCAATCAAACAGGCAGAACCTTTTGTAGGTTCAGATGCTTTCATATCAAAACTGTACATGTTGTGTTGTCTGGGAACTTTAAGAAGGATCTGATGTTCATCAGGCATCTTAAAATCCGGAGTCAATACAAGACATTCAGTTTCAGTAAAAAGCACCTTATGCTGCGTATCACATATTTGTGATATAGAGAAAAGGTTAAACTGCCCAAGTTCTTTTACAAAAGATACATTGTCAAATTCTAAATTGCCCACAATGATTCTTCCTTTTCCAGTAATCTGCCCCTTGCTTCCTCCAAAGGTAACAGAACCTCCTTTGAATTCTTGGAAATCCTTCAGATAGTCCTTGTTACCAGACATGTGCCCAGAGCACCCACTGTCAAAAATTCCTCTATCTGCCATATAGCTGAGTGGATGATCTTTCACAAAAAGAAGAGAAGTTAGTTTCTCTTAGGAACCCATGCCTGAGTAGGCTTGGGTCCGCCTTGTGGATCAACATATTTAAAAGTCTTATATGAAACTGATCCACTGTTGCTTTGGGATTTATAGGTATATTCATTCTTGAATGGATCCCAAGACCAACATGCTGAGGTCTTAACAGCAAAACCCCCATTACCCTTTACAGCATTTGAAGTTGAAGGTCTTGCTGTATTCTTAGCAATTGGTCTCCTCACAGGTGAATGAGGTTTATAAAATTGGTTTTTTGATTCACCTGTGGTTTTTGGAAAGGCTGTCTGGGTCTCACTTGTTTAACATAACCAAATTTACATTAGGCCTCACAGAATTAAAGTTTTGCCTACCCAAATTAAGGTTCCTCAAACCAGATTTAATATTTGGTCTACTAGTATTAACATTGAAGTTTGGTCTACCAGAATTAACTTGTTGTCTACCAGAATTAATGTTTGGTCGGGTAGAGTTAACATGTTGGGCTGGTCTGGGAGCAAATTGGTTGGCATGATTTATTCTGTTAGCATTATTCCACACTGGTTTATTATTAACATGACCCATATTCACATTCCTTTTAAGCTCAGCCTCCCTTTTCATTCTCTTCTCATGGAAGTCACAATCTCTAATCAAATGACTTAAACTTCCACAAACAAAACATCTCTTAGGAGTGTAAGTGTAGCTACTCCTATCTTCTCTGTGAACACTATTTCTTTTAGGTGACTCATTCATATTAACAGATTCCCTAGGAGATTTTATGTGGTTGACACAACTAGGTTTAACTGTTTGGGGTTTGGTTCAGTCACAATAGGTTCACTTTCCTTAACAATCTTAGGTTCAGGACTCTCTTTTACTTCACTTTTTGAATCAGACTTAGAGTGGTCAGAGACATCACCAATGGATCCTTCAGTGTCATTAGATTGACAAGTAGAATACTCACTAGTTTTGTCCTCTGAGGTGGTTGACTCAGGTATTTGAGGACCTCTTTTTTTCATACACAAATAGAGAGTCATCTAACTCCTATTTTTCAAGAGGAGTATAGTCTCCACTCAATGGATGTGGAACTCCCTTGAAATCACCAGCCTTAACAAACCTATTATACAAAGGTTTACCTTCATAATCATCCTCTCTATGCTTAAATATAGCCTTTTTCTCATCCTCCTCATACCCTAAGCCATGTTTCTTGTTTGACTTCACTTGAGAATCCCAACATTTAAACAGATTGTTATTGTTGAATCTATCACACCTGCTAGATCTTTGAGCCTATGTGGATCGGTAGGATGCCTATGTAATCACAAGCACACTACAAGAGAATCTCTGATTATGAACAAGAAAAGAAAAGAACTAACACTATGATCCTCTATGGATCGAATAATGAACTAAAGGATAATTTTATTGATGATTGTTTAAGTCGTAAAGATATCTTAAACTCATAGACGGGGTGTTTCTTTTATAATGACAAGAAACCCTAACCTTGACCCGTCCTACAAGAAAACGTGTGAAGAGATAAACATGATCTCTGCTAAAAATAACTCTAACAAACATACTAAACATACGGATAACTAACAATAATTGTAACACCTAAAATTCGTAAAGCATGTAAAATGACCAAACTGCCCCTACAAGTTAAAAATTTAATTAAAGGCTTATAAAGTATCAAATAAATTCCAAACTTCTGGCAATGCACAAGTTATGATCCCAAATAATTTTAACGACTTCATTTAACATTTATACATGTAGCAAAAATTACTAAACTACCCCTACATGAACCGAATATAATTATAAGTATTATTATGAGTAATTTAAATAAGGAAAAATGTATAAAATGGGAAGAGATCAATCACTATTAATTTGCCAACCAATAACCACGAAATTCTGGTCAATCCCCTCCCCTAGGACTCGGTTTACCATATTTAAAATCAATCCATATCTTTTCTTGGTAAAAAAACCCTAATTCCGATTTGATAAAAACACACAAAAATCTCTATAGCCTCCAATCGGCATCCATAAATCCCTAAGCCATTTTTCTGAGTTCAAGCATCATCCAAGGAGTCTTAGAAAATTCGTTGTGAAGTGGTTTATTGCACGGTTCGTTTTTGGCACATTTTCTTCTATCGCGACATCAAGAAAAGGTATAATTCATTATAATTCGTTCGATCATCACAAAAATTCGTTTCTCATTTTTCTAACACTCCTCATAACGTGTAAAACCTAGGAAAAATATTGTTGGAGCTGTTCTTGGTCGATTTCTAATTTTGAGGAATTATTTCCTTTTCGAGCGTGTAGAAACAAGGTAATTCGTTATTAATTCCCACGACCTCTATAAAATTTGTTGGCTATTTTTCACATGATCCTTATGTCGAATATGCTCTGGGAAAAATGATTGCAAGGTCTGGAGGTCGTTCGTGATGTCGTGGTGATTTTTGGCTCGTTTTGGCTATACGCGTATAAAAGAATCCGTGAAACTCTTTTCACACGTTCGAATCTGGTTTTGGTATTTTTCTCAGACCTTACATGTTATAAGAACACCAAATAAAATGATTAATCCAATCCATGCACGTTCTATAATTTATATGAATAACGAGCCATGAAAACGTATAAAACTTGTGTAAAATGGTATACGACCGATCTGAGGTTCATGTATAATTTTATTCACGTATGTTATGATGTTAAATGATCTGTAAAAATGTTGGAAAGAGTTGTCATGGCCTGGATGATTTATTTTCGAATTATTTTGTTTAATCGGGTTTGGTTTTGAAACGTGTAAAAGATAAAGAATTTTGGTACGATCTGATTAGGGATGTTTAGGGTTTGTTCTTATGATATTAACTGAGGTAAAATGGTTGTTTAATGATTAAAAATGGTTTGGAAGTGTTAGGGTTTGATTTTGTGGATTAAAAGTGATTTGCGTGTGGTGTTAAAATGTTTAGGGTAGATTTTGTAACTTTTAAAACTCTTGGGTTATTTTTAAAACTTATTTTGGGATGTTTACTTTCTGTATAAAATATAAGTTGAGGGGGTCTAGTGTCATTTTTACATTTTAAAGGATTAAAATGTCTTTATGCATATTTTTGGACTCGAATTGTAAAATAATTAAATAGAGGGACTAAACTTGTAATTTCTGAAAACTTGGTACTGTTTTGAGTAATAAATTATATTCAGGGGGTTATGTGTTATTTTGGTAATTTAATGGTTTAATATAAAATTATTAATAATATAAGGTTGAAATTGTAAGTTTAGGGACTAAATATGTAACTTTGATAACTAGAGGGACCTAATGTGTAAATTCTGAATACTTGAGGATACATTCATATAATATGATAAAATAAGTGTTCATTGTGTAAAATTGATAAGTTAAGGGTTTAATGTGTAACTATGAATATTTGAGGGTTATAAGTGTAACTTTTATAATAAAGGGGTATAAAGTGTAAATTGTGAATTCTTAAGGACCAATTATGTAAATATGATAAAAGTTACCCTAATTCCAGAAATAATGATTTAACTAAGTATGTTACTCCATATTTCAAAAAAAAAATGGAAACCTGCTAAAAATAGAAAGTTACTTAATATGGAAATGGGATCTTTAGTAATCATGTCTTTACTCCTCTAGGTGTGAAGAGGGAGTGACCTGTGCTCATTATCATCTTATTTTGTGATTTCCTTTGTCAAGCAATGAGGTACAGATATTCTGCTTCTTTAATAAGAGGCCTTCATTCTCTTATTATGATTCATATTAGGGTTCCCTATACCATTGCTATGTTCCCTTCATTCATGAACTCCGATTATTGAACCATCATGATATTGAACCTTTTGTGATTATGAACCTTTACTTATGAACTTTGCTTATGAACCTTGCTTATGAACCATGATTATGAACCTATGATTATGAACTTATGAAACAAGATATTGACCTATGCAAGTAAACTAAAAACATGATTCATGATTACTTGACCTTTACCCTCAGTTTGATACTACGAGCCACTCACTAGGCATGAGGGTTTCATGTCCATGTCAGTCGATGCACCGATGGCATGACTCTAGGGTAGGAGAGTGATGACCTATCCCGTCCCTGCATGTTATGTTTATGATTCATGTTTATGTAGAGGCAGATTATGGCCACCTGGGGCGTATGGATGCATCCTAGATTTGTTCATGTTCATGTTATGTTATGTTATGTTATGCATGGTGACTGATGGTGTGTGCGATACACGTCTTTCACACTCCGGGAGCTAGCTACTCCAACCCATGATTGAGGACACCCCTCATATTTACAGGATACTAAGAGGTCTCCCCTCTACATGTTTATGACTATGATTACGATTATGATTTCATGTTATGTTATGGGCTCGTAGTGGATTACTGATTTCCTTTACCATGTACTCTTACCTTCCATTTTGATACCATGTATTCATGCTTCCATTCCCTTTTACTCATGTTATTTATTCATTATACTACTGTTTGTTACGTTATATCTGTTCACTGAGCTCTAGTAGCTCAGCCGCGTTTTCTTTTCCCGTGGCAGGTAATTAAGCTAGGAGCTGGGCATGGCTTTTGGGTTGAGTGCACCTGAGTGGAGCTTGTTCTTTATAGTTTATCTACCATTTGATTTTCCTTAGACATTATGTTACCATTGTTTAGGCATTGAACTTATGTACTTCCTTTATTTCCTTTCATTTTGGATATAAGTCATGTTGACTTATTGTTGGATTATGTATTTGACTTCCGCTATTTTGGTTTATGGATGCTATGTTGTTCTGATATGAAACCATATATTTGTGATATCTTTACCCTTGTCGGGTCGGGGTGTTACAATTATATCCGCAGCACAAACACTATCAACAGAAATAAAATATAACTATCAGCAGCAATGAGCTTCGGCAGGAACCATAGCTATCGGCAGGAACCAGCTTTCACTATCGGCAGCAACAAGAAATATCTTATTTCCAAAATTCCCAACAATCCTCCCCTAATCTTGAGGAAATAGCTTATTTCCGACAAGATTCCCTAAGCGTGCACTCTACTCTGAAAGTACTTTGAAGTTCATAGGGAGAGGATTAGACCAGCAGCAGCATTAGTAAGTAACCAGCAGCAACACTTAAAACTTCCAGCAGCAACTTCGATAGTTCAGCAGCAATAGGAAATCATCCTCAAAAGAAGATCTAAGCTGGTCACCATGTCATTCTGGATCTTGACTGCTACTATGACACTATGTACATCAAATCACTTAAGTTTCAGACTATTCTCATCACATCCAGGTGTGTTAACACCTGTGAGAGGTGAATCATTGAAAATTAATGGATTTGATGTCTCTTTACCAATAGCCATCACTACTGGAGTAGCCAATGTTTTGGTGTATAAGACCATGGTACATTGATAACCATCTGATTTTGAGTAAACCAGCAACTGTAAACGGATTTGATGTGTCTTTACCTGTAGCCGTTTGCTCAGGACTAGCGAATGCTTTGGTTTCAACTGAACCTTGGTGAATTGAATACCAAATATGGATACCAAATGTCTTTACCACAAACCATACTTTTGTGGACTAGCCAATTCTTTGGATCCCATACAGGGTTACATCCATGGTGAATTGAGAACCATGTCAACTCTCAGGAATGAACCATGGGTGAGTTGAAGTACCCTATAGCTTTGAGCAAGCTATTACACCTATCAACGGATTTGATTATCACACCAGAGCCGTACCCTCATGGTGAGTCAACTCTTTCTTGTCTGCAAGACATGGTGAGTTGAATACCATTTGTTGTGTAGGTGTAAACACCAACATTGTACCTGCAAGGTGTTGCTCAAAACCATCTTATTAGCACACAAAATATACAAGATTTTTTTTTTTTTTTTTTTTTTTTTTTTTGAACTAAAAGAAATCAGAAACAAACCAAAAGAAAAAGAAAGAAAATAAGAAAAGATAAGAAAGAAAAATATACAACAAGAAGAAGCCTCCCCTTAAACTCAGCACCTAAGGATTGAGCATTCCAATATGAACCACCAGATAGTTGAATCTTGGACCATCAAATGCTTTAGTCAACAGGTCAGCCACATTTTCATCAGAGTCGATCTTAAGCACCTGAATGAGATGCTTCTCATAAGCATCCCATATGAAATGATGCCTAATCTCTATGTGCTTTGTTCTTTGATGAAACACTGAATTTTTAACAATACAGATGGTACTTTGGTTGTCAATGAAAATTTTAGTGTTCATGAAATTGAACCCATAGTCTAACAATTGATTTTGCAACCAAAGGACCTATCCACAGCAACTAGCAGCAGCAACATACTCTGCCTCAGTAGAAGATGTAGCTACAATAGTCTGCTTCTTGCATTGCCAAGAAACCAACCTTCTTCCCAAAAACTGACAACCCCCAGTAGTAGATTTTCTATCAAAGTTTGCTCCAGCATAGTCACTGTCACTATAAGCTTCCAGCACAAAAGAAGAATCCTTTGGGTACCAAAGTCCCAGCTTAGGCTGTCCTTTTAAATACTTGAAGATTCTCTTAACATCATTTAAATGGGAAGTCAAAGGTGTAACTTGATGTCTAGCACAAGCACAGACTGCAAACATGATATCAGGCCTTGAAGCTGTCAAATACATCAAAGAACCTATCATAGACCTGTATAAGTGAACATTTACAGCATCATCAGGTTCATTATTGGATTTAGGTTTTGGAGCTTCAAAACGTGTTGTAGCAGTCCTCACACTTTCCAAGTCAAATTTCTTAAGTATGTCATAAACATACTTTTCTTGGTTTATGAAGATACCATCTGGTCTCTGTTGAACCTGTAAGCCCAAGAAGAATTTCATCTGCCCCATAGCACTCATTTCAAATTCACTTTTCATTAATTCCTCAAAATCCTTACACCAGGCTTCATTAGTGGAACCAAAAATAATATCATCTACATACACTTGTACCAAGATGATATCTTTAAAATTCTTCCTAATGAAAAGTGTTTTATCTATTGTTCCTCTTCTGTAACCATGTTTAAGTAGAAAAGCAGACAACCTGGCATACCATGCTCTTGGTGCTTGATGAAGTTCATAGAGTGCTTTCACCACTTTATAAACCAAATCAGGATGTTGTGGATCCACAAATCCCTGTGGTTGAGTAACATACACTTCCTCTTCAATACTCCCATACAGAAATGCACTCTTCACATCCATCTGATAAACCACAAACCCCATAAATGAAGCAAAAGCCAAAAACAATCGAATAGCTTCAACTCTTGCTACTGGTGCAAACACCTCATCATAGTCGATACCCTCCTCTTGTCTATGTCCTTGAGCTACCAATCTAGCTTTATTTCGAACCACAATACCCCTAGCATCCCGTTTATTCTTGAGAATCCATTTAGTTCCAATTGCATGTTTTCCTTCAGGCAATGGTACTAATACCCATACTTTCTGATTCTTGAACTGCTGCATTTCCTCTTGCATAGCCTCAACCCAATCAGAATTATCAAGGGCTTGAGCTACACTACTTGGTTCAATTTGAGATAGAAAGCAAGCATAGAGACAATGAAGATAGTCAGTGTGATTGCTCCTTAACTGTTCCTGAATGTAACTGAGAAAAGCAGATTCTCCAAACTTGGATTGATTTAACCTTCTTCTTGTTTGAACAGGAGAATTGAGATCACCAAGAATCAAAGATTGAGGATGTACAATGTTAATCCTCTTGGTAACAACAGGATCTACCTCATAGGTTGTGGCTTGATTAGTAATAGAGGGATTTGCTTCACCATCATAAGAAGAGTGAGTGAAAATTCCAGATCTTGACTGATGATGAGGATCATTCAGCTTAGCTGCTGAAGAGAGTGAATTTCCAAGATCAGATGGACTTGGGAATCTAGTTGGAGGCTCACTGAATCCCAACAAATCAGCAGATGGAGTAGACAAAGAAGCAGCAGGATTAGTGACATCGGCAGGAACAGCAGATGTATCAGCAGTAACAGGTGTACTACCAGCAGAATTGACATCAGCAGGAACAGGAATCCCACCAGCAGAATCCATTTCTCTTCTGACTTCAGCTTCAGCATTTCTCAATAGCTCCACTGTTTCTTGTGAAAACCCAGAACCAAACTTTTCAGCAGCTCTCTTGGCTTGATATTCTTGTCTTTGAAGCCTAGCAAGGTCTTCTGCAAAACTTGAATTATCTTCAGTCTTATTAGAAGTATCTTTGAGTTCTGTACATGAAAAGTGGTTAGAGGGAAAAGAAGGAACAACTATTGGTTTTTCATCACACTCTGAATCAGATTCATCATCTGAGGTACCTGCATTGTTAGATGAATAAACATGTGTACCTACAGATTGATTAGCTTTATATCTAGAATAACCCAATGAATCAGTCAGATAATCTAGGTCAAAATACCAGTCATGACCTGCACCCTGTATATTAGGTTTGTCTTCTAGAAACCTTAAATTGAGTGTTTCTTCTACCCTCTTAGCAGACAAGTTATAAACCCTATAGGCCTTACTATGAGCAGAATATCCAACAATGAACCCCTCATATGCCTTCTCTTCAAATTTACCTAGGTGATCACTAGTATTCAAGATAGTTACATGACATCCAAAAGGCTTAAGGTAACTTATGTTGGGAACCTTTCCAGACAAGAGCTCATAAGGAGTTTTGTTGTGGGGATTAGTAATAGATACCCTATTCAGTACATAGCAAGCAGTGCTTACTGCTTCAGTCCAAAACATGGTAGGCAACTTAGAGTCAGCTAGCATAGATCTAGCTGCTTCTATAAGGGTCCTATTTTTCCTTTCTGCAACCCCATTTTGTTGTGGGGTTCTGGCACTGCTATATTCTCTTTTAATCCCCTTATTTCCACAAAATTCAATTAAATGAGAGTTCTTAAACTCAGTTCCATTATCACACCTTATAGCCTTAACCTTTCTATTTAGCTGATTTTCAATTAAGGTAATAAAATCCCTAAGTACATAATAGGTTTCATTTTTAGTACCTAAAAAGAAAGTCCAAGAAAACCTGCTAAACTCATCAGTAATCACCAGACAAAAATACTTATGGTCTCTACTTCTGATAGAAGCTGGACCAAAAAGATCCATATGAAGCAGTTGCAGAGGCTCAGAGATGGTGCTCACAGCAGTAATTGCCTTGTATGATGCCCTGTGTTGCTTTCCTTTATTGCAAGCAACACAATTGTGTTCATTTGTGAAGGTCTTGAAAGGGAGTCCTTGCACTAAGCCATTCTTTGCCAGCTTGTTGATTGTCTTGAAGTTCACATGTGCCATTCTTCTATGCCATTTGTTTGCTTCATCCCCAGAAGCTTTTGCCACTATACAAGCAAGTTTACCCTCAGGCTTAACATCATTCAGATTGAAATAATACAGGTTGTGAGTCCTTGGAACTTTAAGCACTATCTCACTATCATCAGGCATCTTGAAGTCCTTGGAGAGCACAAGATAGTCAGTCTCAGTGAAGAGAACTCCATTCTTCTTATCACATATTTGTGAAACAGAGAGCAAATTGAAGTTTTTGAGTTCCTTCACATAGAGAACATTCTCAAAGTCCAATTTAGGAGTCTTAATGGTTCCTTTCCCTGTAATCTTTCCATCACCTCCTCCAAATGTCACAGTTCCTCCATAAAAGGGTACAAAGTTATGCAACCTTTCCAAATTTCCTGTCATAGTCCTTGAATAACCACTGTCAACAATACCAACATCTTTACTCTTAAAAGGAATGTCCTACAGAACAAAAATACATACAACAATGTTAGATACATGGGAGGCCCAAGTCATTACTGACTTGGGTCTGCCTTGTGGATCAATAAAAATTAAACCATGGAGATTGATGAGATCCACCATTGTTCTTGGACCCCATTCTCATATTTTTGTTATTGTTTCTCCAAGAACAACCTGCTGAGGACTTAACAGCAGTTCCCCATCTTGCCCCACCCATGTGTAAGGTGTCTAAATAAACAGGCCACATATCATTTTGAAAGTAAGTGCTGGTAGGTCTGTAGTAAGGTCTAGTAACATTGCTTCTCCAACCAGCAGGAATGGACTTGCCAGCAGCAACCGGCTTACCAGCAGGAACTGGCTTGCCAGCAGCAACAGGCTTACCAGCTGGTATTGTCTTGCCAGTAGCAACAGAAGCTCTACAAGAGTTTATTCTTGATGCTTGTGGAATATATGGGGGAATTTCATTAACATTGTTCCACACAGACCTATTTCGACAAGCATATTTACCCATCTGTTTTTCATAATAGTCACAATCTTTAATAAGATGATCATAACTACGACACACAAAGCAAGATTTCTTTCTAGGGGACTTTTTCTTAACATTATCTTTCTTATTGCAATCAGAAGAATTCAAACCAACACATGAATCAAAATTATCCTTAACCAAATTAGAATCACAACCAAAACTGTTTGAAACAAAACCAAAACAAGAAACATTATTGTTTTTAACATTATCAAAAGAAACATCTTCAGCTCTTTGGGATTCAACAGAAGCCACTTTTGAAGACACATCTTCTGATTTTATTGATGCCGACCTCTCACTTGATCCACATGTGGCATAATCATCAGTCTTGATTTCTTCATATTTGTCACTGTAAGAACAAGAGACAAATTCATTAGAGTCACAATCAAGATCAGGCAAGTTCTTTGCCTTTTTGCCATAAGTCATTTGTGAATCATCAAAGTCAAGGTCAAGGGCTGAGTGGATAGGGACAGGCTTAAAAACACCTCTTATAGGTGGAGGAACTGCATTCATCCCTCCTTCCTTAACAAACTTAACAGGCACTTGATAATCAACTTCCTTAGGGGTAGGGTCAAATATTCTAGGGTTATATTCCCCAACATCATATCACAACCCTTTCTTACGCCAACCAGACTGATTACCATAGTTAACAAGATATTTTTCTGATTGTTGCCATGAGTTTATCCTAGCCACTTCACTATCCAGTTTAGCCTTTAAATCCTGATTTTCTAATTTCAACTTAGCATATTCTCTTTCAGAATGTTTTAGACAGTTATTGGAGTTCTCTAAGTCTCTTTCCAAAACCCTTATCTTTTGTTCATATGCTAGCTGATTAGCTTCATGCCAAGCCTTTTATTTTTCCACAGTTTTAAGAGCCTTTTTATACGCTTAAATTTCAACAAACAGTTTATTATATTCAGGCTCCATTTCATCAAATTCCCTTTTTAACTCAGTGTATTTATTTTCACTATCCTTTTGCAATTTAGTATATTTAATTTCACAATCAAAAGGACTCTTGAGTACCTGAGTTGGATAGCCCATCATTCCAAATTCTCCAGCCACACGTGTCTCAGCTCCATTTCCAGCAAGCATCCCATAAATCCGTGAAGCTCCAGTCACCTCATGATGTTCCCAATACAGCATTGAATCCACAGACACTAGGGCTTTATCTTCCTCTGGCTCCAATTCTTTCATTCTGAATGCCGAATACCTTGATCTATCATCAACTTTCTTGTTTTGGCATTCTCTGGCAAAGTGACCTATCTGACCACATTTGAAGCACTTCACCTTCCTTCTGTCAAACCTTGCACCTTCCCTTCCATTGAGATTGAGCTTCCTCCCAGACTGCTGCTCAAACCTGTTAACCTTTAATGACAGCATAGCCAGCTGCCACTTGATGTCCATCTCCTCCAAATCAAATTGATCAATTTGATCAAAGTCATCATACATAAATTGCTGTTGTGGAGTACTTTCAGCAACAAATGAATGAAGAATTTCCTCAACAACATTGTCATTCCTTGATTGAGATCTTGGTGTTGCAGGAGAATAGGAAACAGATGAAGATGAGGGGTTTGGGTTATCACCATGAGAGACCTTGTTAGTACTGGAAGCACTAACAAATGCAGTATGAGTAGGTGTATGAGATGAATAAGTAGAAACCCCTTTGATGTCAATCTCTAGGGTCTTGAGCTTGTTGTACAGATCGTCAAAGCTTAGGTAGTCCAATCCTCCTTTGGCTTTCAGAGTTATGGAAACTTGAGACCAGGATGAAGGTAAAGCCCTCAGAAACTTTGTGTTGCAGTCTTCATTGTCTGGTCGAGCCTGCAACTGATTAAGTTGGCTGAGGATCTTGTGAAATCGATCATACCCTTTGTGAATACCTTCTTCCTCAGAGATCTTAAACTCCTGAAATTCCTGCTTAAGCATTGATTTCCTCATCTTTTTGGACTCCTCATTCCCACCGAATCTAGCTTTTACAGCAAGCCAGATTTCTCTAGCATCATCCAGGTGATGAAAATCACCCATGTGATCCTCTGGGAGAGCCTGAAGCAAGAGAGTTCTTGCTTTAGTTTCCCTTTGCACAGCCAGCTGCTCCTCAGCTGATGTAGGAGGGAGAATCATGATACCCCCATTCTTATCTCTTCCAATTCTCTTCTTGCTATTCCCAGTGAGGATAACATTCCAAAGATGATGATCACTGTTGGAGATCCAGTACTCCATCTTCATAGCCCAGACTTCATACTCTTCCTTCTTAAGATATGGGAACTTAGCATTACTGTTGGACACAGTGGTTGTAACAATTTGTTGTTGAACTTTTGTGGGTTCAGGTTCTTCATTGTTAATGGCAGCGAATTCAGGGTTTTCGTCGCCCATTGTGAAAGGGTTTAGAGAGATTGTTTTGAGAACTTTTGCTTCTTGATCAGAGATCCTCACGAGGCTCTGATACCACTTGTTGAATCTAACACACCTGCTAGATCTTTGAGCCTATGTGGATCGGTAGGATGCCTATGTAATCACAAGCACACTACAAGAGAATCTCTGATTATGAACAAGAAAAGAAAAGAACTAAGACTATGATCCTCTATGGATCGAATAATGAACTAAAAGATAATTTTATTGATGATTGTTTAAGTCGTAAAGATATCTTAAACTCATAGACGGGGTGTTTCTTTTATAATGAAAAGAAACCCTAACCCTAACCCGTCCTACAAGAAAACGTGTGAAGAGATAAACATGATCTCTGCTAAAAATAACTCTAACAAACATACTAAACATACGGATAACTAACAATAATATCCGCAGCAACAAACACTATCAGCAGAAACAAAATATAACTATCAGCAGCAATGAGCTTCGGCAGGAACCATAGCTATCGGCAGGAACCAGCTTTCACTATCGGCAGCAACAAGAAATATCTTATTTCCAAAATTCCCAACATTTAAACATATTGTTATTTGAATTATTCCACTGATCTACACGTTTTTGCAAATCATCCCTTTCCTTTTGTATTCTTAGGCCAATTCTTCTATATTTTTTAAGTTTTTCATCTTGCTCATATATTTTATTAGCCTGAAAGAATAGTTTTTCATTTAAATCAGCATGTTGTTTCTGAAGGGTGCCTTTTTGTGCTTCTAATGCTTTTAGAGCATTTTTATAAGCTAAAATTTGTGCTTCTTGATCACCTATTAGTGTTAACTGTTCATCACACAAAGCCTTAACATGATTATAGGAATCAGTACATAATTTGGAACATAATGATACCTCATTACTAGAACCAATGGCCATGAGTGCATGACTGGACTCTTCAGTCTCCTTTGTGTGCTCATTCCAGTTAATAGCTCGAGCTTCCAATGTCACCATACTCATCTGGTTTCTTTCCAGCTTGTCATCCTCTGCATCACTCTTCCTATACCCATCAGTAGACTTCTTCTCCGGGCAGTCTCTAGAAAAATGTCCATGCTTATGACAATTGAAGCATTCAACTGTCCTCCTAGTGTACCCAACTGGAGACTTGTTGTTGAACTTAATGGACCTCCCATACTGCTTTTGAAACCTCTTTACCCTCAGAGCAATCATGGCAATGTGCCATTTGATGTCCATCTCTTCTACCTCAGCATCATTTATCTGCTCCAAATCTTCACTGATAAAGCTCTCATCTTCTTGTTGATTGGCAAAGAATGAGTGAATCACCTCATCAACAACGCCTGCAGAAGCAGATCTTTCCCTTGTAGAAGCTTCATAAACACCAGACTTAACACTGCCAGACTTAACCTTGTAAGTGCTGCCTTTGCTTTGAGACACAAAAGCAACATTTAAAGAACTAGGAGATGTCTGAGTGGTTTCATTGATGTCCCGTTCAAAAATCCTAAGATTGTTGTACAGGACATCTAGGGTCATTGAGTCAACTTCATCCTTTATCCTCATAGTCATAGACACATGTACCCATTCTGGTGGTAGAGACCTAAGAAACTTGTGATTGGCATCCTCATTAGATACAGCAGCACCATGTACTTCTAGTTGTGACAAAAGATGTTGAAATCTGTCATAACCCTTTTCCAATCCTTCAGCCTTTGACACACTGAATGTTTCAAATTGCTGTTTGAGAACAGCTTTCTGCATCTTTTTAGAGTTTGCATTCCCACCAAAACGTTTCTTAATTGCTTCCCAAATTTCCTTGGCATCTATCATCCCATGAAACCTTTGTAGATGCTCCTTTGGAATAGCCATAAGTAGCAAGGTTCTAGCATTCTTCTCTTTTTCCACAGCCCGTATCTCCTCAGCAGTCAATGGTGGTAATATTCTAATCTGCCCATCAGTACCAACTGAAACCCTTTTCTTAGAATTTCCCTTCTGAATAACCTTCCAAACATCACTGTCAATTTATTCCAAGTAATGTTCCATCTCCATGGCCCATATGTCGTATTCTTCTCTTTTCAGTATTGGAAGCTTAATGTTGGATATGGTGGTGGTTGTAGGGATGGTTGGTTGTGATTTAGAGGTGCTGGTTTCAGGGTTTTCTTCTTCATGGTTTGATCTCTCATCCTCACTGTTATGGTTTGAAAAAGTTTCAGTACTGATTGGTTGCTCAAGGCCAGACATTGTGTAGGGTGAATTGATTGAGAATTTGTTTGTGGTGTTGTATTCTTCGAACTCAGAGTCTCTCTAAAGGCTCTGATACCACTTGTAGGTCCACGATTTGTATGGATCTCTAAGTAGCCTTTGATTACTTAGTGGATGACTTGATTAAATCCTAATCAATCCAAGTGAGAAACTCTTACACAATTGTTAATGTTAACGCGGAAAATTAACAAGAACAATGAAGAACACAGAGTTATCACTAACTTCATATATTTCACTAACTCACACAATTCGTACGTACATAATAATAATCCTTAGGGTTCCTTTTATACTTGAAGGAAACCCTAATTACAAAACCGTGTGAAAAGATATCACGTGTCTTCTATAAAGATACCTAACTCATACATATCTTTTCCTAACTTATATCTAACAAACTTTCCTATTTTCACTGACCAGACTTAACTATTTAGTCAACAAGACTTAATAACAAAACCAGACTTAACATATACATTACAAGACTTAACTTGAACCAGACTTAATAATGTTAACTACCAGACTTAAGTTTGTCTTCACTTGGTCTTCCTCGTACCTTGTGATAATTCCCAACAATATCATCTTGAAGAGCATCAAAAAATACCTCATGCAAAAAATTATGATATTACATATACATGAGATTAAAAAATGTTGGTGGTGTTTTTGTATGAAAGATGGTGTCAATTTCGTAATGGCACAAGTGATAATTTGCATTTTAAGCAAGGAGTATCTGGTCATTTCACACAAAAAATAAATAAATAAATAAAATCTAATTTTAGCAATATGTCATAAAGTTGAATCAAGTTAGAAATAAGTGTCATCTTGGTCACGGTTTTACAAATTTCCCTTTATTTATCTTTACATATAGAAAGCAAATATTTTTTTTTTACTTAAAACCTATTTAAATGAGAAATATTAAATTACTATTATGCATTTATGTCTTTTTTTATCTTAATATTATTTCTAAACTTGACAACTCCTTTTAAAAAAGAGAAGACTTTCTTTTCATTTAATTTAATGTTGTTTTTAAAACTATCCAATCTTTGTCGTCATAATTAATTTTAGTTACAAGTATAAACATTACACGGTTAACTATAATATCGCAATTATAATTATTTGTAATTATAAAATCTTGTCACTATACACGGGTATTCGCCTAGTTACTAATAACCATTTCTTTAAAAGATTTGTAGTGCCTTCAGAAAAAAATAACACCACCATAACTCACCTCAAGATTAGCCTTAAATTCATAATAGTGTATTCTGACTAGGTGTAATGGTGATTACATCTAGACAATTATTTTAGTTTCGAATTAGCATCTATTATTTTTTAGCAAATTAATCTTCAAATAACGGGGATATCATACGCACAAACATATGTCACTAAAACATAAACATATCTAATTATACACTTAGACATACAACTTAAGAGAGGTAGTTTGGTCAAGTTTGTGACCAGATTACCTCCAAAAGCTAGACCGCGATGGTTGGGAGAGGATGTGTGAACTATGCCATCATTATGGGTAGTCTTATCACTCGCCATGTGATTATAACTTGTCTCTTAATTAGTACACATCGCACTTACATAGTTACATACACACAATCCCTTACTCAATGCATTCGATCACTATTTGCAATGGAAATCACGTAAGGAGGGGTGAAACGCATGTCATGGGTGGCTCACCCAAACCACTTCAAACCTCACGCGTGAACCTCCTTCGAGTATAAGGAGTCTAAGTTTAGGTTTTGTTATTGCTAGAGGATAGCCCTTTTGGTTTTTAAAGTTACAGTTTATTAGTGACAAGTTACATTAGTTTGAAAATAATAAACTAAAATGTGACGAGTTAGTTGTATTTAAGTTTATGACTATACGAAAGTTGTTAGTACATGTTGGATTGTAAACTAAACAAAGTTGTTTTAAGTGGCGTTTGAATTTGACTTAATTGACTTAATACGAAAAAAGCTGAATTCAGAAAGTCATATAAAAATTGTTTGTTTGTAACTTAATAAAAAAATATGACTCAATATATGATGAACTCAAATAAGTACATTTTATTACTATCATTTATCCTATTAATTTGACTTGTTTTACTATATTATGTATGAGGATTGATACTTAATCGTTTACTTTTGTAATTCTCAGGTAAAAACAAGCATTTGGTGAAACTTGGCGATTTTGGACTAATAATGGAGCAAAACGTACATAAAGTGGAAGTCTACTGACATGGACAAGATCAAGTCAATTCTGCTCCAGATGCGCCGCATCTCACTATCAACATGCGCCGCATCTCTATCAAGATATCACCAGATACGATCCAAGATACAAGAGGACATGCACCGCATCTAATAAAGAGTTACGCCGCATCTTCTGGCGGTGTACGAATATTCCTGAATATTATAATCTTGGACCCCACGCGAAGTTAAGTACATACGCCGCATCTACTTAAGTAGATGCGCCGCATCTTCCCTCAGACACAAACTATAAATACCCCTTAGACCAGACGCATTAAGAAGTTCGGAGATTCGGAAGTTCGAAAACCAAAAGACCGAACAGAAGAGAAGGACGAATTCAGTCAAGGAGGCAGCACAAGACACACCCAAATCGAAGATACAAGAGCTGTAAGAAGGTGCTGCATGTATTTAATTCATTAAGTAGTTTTGTTTTATTGTTTTAGCAAACTTTAATTCATCAGGATTGGTGGCTTGTGTAATGTGACAACGGAAAGATTGCACTCCCTTTAATACTTGCTTTCCCATCAATTAAAGTTTATATGTTGATGTCTTTGGTTACTACTTATTAGTGCATTGACCACCTCTGTGTTTATTAGTGGCTTGCGGGCACCCGACTGCGGGACAAGGTGTGGCTCCCACGGTTGTTTCTAAATTGATCACTTAGGAATAACTTTTAGACATAAGTCGTCATTAAGGGTTTACTCGCCGATGAGAATAGGACCAACGAGAAAGGGTTAATTACATACACTTCATATAAAGCTATCAATAAAACAAGTGACAATCTACTTAATCATAAGGACAGCCCTCTTATTGTCTCAAGTATCTATCTGTGTACGTGTGTGCTACTTGCTGATTCGTGCCTATTTGTTTATTTTATTATTTAATTGCAAACAAAACTGTGCCAGTCTCTCAGGCTGAAACCCCCTTGCGTTAGGATATTAAAATACTGATTAGATTAACTAGATTATACGTTCCACTCTTAGTGATCGACACTCTACTTACCATTATCTTCATACTGACCGGGTACACTGCTCGTTAAGTGTGTGTGTTATTGATAAGTCGGCTAAATATAAATTTAAAACTTGAGTAGGCATTAAAACTGCTAAACCGCAACGACACATCACGCGCATCAAGTTTTTGGCGCCGTTGCCGGGGAGTGAATTGTTATTTTCTGTTAATTTGATTAGTATTTTAATTAGGTTTTTCTTTTTATTAGATTAATTGCATCATTGTACTATTTTGCATATTTGTTGTATTGTGTGTTATTTGTTTGCTTTTGTTTTTATTTTTGTGTGTTTTATTTTTTGTTTGGTGTGTTTAATTTTTATTTTTATTTTTTCGTATTTTTCTGTTCTGCTATCGTTGTACTGTGCTAAATCAAACGATACGGCGCATCTGATCTCTCAGATACGGCGTATTGCGTTTAATTTTTTTAATACAACGCGTTTAATTAATTCGATACGACGCATCTTTTCCCCAAGATACGGCGTATCTGTTTTTAACAAGAAAATTTTTCTAAGCGATAAAGTAATACGACGCATCTGCTTTTGTAGATACGGCGTATCTGTTTTGATAAAATTTTTTTTTCTTCTAAACGTTAACGCCATACGACGCATCTTCTTTTGAAGATACGGCGTATCTATTATTTTAATTAAAAACAGTTTGCGAATTATTAAACAAATACGGCGTATCGATTTCCGTCGATACGGCGCATCTTACTGAATCAAAAATCTTTTATTTTTAAACGTAACGAAAATACGGCGCATTAACTTTCGTTAATACGACGCATTTAATTTTAATTAGATAAATTGATTTTTGATTGACTAATTCGATACGGCGCATTCATAAATCCAAAGCGGCGTATCTATTTTCTGAATAAAGTCTGATTAAATTTTTAACGATTATAAGATACGGCGTATCCAACTTTTTGGATACGGCGCATCGTCTGCAGATATCAGTAACTTTAATTTTTCGTATTCCGTTTTCGTTATTAATTATCTGATATACTACTTTCTCGAGCATACCCTACTGATATTTTTGTGTTGATTTCAGGAAGTGCATGACCAGGAGTTCTACGAAGAACTTGATTCAACCTTTCGAAGATCCTGAACGAGCCCTACATTCGCTTAAAAGGCTTTTCAACACAAGAAGCTTTGATCTTTCAAGTTCACTCGAGCTTGATTATTTTTCTGAAGAGAAAGAGGAAGTTGAAACAGAAACAATGGGCGAAAACTATTTATCAGTTTATTTTAATGCGGCGCATCCCTGGTTAAGGATGCGGCGCATCTTTATTCTGATCCGTATTAATTCCAGGCTCGATACGGCGTATCTTCTTCAATAGGATACGGCGCATCGACTGACCTGATGATTTTCAGTTTTCATTTTTAAGTTTTATTTTTATCTAACTACTAATGTATTATGCAAGTTGAACCTTTCTTATCTTAGGTGTGTTTTAAAGTGTTGGTGGTATTATAGTTTCCTGAATTTCCTGTGGATAAATCAAGTATGAAGCTTTAACGTTCTAATCCACAAGAAAGATGATTTTTGCTCTTACACTAATGGAGGATCATACCGAGCAAATCTCAGGGGAGTTTTTTCTGTTCTAATTCTTTTATTTCCAGTTTTTAACCTTTTATACAAACAACGAGGACGTTGTTTAACTTAAGTGGGGGGATAGGAGAATTAGAACACTTAACACTTACTTGTCCTAAACAACTTTTTCAAAAATTATGCTTAAAATGTGCTTAATATATCAAACTTAAAAATTTTTAGCATGTTTTTGTTTAAGATCTAAGTTGCATAACTGCACACATGACGTTATTTTCAAAAATTGTGATTTTTCCAAAATTCACAAATCTATGAGTGTGCCGGTGACTTGTAAACTTTAGAACTTGGCTTGTATACTATTCGAGACCACCATAATAAGTATTATTTTATATAATTGGAATGACTTGTCTAACTTGGTAAAAATTCTAGGATTACACCAAATAGCCTTTATATGTTATGTGTTATTAACTAACTACACTGGTTAGTTAACCCCCGTATAAACCCTTTTGTTACTCTCACTTTTAGAGTAAGATACCCCTAGAAAAACCCTCAGAGCCATTCCTTTCGTTTCTTACACCTATGTTTAAAATGTTTCGTTACACCTTAAACCTTAGCCTACCCTGTAGATTAAGATCCGTGGTTGGTTAATTGCTATAGGCAGAGTGTGTTTCCTTACATTACCTGTGTTCGCGTGCGTAATTCATTATCTATGGTTAGGTCGGGAAATTGCACAATGCAATTGGAGTGAAAGTAAATATTGTATATTTTGGAGTTTATTTTTCGTGTGTTTACTACTTTCACTATTTACCATTATTTCTGAAGTTATGAAAAGTATGGAAAAATTATCCGGAAAGAAAGTTATAGTGATGTGGTGAAATTTTACACATCTATGTTTATGTTTCAAAAAAAAAAAAAAAAAAAAAAAAAAAAAAAAAAAAAAAAAAAAAAAAAAATCGAAAAAATGAGAAAAGAAAAAGAAAGAAAAAAGAGTTGGATGCTTATTTTAAGCCAACGATGTAGAGTTATGTAAGTGGTTCATATGGCCACTATTTGTTGTATTATATCTATGGATTGAATGGGAATTGGCAGTTATGGGAATGCCAATTAAGGTTTATTCTTTGATTAAGATTTTGTTGAGTATAATTCGTGTCTACCTAAAGCGTGTGTTTCAAGTGTTAAAGCGTGAGTTATTCAATGATATGAGTCTTATTCATGGGATGGTTGGGATAGTGATTAACCACACTTAGGATTTTAATTTATTTGTTTTGTTTATTTTTATTTTTACACCAATTTATATCCCAAAAATTATCCATACCCTTTACTATTCTTTATCCAACCAAACCTTTGATTTATTGAGATTAGGGATTTGAGCAATCTTAAGTATCGTAGTCGTGGATTCGGCTATGTATTTATGATTTTGTCGCCCTTTTTGATATATTATTATTGGTGAAGTTTGGACCTATCTTTAGCCTATTCGAGTTAAGGATTTGAGCAATTGCAAGTATCGTGTTCGTGGATTCGATCATGTATTTGTGATTTTGTCGCCTTTTCTGGAATTTGAGATCGATAGTGTAAATAAGAATAATTAACCCTTAAGCCTAAAAACCCTTTTTACCGCTTTAGACTTGTTATTCCTTAGCTTTAGTGGTGGAGATGTGTATACTTGCCAAGCCTATGATAGAATATTCGTCGCGACTGGACAGTTAAACGATTAGGTTTGCTTTTATCGACTTATTTTATTTTACTTCTAATTCGTTAAGTGTTTAGTTGTGTGATTACGAAATAAACGAATACATGCTTAAATATAAAAATAAATCCTAACTTCTTTTAGGATACATTTTAATGAGATTTAATCTAAGGTTTACTTGGGGACAAGTAAAGTTCAAGTGGGGGGATATTTGATGAACTCAAATAAGTACATTTTATTACTATCATTTATCCTATTAATTTGACTTGTTTTACTATATTATGTATGAGGATTGATACTTAATCGTTTACTTTTGTAATTCTCAGGTAAAAACAAGCATTTGGTGAAACTTGGCGATTTTGGACTAATAATGGAGCAAAACGTACATAAAGTGGAAGTCTACTGACATGGACAAGATCAAGTCAATTCTGCTCCAGATGCGCCGCATCTCACTATCAACATGCGCCGCATCTCTATCAAGATATCACCAGATACGATCCAAGATACAAGAGGACATGCGCCGCATCTAATAAAGAGTTACGCCGCATCTTCTGGCGGTGTACGAATATTCCTGAATATTATAATCTTGGACCCCACGCGAAGTTAAGTACATACGCCGCATCTACTTAAGTAGATGCGCCGCATCTTCCCTCAGACACAAACTATAAATACCCCTTAGACCAGACGCATTAAGAAGTTCGGAGATTCGGAAGTTCGAAAACCAAAAGACCGAACAGAAGAGAAGGACGAATTCAGTCAAGGAGGCAGCACAAGACACACCCAAATCGAAGATACAAGAGCTGTAAGAAGGTGCTGCATGTATTTAATTCATTAAGTAGTTTTGTTTTATTGTTTTAGCAAACTTTAATTCATCAGGATTGGTGGCTTGTGTAATGTGACAACGGAAAGATTGCACTCCCTTTAATACTTGCTTTCCCATCAATTAAAGTTTATATGTTGATGTCTTTGGTTACTACTTATTAGTGCATTGACCACCTCTGTGTTTATTAGTGGCTTGCGGGCACCCGACTGCGGGACAAGGTGTGGCTCCCACGGTTGTTTCTAAATTGATCACTTAGGAATAACTTTTAGACATAAGTCGTCATTAATGGTTTACTCGCCGATGAGAATAGGACCAACGAGAAAGGGTTAATTACATACACTTCATATAAAGCTATCAATAAAACAAGTGACAATCTACTTAATCATAAGGACAGCCCTCTTATTGTCTCAAGTATCTATCTGTGTACGTGTGTGCTACTTGCTGATTCGTGCCTATTTGTTTATTTTATTATTTAATTGCAAACAAAACTGTGCCAGTCTCTCAGGCTGAAACCCCCTTGCGTTAGGATATTAAAATACTGATTAGATTAACTAGATTATACGTTCCACTCTTAGTGATCGACACTCTACTTACCATTATCTTCATACTGACCGGGTACACTGCTCGTTAAGTGTGTGTGTTATTGATAAGTCGGCTAAATATAAATTTAAAACTTGAGTAGGCATTAAAACTGCTAAACCGCAACGACACATCACGCGCATCAATATATAAAGTGATAAAGTTAAAACTGTATGCATTAAGTTATCTTATTCAATTTTATCAGTTACGTACATACTTATGTATGCATTTTAGGAGAAACAAGAAGAGTGTCGTAGATCCATGAGACCTAACTCGATTCTTTTTTTTTTTTTTTTTTTTTTGAACGGCAGAATATTATTAGAAGACTAGCAAGTAACTATATGATAACATCAAATAGTCCTGATATTTTATTGTCAATTTCCCCTTATTATGCTCATCATTTGTATTGTTTTACTTGAAAATATACTCTTATTTCTTAATATTTCATTTTCAGGTCATAAATGAGCATAGAAATGAAGGAACGCGGAATTGGAAGGTTATTAATAAAAATATACAAGAGTATGCTGGCCAGACAAAAGTTACGGCGTAATTCCATACTCTACTTACGCCGTAACTAGGATTTACACTAGAAGGCCAAAGTCAACGCAGTTCAAGGTTACGGCGTAACTCCACAACATAGTTACGCCGTATATATTTCCAGACTTAGAAGAATTTCATGGTCAAGATACTTACGCCGTAACCCATTGGCAAGGTTACGACGTAAAAGTGGTGATTATTTTAACGAGAGTTCTACGATCGTAACCTATTCTATAGGTTTCGCCGTAAAAATATTACTATGGATAAGATCGTCTGAGATACGATTGTTACGGCATAACCAATTCACAAGGTTATGCCGTAACTTTGACGATGTCATAAATACAAGCCCTAATTCTGCATTTTGAGATATCTTCCCAACACAACACACCAAGGGACGAACAAGGGCTTCCAGGAGGACGATATCCAGCAGCATACAAAGCATTTCCAAGGGAGAATTCACGCCATTTACTACATAAGTTTTAGTATTTCATATCATACTTTTGTATTTGATTCAATGTCTTTCATTATGATCTTGAACATTGAGTTTTCTGCATTATTTAATATGATCGGCTAAACACCTTTGGTGTTAGCCTAGTTATGAAATTGTTTATGTCATGATTTATCGTATTGCTTTATGTGCATATTTTCTATGTTTATTCGTGGACACCTTCGTTTCGGTAGCATTAATGCTTGGTAGTATCTAGGAAGCTAGGAGAATTGACCATAGGACCCTAGACGAATAGGTTTGCGAGTAGTGGTAAGAATTGACCATAGGACTACCACTATCTTGTGTGCGAATTGACCATAGGATCACCTACCAAGAGGAGATGCTTAAGAAGTTAAGGGGAAACCTAAGTTCCGAGAGGCCGGGTTTCCTTAGAATAAGTCTAGATTGTAGAGGTACTTAATGACTGGGCTATAGGTCATCCCACGAACTCTGGCAATCGTATGGTTACGGAATAGGGACCTATGGAACATAGTGTAGAGCTCGAGTTCCCTTTCTTTATCACACAAACACAACACAAGATAGATGATGACACTCACAAGATCAATGTATAGAACAAGATGAGAAAGTGTATGGATCGTGTGGGATAAAATGATAGTCGAATGATTATAACTTGGAGGAAATAATACAAGACTCAATAAGCACACACACACACTCTCACCTTTGATACAATAATGAGGCACACTCTAAGACACACTTGAAATGTGAGAGTGTGTGTGATAATATAGTGACACAGCCACACCAAGGCTTTGGTGGGCTTTTGTTTTGGGCTTGGTGTGGGCTAGTGTAAGTACTACACATATACATTGAACTTACAAACAAATCTAATACCACTAGCCCACTAACTAGACTACATATTACACTTGACACTTAAGTTCTAGATTAACAAATGACCATTACTTCACAATTAATAAATTAATTGCTAACAATCTCCCCCTAAGGGATGGTCATTTCAATGATGCTCCCGTGATTGGTCTTTTGCCTTCAATGTCTTGAACTTTGTGTGTCGATGTATAATAGTCTTCATTCAATGTTCCTTCATGCACTGTGATCTTCAAAGAATCGTCTTTTGGTCGTTCTTGCCTTGATCTACTTCTTCTGTCCAGATGCGTCGTCGTTGTAGATGATGATGGTGAATGGACTTTCGTCGGTACCTGCATAAGACAGTTAGCAATAAATAGTCCAGCGCTTATAGGTTCAGATTTCGAGATCGTTATCAGCATAGTGTGAGAACTTTCTCTAATCTGTACCAAGGCCGTTGAGAGCCTCTGAAGTATACTAAAGTATCACTTCAAGACTGTAGACCGTTTGAAGCACGTAACCATCATGACATAAGGCAAGATCCTTAGATCTCACTAAGACTCATACAACTTATATCCGTTTAGATGAACACAAGTGTATTGCATTGGAAGTGTTCCTAAGAGATGTTTGATAAATCTCATGCCTCTAGACTCTATAATGTGCGTTTTGGTTTTAGTCATCGGAGGCATGGAGCAGAGTGCCACCTTTTCAGTATCAAAACATCTCGGAGTGAGAGGTCGATAGATTATTTAGTTTTCTCCGTGAGAAATGAAATAAATGTCTTTTGAGAGATATCTGAGTGGATAGGAGGGGTGGTCGATGCGTCACTGGGTCCATGACGTCTTGTCTTCAATATCAGTATCACCTTAGTGAGTACCGATAACAGATGTATTGACCTGGTTTCTGACCTAAGTTTTCATGGAGGGCTATTTCTTTTCACCCTTTCATTAAACTTTTCTTTTTAATTCTTCAACCCCTTCTTTCTCCTTTCTCATTTACTTCTTTTTTCAATCTTTCCTAAGGACTTCTAAATCTAATCTATTGGAATTGTCCTTGGGTAGATCCCTCCGGCTCTGGCGGATCATTGGACATAACCTAATCATAATCACCTTATTACTCCATGTGATGAAGCGAAAAGTGTACCGCTTTTAGAGGGTCATTTAAGCCCTAAATCGTATTTATTTGATCAAATATTGCCCTAAATCGTTCCTTTTGTCATTTTAGGTACTTTGGAGATGAAATCTGGAAAAGGAAGCATTTTGGACGTTTTTGGAGCATAAAAGTGAAGAAAACGACAAAGTCTCCAAAGCTGCTGGAAAAGTACACGTGACGGCGTCAAGGATTGCTCTGACGGCGTCACGGCTTGGCAAAAGAGGTGGATATGACAAATTGATGAACTCAATAAGTAAATTTTATTACTATCATTTATCCTATTAATTTGACTTGTTTTATCATATTATGTATGAGGATTGATACTTAATCGTTTACTTTTGTAATTCTCAGGTAAAAACAAGCATTTGGTGAAACTTGGCGATTTTGGACTAATTATGGAGCAAAACATGCAAGAAGTTAAGAGTCTACCGAAATGTACAAGATCAAGACATTCTGCTCTAGATGCGCCGCATCTCACTTATTACATACGGCGCATCGCTATCAAGATTTCACAAGATATTATCCAAGACGGCAAAGGACATGCGCCGCATCCAAGAATGAAGATACGCCGCATCTTCTGGCGGTGTACGAATATTCCTGAATATATTAATCTTGGACCCCACGCGAAGTTAAGTCAATGCGCCGCATCTACTTACTAGATGCGCCGCATCTTACCCTCAGACAGAAACTATAAATACCCCAAGACCAGACGAATTCCGTAGCCTTTAGTCAGAGCAGAATATTATATACGAGGTTCGAAGACCAGAAACCTAGGACGAATTCAGACGAATAGGCAGTAAGAAGGTGCTGCATGTGTTTAATTCATTAAGTAGATTTGTTTTATTGTGTTAGTAAACTTTAATTCATCAGGATTGATGGCTTGTGTAATGTGACAACGGAAAGATTGCACTCCCTTAAAACTGCTTTCCCATCAATTAAAGTTTATATGTTGATGTCTTTGGTTACTACTTATTAGTGCATTGATAACCTCTGTGTTTATTAGTGGCCTGCGCATTTGACTGCGGAAAATAATGTGGCTCCCACGGTTGTTACTAAATTGATCACTTAGGAATAACTTTTAGACATAAGTAATCATTAAGGGTTTACTCGCCGATAAGAATAGGACCAACGAGAAAGGATTAACTACATACACTTCATATAAAACTATCAATAAAACAAGTGACAATCTACTTAATCATAAGGACAGATCTTCTTATTGTCTCAAGTATTTATCTGTGTACGTGTGTGCTATTCGCTGATTCGTGCCTATTGGTTTAGTTTATTATTTAATTGCAACCAAATCGTGCCAGTCTCTCAGGCTGAACCCCCTTGCGTTAGATTAGGTTGTATAGCTAACTTAATATATTAAAATACTGATTAGAATAACGAGATAATACATTCCACTCTTAGTGATCGACACTCTACTTACCATTATATTCATACTGACCGGGTACACTGCTCGTTAAGTGTGTGTGTTATTGATAAGTCGGCTAAATATAAATTTAAAACTTGAGTAGGCATTAATACTGCTAAACCGCAACGACACATCGCACGCATCAAGTTTTTGGCGCCGTTGCCGGGGAGTGAATTGTTATTATCTGTTAATTTGATTAGTATTTTAATTAGGTTTTTAATTTTTTTAATCTAACCACTAATTCTGTTGTGTATTAGATTAATTTGCATTCATTGTACTATTTTGCATATTTTCTGTTTTGAGTTTGCTTTTATTTGTGTTTATTTTCGTTTGTATTTTTATTTGTTTTTATTTTTCGTATTTTCTGCATACTGCTATCGTTGTACTGAGCTTAATCGAACGATACGGCGCATCTGATTTCTCAGATACGGCGTATTGCGTTTAATTTTTATAAAATACAACGCGTTTAATTAATTCGATACGACGCATCTTTCCCCAAGATACGGCGTATCTGTTTTTGATAAAAAAAATTTCTAAACGTTAACACGATACGACGCATCTGCCTTAGCAGATACGGAGTATCCATTATTTTAATTAAAAACAGTTTTCGAATTATTAAACAGATACGACGCATCGATCTCTGTCGATACGGCGCATCTTCTGAATCAAAAATCTTATATTTTGAAACGTAACGAAAATACGGCGCATTAACCTTTGTTAATACGACGCATTTAATTTTTATAAGTATATCGATTTTTGATTTATAAACAGATACGGCGCATTCTAATTTCTAAGTGGCGTATCTATTTTCTGAATAAAAGTCTGATTTGATTTTAACGATTATAAGATACGGCGTATCCAACTTTTTGGATACGGCGCATCATCTGCAGATATCAGCAACTTTTATTTTTCTTATCTCCGAACGGAAAATACTCTGACCCTTATACTTGGAAACTTTTACTTTGAAATCTACCTCTCTTTAATTTTCAGGAACAATGTTCGATATTTTCCCCAACTTGTTCGGAAAACCCCGAAGAAATCTTACCATGGAAGAGTTTGCACTACAAATCGCTCAAGCCAATGAAATAGAACATCATGAAGCAAGAAACTTTATTAATGAATTCAAAGGCAGTCATGTGCTGTTACTAAAGGAACAAAATAACATGATTTATGGATTGGTAATTGAAGTGCACCAATTGTCAACGGTGCTTAACAGGGTTCTTTTGGTAAAGCAAGACTTGAAAGGGATTACAACTAGAGGCGGAAAGTCAACCTTTCAAATCGGAGAGACACCCGAGGATGACGATACAAACAAGATTTCCCCTGAATCTTTATCACCTGAGCAAGAGCAACCAAAAGAGACTAATCCAGAACCTGTAATCAGAGAAAAACCTTCTGTTGAACCTAAACGATCAACACTACCTTTCCCACATAGGGTAAGGAAAGAGAAAGAAGATGCCTATCAAAAGAAATTCCTGGAGAATCTCAAGCAGCTGCAGCTAAGCATACCATTTATGGAAGCCCTGGTGCAAATGCCAAAATATGCTAAATATCTGAAGAGCTTGCTTACAAACAAGTCTAAACTTGAAGAGGCTTGCACCATAACTATGGGAAAAAGAAGCTCAGCAGCATTGCTCAACAAACTTCCGTCTAAAGAAAAAGATCCAGGGAGTTTCACTATTCCTTGTCAAATTAAAAATTTGCATATTGAAAATGCTTTAGCCGACCTAGGAGCTAGTATAAGTCTTATGCCCTCTTCTATGTATGATAAATTAGGTCTTGGTGAACCAAAACCTACTAGGATGTGCTTAGAACTAGCTGATAGGTCCATACAATACCCATTAGGAATAGCTGAAAATATATTAATAAAAGTTGATAAATTTGAATTACCTATCGACTTTGTTATCCTCGATATGCCTGAAAATTCTAGAACTCCTATAATATTAGGACGACCATTTTTAGCCACTGCTAGGGCCATAATTGATGTTTTTAATAAAAAGATAACTCTTACCATAGGAAAAGATGAGGTTGAGTTTAACATGGAACAATCTATGAGTAAAGATAATTCCGATGACGATGAATGCTATAATATCGATGTTTCTGATGACACGATTAATCAATTTACTCAGAAATTGTTAAAAAGTAATTTACTTGATTCTTTTCTGCTTAAAAATCTAGAAAACACAATTGCTATAGAAGATCAAGTTGAAGAGAATACTATTGATAATGATTTAGCTACTGACTCTGCTGTATTTAACGCCATACGGCGCATCGAAAATATCGATGCGGCGCATCTATCTAATGACAGCAGCGATATAGTTAAAGAACAAGTTTATTCCGCTAGTGCTACTGAAATTGATAATGTTAAACCTGTGCTTAAGGATCTCCCTTCTACTTTGGAGTATGCATATTTAAATGGAAATACTAATTCGCCCGTTATTATTGCATCTGATTTAACGCCAAAAGAAAAAGAATCCCTTTTGCAGGTACTATATAAACGAAGAGGAGCATTAGCGTGGAGTATGTCTGATATTAAGGGAATTAGCCCGTCATTTTGTACGCATAAAATCCTTATGGAGGATGAATTCAAGCCAACTATCCAACCTCAAAGGCGTTTGAATCCAAAAGTCCAAGATGTGGTGAAAAATGAAATTGTGAAATTACTTGACTCCGGACTTATCTACCCAATTTCCGACAGCTCGTGGGTCAGTCCTATCCACGTTGTACCAAAAAAGGAGGAATGACGGTGGTACTCAATGACGATAATGAACTAATCCCTTCAAGAACCGTTACTGGATGGAGAGTTTGCATCGACTATCGCAAACTCAATGATGCTACGCGAAAAGATCACTTCCCTCTTCCATTTATTGATCAAATGTTAGAAAGACTATCAGGTCATGATTATTATTGTTTTTTAGATGGTTTTTCAGGTTTCTTCCAAATACCCATAGCCCCCGAGGATCAAGAGAAGACGACTTTCACCTGCCCTTATGGAACCTTCGCCTATAGGAGAATGCCGTTCGGACTATGCAACGCCCCTGCTACTTTCCAACGTTGTATGACGGCTATCTTCCATGATATGGTAGAAGACTTTATGGAAGTCTTCATGGACGACTTCTCGGTGTTCGGTAACTCATTTAGTGATTGTCTATTTAAACTTGATAAAATGCTTGCTAGGTGTGAAGAAACTAACCTTGTTCTTAATTGGGAAAAATGTCATTTTATGGTTAGAGAGGGAATTGTGTTAGGACATAAGATTTCTGGGAAAGGTATAGAAGTCAATAAAGCTAAAATTGATGTAATTGCCAAACTTCCTTACCCCACTAATGTAAAAGGTGTTAGAAGTTTTTTAGGGCATGCTGGATTCTATCGTAGGTTCATAAAGGATTTTTCAATGATATCTAGGCCTATGACCCAATTATTGCTAAAAGATGCGAAGTTTGACTTTTCTAACGATTGCAAAAAGGCATTTAACATACATAAAGAAAAACTAACTTCTGCACCAATTATAATTTCACCGGATTGGAATCTGCCTTTTAAACTAATGTGTGATGCTAGTGATTTTGCTGTTGGAGCTGTACTTGGTCAAAAGATTGATAAGAAATTTAAGCCGATTTATTATGCTAGCAAAACACTGAATAATGCCCAAGAACATTACACCACCACGGAAAAAGAACTTTTAGCAGTAGTTTTTGCATTCGATAAATTTAGATCATATCTTATATTGTCAAAAACTATGGTTTAAACTGACCATTCTGCTTTGAAGTATTTGTTCAATAAACAGGATGCCAAGCCAAGGCTTATTAGGTGGGTTTTATTGCTCCAAGGATTCGATATTGAAATTAAAGATAAAAAGGGTGCCGAGAATCTAGCTGCTGACCACTTATCTAGACTCGAAAACCCTGATATGGAGGTGCTTGACGAAAGGGAAATAGCTGATGACTTTCCTGATGAACACCTTATGATGGTAGGAATTAAGAGCAATAATAATGGACCATGGTATGCCGACTTTATAAACTTTATTGTTGCAAATGAAATTCCAAAAGGGCTAACATCCGAAGAGAAAAGAAGGTTTCTAACTCGCGCTGGCGAGTATATTTGGGATGAACCTTATGCCTTTAAATTATGTCCTGACAATATTATACGAAGATGCGTAGATGGTGATGACATCCCAGCAATATTGGCACATTGCCATTCAGGGCCAACGGGGGGACATCACGGTGCAGTCGTTACAAGAAGAAAGATCCTTGATGCAGGATTTTATTGGCCCACTATGTTGGATGATGCAAAAGACTATATAAAAGGATGTGATGCGTGTCAACAATCCGGGAATATAACATCAAGAAACGAAATGCCGCAAAACTATATCCATGTGTGTGAAGTTTTTGACATATGGAGATTGGACTTCATGGGACCGTTTCCTGAATCTAAAGGTAATAAATATATTTTGGTTGCTGTTGATTACGTATCAAAATGGGTCGAAGCGCAAGCATTACCAAGAAACGACAGCAAGGTAGTACTTAAATTTTTGCAAAGTTTGTTCTCTAGGTTTGGAATTCCTAAAGCATTGATTAGTGATAGGGGAACACACTTTTGTAATCACCATCTGGGAAGAGCCTTGCAAAAATATGGAGTATATCATAGGGTTTCCACCGCGTACCATCCTCAATCCAATGGGCAAACTGAAGTAACCAATAGGGCTATAAAGCAATTCTTGAAAAAACGACTGGATATAATCCAAAAGGGTGGTCTGACAAGTTAAATGATGCTTTATGGGCATTCCGTACAGCCTATAAGACACCAACGGGATGCACTCCATTTCGTCTTGTATACGGAAAAGCATGCCACCTACCGGTCGAAATTGAACAAAGTGCATATTGGGCTTTGACGAATTGTAATATGGATATGGAAGCTGCAACGAAGAACCGTTTCATGGAACTTAATGAACTCTATGAACTAAGAGATGAGGCCTACAAAAATACTAAGATCTACAAAGAAAGAACTAAAAGATGGCATGACTCGAGGTTACGTGGGGATAAAACGTTTACTATTGGAGAGAAAGTGCTACTATTTAATTCCAGATTAAAGATGTATCCTGGTAAACTTAAATCAAGATGGACGGGTCCGTTCGTTGTCAAGAAAGTGTATCCATATGGAACTATTGAAATATGCGATAAAAATGGTTATATATTCAAAGTAAACGGGCAACGTGTGAAGAAATACTTTGATAATAAAATTGAGGATAATGAGAACGAGGTGGTGGAGTTTGAACCTGAAGTATTGGAATAAAGAGCTGAACGTGAGTCTAACTTGAAGACTCTGGAATAAAGACAAGTGCTGACCGGGAGACAACCCGGAGAAATTTTTATTATTCTGTTTTTGTGTCGAGTCAGTCAGGCCGCAGAGGATACGGCGCATCTCAATCCTGAGATGCGACGCATCTCCTGCAATGGTCATATCTTTATTTTTCTGCATTTTATATTTTCGACTTTAAAACTTTTTATCAGTTTATTTTAATGCGGCGCATCCCTGGTTAAGGATGCGGCGCATCTTCTATTCTGATCCGTATTTATTCCAGGCTCGATACGGCGTATCTTCTTCCATAAGATACGGCGCATCGACTGACCTGATGATTTTCATTTTTAATATTTAAGTTTTATTTTCCCTAACTACTAATGTATTATGCAAGTTTGAACCTTTCTTAACTTAGGTGTGTTTTAAAGTCTTGGTGGTATTATAGATTCCTGCATTTCCTGTGGATACATCAAATATGAAGCTTAAACGTTCTCATCCACAAGAAGATGATTTTTGCTCTATACAAATGGAGGATCATACCGAGCAAATCTCAGGGGAGTTTTTCTGTTCTAATTCTTTTATTTTCCAGTTTTTAACCTTTTATACAAACAACGAGGACGTTGTTTAACTTAAGTGGGGGGATTGGAGAATTAGAACACTTAACACTTACTTGTCCTAAACTTTTAAAAAAATATGCTTAAAATGTGCTTAATATATAAAAAAAATTTAAAATTTTTAGCATGTTTTTGTTTAAAGTCTAAGTTGCATTGCTGCACACATGACGTTATTTTCAAAAATTGTGATTTTTCAAAACTCACAAATCTATGAGTGTGCCGTGACTTGTAAACTTTAGAACTTGGCTTGTATACTATTCGAGACCACCATAATAAGTATTATTTATATAATTGGAATGACTTGTCTAAATTGGTAAATTTCTAGGATTACACCCAAATAGCCTATTATATGTTATGTGCTATTAACTAACTACACTGGTTAGTTAACCCCCGTAAAAACCCTTTTGTTACTCTCATTTTTAGAGTAAGATACCCCTAGAAAAACACTCAGAGCCATTCCTTTCGTTTCTTACACCTTTGTTAAAATGTTTCGTTACACCCTTACACCTTAGCCTACCCTGTAGATTAAAATCCGTGGTTGGTTAATTGCTTTAGGCAAAGTGTGTTTCCTTACATTACCTGTGTTCGCGTGCGTAATTCATTATCTATGGTTAGGTCGGGAAATTGCACAATGCAATTGGAGTGAAAGTAAACATTGTATATCTTTAAGTTTATTTTTCGTGTGTTTACTACTTTCACTATTACCGTTATTTCTGAAGTTATGAAAAACATGAAAAAATTATCCAGAATTATCATTGTAGTGATGTGGTGAAATTTTACACATCTATGTTTATGTCTTTAAAAAAAAAAAAAAAAAAAAAAAAAAAAAAAAAAAAAAAAACGAAAAAAAAAAAAATAGAAAAGAAAAAGAAAAAAGAAAAGTTGGATGTTTGATTTAACCAAATTATGTAAAGTTTTGTATTAAGTGGTCGATATCACCACTATTTGTTGTATATATATCTATGGATTGAATGGGAGTTGGCAGTTATGGGAACGCCAACTAAGGTTTATTCTTTGATTGAGATCTTGTTGAGTATAATTCGTGTCTACCTAAAGCGTGTGTTTCAAGTGTTAAAGCGTGAGTTATTCTATGATATGAGTCTTATTCATGGGATGGTTGGGATAGTGATTAACCACACTTAGGATTTTAATTTATTTGTTTTGTTTATTTTTCATTTACACCAACTTATATCCCAAATATTATCCATACCCTATATTATTCTTTATCCAACCGAACCTTTGATTTATTGAGATTAGGGATTTGAGCAATCTTAAGTATCGTAGTCGTGGATTCGGCTATGTATTTATGATTTTGTCGCCCTTTTTAATATATTATTATTGGTGAAGTTTGGACCTATCTTTAGCCTATTCGAGTTAAGGATTTGAGCAATTGCAAGTATCGTGTTCGTGGATTCGATCATGTATTTGTGATTTTGTCGCCTTTTCTGGAATTTGAGATCGATAGAGATTAAGGAGAATAATTAACCCTTAAACCTCAAAACCCTTTTTACCGCTTTAGACTTGTTATTCCTTAGCTTTAGTGGGGGAGATGTGTATACTTGCCAAGCTTATGATAGAATATTCGTCACGACTGGACAGTTAAACGATTAGATTTGCTTTTATCAGAATATTTTATTTTACTTCTAATTCGTTAAGTGTTTAGTTGTGTGATTATGACAAAAATGAATACATGCTTAAATATAAAAATAAATCCTAATATCTTTTATGATGCATTTTCATAAGATTAATTCTAAGGTTTACTTGGGTACAAGTAAAGTTCAAGTGGGGGGATATTTGATGAACTCAAATAAGTACATTTTATTACTATCATTTATCCTATTAATTTGACTTGTTTTATTATATTATGTATGAGGATTGATACTTAATCGTTTACTTTTGTAATTCTCAGGTAAAAACAAGCATTTGGTGAAACTTGGCGATTTTGGACTAATTATGGAGCAAAACATGCAAGAAGTTAAGAGTCTACCGAAATGTACAAGATCAAGACATTCTGCTCCAGATGCGCCGCATCTCACTTATTACATACGGCGCATCGCTATCAAGATTTCACAAGATATTATCCAAGACGGCAAAGGACATGCGCCGCATCCAAGAATGAAGATACGCCGCATCTTCTGGCGGTGTACGAATATTCCTGAATATATTAATCTTGGACCCCACGCGAAGTTAAGTCAATGCGCCGCATCCACTTACTAGATTCGCCGCATCTTACCCTCAGACATAAACTATAAATACCCCAAGACCAGACGAATTCCGTAGCCTTTAGTCAGCGAAAAGAATATTATATACGAGGTTCGAAGACCAGAAACCTAGGACGAATTCAGACGAATAGGCAGCACAAGACACACCCGAACGAAGATACAAGAGCTGTAAGAAGGTGCTTGCATGTGTTTAATTCATTAAGTAGATTTGTTTTATTGTGTTAGTAAACTTTAATTCATCAGGATTGATGGCTTGTATAATGTGACAACGGAAAGATTGCACTCCCTTAAAACTGCTTTCCCATCAATTAAAGTTTATATGTTGATGTCTTTGGTTACTACTTATTAGTGCATCGATAACCTCTGTGTTTATTAGTGGCCTGCGCATTTGACTGCGGAAAATAATGTGGCTCCCACGTTGTTACTAAATTGATCACTTAGGAATAACTTTTAGACATAAGTAATCATTAAGGGTTTACTCGCCGATAAGAATAGGACCAACGAGAAAGGATTAACTACATACACTTCATATAAAACTATCAATAAAACAAGTGACAATCTACTTAATCATAAGGACAGATCTTCTTATTGTCTCAAGTATTTATCTGTGTACGTGTGTGCTATTCGCTGATTCGTGCCTATTGGTTTAGTTTATTATTTAATTGCAACCAAATCAGCCAGTCTCTCAGGCTGAACCCCCTTGCGTTAGATTAGGTTGTATAGCTAACTTAATATATTAAAATACTGATTAGAATAACGAGATAATACGTTCCACTCTTAGTGATCGGCACTCTACTTACCATTATATTCATACTGACCGGGTACACTGCTCGTTAAGTGTGTGTGTTATTGATAAGTCGGCTAAATATAAATTTAAAACTTGAGTAGGCATTAATACTGCTAAACCGCAACGACACATCGCACGCATCACAAATACACATGACGCGCCAGAGAGTTTTACAATGGAAATCTGAGGTGTCACCCTTTAAGGTGATCAAGGTCGTCACGGTCTAAGTTAAAGAGAGACGGCGTCAAGCACAATTCTGACGGCGTCAACCCTTGACGTGCCAGAGTGGATTTTGGAGGATTAAAGAGGGACGGCGTCAGGAAGACCATCCGGGAACCCTAGCCGCGGCGAGGTGACGGCGTCACCTCCTAAACGTGACGCCGTCAGCCCCTAAATTCTATATATAGTTTTGCAATTTTTAGTCATTAGTGTGCAACTTTGTGAGGAGAAACCCTAAGACGAATTTTCTGCCATTTTTAAGAGTTTTATACCCTTGGATCTCCCATGTTTAATTGAAGATAAGTAATCAATTAATCATTCAATATGTCTATGTGTTGTTTGATTATATCTTGTTCTTGTCTTTTAATTAACATGCTAGGCTAGATTTATCTTGTGTTTGCTTAGATCTAATGAAACCTAACTATTGATTATTGGTTGTTGGTGTGTTATTAATTGTATTGGATGATTGTTTATCGATGTTAGGCTTAAGAAAACTGGCTAACCTCCTATACGGTAACTTGCTTGAACGTCTTAAGAAACATGAACCAATGCGTACTAAGGTTTTTATGGTTGTATTTAATGCATGAGCGAATTCTAGTGATCCCATGTTAGGAGCTTCTTAGCCGGCTCGACATAGGAGTGAATAAGAGCTTGTAGCGTTGGGGAAGTACGTACGCCACCCCACGATTGGTATTAAGGAATACACCCGTCATCCACGCAATTAATACACACTAATCAACCGGTAAAAGATAGTTAGGGAGTAAGGAAATCTAAGTAAACACATTTCTCTCCATATAAGTTTCACGACCTTTTCATTTTCAGTTATTTTATTTAATTGCATTTGTAGTTATTTGGGTTAGTTGACTAGCAACTAATTCCGCCCACTCCTTCAAACCCAAGATTTTACTTGCTTTCATAAAAATATAAAAATACAAAAAGAATCTTCCCTCACCCTTAGACCTATTAGAGTAGTTTTTCAATCCTAACGACACTATTCCCCTAGAGAACGATCAATCCCCCGGTACTTGCCACTTCACTATACTACATCGGTCAGGTACACTGTCTGGTGGGGATTGCAAGCTTCTCGAGATCCCTCGAGAGGTAAAACCTGTTGTAAGGTCGCAAAACCACGCATCAAGTTTTTGGCGCCGCTGCCGGGGGATAGTTATTGTTTAGGTTGAATTTTTATTTTATTAGGTCTACTCACTAGATTCCTTTCTAGTGAGATTTTTATTTTATTTTTCTAGGTTTTTCTTTAGTCTATCTTTTTTCTTCGTTTCTTTGTTCGTAACCATTACCATCCGACATCATGGAAGGTGGTAATATCCTTGATCCCAACAACCCACCACCACAACAACACCCACCTCCTAGAGCCCGTACCTTAGGAGACTACTCCCGTCCTAGCCACCATGGCTATCGAAACACCATTGAGCTCACTCAAGGAGCCAATGTCACTCCCTTGCGATCCGACACCATCCGGTTGGTGCAAAGCGATGCGCATTCCATGGACTTCGTTCCGAAGATCCTAATCAGCATCTCAAGGACTTTCTCAAAATCGTTGATTCCATAGACCTTGATGTTGCCACTCGAGAGACGACCCGACTGCGTCTCTTTCAATTCTCTCTGCGGGATCAAGCTAGTCAATGGCTAGAGCGTCTACCCGCAGGATCCATCACCTCTTGGGATGATCTCACCACTCGTTTCCTCGCTCAGTTTTTCCCACCAGGAAGAACTACCAAGCTAAGGAATGATATCTTGATGTTCCAACAACGTCAAGGCGAAACCCTCTACGAGGCATGGACTCGATTCAAGGACTTACTCCAAAAAGTCCCTCACCATGGCATATAATTTTGGCTCCAAGTCCAAATCTTCTATGACCATATCAATCTCTCCACGAGGTAAACCATTGACCAATCGGCGGTGGTAAGCTACGTGATCTAAGTGCGGAACAATCATGGGCTCTCCTGGAAGATCTTGCTCTTTATGACAACGAAAGTTGGAGTGATCCCCGTGATTTGAATAAAACGGTCAAGGCAATATCTTTGCCTTCGAACAATTCAAGCACTTCCGACCGTAGGATCATAGAACTTGAAGACCAAGTCAAGTTTCTTATGAAATCCTACGAGGCTCCTAAACCTTCAAGCCAAGTGAACAAAATCACTTCTTCATATGAATTATGTAGTGGTCCCCACGACACTCGTGATTGCGTGGAACTCCCCGAACAAGCTTTTGCGGACTACGCATCCTCGCGTACCGACGGAGCGGGAGACAAGTGGTACACTTTCAAACTCGAGCCAAACCCCTACGGTGATTCATACAACCCCTCATGGAAAAATCACCCAAACCTTAGGTGGAAACAAAACCAAAGCGCACAACAAACCAATTCTTCCAACCCACCTAATCGTTTCCAATCAAGCGGTTCCAACTCGAACCGTACTTTCAACAACAATCCTTCCAGCAATGGTAGTACCAATAACTTTGAAGGATTGATGTCCCAATTTATGGCATCTCAAGAAGCTCGTTTGGCCAAGTTTGAAGCCGATTTCAAACAAAAACAAAGCGAGATGACCAATAAGATTGACACTTTGTTGAAAGCCCTCAATGACCGAGAAATGGGAGCACTCCCTAGCAACACAGTCAAGAACCCGAAACTAAACGTCAACGCCATCTCGTCGGTTTCGTCTCCTAGTTCTTGTCTACAATATTATTCGGTCAATTCCATGAGCTCGTGTTTCAAACAAACCCAAGTCGTTCAAAATGACTAAGAAGTTATGATATCCAAATTAGTCAACAACATAGTTGAAACACCTCCCACTCAAAACCTTGACAATGAATTCAAGGAGCTCCACCTTGAAAGTCCGGTTATTGATGTGTTGGATGAGAAGAAGCTCAAGTTAGGCGAAAAAGGGACCGCCTTCGTTCAAAACAAGCTACCTAAGAAGTTAGATGATCCGGGCTTATTTGTTCTACCTGGTCAAGATCGGTAATTCGGAGGCTTATGACACATTAGCCGATCTTGGATCAAGCCTTAACCTACTTCCGTTACCTCTCTACACCTCTCTAAAACTAGGAAAACTTGAAGAAACCGAGGTGATAATAGGCTTAGCGGATGGGAGTGTTGCTTACCCAGTTGGAGTAGTCAAGGACGTGTTAGTACACATAGGAAAACTAACCATTTTAGCCGATTTCCACGTCCTTGATATGGTTAGCGACCCTACATGCCCCTTGTTGATAGGTAGAGGATTTTTGGCGACCGCTAGTGCTATGATTGATTGTAAGGAATCTAAGATAGCGGTAGGAGAAGGTGATACTTGGTCAGTCTATGATGTGAAGAAACATGCTTATGATATTAGTGATGAACCAACACCCCATTGGTTAGAATTAAATAGGAGACCATCTAGATATGGACCTTGGATCAATAGAGACTTCATAGGACCCCAACGCCCATTTTACCTAGAAGAGGACTTTGTGAACCGAACACATACGGTAGAGCAACTCTTGGCTAGGGACACCGAATTGGATCCATTTGAAGACCCTCTAGTTTTTAGGAAGATGATTGATTTCCTAGGAGTTTTGCCAATTAACCTAGGGATGAATAAGTGGACTTGTGAGGACGATGATCATAAGTGGGATTGGGACAAACCACCCAAAGATGGAGATGGGTCATGGCATATTAAGATGACATTGTATGACCCGGATGGAGAGAAATTTGATAAGATATATTGTACTAAGCGGACCAATAGGAAACTTCAATCCAAGCTTAACCCTAAAGATGTCCTCGATGACGAACTCACTTACATAGGGTAGAAGGACTTTGAGTCTAGCTACAAGACTCGTTAATAAAGAAAAGCACTTCTTGGGAGGCAACCCAAGCTTTATTTGCTTTGTGTGTTTATTTATTTGTTTGTTTGATTTTATTTGCTTCTGTATGTATGTTTAATTTTTTATTATTATTGATTCATGTTCAAAACTAAATTGTGAAAATGCTTTATCTTGTTTTTAACTTCGTCTTAACTACATATAAAGGTATTTTGCAAAAGATAAGTGTAAGGGAAATCCAAATCGGTTTATTAGAACAAATGAACATGAATCATAACAATATTAAATTAACATACATATTAGTAATTGTTTGAGTCAAATGCTTGTATCGAGTCATAATGATGTTTTGCAGGAATTCCAGGAAGTAAGGTATAGGTTTTTCCAGAAATTTTCTGGAAACTTAACATGAGAATTCTGTCAGATCATTTCTGACGGCGTCAGGCATTACAACCTGACGGCGTCAGGTTTTAATTTTCTGAAATTTTTGAAAGTTTTGTTTTTCTACGGAATCATAAAAAGTTTTTATTAAATCTCTAACTTATAAACTCGAGGAATCTGCACAATAATCATTCCACAAGCATTATATCCTTATATAGATTTATCCCGCCGATGTTATGCAGGTTTTCGTGTTTGTTTTCTCAGGTTTAACAGGTTATTTTGGACAAGGAGATGTATGTGGAATCTAGCTTTTGGCGATGCATTAGTCTTGTAGCTTCTACTTTCTCTTGGAAGAAGATCTAACCATGTTACCTCTTTATCCACCGAGCGAATCAGGGGAGTATTTGATTTCATTCTTTTACCTTATTTACTTTTACATCTTGTTATTTGAACATTGGGGACAATGTTCATCTTAAGTGTAAGGGGGGGGGGTAAAGTACGATACTTTAGAGAATGTAATTACGCTTGATTTTTGTTTGTTTAATGGTAGATGTGTAATAAAACTGAGAAATACCTGTTAAGACAATTTTAGTGCCAAATTTAAATTTTTTTACAACATATAGGAGTGAAACTTTGATCTTAATGAGCGTCTCACGGATAGGAGTTATATGACTAGCACAAAACCGTACCACTAAAAAATTTTCCACCCCCAAATATGTGAGGTTCGCCCCTAGAATTGGTAGGAAAAGCATTTATGCTATGATGTGTGTACCGGTAGCACTTAGATTCTAGAACTTGCGTTAGGACCATTCCGAGGCCACAAGTGAGACTACATTCGTGTAGTTAGATTTACTACATGATAAGAGGCATTAGGATTAACCCATTGTTTTACACATGTGTTTTTGTTATAATTACATTGGCTACATTGGTCAAGTAATTCTCCCACACCCTTTGCGTTGTACTCATTTTTAGTACACGATACCCCTAGTACACCCCTCAGAGCCTATCTTTTCGTTTCTAACTTTAAGCATTTTACTTAAAGGAAGAATTTGTTACACCCCACTTAAATGTACACCCAAATCGCCTTAGCCTACCTTGTATGCACTCATTTTTAGTGCATTATTGTTACAACATTTGTTTAAACCCCAAGTTAATTATCTAATTGATTACATGGTTGCTAAGTCGAGTCATATCCTTGTACATATTGTTTTGGGACGATTGGGACTCATGGGTAAAGTACTAGTGTAATGGAGTAATGGGGAAGAACAACATTATTACCCCCATCTGTGCTAAATATTTTAAAAGTACTCCAAGTGTTTCGATTATCTTAATTCGAGTCATTAGAATAGTTATTTGTGAAGTTATGTAAAAGTTCAAGTGTAAGGGGAATGCAACGCCCCTATGATGTATTATTTTGGATGGTAGGGCAAGAGTGTATGAAAAAAAAAAAAAAAAAATCGAAAAAATCAAGAAAAATGCAAAAAAATGAGAAAAAGAAAAGTAGAAAAAACATACGGACTACCATCCCGTTTCATTTTATGTTTATTTTATGTTTTTGTTATTTTGTTTTTAGCTTAAGTCGAGTCTAGTCTTGGCTTAGCAACGCCATATTGTACATGTAATTAATCAAGATCTTTAACTCGCCACCAGTAAAATATCCCTTATCCAACAAAACCGTGTTTATCATATCCCTACACCTAACGTTATAACCCGTTTAAAAGCCCTCTTTGATAGTTTATCTTAGGTGCTTACGCCTAGTGGAGGAGGTTTTCAATCCTTTCCCAAGCCTATGGTAATCTATTTGCTATGACAGGTAGTGAGAGATATTATTCGTTTTCATTTGTGAGATATATTTTTATGACACCTGAGAGATGTAGTATCTAAACACTACTTGTTAGGTGCTAGTGTGTAATCTCCGTGCTTATTATGATTAAAGTGGAACGACTATTTGTTGTAATTACTTTTATATTAGCGTTAAATGACCCCTAACTTGTATTTTGATTAGAATAAAAGCGCATTTGCTTGAGGACAAGCAAATCTCAAGTGTAAGGGTATTTGATGAAGCGAAAAGTGTACCGCTTTTAGGGGGTCATTTAAGCCCTAAATCATATTTATTTGATCAAATATTGCCCTAAATCGTTCCTTTTGTCATTTTAAGTACTTTGGAGATGAAATCTGGAAAAGGAAGCATTTTGGACGTTTTTGGAGCATAAAAGTGAAGAAAACAAAAAAATCTCCAAAGTTGCTGGAAAAGTACACGTGACGGCGTCAAGGATTGCTCCTGACGGCGTCACGGCTTGGCAAAAGAGGTGGATATGACAAATACACATGACGCGCCAAAGAGTTTTACAATGGAAATCTGACGGCGTCACCCTTTAAGGTGATCAAGGTCGTCACGGTCTAAGTTAAAGAGAGACGCGTCAAACACAATTCTGACGGCGTCAACCCTTGACGCGCCAGAGTGGATTTTGGAGGATTAAAGAGGGACGGCGTCAGGAAGACCATCCGGGAACCCTAGCCGCGGCGAGGTGACGGCGTCACCTCCTACAACTTGACGCCGTCAGCCCCTAAATTCTATATATAGTTTTGCAATTTTTAGTCATTAGTGTGCAACTTTGTGAGGAGAAACCCTAAGACGAATTTTCTGCCATTTTTAAGGGTTTTATACCCTTGGATCTCCCATGTTTAATTGAAGATAAGTAATCAATTAATCATTCAATATGTCTATGTGTTGTTTGATTATATCTTGTTCTTGTCTTTTAATTAACATGCTAGGCTAGATTTATCTTGTGTTTGCTTAGATCTAATGAAACCTAACTATTGATTATTGGTTGTTGGTGTGTTATTAATTGTATTGGATGATTGTTTATCGATGTTAGGCTTAAGAAAACTGGCTAACCTCCTATACGGTAACTTGCTTGAACGTCTTAAGAAACATGAACCAATGCGTACTAAGGTTTTTATGGTTGTATTTAATGCATGAGCGAATTCTAGTGATCCCATGTTAGGAGCTTCTTAGCCGGCTCGACATAGGAGTGAAGTAGGAGCTTGTAGAGTTGGGGAAGTACGTACGCCACCCCACGATTGGTATTAAGGAATACACCCGTCATCCACGCAATTAATACACACTAATCAACCGGTAAAAGATAGTTAGGGAGTAAGGAAATCTAAGTAAACACATTTCTCCCCATATAAGTTTCACGACCTTTTCATTTTAGTTATTTTATTTTATTTGCAATTGTAGTTATTTGGGTTAGTTGACTAGCAACTAATTCCGCCCACTCCTTCAAACCCGAGATTTTACTTGCTTTCATAAAAATATAAAAATACAAAAAGAATCTTCCCTCACCCTTAGACCTATTAGAGTAGTTTTTCAATCCTAACGACACTATTCCCCTAGAGAACGATCAATCCCCCGGTACTTGCCACTTCACTATACTACATCGGTCAGGTACACTGCCTGGTGGGGATTGCAAGCTTTCACATGTGCTCATGCATTTTTGAAATAATCTGCACATGTTGGGTAGAGTTCGCACATTTTGAAATGATCGATTTTCAATGAACATGACCTTCGCGAGACACGCTTACATCACTAGTTAGACTAGCTTGAAATTATTACCCGTCCCGGTCATATTCAAAGATAATCTCTCGAATTGGTACATTCTACTCGACAAGTCCTTTGCGAGACACGTTTACATCACTGGAAAAACCAGTTTGAAATTATTACCCGTCCAGGACATGTCTTTTCGATACCTGACATTTAGTTTCGTCAATTCGAGGGTTGTTCTGAGTCTTTTTGAAGAGCTCGTTTGAGATTCAAACCATAAAACTTTTTGATCACATTTTAATCACGTCCTCTCCCCCTTATACCTTTACCTAATCTCCCCCTCAAAAATAGCATGAAGTGATATTTTTGAAAACAGTTGATTAAATGAAACTTTTTGGAGAGACGGACTGATTTTAGCATGAAATCGGAACATTTTTCTTTTTGAATACTCCCCCTTAAAGAAAGCATATGATTAAACGTTGGAGTTTAAAAGCAGTTAAGGGTCTTAGAGGGAGTTATTGTGAGCACAAAATTTATAGAAAGACTTTGAAAAATCTTTTTGAAACAATCTTGATTAAGTGCTCATGGTATTTGCTTTTTGCCATTAACATTACGAGTCCTGATCGGAAATAATCAGAAGTCATGAATGTAGCCTTTATATGAAATCTTTTCGAGTTGGAGAACCCGAGCTACAATGAAAGATTTCACGATAAAGCACGGGTTTCGTACTGAAATATACGAAAGCCTTAATGAAGAAATTTTAAGAAACGACATGTTTTGGAAAAAATTTAAATGAACTCTCGCTCAAGCATCTGTACATGCCCGTATCATTGTTGAATGACATTTCTAGATACGTACAGAATATTGATTATACGAGAGACATGTCGTGAGAAGAATATTTTTGGTTTTTGTGTTTTATATTTTTTATGTCTTTTTGAAATTTTCTATTTTTATTTTGTTTTTTGAAAAATATTTACATGCGAAGCTTCATGAGATAATTCACAAGGATTCGAGAAGACTTTCTAACTCTTCGGGAGTTAGGCTTCGCATTCCAATTCGACGAACTAAGTTTTCAAACCGCTCTTTTGGGAGGGCTTTAGTAAATAGATCGGCGAGTTGATATTCAGTCTTCACGAAAAATAATTCAACAGTACCCTCTTCGACGTGTTCCTTTATGAAGTGGTAGCGGACTCTAATATGCTTGGTCTTCGAGTGTTGCACTGGATTGCACGAGATGGCTATGGCACTTTTTGAGTCACAATACAAAGGTATGCGGTCGAAAGAGAAACCATAATCTGTGAGCTGTGTCCTCATCCATAGAACTTGGGCACAACATGCAGATAGAGACACATACTCGGCTTCTGCGGTTGATAGTGCAGTGCAGTCTTGTTTCCTTGATGACCAGCCTACTAGCTTTTCTCCCAAAAATTGTGTTCCACCTGATGTACTCTTTGTTGTAACTTGGCAACCGGCATGGTCTGCATCTGAAAATGCTATTAGTGTAAACTCCAAATCCTTCGGATACCAAAGTCCCATGTTAATGGTTCTTCGTAGGTATCGAAAGATCCGTTTAACCTCTTGGAGGTGAAGTTCGGTAGGCCTTGCCTGAAACCGTGCAAGTAAACAAACAACAAAATGTATATCAGGTCGACTAGCAGTTAGGTACATGAGAGAACCAATCATGCTCCGATATTTCTTCGGATCCATGGGTTTCCCATATAAATCAACGCCTATTTTTGGTGAGGTGACCATTGGTGTACCAACAGAGTCACAATTTTTCATTCCATGTTTTTTCAAAATCTCAATAGTATATTTAGCTTGATTTAGAAAAATACCACGTGGGGATTGATGAATTTGTAAACCCAGAAAGAATTTTAATTCTCCCATCATGGACATTTCAAATTTGTTTTTCATGAGATTTGCAAAATGTTTTGAATGTGTCGATTAGTGGACCCAAAAATTATGTCGTCCACATAAATCTGAACAATCAAAATGTTATTTTTGAATTTTCTTGTAAACAAGGTCGGATCAATTGTTCCTTTGGTGAAATTATTATGAAGTAGGAAAGATGATAATTCGTCATACCACACCCGTGGGGCTTGTTTCAAACCATAGATTGCTTTATTTAGCTTGTAGACGTATTCTGGATGATCTTTGTCCACGAATCCGTCTGCTGACTCACATACACTTCTTCTTTCAGAGTTCCATTCAAGAAAGCGGTCTTGATGTCCATTGATAAACTGTGATGTTCTTGTGAGCGGCATATGCTAAGAAAATCCTGATTGCTTCAAGCCTTACAACTGGCGCGAATGACTCTTCAAAATCTATCCCTTCTTCCTGTCTGTATCCCTTTGCCACGAGACGAGCTTTGTTGCGAATGACAGTCATTTCTTCATCCTTTTTGTTTTTCCATAACCACTTAAAATCAATGACGAGTTTGTCAATTGGTCTTGGAACTAAATCCCAGGTGTCATGTAACTGATATTGAAGAAGTTCTTCCTGCATCGCTTCAATCCAGGCATTATCTGCCATTGCTTCCCGAATGTTCTTAGGTTCTATGAGACTGACTGAGCAGACATAGATGCACAAGTCGCAATCGGTGTTAAGTTGTTTTCTCGTCTGAATTGGCCTTGAGGGTTTACCAATAACTTGTTCTATTGGATGGTCTTTTGTCCACTGTAATGTTGAAGGGTACCTTGGACTGGACGAATGCGTGTTAGATGGTTCATGTAATCTGGAAGATGATTCAGCAGATTTCGTTCCAAACGGGTTTTCGAATGGTTCTTCGTCTAACACCGCATTATTTGGTTCTTGCTCATCAATTCTTGGTAGAACAATTTCAATTATTGGATATGGTGGAGTAAATGTTGATGACGTGGAGGGAGATGGTGCGTCAGCTTCGAATGTTGTGGATGCATCTTGATTTGGTGGTGGTTGTTGATTTTGAGCGGGTGCAGCGGAACGTTGGTTAGATGCATTTGTCGAAGCGCCACCATAGTATTCATCATACATAAACTCGAAGAAATTATCCAGTTCCTGATTTGTGGGTTGTCGTTATGAATTGATTGAGCTCCTTGAGGTGCGAGTCCTGAACTGATATGTCCAGAAGTTTGACTTTGAGGTGCGGGTCCTAATCCGATATGATTAGAAGCCATTTGTGAAATCTCATCAAATTTCACATTCATCGTCTCCATAATCTTTTTCGTTCTCCTGTTATCCCTGAATGCCCTCGAGTTTTCTGAATAACCAATGAAGATTCCAATATCACCCTTAGCTTTCAACTTCCCCAGATCTTCTCTGTCGTTCGTTGGATAGCACAAAGCGCCAAATACATGAAGATAAGAGATATCCGGTTTTCGGTTGTTAACTAGTTCATACGGGGTTTTATTGAATCTTGGATGAACTAGGGATCGGTTCTAAGTGAAACAAGCAGTGGCAACAACATCCGCCCATAAGAATAATGGTGCACTAGAATAAATCAGCATTGTGCGAGCATCTTCCACAAGATTTCTGTTTCTTCTTTCAACTACCCCATTCTGCTGTGGAGTTCTAACAGCTGATGTCTGGTGAGTAAGACCAGATTCTTCAAAATATGTTCTTAACTCCTGATTCGTGAATTCCGTGCCATTATCAGTTCTTACTATCCTTACTGGGGCTTGAAGTAAGACTTGAATGCGCTTCAGAAAGGTGATGATGATTCCGGGTGTTTCGTCTTTAGACCTCAGAAACTTTACCTATGTATATCTTGAATAGTCATCGACGATTACAAGGATATACTTCTTCCCATTTATGCTTTGAACTCTCATTGGGCCACATAAGTCCATGTGCAACAAATGTAACTTATCCACCGAACTGGGTACGGGTTTAGGTTTATATGTTGCTCTTTTGCTCTTTCCTTGCTCACAGGATGGACATAAGTGTTCTTTGGTGTATTTGAATTTTGGGAGACCATTGACGATGTTGTCTTTGGCAAGTTTGTTTATGGTGTCAAAGTTAAGATGGGACAAACGTCTATGCCACAACCAGGACTTTGTTTCGCTTGCCCTAGTCATGAGATAAATTGGTGATGAAGAGGCCATTTGGTTTATGTCTATTGCATAGAGATTGGTGCCACGATCCCCAATTAAGAGATCATCCCCCACCAAATTCCTAACAAAGCAAGTGTTTCTCCTAAATGCAACCTCTAAATCTGCATCACAAAACTGCCCAACTGAAAACAAGTTGTGTCCCAACCCTTCGACATAGTAAACCCGTGTGATCAAGTAGTTTCCAAACCGAAGATCTCCATAACCCAGAATAGCTGCAACATGATCGTTCCCAAACCGTACAGTCCCCATGAACTGCCATACAAAGTTGATCAGCAACTTCAGATTCCCGGTCATGTGCTTGGAGCAACCCGAGTCGACGATCCAAAGACAGATTTCAATGACCTGCGAAGAACAGATGATTTTGTATATGGAAACCGTTTAACATTTGGTTCCAGGGGGTTAGATGTAACAGGTGAATCACACTTAGAGATGGTTTCCGGTGTAGCATTGGGAACTATTTCTAATGTGCCATTCTTAAGTGTGAACATTCTACCCATTGGTTTCCATGCACAAAACTTAAGGTGATCCTTAGGTAATAGGCTACTAGTGGTTTTCCTAGCTTTTGCAATAAGTCTTCGAATATATCTAGACTTAGCCCTAGTTACTGAAGGAACCTTTTTCTGTTCAGGCATATCATTCACATTATCAGAAACAATATCATCACAAGCATTTTTAGACAAAGATTTCTTTTGCATTAAACAAACAGAGTCATTACATGCATTCAAAACACTGGTCTTAGCATTACATCCAGATGACATTTGTTTCTTATTTGAAAGCTTTAAATTCCTAGGGTGTTCTTCTACTTCGTTGCATGCATTCTCAGAAACAGGCGAGACACTAGTTTTCTTGTTATTGCTCCTAGACTGTCGTCTGCTCCTAGAGATGCTTTCTAATCCTATAGAAGGTAAGGCACACTCATTAGAATTTATGTTGTTGTCCTTAGATTTAGTTGTAGCATTCCTAGACTCGTTTGGATTGTCCTTTTTACTTATGTCTACCGCCCTATATGTTTTAGATGTAGAGGCAGATGCAGTAGTGGGACTAATCCTATAAAGGCCAGGCGCTATGACATTCGATGTTTGGACAACATCTTTCTCTTTCCCTTTTTCTTTAGGCAAGGGGGTTGATGGTGCTATACCCGTAGTTTCCTCACCCTTCCCTTTTTGACTTTCAAGCTGAGATTTCAAAAGATCAATTTGTTTTTGCATGTTATGGTAGGAACGCTCATACGACAATTTGTCATACTTGCATTCTTCCTTTTTATGATCAAGTTGTTTAAAATACGTGACATTTTGTTTTTCGATCTTGGCAAGTGCCTTTTCATATTTTATAACAATTTCAGAAGTCTCAGCCCGAAGTCTTTCATCATCCTCAACAAAATATGTTTGGTAAATAATAGACATAATTTCAATCGATAGAGCCACTTCAGAGAGTATGTCATTATGTTGTTCCAAAACCTTTATTCGTTCCAAGTATTCATTAGCTTCCTTCACTAAGGATTTGTGGTCCTTAAGAAATTCTGCTAATTCTTTCAAAAGATTATGTTCCACATTTTGAGCAACCGCATAGATTCCAGCAATATGTGGATTAATATCATTTTCAAACATCTTTTTCAGTTCAGTATGAAAACTTGAAAACCAGTCCAGCTGTTGACTGTTTGTTTTGGATGCCACAATACTTTAAGTATTTCAATTCTCTGTTTAAGATCAACCAAATATAGTCTAGCTGCACTTGTGTCAAAAGTGTTTTTAGATGCCATTTGTTCGATGTTAGGCAGATGTTTTGAAACAACTTTTCGTTTTGTGACAACCACTGGTCTTTCGAAAAACATTGGTGACTCTTTTTGAATAAGATGAACTACAGAATCTGTATTAAGCTTGTTATAATCAATTGGTCGAAATTGTCGGTTCATTTGTTTCATTTTAATTCTACTCTCTTTGGAAAGCTCAATCATTTCATAAGAATCATTTATCACATTACCATTATCTAGCACATTCTGTTCTTTCTGAGCTTTCTTGAGATAATAAGGGTTTTCACAACCGAGAGCCATTTTCTTCATTGTATGTAAAATCGGGTTTGGATCGTTAATTAACATATTAGTTGTTAGTGCGGAATGACCCGTTTTTACAAGCAATACATCCAACTTTTTAATGGTTTCCTGTTTGTCAAGAATTTCATCAAGAAGTTCATTTTCTCTTTTGGAAAACCTTGCATGCAACTTTTTCGTTTCTTTTTCAAGATCAGAACAAGTTGCTTTTTGTTTCGAAAGTTGGTTGGTTAGTTCATAAATTTCCTTGTTTAAAGATTTAATTTGCACATTCAAATTAACATCTAATGTGTCAAATTTGATTTGCAGATGTTTTTCTCGTAACTCAGAATCTCTTAAACTAACCTCAAGTTCTGACTGTCGTTTGTTATGAAAATCAAAAGCTCTTGCATTAACCTTATAACTCTCAAGCTCAGTGGTCAATTTTTCATTCGCGGCCTTAACATCGCGATTGATCTTTTTGACCTTTTCAATCTCAATACTACAATTTTGCAATAATGATTCAAATAAAGCACGTGTTTCCTCAGCATTCTCAGTATGCTGTGACTCGAAGTCTCCATTAGGATCCATGTCTGGAGTTACCAAATTAGTATTGCTACAACTTGGTTCATCCATGTATGTATCGTAAGTGAGATTAGGAGTCGCAGGATGCTGTTCATTTTGAGGTAACATATCAAACATTTCATTATTGTGACATGTAGCATATGGTTGTATCTCAGAAACCGCATTAATGTCATAAGCAGGAGGTGCTTCCGAATCCGTGTCGTACTTAGCCTCCTGGAGATTTGCCATGAAAATGCAGTTTGCATCAATGTCCTCGAGTTCTTCTGCATCATCCATAAGAGCCATGAAGTCATTCTCTTCAGCACTCAACTGTAACCCAACCGTTTCCTTCTGTGCCAACAATAATGCTTTCTGCAAGTAAGCTGGATCCCTCTTTTTCGGCTTGTCAGGACAGTTCCTAGCCATGTGACCAACACCCTGACAGTTGAAACACTTCATAAAATTACCCTGATTCATATTCCCAGCTCCCTGAGCACCAACATTCCCAAACTGATTTCCAGCATTCTGACCCCTGTGATTACCAACAGCTGTACCCATCTGATTCCCTGCATACTGACCCATCTGATTTCCAACATACTGCCCTGCATGCTGATTACCCATCTGATATCGAGGAGCATATCCCTGCTGATTTTCAATCCTCCAACCATCTGTCCTTGCTGTCCCATGTTGAAACTCGGCTGTGCAATTTGCTTGTTGCGAGTGTTCGATGAGATTCTTTGGTTGTTGTTGGTAGGTGTGGAGTAGCGTCCTTGGAATGCTTTTTTAAGGTAAGCAAAAGCTTGAGTCAAAGCAGCAGTTGACTCGTCCTGATCATTAAAATCTTGATCTGGGTGTTGCGGGTATTGTTGTTGTAGGATTACTTGTTGTTGTTGTGGGTAGAACGTTGTTTGTGGATTATGTTATTGTGGCATGAATTGTTGGGATGAAGAGGGTTGTGTATTGACTGTTGCAGGTGTAGGTGTTTAGACAATGAGTGCAAGAGGATCATGTTGTTTTGCTAACTTCTCTTTTCTGACTTCATTTGCCTCTACTTGGTTTTGCTTTAGAAAATCATAGAGTTGATCATAGTTCACCTCATGAAGGTTCTTAGTTTGGTTGACAATCGTGACATATCGTCCCCATTCCTCCGGTAGGTTGTTGAGGAACTTTATGTTTTGAACAATTTGAGCTGGTGTCAACTTGTTTCTGATCAACTCGTTCATGAGAGTGCAAAACCTTGTATAATAAGATTCAATGAGTTCAGCTGGAGTTGATGTGAACTTCTCCCATTCAGTTAGAAGCTTGTTTTCGATGTCTTGTTTACCGATTTCTGTGCCATAACAAAGCCGTCTAACTCGTGCCCACATATCATAGGCAGTTTCACAACTGTCTACAACACAAAATATTTCTCGTGGTAAACCAAGTTGGATTAAATGCATTGCCATGTCATCAGCTTCAATTTGCTTCCAATCTTCTGGTGTGTAGTCAGCTTCCGTTTGTACCCGATAGGTGTCTGGAGTGGAAGGTGTTGCATTTGGATTTCCAGCTGTTACTTGAATCCGACGAGGCTTGAATGGACCTTTCTCGATGGAGTTAATCAAGAGTCTACCTTGTCCATTAGGCTTGGTTCTTATGTATCGAAGCATACGACTCGTCCATGGAAGATAACCACCTTTTTCTAACATTGGAGGTCGGTTTTCTGCACCGGCGGCATGAATGTCTTGTTGAGTTGTCATTGTTTAAATTTTGTATGATAAAGTGGATGGAGGATCGTTTCAACAAAATAGGAGATGTTGTTGTTGAAGGTTAAACTTGGTTGTTGTTGTGAAGCCTTGGTTTGTTGTTGATGATCGTTGAAGTTGCAGTTTAGATAAACGAAACAAATTAAATAAAGTTACTAAATTTGATTAGAGTATAATTAAGACAAAGTCAAAAGTTCACAAGTTCGACAAAAGTTATGTAAAATACAATTTAGATAAAATGACAATTTCTATAGAAATTTCAATTTGACCAAAATTTGTACAAATTATGGCAAAATGTCAATTTAGATAGAAATATATCTAATTTATATAAAAATCTAACACTCTTATACAAGAGGGTAGATATCCGTTTGTCGAAGTATTTTACACACTTATACAAGCGCGAAAATACCGAGTTCACTTTTGGTGTTGACAAAATTACGTTCGAATCAAATCCTTAAAAGTTATTTAACTTGGAAATCGTTTGACACAAGTGCGAGGGCCAAAACTGTCAAATATGAAAGTTCCCAAAAACTGCTGGAAATGACAAGGACTGAATTTGCCAAATCTGAAAAGTAGACTTGTCCGATATCTGAATTGGCAGTGTTGTCCGAGATCGGTTTGCGATAAGGATGTCGGATAAGGCTGGTTTGCAGAATTGCGATAAAACAGTCAAAGCTCAATTGCGATAAACTCCTCAGGCTTGAATTGCGATAAACCACAGTTTTGAATTGCGATAAAAGCCAGCTTTTGAATTGCGATAGAAATGCAGATTTGCAATTGCGATAAAAGCCCTATCGCAATCTTTACAAGATTGCGATATTTCACGTGAATTGCGATAGGTGACTGCTGTTTGAATTGCGATATTCTGCTGCTTCCTTTGAATTTCGACAAATGATGCTTCTACCAATTCTCACCAACTCTTTGGACTTTTGTTACTTGCCCACTGTTATGCCCTACTAACTTCTACCAACTTTTCAATAATTCTTCACAAAGATTATACGCCACCTAATATTCACAAAATATCCAAACACAAATCTTGTGCAATCCTTGGGAATTATTGTTGATCAAACAACTTAGAACAAACAAGAATCCAACATATAAACACTAGATTCGAGTGAGTAGCACTTACAACTTTACAAACCAAGTCAATTGAACATAAACAAACACAACCTTTACCTTTGATTTGCGTATGAAGTTCAATAAAAAACACAAAGTGTAGTGTTTTTAAAGAAAAACGTTACAATGGGTGTTTTTTGGAACCGAACACAAGTAAGGTGCCTACCTTGTTGATTGGCTCTTAGATACCACTTGTAGAGCTCGAGTTCCCTTTCTTTATCACACAAACACAACACAAGATAGATGATGACACTCACAAGATCAATGTATAGAACAAGATGAGAAAGTGTATGGATCGTGTGGGATAAAATGATAGTCGAATGATTATAACTTGGAGGAAATAATACAAGACTCAATAAGCACACACACACACTCTCACATTTGATACAATAAAGAGGCACACTCTAAGACACACTTGAAATGTGAGAGTGTGTGTGATAATATAGCGACACAGCCACACCAAGGCTTTGGTAGGCTTTTGTTTTGGGCTTGGTGTGGGCTAGTGTAAGTACTACACATATACATTGAACTTACAAACAAATCTAATACCACTAGCCCACTAACTAGACTACATATTACACTTGACACTTAAGTTCTAGATTAACAAATGACCATCACTTCACAATTAATAAATTAATTGCTAACACATAGGCTAGACGAATTTACCCAAGGATTCTTGCGACATTTACCCCCACATGGAGCGATAGAGGACATCAATAGGAAAACTTAATTATGGCGTAACAATATTAGTAACTAGGATAGCACGCATCTCCCTACTGATTATCTCTTTCATTTTAATTTGCTTTCATTTTATTTCATTTCATTAGTTTAATTAATCAACTAAAAAACCCTCTTTAAAATTAATGACATTAGAACTTAGATTAGATCCGCACGCATAGCTCTTGGGACGATCTCGGCTTTACCGATTACTACACTACACACGACCGGGTACACTGCCCGTTAGTGCAAAGATAGACCTTAGATAGACGAGAAATTATAAATAGTAAAACCTGGTCAAAAATCCTGTGTCACTAGAAAATTACATAGTGTTTAAAGGACTTTTAACCACATGTTCCAGTCTATACTAGAATTTTTATATCTACTAGACAAGAAATCAAAAGAGTTAACAATGATACTATAAAAGATGTTACTTCTTCGAAACTTCGAGTTGTTGAAGATCACATTGTTTCTAAAGCTCAAAATGACCCAAACGGTTGAAAGGATAATAACCTCCAACTTTATGCCATATTTGAGAAGCTACTTCACAGTGAAGGAAAATGTGGTCAGCGTCTTCTTGGTGTAAATTACATTTAGAGCAAAGAGTTGGAAGGAATATCGATTCGCGTTCATTGTTATCCAGCTAACATGATGCCATTTTATATCACATATGTCTATTGTTTTATTTGACAACACAAGTTTTTTACTTTTTTAGGGACAAACTATTCGAAAAATTCTATAATGGAAGGTCGCATTATGCCAACCAAATGGTGCATTGAAGGTGAACAACAACCTAAGAGACATATAATGAAGTGCATCAAATATGATAAAATCAATTGTTACAATTTATTTTATTTATTTTTTATTTTTACTTTTTTTTAAATGCAATTTTTTTTCACACCATATACCATCTATCTCATAAATGACATCAGCGAGACTTGAATCTACAACCTCTAGGTTGGTGGGCAACTTAGTAACTAACATATCACTAGATTAAAGACCTTAGGTATATACAAGTAACTTATACTATACATGCTAGGCGATGAGCTTTATCGTAAAAACAATAATGGAGCACTTGTTTACGACATGTTACACTTGAAGTTAAAAACATCGGCATCCTAAGATGTATGGCTTGAACCGAAGCCACAAAAAATAAACTGCTAGATTGTAACAAAAGAGATCATATATAAAACTGAAACTGATTCAGTAATACTAACGTGTTAGAGCCACCTCATAATCCAAAATACAACCTCAAGATCTTAAATAATAAAAGTAACCGTGATCATTGAAACCAACCTATATGAAAACGAGAAATACTACCAAGAGGTAGTTTCGGCATCCTTATCCGGCCCACATGTAAATCAAATCCACCCAACGAGTTCAAACAGTGATCCAACCAACATATACAAGATATAATTCTTTCGAGTTTCGAAGATAGGTTCATTGCACGTCAGCTTAGACTTGAGTTTCACTGGTTATCCATCCAACTGGCATCATTTTTGAAATCAGCTAAGGTACAGGTTAAATGCTGAAACAATAAAAGATACTAAAAATAGAGTTCACTTATATTATTTATAAAAATGTTGGTGGTCAATCAAAGTAAACCTTGATCGATATCTGATAAAATACAGGTATGTTTTGTCATGTTAATTAATGCCAACAAAGTTGGATCTGGATTCTGGCATCGTTTCTTCGATAAATAATACTTGTTTTTATTCTTTAGTTGATTTTTTGTACTATTTATTAACTAAAACTTATTTTAAGGGTGCGTTTGGTATGACCTTATCGGAATGGTTCTATGGATTTCATTCCAATTTAAGGTATTTGTTTAGTGAGCCCAGGAATCAGATGTGTATATCATAGTCATAGATTCATTACTCATTAAATTGGTGTCTATGAAATCCATTCCGTGGGCCCCTCTCTTTTCCACTACAAAATTCAAATATCTATACACTTTTTTCATACCATATTTTGTCATCTAAACATAAACAATCGTAATGATACACTTTTTCATATCCATTGTCATTATACCCCATACCAAATCCGATACCCATTGTGATTCCTACCAACAAACCAAACGACCCGTAAGTTGTTATAGCCCGCATGTAAGATCCAATTCATTATGTGACCACTTAATTAGGACATGCTAATAATCTAAATTAATCTAAATAAACTCTTCAACCTTCATTTAAAATTGGGGTTTAGGTCAAAAAAAAATGGCAACAAATTATTTCTAAAGTCCTGTTTTAAGACGAACTATAAAAGATATCATTAAATGTGTTAGGGTGGTCAAGACATTCAACGTTGATTTTGATGTGTTGTCATATCAGAAAAATCGAAACAACACATCAAATGTGCATATTGAAACACTTTATTAAATTTCGTTGCATTTAATTATATTTTTCATAGTTCAAGTAACAGGACGGAATTTTAGAAAAAAGTTCGTTGCTACTTTTCGAGCTAAACCCTTTAAAATTCAATCTAAAAAGTTCACATTGTAGACAACATACGTATACGTACATACATACTTAAGAGGTGTAAAATGACACCACGTTTCTACTAGGCTTGAAAGACTTGCTATTCGTCAAACTAGTAGTTGTTCTTGATCGATTTTGAGTAGCATTTACTATAACCTTTTGATATGCATCCACGTACAACATAGTGTTTTCATGAACAAAACTATAACGATTATTTGTCAAAATAGTCATTATGTCTACTCAATTCGAAAGCGATGTCTCATTAAAAGAAGAGAGGGTATTAATAACGAATTCCTTATTGTGGTTTCATTTTAGTACACGTAAGTACAAGATATCCAACAAAAATAGGCATAAAAGGTAGACTGTAACCCGACCCCAATGTTTTAAATACCCCTGTCAAAATCATTCCTGAAAAGTTGAACATGACTAGAAAACATTTTTACACAATATAAGCTATCATTGGATTATTATAAGCTATTTTTGTGAACTTACAATGTTATGGTGTAGCGGAAAAAATTAAATAGCATGTAGCAAAGATGCAAAATCACCTCAACAAAAAAATATACACTTGCGTAAGCTAAATACGTCATATGTTTTTTTGGAAGATAAGCCCTTCATTTCCCTTTGAGTAGATGAAATCATGAAATATTTCCATCTGTCTAATTGCTTTTCGTAACTCCTTTGAACCAATCGAGATAACATATTCAAGAAGACCGAATAAGCTGGCATGAATATGAGATTAAGTTGAAATTTCAATGAATTTTAGAAGATGAAATTTGATATACATCGAGACCAAAATTGGTCGTATGAGTTGACGTCATTGTCGTGATGTGTGGAATCTCAAGTCAATCACGTTCATCCAGCGCCGAAATGCTGAGAACGTGTTTTCAGGAGTTGACAATGGTGATCGATAGAAGTATCAAACAGTTAAAAAGCTTAGGGTGTTTGAGAGTTGAAATTGCCTATTTATAAATGTTGGAATATCTCAATTGTATAAGTTAACATGTGAATATTTCTGAGTTGCTTTGATATATTTGGTTGATTTAGGTTCTGACTGTAGTTTATTGGTTACGAGCTAAATGAATAGAATATAAAACTCCTTAAAGGTATATGGATAAAATAATTAAAAGTCGTCGATTTTTTTCTCAAAAAGCAATGTGAAATTATTATTTTGGTGTCAACTAAATGATCGTATTTGATTTCTACTCCTAGTCACTTGACCTATTCATGAGAACATTGACTGCCAAATCTTTTCAGTTTGACAAAAGTCAATTCTATTTCTATAGACATGATAAAAGAGTCGTTGATGCTATAATTTTGGATCCCTCTAAGTCTCTAACACGCTATATGTTTTAAAGCAATGTCCATTAGGTCAATTTGCTCATGCTTGGAGATAGAACATGGACGACTCTACATTTACCAAATAAGTCTATAATAGTAAAAGATCAATGAATTTGTTGAGTTGCAGTTAAGAATCGCACAAGGTACATTGAAGCACAAAAACGATTCGACAACACTTGAATGCTTACAGTGTAAACCATTTTCAAATCGACCTATTTGGCAAACTATTTTTTTTTTTTTTTGAACAGCGAAATTTATAAAACTAGCAAGAAGCTAGAAGAAAATTACAAAGAAATTAAATGGGGATTTTTTAACCAATTCTCCCAAGAGAAACTCCTATTACAACGACTAGAACACCAATTAAAAGCATGAAGCACAATGTCATCAAATATAACCGATCGTCTTGGATGAGGCTCCTGAAAGATGATCCGATTTCTAAAAGACCAGATAGCCCACCAAGCAACGTAGAAAACACCTTCTAACAAATTCTTAACCTTTGAAGTGAGCCGAACCGAGGAAAACCAACTTTGCCACTCCACGAAAGACGTCCAGGTATGTGGAGTTAAATCCCACCATCTACAAATGCGTTGCAACACAATCTGGGCCAAGTCACATTGGAAAAGAATATGTAGAGTATCCTCCTCACAAGATCGACCTATTTGGCAAACTATACAAAAGCATGGAACACAAAACACTCTTAAAAATAAGAGTTAATTTCATAAATGGTCCATGTGGTCTGTCGGGTTTAACGGGTTTAGTCAATTTATTTTTTTTAACGGATCCAGTCCCTGTGGTTGCGACCCATAACGGGTTTGGTCCCTTGACCAATTTTTCTGTTAGTTTGACTGTTTAAAGAGATGAAATGACCAAACTACCCTCATATTATTATTATTATTATTATTATATATTATATTATTATTATTATTATTATTATTTATTATTATATATACTAATAGTCGTTGATGATGTGACAATTATTAGTAATGTTAAATTCTTTATCATTGTATAATTTGCATTCCTATTGGTTGAGAAACTGATATTAGCCCAGCTGAAAGGCCTAATAGTGTTATGGTCATATTTTGGCAAAAGCCCATTGGGTAACAAACGTCTGTGATTTTACTGTTCAAGGGTTATGAGCACTAAAAGCTTTCATCGTACAGTTACTAGGTATACTAATCACCTATGGCAGACCTAAACATTGTACAACTCAATATCAACCCACCATGTGTTACCAAACATTGTACCTCAACATGTTCATTTCTGTTCAACAACTTTCTTGAATATAAAACTGCTCTCCTCTCTCACAATATTACTCCCTCCCCACATACCCCATATTCCAGAACCCTCCCTCATTTTCCACAACTCACAAAACATAAACAGAAACACACACAAACACACACATACCTACAAATGATCGGATCAAGAAGATGAGGAAAAAGAATACGAGTATTTTTTATTATTATTATTATTATTATTTTTTATTTACAAATTAGGGCTTTGTCTTAATTTTGGGGTTTTGATATTTTATGGGTTTATGGGTTGCTAATTATTTTATTTTTTTAAACGTGATAGTTGCTGATTTTTAGGGTTAATTAAATTGGGTTATGATTATTTCAATTTATTGTTGAATTTGATGGTTTTCTTCCTCTTTATTATGTCACTTTTTTTTATCTTGATAATAACTATTTCAGTTTTGATTTGCAGATTGGATTTCGATTTTCATTATTGTACCAGCAGTTCGATGCACTGATTCGTGAACCAGGTTTGAGAAAATCAATTTTTTTTTTGTTTTTTTGTTTTTTTTTTTTTTTTTTATTTACTTTTTTTAATTTATGGTTTTTTTGGGTGGATGTGTGTGATGTGGATGCAATACCAAATAAGCAAGATATGCTTATTTGGTAGTTATTTAAAAAGAACATATATAGGTGAAATGATGACGTTATTAAATTAATGAAATGGGTTCAAGTAGTTGGATGAATTTATGTTGCCAACGGAAGGTGCTTACTGCTTTTAAATGATGAAATGGGTTAGTGAAATGATGAAGGTTGGTTAGATTGGTAAAGATATCAAATTAATGGCAAAAGTTACTGAATTTTTTTTTTTTGGAAATAAGTTGTTTCAAGTAGCTTACTGAATACAGATTGTCGACATAAATAATCAGCTAGACAGTTCTGATTAGCAATGTTCATGGTATTTCATAATCCTTCACTGACTATAAGTGTTTATTTGAATCAGTTGACTGCGTAGGATGACAAGAGGAATAGTCCGGTCGAGTTGGAGGTTGGTGAGGATGGTGATAAAGAGGAGGTTGAGAATGGGGATGGTCCGAACAACAAGGATTAGGAAGGGTTTAAGCTGATGGAGAAGTCGATTTTGGAGGTATACTATTAACTATTTAACTATATTAGTTTAGAACACTGTATGATTTATTTTTCTAAAGCTTCAGATAGTTCGTGTGTACATTTTTTTTGCTATTAAATTTTGCCTTTGTTTTTACAGGTGTGTCTTCTTCGTATTATTTCAGAGGAAGTAAAAGGCAGGATGGGGAATGTGTAAAAAATGACAAAGGAACATATACTCTTCATATATGAAAAGGCGCCTTGGTTCAGTATAAAGAAATGGAAAGAGGAAACCTTTTATGCATTAACGTCTGTGTAAGGTCTGGATTGGAGTAACTACCGACCTAATGTGATCGTCGATTAACATGTATTTTTCAAGTCTTGGTATATGTCGATTGTTTATTTCAATACCAAACGAGCTAATTTAGTTAATTGTTTGTTGGTTAATTTTCAGGTTCAAATAGGTGCATTGGCACTATATAAGGTTGAGAGGAAGTTACGTAGAGGTGGATTTGGTCAGGTGTTTGTACATCATCGTGTTGTTGGTGGAACTGATCGTATATTAGGTCCTAAGGCCATGGAGGTAATTTTGTACCTACAAATGATGTTAGAAAGCTATGAGAGTATACTTATCTCTGAAACTGGATTTTGGCTAATAAGCAACCAACACTATATATCGTTATAATTGATGAGTAGTTACTGTTAGTAAGGTACTTTTTGGTAAAAGCTAACCCACAAGGTTGAATTGTCTTTAATCCAACATAATGATAGATGATAAAAAACAATGAAAATTATTAATGACCTACTGCATGTGAAACTATGAATATCTATTGGTTAGGAGTCAAATAATTAGTTTTGGATTATTAATATAGTAGTAGCTGCAATAAAAGGCAGTTATGATTATGTGATTACTTAGGGGTCAATGTACGTGTGAATATACGCATAATAAGAATTCGCTAAACAATCACTCAGTTGAATAACTGATTATCTAATTATCAAAAGAGTTTACGTATACAAACACCATCAACTGTAACGTTTTATCAACAGATTATCAGTATCCGATTAGCACATATCATTATATAAAATAACCACATCAATGTGATTAGAACTTTCAACAAACCGTTTGGTATTGGTTATATAAGCGTCTACTTATTGCATTTTTTTTTTTCATTTTTGTATGTTACTTTATGCATATTATGTAGAATGTGTTTCAGAATACTTATTTTTCCGTTATACTTTCTGATCTTATAGCTATTGCATTTCAGACAAGTAACTTCAAATTGACCCAGCTGCACAACTTCAAAGGTGAAATGCAAGCAACATGTTGAAGCTAAAGACACTGCCGCCTTTATTATGATAAGAGATATAGGTAAACAATATAGTATGTGCATACATTATATTGCCATTTTAGTCTACTATTGTGACATGTTATTTGCACTCTTTACACAGTGATTAATGGAAGAAAAAAAAGGTATATGTGACATCAACTTTCGAACTTATGTTCTCTATTAAATACTTGGCGACGCTGTTGTACCTGATTGCTTACATTTGGATTCAATCCAGATGACCCAAACAAATTTGGAAACAAAACTCACAGGCTTTTACAAAGTTGATACCAATGGTCACTCTCAGTTGCATTTCACTCAAATGGGTCAAAATCATTAAAAAAAAAAAGCCAATTGTGCTACAAAAACAAACTTGCTAACAATTGCACCTACATATGCATTATCACAAATGTTCTATGCATTCATAAACCATCACCGCAGCAACGCGAGAGCAAACTTGCTCGTTATTAACAATAACGAAACCCATACCACACACCCTCTCATCTCCATTATGATTCCTCCACTTCAACTTTCATTTTTTCCTTCCACCTCAACTAATCCTTACTCAAACAACAAACAAGAAAAAGAAACGGAAGATCTCAGATATTCTTCAACTTTTATTTAAAACCTTTAAAGATTTTCTGAGGTTGAACACATAATTCATCATTGATCTTTTTCGAAGTTATACTTCTTTCTTAATATAAGAATTTTTTAAGAACAAACAAAAACCAAATTGGTTTACATCTGTTCTTCATTTGGTTAACACATAAAACAATCACACAACCTACCTTAGACCTTAATTGAAAGATCTTGAAGCCAAATAAATCTTGTGTCCTTAGTGGGTTTATTGATTAGAACAAAGGTTTTAAAGGCTGGTTGTATCTGTGATTCATGGTTGAACGAAGGTACAAGTGACGAAGGTTTTTTATCTGGGTTTGATTTGTGGATTTGTTAGAAGAAATTAAAGTTGTTGGTTGTTTGGATCTGAAGAACAAGGGACAGATTTTTATCTTATTGTTGTTTGTGTTTGAGATTTGGATTTGTAAGAAGAGGGTAGAATACTTGTGTGAATGCATTTTTTATTAGTAGGGTTAGTATAGTGTGAGCTACATTGGGTCTCAAGTGATATGAAGTGGTATTAAAGAAGGATGGTTTTTTGATATGCGAAAAGACACAATTACCCTTCCATGTGCACGCCACATAACAAATTTAACAGTCAAACTAACAGAAAATTTGGTCAAGGGACCAAACCCGTTATGGGTCGCAACCACAGGGACTGGATCCGTTAAAAAAAAGTAAATGGACTAAACCCGTTAAACCCGACAGACCACAGGGACCATTTATGAAATTAACTCTAAAAATAATTAGCTAATTTAGCTATTTTCAAGACCCATACCTTTCTTTGGTTGTGTAACCAACTAATTTGATTCGCTTAGACTATGTTTATCCATGATCGCATCCAACCGGTTGGAGGATACAAAGGACACAAATAACTACTATTATATTAAAAGTACATAAAAGGAAAAAATGGACGTTCACAACCATTTCGTTTGGTGACCTCCAAAATTTTGATCCAACCTCGTCACATGTCACACTAGGAATGGTCAATCAAACTCCTTATCATTATTAATGCTCATGTATGATTCAACTTATATGCATAAAAGAAATGATATTATATGTTAGGTTGGGATGTTGATAATGTTAGTCGATATTTAGTTTGTAATGGGTTGTATTATGTGTTGTAATTGGCCAAGCCTATTTCTAGATCCTTCAATATACTTGTAGATATTTGTACACTATTATGGTGATGAATGCAAAATCAATTTACCTCTGATAGATAAATGGTAAAAAAAACTTGAGGTTGGTTATATGTATTGGTTGTATAGGTGAAGGAATAAAATAATATTTTAATAAAAGGTTGAGTTGTACTCTCTCCGTCATATATTAAGTGTTCACAATGGAATCTTGGGATGTCCCAAATTAAGTGTCTATATTGTATTCCAACCAATGAGATGAGACTTTAGTGGGTAAAAATGATATTTGATTGGTGGAGAGTGTAGTTAGTGGAATTTCCTAAAACTTTGTGCATTTTGAAAGTGGACACTTAATATGGGACGGAAGGAATAATAGATTATTAATAATCATGGTCTTATAAACTTATTGGAAATTTGATAGTCAATAAGCTCAATATTTATGGCTTATTAGCTTATCAATTTGGACTTGGAACTTAGTTGAGTTCATAAACTCAACTTGATAAGCTCATAAGACCTAAAAAATGAGTTTATTGTCTTTTTCAACTTTACGGTAAGCTCATAAGCATAAGCATGCCGAAGAAGTTTAGACAAACACTCCATAAATGTTCTACCAAAACACATCTAATCTCTTATCCCGTAAACCAGATTTTGTTGATTGCTTAACACGAATAGCAGCTTGGCATATAACACAAAACAACTAATAAAACAAACCCGGATTAGTACCCAAAACTCCTTAATTTGACTATGCATTTTGGGTCACTAGCAATTGATATCCTACCAAACACTTTACATTATATAGCAGACTTATGTCTTGAAAATTCAGCCAAGTATTTCAACCAAAAAAATCATGTGGTGCAGTGGTGGACAACATACACATATCTTACTTTATCAACCAAAACTTGAGACAAAGTTATTGCCAAACTAGTAATTGTTTGTAGAGGTGGCCAAAACCCGGTTTTTGCAAAAACCGGTTTCGGTTAAAACCGGTTCGATTTTTTTCGAATCCGGGGTCTAAAATACCGGGACCGGTATAACCGGTTCCTGTTCGGTTTCAAAACCGGTGTAGTTTTCTTAATAGTGGAGAAAACAATTGAACATGCAGCAACCATGAAGAAGACACCGATGAAGATTTAAAATCTTTTCAGGTAATGTGCCTTACTTAACTTCATAATACATTAATTGATTGATTCAAAGCAATACTTATGTGATGAGTTGTGAATGCTATTAGCAGGTGGTTGTGAAGGAAGAGGAACATAACTTCGAGTCTTCGACACATCAGATATATTTGCACATCTTAATGGAGTGAATTCATTCAAAATTCAAATGCAACTACCCGATACAGTCTTGGATGTAATGCATGAAACCCAAGCCATGAATCAGTACTCGAAGTCTAATTAAAGTTTTTACAGGAAGGAACATCACTACACCAATAATTAACGAATTCAATTCATCATCGCCATCTATGTAACGAGAGTTATGTAATTATATGCTAGCATGGTATTTATATGGAAGTTAGGAGGGCTAAATGATGCATTTTTGAGCATATTACTGTTTGAAAACGGTAACAAAAACGCTCCGACGTCTCTTATTTTATCCACTGTCTCGAAATATGCAGGTTACCGTTGGAACCGGTTACAAACCGGTTCTAACGGCAAAAATGTGGAACTGGTTAGGAACCGGCGGTTTGTTGAAGAATCGAACCGGTTCTTGGAAAAACCGGTTTTTACCGGTTTCGGTTTCGGATTTTTTTTCGGTTTCGGTTTCGGAACCGGTTTTTTTTGCCACCTCTAATAGTTTGTGTTAGTTTTGGAAGTAATGTTTCATTCGCAAGAGGAAGGCATTACTATACATAGCCTTTGTTACGCTATCACAAGCAAAAAGATGTTTGCATGAATAATTGTAGGCTTTGTAGCAACTAAACATATACTACAAAAAAAGGTAGGTTTTACAACTTGACGCCAATGTTCGAAGTATTTATTCTTAGAATGGTCCAAATACAAATGTAACAAAATCATTCCCAAATGGCTGGCAACTTGGCATGATTACGGGCTACGGCCAACCAGTCTATTTGGCTTACCATTGACTAGCGCTTGCAAAAACTTATTGACGAGCTAATTCACAAGTTAAGTATAAATTGGTATTAATCATTCGCATTTTTAGACGTTGTAGATAGCATTTGTTGTCAAAATAAAGCATCTAAAAACATGCACTTATGACAGATTCTATATTTAGAAATACGTCTGAATAAACTATTGCATTAGTTTGTCCCGATCGATAAATGTATAGCTTCATTTCCCACGCCTTAAATTTGTTTCTTTTATCACCTGTATTTGTGGACTTGTGGTTACTTTATAGGCAAACTACATATCCAAAGTATTTAAATAATCATAGCGAGATAACGTAATGATAGAGAATATTTTATTGTTTCTATACTAACTTTATGTTATAAATAAATGAGAAAATGTGCTATGCAAAACAGCACAAGTAATTAGTGCTCATACAGTGTCATATAGTGCTGAGCAATACCGACCGAAACCGAGTCGGGAAAAGTCGGTATCAGGTCGGGTCGAGACAAAAACCGAAGAAATAAGTGCAGTTTCGGGAAATACAATCGAAACCGAAACCGGCCGAGTCAAACCAAACCGATCCGAGTCCCATTCGGTTCGGTTTCGGGATAGTACTTTTACCCTTTTCAGGATCGGGCTCGGTCGGGTCGGGTCGGTATTCGGCCCGATGATCGGCCCTAGTGTCATACCTGCGCATGTGTAAAGTTTATCACATTATTAATGTTATAAACTAAGTTGTGGTTGCTCATACAACTAGAATCAACAACTATCTTCAATTTCATTCACATTTTAAGTGCTTTTATTGTCAAAAACGCAAGAAGCAGACAATACTAGAGTGATTTTGAATCAAGACAACGTAGATAGAGGCCAAGACAAAACTATTTTCATTTCTAACAGGAAAAAAAAAGTTTTTATCTAAAAGTAAACTTTTATTTCTTAAAAGCTATAATACATTAGTTTTGTAAAGAGACAAATCATAAAAATAATTACATGTTTTAAAATAGGGAGGTGATTTTTATATATATATTTTTTTTAATTTGCGCACTCAAAATACAAGTATATAAATAAACCGTAGACAATGTACAACCACGTAATACGTAAAATTGAGTGTTCCAATAAAAACATGAATATGTAAATCAATTCCGATATCCACACACAAACAAAATATTGATGTGCACCGTACAACACTTGCCCCTTTGTTTGGGAAGAGCTAGAACCGAAAAAGACCTAATTTCACACATATCAGACATGTAGAAGTTATAGGTGGACGAAAAATCTTAAATTAAATAAAAGCACATATTTCATAAAAATAACTTTTTGGCTGTCACACAAGGCTTATAAGTGCTTAAGCTTTTAAAATAAGTTATCTTATAAAATAAACTTTGTTTGTCATACATGTTTATGAAAGCTTTTATAAATCATAAACCTTCATAAGCTTAAGGCCATGGAAAAGGGCTTATGGAACTTATAGCTAGTCAAATGACTTAAATAACCTTCAAAATATAATGGATTATCACACAAAAGATGTAAATATATTTGAATTTAGTTTGATATATTATATACGATTTTACATTAATTAGCTTTAACTACAACTAATTCCTCTAACAACTTTATAAAAATATACGTTTTTTATTTATAATATAAGCTTTAGATCCAGCTTCAACTCCAGCCTTAGTTCCAGCTTATTTTGTCAAATATACAAAGACTCATATGGAAATACATATATTACGGAGTATTATGGTTGATAAAAATTGCATTTACATTTTATTGATATTTTATTTATTATGGTTGATAAATATGCAGCCATACTTATAAATAATTTATAGTATTTCTTTTACTAAAATGCGAAAGGCTGTAGAAGATCCGTGTGGGGGGTTGGTTGAAAGTTGAGACAAAACCCGCGTGCCTTTAATGGTGGACATGTTACACCACATGCCAATTTCAGAAGCCTTCTATTTTTTTTATAATATCAAGGTCTTGTAAGCAAACATTTATATACTTCAGGGTCTTATTTGAAACTATAAAAGTGAATTTTAGTCCACGATTCAAAGAACACATTGCAAAGGAAACTTAATACGAAAGTGGAACACGTTGATCCACCCAAACACGCACACACAAGATGACCAAAGAATTCACAAAACTACAGGAAAACCACACAATATTTTTATATATAATTATTTGACTATGTATAATACTCAATTATTAATGCTATATGATATTATACTCCCGTCCAAAAATAAATATCAATATTTTCATTTTAAAATGTTATAAAATAAGTATTCGTTTTGCGTTTTAACAATGCTCAGTACAAGCATTACGAATAACATTGCCTGGCACTTCAACACCACATAATCACCCTCCTAATAACACACACATGGGGTGATCCAGTGGTTTGGATTTAGTCTCCTAAGTGGGTAACTCCCTGGATGTCCTAGAATCCCCATTTGGCCACGGAGGTTCACCTGCGATGACTCCGAGCTATCCAGAATAGTAGTCGCTCTAGGATTAGTCGGCTCGCAATGTCAAGTCGAAATCCAGGTAAAAAAAACACAAATAACTAAAATACCCTCCCAACAAAAAAACTAAAAAAACTTTTGTAGGTCTCACAAAATACATCACCAATAATACTTATTCACTCAAAAAAGAAAAAAAAAAAAGTTGGTGGAATGGTTGGGGAACCAACGACGGACGAATGGTAGACGGAACGCAGGTTGGCGCACCATTCGGCCGTTATTGGTGCGAATGGCAGAAGAAAAATTGTTTGTACCGTGCACCGCAAATAAAGAAAAAAAGTATAATGGGCGAAAAGGATATTTGAATGTTTAAAAACATCGTGAGTGAGAATTTTTAAAATTCGTGTATTTAAAAAATAAATATTTATTTCGAGACGGATTAAGTATAAATTAGCATATCTATTTTCTTATTTATGTGATTGAAATACTTAAGAAGTAAGAACAAGATTAAACAATAAGTTACTCTTTCCGAATATATTTTAATAAAAAAAAACATCATCATTGCAGATTTTTTTTTCTTTACATTTTGCACAATAACAATTTTACATTTAACTAATAGGTAGTGATATGTACACATATCATTTTACTTCATACACATAAATTTAGTGAGGCCCATATAAATTTTACTGTAAAATTTATGTGTGCCCCACTAAATTTGTGTGTGTGAAGTAAAATGATATGTGGACATATCAATTCCCTTAACTAATTAATAACTTTTTTTAAAGTTTGTAATAATAACCTCAAGTGAGGGTAATATGATAAACTTGATCTATATTCTTTAACTATTTTTGTATATGAACAATTAATTTGAGACAAAGCAAAAAAGACATCTGATCAATAAATATGTAACGGAATGAGTACATAGAGAAAGATTATTAAACCTGTTAATCGACTGTAAAAAGTTTATCACTTTGTAAGTTTTTTTAAACAAGAGAAGGGCCTTATACAACAACAATTATAGCCAATCTTTCTGAGATGAAATATGAGAAAAGTATAATGTACATGGTTACACATTTAACCAAATAGCAACATATCTGTTGATCTCAACACTTTCATAAGTTAAGTCATGAACAAGTCAATTCACGTGTTAGACCATGTGAATTCCTTTGTTGCTAAAAAAGTCAACACTCTTTCATTTTTGTTGATCTCAACACTTGTTTTTACACAAAATGCCAGTTTAGTTTATGTTCGATTGTCCTAAAAAAGGCTACATATGTTGCAAAAAATGAACAAAACAAAAACAACGCCTAACCTGAAAAATATATATAGATAGTTTTCTGTCTTGTGCGTCTAACTTTTTTTACATGCATATGTGATCTAAAAGATTATTTTTTTTGTTCATGCAAGACTTCAATATACTTTCTAGAGTTAACTACATTTTTGGTCCTCGTGATTTACCGGGTATAACGATTTTGGTCAAATAGTTTGATTTGTAACGGATCTTGTCCTATTTTCGCTGACCCGTAACGGGTTTAGTCCAATTTTTGTTGATTGTTAGTTTGACTAGTTAAAAAAGCGTGAAATGGCTAAAATACCCTCGGATGTTTGTAACACTTTTGGTCCAACTTTGTTTCATTGCCTAGAAAACAAGCGCATCCTCACATAATCTTTCATTCCTTGTGAAATAGTTACAAAACTATAAAATTAAATTATACGACTTATAATAATTCGAAATACAGCGAGACAAACTATTATGAGAAGGTAATGTAGAGTAATTAGAATATTTCACAAGTTTATCGAATTTCAGCTGATAACATATTACAACAACATCCAATCTTGCTGGATTTCAACATATCCCGGTTTCTCGAATACCCCGAAACGATAGAATTCCAAGAAACGACATCCTTGTTCGTCATAGTAGAAAACAACCCTTCAGCCATCACCAAATCCAAACACCCACATTTCCCATAAAATCTTTCATCTCCAATAATCCTTTCCAACCCATACTTAATCCTTTCCACTCCCATTCGAATCAAGCTCGATTTTCAGGCTTAGTCTGAGATTAGCATTACCACACCATCAGTTTACATCTTTCATCTCCAATAATTCTTTATTATTTTCTTTCAAAGTTGCAACATAATATCCGATCCATCTATCAAGCGAAATTTAATCTCTAGCGAATCTTGAGCTCCCGACATCTCTAACTTCTTTCACAACACAAATTGCCAATATTCAAACACCAGGATCTTCAACTAACTCTAGAAGCTATACAAAGAAGGTATTGATTATAATCAACAACCATCAATGAAGCTCACAACTAGGCAACCTTAAAAACTCCAAATCCTCGAAAAATACTCGCCTTTTATCCGATTCGCAATCCCTAACAATTAAACAAACATAACTAAACTAATAAGCACAATTTCAAGTTTTCAACCATAAATGAATCAAATCCAATAAACCAAAATCAAAGATCAAATACCACAAATTATATCAAATCAAATAACACAAAGATCAAAACTTTACAGCTAGATCACACAAATTAATACAAAAAAAAAGTCAAACAAAGTCAACAACCACCAAATCAATGATAAATAGATAAAAACTGATAAAAAATCTTACTTTATAAAAGAAGTGATCTGGGTTGTATATGAAACAATTAAATAAGATGTAAGAATATAAAGATTAAAGGGATTCTTTTTAAAAAAAAGATGTTGGTTGGATGGTTTATTAAATAAAGAATTGAAACTTAGCATATTTTTTAAAAAGATATGAAACTTAGCAAATCTTTAAATAACACTAAAAACCGATTCACACGAATTTTTAACAACCTTGAATTGCTTTTCGTTTTTAAAATACTAACCACAAGAAAACTAAGCTAAGAGGACGGTGTAGGGACAAAAACGCGAGTAACAACTTCGATCTACCTTCCAAAACCTTCAATGCTATCGGATTTGTGTAAGGGATTGGTGGTTGTGGTGTTTGGTGGCGGCGGTGAGGTGGTGGTTAAGGGTGGCGCGGGTGGCTGGAAAAAGAGAGAGTGAGGGGCTGTTTCTTTTTTACTAAATGGGGAGAGAAGGTGGGTCCCAATGTGGGTCCACGTCTGATTTAGCCTCTTATTGGGGAGGATGTTCTTTTTTTTGCCTTGTGGATATAAAGGAATTAAGGGAAATTTGTGGGCTCAAAAGAGGAAAAAACAATATTAAATTTGTGGAACCCACATTCTCTCCTCATTTAGTAAAAAAGAAACAGCCCCTGAGTGGATTTGTGTAAATGAGTGGGTGAGTGACTAGTGTGCAATGTAAATGTTATATGTTTAATAGAATAAATGAAATGACAAGATTACCCTCATATTTAACGGTCAAAGAGAGTCAAACTAACGGTGTTAGTAAAATTGGACCAAATCCGTTACGGGTCAGCGAAAATAGGACAAGATCCGTTACAAATCAAACTATTGGACCAAAATTGTTCTACCCGGTAAACCACGAAGACCAAAAATGTAGTTGGTAAACCACGAGGACCAAAAATGTAGTTAACTCTACTTTCTAATTATTCATTCGTGGTCAAAATAAGGACACAACTTAATAAGTCTTAAGGCATGAAACACATAAATAATCAAAGTTGGTCAAACCGTGGTTAATTGACTTTCACTTTTTTGTATAATTCTTCAATATCATAATCATATCACGTATATGTAGCTTAACAAACACTATCATTAAAAATATGATCTAGATTTATAAATCAAACCAGCTTATAGAGTTTGATTTGTTCTATTCATTATTTTTATAAAGTTTGGTTTGTTCTGTTCTTTAACTTTTAACCGTTCAACCTAATTAAACATCTAGAGTTTAATATGTTTCGCAAGAATAATTTATACGTTGGCTATCTATATATCTATACCAGAGAAAATAAAACTGCTTAAAACTTAAAAAGTGAGTAATGCTGTTAGACAAAAAATATGTTAGAGTTTGTGGATATAAATTAATATTTGTATGTCCGGTTTCGAACACGAGACTTCGGGATTGCACACATTACGTATGAGTCTCAATGTATTAATAATTAATATAATGATTTATGATTAATTATTAAATCACAAATATTTTTATGGTTGAACAGGAAAAAGAAGGGGGTTAAATGTCGATTTTTGAAACTTGAGGTGGTGTTGGACTCAAACTTGGAGAGCAAGTTTGAAGTGTATATAAACCCCTCTAATTCATATAATCGAATGACAATAAGATATCCCCAACCGATTCAGTCAATCGGTTTTCTTCTTTCTTCACCCAATGACATGAGTACAATGACATGAGTACACGAATCAGTAAAGATTTTATGATATTCATCATGCATGTGCATGTATTGTTAAATACGTGTAGCTTGCATGTTTATGAATATGCATAAAATAGTTTACTCCTTATCTTCATGTTAACGTACTGTTATGTATCTCTTGGGGTTCGACCATGTATTATCTAGAACATCAAACCCTAGTTGTTGTGATGTTTTATTTGTGATACATGAACCTAGCTTTTCACATTGAAACGCTACTAATACGTGTGTACAAGAACGGAGTACAAGCTTACTTTAGCTTGTGGTGACTTGCCCTATTCGACCTTAATAAAGTCGATCCATCCTTAAACCCAATTAGGGTTTATCTTGTTCTTGTAGATCCGATTCTTTGTTCTTGCTAGGAATCGAAAAGGTACGCATCTATTTAGTTTTTATGTTAATTAATTATATGTTATGTAGATCTATCCGCTGCGCATACTTGTGATGTTTATGTGTTTATAGATTTGTATGATTCACATATTCCAACAGTGGCATCATGAGCCGCGTTTTTAACATGTAATTGATTACATAAAACCTTAAAAATTGAATCTTTAATTAGATACATGCAATTAATGATCTAGGGTTTGTTTTTTGTTGAAAACCCTAATTAGGGTCGACACCCTATAATTAAAATTTAGGGTTTTAGTTTTTGTAGAAAACTTGTAGAAAACCCTAGGATTGCATGCAATTTTTAGGGATTAATTAATGAGTACCTTATGTGACGTCGTTAATTAATTAATTAGATTGCGTACATGATATATTGACATGATAATATGTGTTAACATGATTATATGTGCAATATGGGATCCATGACAAAATCTTGCATATTTTGTCATGGAATGGTTTGTTTGATTTTGTATTGAATTATTTGCTACATGATTTAAATAAATCTTAAATTGGGGAAGACCTCAATATATATTAATTAATAAGTTATGTGCAATGTGGTATCTAACTAACCAAAACTTACGCGGCCAAGTTATTTGGTGTCTGTGGACCATTGGGCACAATGAGCTCGAAAACCAATGGGAGTTTTGTTAGTTACATACATTTAAAATTTCACATAGAATTAATATTAGGATTTATTGAAAAAGGTTTGCATGTGGCTATATGATATTGTTAATGATCATATATGTGTTATTATGTGTTTATTTATTTTTTGAATTACTTGTTCTTTGTGTGTTTAATTATGATGGATTGTAACAACAAAGAGGGTAATTTTTCAAAATAAAAATAAATGAACCTAATAACTATGAAACCTTTGTAGTAAACCATTTAATTGTCAAGTCTTATGTGCCGACAGTGGTTCGCTTCGCACGGTAATTTGCTCCCAGGCGAGACTAGCAATTAATAATTTACTACATAAATTGTTTTAAGCAAGAAAATCATAAGTTTTAGTTGATTGATGCGACTGTACAAAAGTGGTCGAAGCGGCGGACCTATTATTGACAAACTATAAAGTGGGTTTAAGGTTGGTTCACATTAAATTGTGACCTTAGAGGGGCACGGTTTTAACCAGCTTCGGCGGCTGTCGTCCCTCCGCTCGCCTGTGCGTCATTAATAGGCTTACCAAGTACACCATGAAAAAGTACGAAGCATCTTAAGGCAATGTTGTAATTTGCTCAACGCCTCAATTAAAAAACTTTGATGATTTGAGCTACGAATGAGTAAACGGTTTTGTTTTAGAAAACATATATGACACAAAGATGAATGCATGACATCTTTGTACATATTTTTTGATTTGACACATCAAAAACTTATACCCTTTAAAATTTAAGTAATATGTCAACCAACTACAAAAAGAAACACCTAAGGTTTCATCCTACATCACTAGCAGCCAAAGCTGAATGTTGATGTTCAAAGGGTGGTTGTCTAAGGGGTAAATTGAGTACTTTATTGCTAGCAGCCAAAGCTGAATGCAATAAAGCGACGTCAATTTACAGTTTCTTAAGTTGGTGAACTTAATTAGGCACTTTCATTACTAGCAGCCAAAGCTGATGTAATGGGACGGCGCCAAGGCATAAAGATTTGGGGATGAAACATGCTTACATTTTGCAACCGAGGTTGGCAATATAATGTAAGTCCCAAGATTTCTAGGAATTGCAATTGGATGTTGGCAATTGGGTGATCCCGTACCTTATTGAGCACTTTCATTGCTAGCAGCCAAAGCTGATGTGATGAAACGGCGTCAATTTGGATCCTAATTTTCAATGAAAATTAAATGGTGAAATTTTATTTACCATGGGTGTTTAATTTTCTTGAAAAGTTATTATCAATAATACTAAATTGAATTTTGAAAATTCTTTTAAAGTATTTAATGCAACGTTAAAACCGTAAACATGGGATATTCTTTTAGTAGTAAATTGATCTACACCCGTAGGGGTTTTGGATAGAGTCAATTTTTGCTGAAAAGAATAAACCGAGTCCACTTTCCGTGTGAAGAGTGAGACTTAATCCTATTCCTTTTCATGAGTGAGAAAGGTATAATAGGATAATTAGAATTGTCTATATTCTAAGAAATAACTCATGGCGATTTTCTTAAGAAATTGCATGGTTAGGAGTTATTAAATTAGAAACTAGACTAATTACCGCAAAATTGGTAAAAGGCAAACTATAATGTTTGATATAGTTATTATGCCTTAGCCATTTAAAGGTGCTACATACCATGATGGGGATGGTAGACCTAACTAAGGAAGAAATTGCATACCCAATTCTTTCAAGTTAATTGCATTGATGGATATTCCATCATTTACAAAGTAGAATACATTCCTTGAGTACCTTAGTAATATTACGTAAGGAATTCATCAAGGGTGTAGGAAAGTAAACAGCACGCTATTTGCTTTTACTGGTAATGCAACACTTACAATGTTGTCAAAGCTAGTGGGAGCATAGTGCTGAAATTACTGAATAATGAGTTCATGCAGTGATCTTAAATTCAGTGGGAGCTACAAGTCTTGGTAGTTACCCGGATTATCTCTAGAATTTCTTGAGATGATTACTTTCTAATTATAGACACTTGTGGTATTAAGGATAGTCGTGTACGTTTTCTTACTAGACGAGGTGATTCTATATCTACTTATATCTATGACACAATCATATTGATCAAATAAGCAAACTATTGACGTGTTGTTTATTCGATACGTGATGTTGTTCCATGCACAAGTGGGAGAGATCTTATTGTGTGCAAGCAACAACATAAAGGAATATGATTTAAAGGGATCTCTTGACTGTAAAGTAAGAGATCAATGTTCTAATGTGTTTTATACACATTCTAATTTATGGAACACTTGAAGTTAATATCTACTTTCATTACTAGATATTAATGACAAGGTAAATTACATACTTTCATCATTATCAGCCTCGACTGATGAAATGAAACTATGTTAATTTACAAGTTTCTAAAATTAGATAATTATTAGAACAAGTGTCGATATGTTAGTAAGACTACTTCAAATGTAAATATTTATGTATTGTTGTAATGACATAAATAAATGAAGTAATCTTATACTACTTCAAAATTTAAATGTTTATGTATTCTTGGAATGACATAAATATATGAAGTAATAAATTAACTTGAAATAACTATTGAAACCAAGTTGTGGGTTTCATCATTACTTTAGTTATACATGTTTATATTGTAAGAAATAAATATGAAGTCTTTTATTGCTATAAGACTTATAACAAAGTAAGATGTTAACTTGTTATGTTTTTAATTAAGACATATACAAGAAGTCATTGAGTTGATCATTGATCTATAACGTAGATTGGGATTATAACAGTTTATGTCTTTTGTTAAGACATACATATTAAGTGGCTTGGACTATAAGGCACTTATGTTATAAAGTATGCAATTGGCTTGGAAAATCTATTGTACCATTAAAGTGATTTAATTGTTAAATAGGTAAGCCAAAAATAAAATATATTTATCTCACATATTGTAAGATTGACTTACAATATTAATCCTGATGAAATACATAAGTTTATGGTATGTTCATTTAGGAAAATCAAACTCTTGAAAAATTGTTTGATTTAAGATAACTATATTATCTTCTCTTCCTAAAGATATCAAGGTTAGAAAATTGAGTATGAATTGGATATACTCAAATTAAAACTCCAACCTAGAAGATTAATAAGACACCATTGATTATGGAATGTGTTGAATCAATTTAAGTCTTAAAATTGAAGTTCAGAATTTGTTAAACTACTTGTTGAGTAGGTTATTAACAAATTAAGGTTAGGAACTATCAATTTGTATCTGCAAAGTCCCAAAAGAGAACAAATGTTGTGTTGCTCTATTTGCTAAGCATTTATAGGTAATCTATAAATTGCAAAAGGCGAGTGGGAGTTTTATCTTCAAAAGATAAAAAATTACAAGATACACAATCTTCTAAATACGCTAGCAAAATCGTAATGAGGATTTAACATGTTAGTGTTAAATCTCAAAGATGATGGAATTCTTATTCATAGATCCGCAAGGATATCTCAAATATTTGTAGAATATGTTGAGGGTTATGAGTTACAGGATCGTGATATGCCTGTTAATAAATTGCAAATGTTATTTGGCAAATTACTCATACTATGAAAAATTAGATGCAGTCCAATAAGATAACTAGTTTGGAAGAGTAGTTAATCTTAGACTCTATAGTAACACTATAGAATGGAAATGAATTTCTACAATGGAAATGAAAATCCTAGAGATTTAAAATTCTTGTGTAGAAATCATAATGGACAAATTTGTATACATATTTAATATGTGGAAAGATTATCAATCACAATTAAGCAATTAAATGTGATTGAAATTCTTTCTAAACACATTAAATGTATAAAGATTATGATTGTCATTATTAGTTTTAATTTATATGAAATTAATAATGGAATATCAAAACTCTTTCTTGTGTAATTACTTGAGCGAGGACGAAAAGTAATTGAAAGGAGTATTTGAATTCAAATAATCTTTAGAAGTATACAAAATGCAAATCATTTGAAAATGGATTAATGCATGCATCTAAAAGATATACTTATTTTTAGCTATTAAATCTAGTTTTGATTTATAATTAAAATTAAGATATTTCTTAATATTCCTGAAAGCTAGTGGGAGTGATATATTTATTTTCTTATTTCATATATGTTGTATAACATATATGAAGTAACATTCCATTAATGTTAACATTTGTATGTTAAGTTTGGAATGAAAGTTCACATGAAATTTAGAAAATAAAACCTTAGAATATATGTTTATTATCATAAACATAAGCGGTAAATAATTGATTCTAAAAGAACATGATATTCTATTAGAAGAACTAGATAGAAACATATCTTTGAAAAGATATGACATGAACAAAATCTAAGGATTGACAAAAGGATTATTCATGTACATCATGTTGCTTGTTGTATCATGCTTGGATACAAGATGATTGACAACATTAGTATCTAATTGGAAATTATTAGATAGCTAAGTGTAATGGATATGGTTTAGAATTTACATCCTCAGCCTGGATTTGCTCCAAAATTCTAAATAAAAACCATATAGCATATTGTTGCATGATTGATATAGTTGACAAATCTTGATAGATTTGGAGATATCAAAATATTACACGATGAATGTTAAAGTTTACGGAACTTTAAAAGAGCATATTGTTGTTTGATACAATGATGCTAGTAAGATTGAGATGACACTCAATACTAGTCATGGTGGGAGCTCATCCTTAATAGGAGACCATGTATACTAGTTATGCTCAATATGAGCATAATTGCATTATACATAAAGAATTAGAATACTTTAACTACAAGGTTTGGTAGTTTAATTGTCATAAATTCGTGCATGAGGATGTCACGCATTTTATGAAGTATGTGGCAATATCTAGATAGATGAATGCACACATACAAGAATTTCATTATATGAAATAAGTATTCTCAAAATTCTGATAGATCAACATTAGTTGATTTATGCCTTGTCAACAAGTATGTGGAACATGACTTGTGGCATAATTCACTAATGAGAAATATCATGCATTGATCTAGTTAGTATTTGGATAAGGGACGTGTAAACAATTATTATTTTAATGAAATAAAGTGCGGATAACGTTTATTCTCATTATTAATATTTGTGTCCTATATTTGCATGTTTAAATCCATGAATAACTAATGTTATTCTAAATAGTCCGTTGTCGATCAATAATATGGGAGTATTATTGAATTAAGACAAATGTGAGGATTGGTAGAATGTACTGTAAGGTTGAGACACCAATATCACATGATATTCAATATTGGATAAATTGAATATAGGACTTATCCCAACCACATGATTGTACTTTATGGATTGTCGTCATTAAGTAAATCATGAATATTTATCCTCAGACTTGAGATACCAGGTGACCGCCAAGGATGTAGTTCATTTTCTGTAAGGTAGTCTAACGCTATCCGTAAAAGGTAGTTATAAGGGCTATTTTCGGAGGTGATGCGAAGTTCGAGGGTTATGCTCGTAGTCAATAAAGGATTTGTTCCTTCAACTTTGTGTTGAAGTATAATACTGCTTGGCCACTCGTAGGATTGACAAGATGTTTGGATGGCCACGCCCAAAGTCTATCTGGAAGACGTTCAGATGTTTTGGTAATCTTGATCAATTAAGTGTAAACGAGAAACTATTGTTAATTATGGAATGACCAAGATCCATATCCATATTAACGCGGTATTAGCAACAAAAGGATAAGTATGATGATTAAATTCATCACGTGGTTTTTCCAGGAAAACCATACTCGGTTCGATCTGGGGGCATTGGGATCTGTTAAGCTAGACTAGCCCATGTCATTACGATATTAATGAATATCCAAGTGGGAGCTGTTAGAGTTTGTGGATATAAATTAATATTTGTATGTCCGGTTTCGAACACGAGACTTCGGGATTGCACACATTACGTATGAGTCTCAATGTATTAATAATTAATATAATGATTTATGATTAATTATTAAATCACAAATATTTATATGGTTGAACAGGAAAAAGAAGGGGGTTAAATGTCGATTTTTGGAACTTGAGGTGGTGTTGGACTCAAACTTGGAGAGCAAGTTTGAAGTGTATATAAACCCCTCTAATTCATATAATCGAATGACAATAAGATATCCCCAACCGATTCAGTCAATCGGTTTTCTTCTTTCTTCACCCAATGACATGAGTACACGAATCAGTAAAGAGTTTATGATATTCATCATGCATGTGCATGTATTGTTAAATACGTGTAGCTTGCATGTTTATGAATATGCATAAAATAGTTTACTCCTTATCTTCATGTTAACGTACTGTTATGTATCTCTTGGGGTTCGACCATGTATTATCTAGAACATCAAACCCTAGTTGTTGTGATGTTTTATTTGTGATACATGAACCTAGCTTTTCACATTGAAACGCTACTAATACGTGTGTACAAGAACGGAGTACAAGCTTACTTTAGCTTGTGGTGACTTGCCCTATTCGACCTTAATAAAGTCGATCCATCCTTAAACCCAATTAGGGTTTATCTTGTTCTTGTAGATCCGATTCCTTGTTCTTGCTAGGAATCGAAAAGGTACGCATCTATTTAGTTTTTATGTTAATTAATTATATGTTATGTAGATCTATCCGCTGCGCATACTTGTGATGTTTATGTGTTTATAGATTTGTATGATTCACATATTCCAACAAAATACTCTTACATATAAAAGTTAACATAATCTATTAATTAGTAACTAGCTTCATGACTCACCCGATAGGCGGGTACGCTTCATAAAATTGTTTGTCGATTTTTTTTTACACGTAAAATAAATAATGAATAAAGTCAAATATGTTGAAGGCAATAAATTGAAAATCATAAATATATTGCTCATGTAACAATCATAAGTATCATAATAAATTAATTACACAACAAAGTATATGAGAAAATAAAGTTTAATAAGTTGTACACGAGAACAAAGTATATGTTGCAAATTCAAACGCTAAATAAATTTCTTTTGGACCAAATGTTATACGAATTATGTAAGCACCACTACTCTCTTATCTCTCGTATCAGGATTTCGTAGATATAGCACTTCTGTTGGTTCGCCGTAACTCAAATCGACATCTTGACATGTGATATTCACATGATAAACAGTAAAAGACGTGTTAAAATATCCTTGCTGACATGTCCGGTCTAAGTATCGATGGATTGGTGCATATTAGAGCTATATTTAACATCTTCATTGCCTCTTCTTTTGGATAGTGTTAATTGTTGGAATTTTAATAACATTACTACTTCATAAATTAAACACATAACATCAAAGAGAACATGCGGAAGCTAAGGATCAATAACACATAATTAGTTAACCGAATAATAAAGTAAACGTACATTTGATTCTACCTAAACAATAATCAACTTCAAGTATTCTTCAATCAAGATCAAGAACCCTAATTAGGGTTTATAATTGGATTAACGAATTACCCCTTACCGTTTTGTAATTCAATCCAAGATATTAACTATAGTGAGTTAATACCACGTTATTGTACACACGTACTATAACCGAATTAACGTGATTGCTAGATCAAGAAAACACAAATGTTTGTTTAATAAAACCATACCAATCGACCCTTTGGTGAGGGTTATACCGATCGGCCAAACAAAGCAAAAGGAAGAAAACAATTTAGGGTTATAGCTTGTGTACAAAAGATAAGATACAAAGAATGAACCCCTAACCTTGTTTATATAGTGTGTAAAACTTAGAGGACAAGTTAGCTTAGGATTGGGTTTACCCCAACCCATTCGACCGGCCACATAACCCACAAGAGGTTTCCGGATCCTTCTTGACTCCAATTTACACTCTAGTCCTTTTCTTTAATGCTTAACGGTCGTTAGTCACTTGCCTTTAATTACTTAACGTCCGTTAGTCGTTATTTTGTGTTTATAATAATTAAATATATAACGTTTTATATATTAATTATTATCCATTAATTCTCATACGTAAAGTGTGCAATCCCGTGGTATCGAGTTCGATTCTAGACATACATGTATTAATATTTGTCCACAAAACTAACATCTCCCACTTGGACATATATTAATAGTGTAATGACATTGGTTAGCGTCTAGCAACACGCCAATGCCCCTAGTACAACTCGAGTGCGGTCTCCTGGAAAAACCTTTCGATGATTCATCATCATACTTATCATTTTGTTACTAATACTACGTTAATAAAGATATGGATCTTAGTCATTCTTTAATTAACTATTCTGTTTCTCGTTGTTTCTGATTGAGAAAGATTATCAAATCGTCTGAACGTATTCCAGATAGATCTTGGGCATGGCCACGCAAACATCTTGTCAAGCCTACGAGGGGCCCAGTAGTATTAAACTTCAAAACAAATTTGAAGGAACAAATTCTTTCTTGACTACAAGCAAAACCCATGAACTTTGCAACACTTCTTAAAACAATCCTTATGGCTACCAGTAACGTATTGATGCGTGGTTTTGCAACCTTACAACAGGTTTTACCTCTCGAGGGATCTCAAGAGGCTTACAACCCCACCAGGCAGTGTACCTGACCGATGTAGTATAGTGTAGTGGTAAGTACGGGGGATTGATCGTTCTCCACAGGGAATAGTGTTCGTTAGGTATGAAAAACTACTCTAATAGGTCTAAGGGTGAGAGAAGATTCTTTTTTTATGTTTTTATATTTTTTATGAAAGCAAGTAAAATCTCGGGTTTGAAAGAGTGGGCGAAATTAGTTGCTAGTCAACTAACCCAAATTACTACGAATGCAAATAAAATAAAATAACAGAAAATGAAAAGGTGGTGAAATTTATGTAGAGAGAAATGTGTTTACTTAGATTTCCTTACTCCCTAACTATCTTTTACCGGTTGATTAGTGTGTATTAATTGCGCGGATGACGGGTGTATTCCTTAATACCAATCGTGGGGTGGCGTACGTACTTCCCCAACTCTACAAGCTCCTACTTCACTCCTATGTCGAGCCGGCTAAGAAGCTCCTAACATGGGATCACTAGAATTCGCTCATGCATTAAATACAACCATAAAAACCTTTAGTACGCATTGGTTCATGTTTCTTAAGACGTTCAAGCAAGTTACCGTATAGGAAGTTAGCCAGTTTTCTTAAGCCTAACATAGATGAACAATCATCCAATACAACTAATAACACACTAATAACCAATAATCAATAGCTAGGTTTCATTAGATCTAAGCAAACACAAGATAAATCTAGCCTAGCATGTTAAACAAAAGACAAGAACAAGATAGAATCAAACAACACATAGACATATTGAATGATTAATTGATAAATTATATTCAATGTAACATGGAAGATCTCAAGGCAAAAAGCCTTGAAAAAGCTGCTAAAATCGTCTTAGGGTTTCCTCCAAAAATTACACACAAAGTTCCACACTAATGACAAAAAATTGCAAAACTATATATAGAGATTAAGGTCTGACGGCGTCACGTTATGGATCCTGACGCCGTCACCTCGCCGCTTTTAGGGTTCCCGGATGGCCTTCCTGACGCCGTCCCTCTTTAGACCTCCAAAATCCGTTCTGGCTTATCAAAGCTCGACGCCGTCAGAAAAGAGCTTGACGCCTTCCCTCTTTAATTTAAACCGTGACGACCTTGATCAGATTAAAGGGTGACGCCGTCAGATTTTTCATGCAAAATTCTCTGGCTTATCATGAGTAAATTTAATATCCACCTTTTTCTTGCCAAGCCATGACGCCGTCTGGGGAAATTCCTGACGCCGTCAAAGGTACTTTCTAGCCGATTTTGAGACTTTGTCGTTTTCTTCACTTTTATGCTCCAAAAACGTCCAAAATGCTTCATTTTCCAGATTTCTTCTCCAAAGTACCTAAAATGACAAAAGGAACGATTTAGGGCAATATTTGATCAAATAAATACGATTTAGGGCTTAAATGACCCCCTAAAAGCGGTACACTTTTCGCTTCATCAAATACCCTTACACTTGAGATTTGCTTGTCCTCAAGCAAATGCGCTTTTATTCTAATCAAAATACAAGTTAGGGGTCATTTAACGCTAATATAAAAGTAATTACAACAAATAGTCGTTCCACTTTAATCATAATAAGCACGGAGATTACATACTAGCACCTCACAAGTAGTGTTTAGATACTCACATCTCTCAAGTGTCATCAAAATAAATCTCATAAATGAAAACGGATATTATCTCTCACTACCTGTCATAGCAAATAGATTACCATAGGCTTGGGAAAGGATCAAAAACCTCCTCCACTAGGCGTAAGCACCTAAGATAAACTATCAAAGAGGGCTTTTACATGGGTTATAACGTTAGGTGTAGGGAAAAGGAAAACACGGTTTTATTGGATAAAGGATATTTTACTGGTTGCGAGTTAAATATCTTGATTAATTACATGTACTATACAATGTTGCTAAGCCAAGGCTCGACTCAATCTTAAGCTAAAAACAAAATAATAAGAACATAAAATAAAACGGGATGGTAGTCCGTATGTTTTTTCTACTTTTCCTTTTTCTCATTTTTTTGTATTTTTCTTAAATATATATATATATATATATATTTTTATTTTTTATTTTTTTTTATTTATTTTTTTTTTGCATACACTTTTGCCCTACCATCCAAAATAATACATCATAGGGGCGTTGCATTCCCCTTACACTTGAACTTTTACATAACTTTACAAATAACTATTCTAATGACTCGAATTAAGATAATTGAAAAACTTGGAGTACTTTTAAAATATTTAGCACATATGGGGGTAATAATGTTGTTCTTCCCCATTACTCCATTACACTAGTACTTTACCCATGAGTCCCAATCGTCCCAAAACAATATGTACAAGGATATGACTCGACTTAGCAACCATGTAATCAATTAGATAATTAACTTGGGGTTTAAACAAATGTTGTCACAATAATGCACTAAAAATGAGTGCATACAAGGTAGGCTAAGGCGATTTGGGTGTACATTTAAGTGGGGTGTAAAAAATTCTTCCTTTAAGTAAAATGCTTAAAGGTCGAAACGAAAAGATAGGCTCTGAGGGGTGTACTAGGGGTATCGTGTACTAAAAATGAGTACAACGCAAAGGGTGTGGGAGAATTACTTGACCAATGTAGCCAATGTAATTATAACAAAAACACAGGTGTAAAACAATGGGTTAATCCTAATGCCTCTTATCATGTAGTAAATCTAACTACACGAATGTAGTCTCACTTGTGGCCTCGGAATGGTCCTAACGCAAGTTCTAGAATCTAAGTGCTACCGGTACACACATCATAGCATAAATGCTTTTCCTACCAATTCTAGGGGCGAACCTCACATATTTGGGGGTGGAAAATTTTTTAGTGGTACGGTTTTTGTGCTAGTCATATAACTCCTATCCGTGAGACGCTTATTAGAACTAAAGTTTCACTCCTAAATGTTGTAAAAAATTTTAAATTTGGCACTAAAATTGCCCTAACAGGTATTTATCTCAGTTTTATTACATATCTACCATCAAACAAACAAAAATTAAGTGCAATTGTATTCTCTAAAGTATCGTACTTTTACCCCCCCCCCCCTTACACTTAAGATGAACATTGTCCCCAATGTTCAAATAACAAATGTAAAAGTAAAAAAGTAAAAGAATGAAATCAAATACTCCCCTGATTCGCTCGGTGGATAATGTGGCAACATGGTTATATCTTCTTCCAAAGAGAATGTTGAAGCTCCATGACTAATGCATCGCCATAAGCTTGATCCAACAAACATTTCCTTGTCCAAAATAACCTGTTAAACCTGAGAAAACAAAAACGAAAACCTGCATAACATCGGCGGGATAAACTCTATATATAAGGATATAATGCTTGTGGAATGATAATTTTGCAGATTCCTGGAGATTATAAGTTATAGATTTAATAAAAACTTTTTATGAAAACAAAACTTTCAAAAATTTTCAGAAAATTAAACCTGACGCCGTCAGGTTGTAAAGCCTGACGCCTTCAGAAATGATCTGACAGAATTCTCATGTTAAGTTCCCGGAAAATTTCTGGAAAAAACCTATACCTTACTTCCTGGAAATCCTGCAAAACATCATCATGACTCGATACAAGCATTTGACTCAAACAAATACTAATATGTATGTTCATTTAATATTATTACGATTCAAGTTCATTTGTTCTAATAAACCGATTTGGATTTCCCTTACACTTAACTTTTGCAAAATACCTTTATATATAGTTAAGACGAAGTTAAAAACAAGATAAAGCATTTTCACAATTTAGTTTTGAACATGAATTAATAATAATAAAATTAAATCATACATACGGAAACAAATAAAATCAAACAAACAATTAAATAAACACACAAAACAAATAAAGCTTGGGTTGCCTCCCAAGAAGCGCTTTTCTTTATTAACGAGTCTTGTAGCTAGACTCAAAGTCCTTCTACCCTATGTAAGTGAGTTCGTCATCGAGGACGTCTTTAGGGTTAAGCTTGGATTGAAGTTTTCTATTGGTCCGCTTAGTATAATATATCTTTTCAAATTTCTCTCCATCCGGGTCATACAATGTCATCTTAATATGCCATGACCCATCTCCATCTTTGGGTGGTTTGTCCCAATCCCACTTATGATCATCTTCCTCACAAGTCCACTTATTCATTCCTAGGTTAATTGGCAAAACTCCTAGAAAATCAATCATCTTCCTAAAAACTAGAGGGTCTTCAAATGGATCCAATTCGGTATCCCTAGCTAAGAGTTGCTCTACCGTATGTGTTCGGTTCACAAAGTCCTCTTCTAGGTAAAATGGGCATTGGGGTCCTATGAAGTCTCTATCGATCCAAGGTCCATATCTAGATGGTCTCCTATTTAATTCTAACCAATGGGGTGTTGGTTCCTCACTAGTATCATAGGCGTGTTTCTTCACATCATAGACTGACCAAGTATCTCCTTCTCCTACCGCTATCTTAGATTCCTTACAATCAATCATAGCACTAGCGGTCGCCAAAAATCCTCTACCTATCAACAAAGGGCATGTAGGGTCGCTAACCATATCAAGGACATGGAAATCGGCTAAAATGGTTAGTTTTCCTATGTGTACTAACATGTCCTTGACTACTCCAACCGGGTAAGCAACACTCCCATCCGCTAAGCCTATTATCACCTCGGTTTCTTCAAGTTTTCCTAGTTTTAGAGAGGTGTAGAGAGGTAACGGAAGTAGGTTAAGGCTTGATCCAAGATCGGCTAATGTGTCATAAGCCTCCGAATTACCGATCTTGCAAGGTAGAACAAATAAGCCCGGATCATCTAACTTCTTAGGTAGCTTGTTTTGAACGAAGGCGGTCCCTTTTTCGCCTAATTTGAGCTTCTTCTCATCCAACACATCAACAACCGGACTTTCAAGGTGGAGCTCCTTGAATTCTTCGTCAAGGTTTTGAGTGGGAGGTGTTTCAACTACAACTTGGGTTTGTTTGAAACACGAGCTCATGGAATTGACCGAATAATATTGTGGACAAGAACTAGGAGACGTAACCGACGAAATGGCGTTGACGTTTAGTTTCGGGTTCTTGACCGTGTTGCTAGGGAGTGCTCCCATTTCTCGGTCATTGAGGGCTTTCAACAAAGTGTCAATCTTATTGGTCATCTCGCTTTGTTTTTGTTTGAAATCGGCTTCAAACTTGGCTAAACGAGCTTCTTGAGATGCCATAAATTGAGACATCAATCCTTCAAAGTTATCGGTACTACCATTGCCGGAAGGATTGTTGTTGAAAGTACGGTTCGAGTTGGAACCGCTTGATTGGAAACGATTAGGTGGGTTGGAAGAATTGGTTTGTTGTGCGTTTTGGTTTTGTTTCCACCTAAGGTTCGGGTGATTTTTCCATGAGGGGTTGTATGTATCACCGTAGGGGTTTGGCTCGGGTTTGAAAGTGTACCACTTGTCTCCCGCTCCGTCGGTACGCGAGGATGCGTAGTCCGCAAAAGCTTGTTCGGGGAGTTCCATGCAATCACGAGTGTCGTGGGGACCACTACATAATTCACATGAAGAAGTGATTTTGTTCACTTGGCTTGAAGGTTTAGGAGCCTCGTAGGATTTCATGAGAAACTTGACTTGGTCTTCAAGTTCTATGATCCTACAGTCGGAAGTGCTTGAATTGTTCGAAGGCAAGGATATTGCCTTGACCGTTTTATTCAAATCACGGGGATCACTTCAACTTTCGTTGTCATAAAGAGCAAGATCCTCTAGGAGAGCCCATGATTGTTCCGCACTTAGATCACGTAGCTTACCACCGGCCGATTGGTCAATGGTTTGCCTCGTGGAGAGATTGATATGGTCATAAAAGATTTGGACTTGGAGCCAAAGTTCTATGCCATGGTGAGGGACTTTTTGGAGTAAGTCCTTGAATCGAGTCCATGCCTCGTAGAGGGTTTCGCCTTGACGTTGTTGGAACATCAAGATATCATTCCTTAGCTTGGTAGTTCTTCCTGGTGGGAAAAACTGAGCAAGGAAACGAGTGGTGAGATCATCCCAAGAGGTGATGGATCCTGCGGGTTGACGTTCTAGCCACTGACTAGCTTGGTCCCGCAGAGAGAATTGGAAGAGACGCAGTCGGGTCGTCTCTCGAGTGGCAACATCAAGGTCTATAATATCAACGATTTTGAGAAAGTCCTTGAGATGTTGGTTAGGATCTTCGGAACGAAGTCCATGGAATGCGCATCCGCTTTGCACCAACCGGATGGTGTCGGATCGCAAGGGAGTGACATTGGCTCCTTGAGTGAGCTCAATGGTGTTTCGATAGCCATGGTGGCTAGGACGGGAGTAGTCTCCTAAGGTACGGGCTCTAGGAGGTGGTGGTGGTTGTTGTTGTGGTGGGATGTTGGGATCAAGGATATTACCATCTTCCATGATGTCGAATGGTAATGGTTACGAACAAAGAAACGAAGACAAAAAAGATAGACTAAAGAAAACCTAGAAAAATAAAATAAAAATCTCACTAGAAAGGAATCTAGTGAGTAGACCTATAAAATAAAAATTCAACCTAAACAATAACTATTCCCCGGCAGCGGCGCCAAAAACTTGATGCGTGGTTTTGCAACCTTACAACAGGTTTTACCTCTCGAGGGATCTCAAGAGGCTTACAACCCCACCAGGCAGTGTACCTGACCGATGTAGTATAGTGTAGTGGTAAGTACGGGGGATTGATCGTTCTCCACAGGAAATAGTGTTCGTTAGGTATGAAAAACTACTCTAATAGGTCTAAGGGTGAGAGAAGATTCTTTTTTTATGTTTTTATATTTTTTATGAAAGCAAGTAAAATCTCGGGTTTGAAAGAGTGGGCGGAATTAGTTGCTAGTCAACTAACCCAAATTACTACGAATGCAAATAAAATAAAATAACAGAAAATGAAAAGGTGGTGAAATTTATGTGGAGAGAAATGTGTTTACTTAGATTTCCTTACTCCCTAACTATCTTTTACCGGTTGATTAGTGTGTATTAATTGCGTGGATGACGGGTGTATTCCTTAATACCAATCGTGGGGTGGCGTACGTACTTCCCCAACTCTACAAGCTCCTACTTCACTCCTATGTCGAGCCGGCTAAGAAGCTCCTAACATGGGATCACTAGAATTCGCTCATGCATTAAATACAACCATAAAAACCTTTAGTACGCATTGGTTCATGTTTCTTAAGACGTTCAAGCAAGTTACCGTATAGGAAGTTAGCCAGTTTTCTTAAGCCTAACATAGATGAACAATCATCCAATACAACTAATAACACACTAATAACCAATAATCAATAGCTAGGTTTCATTAGATCTAAGCAAACACAAGATAAATCTAGCCTAGCATGTTAAACAAAAGACAAGAACAAGATAGAATCAAACAACACATAGACATATTGAATGATTAATTGATAAATTGTTAGGAATATGAATATTCAGCTGAAGACTCGGTCACCCCGAGTACTTATTAGATCATCATAGCTCGTAGGATTATCAGTAATACTATTAGTAGTTTAGTTATTAATTAGTATTGTGGAGTGGGTCGGGTCTTTACCCTCTGTCAGCTCGCTCCACAGTCCACTAGGGACATATTATGTAATAGTATAAATACTCCCTTCCCACCCATGGGAAGGGTTGGACCTTTCACATTAATCTAATTCATCTTGTTTCTCTCTCTAAAAGGCTCCCAACATCTCACTTTCTCTCTCTAAGTTCTAACTCATTCGATCCATAAACAACCCTCAAACTAGTGTTTCTTGCATAGTGAATACCCTACAATTGGTATCAAGAGCCATGGTTAGGTCCATGAGAGTTGGTATTCACGGATTTGTGTAGTTTGTGAGGTTTTTTATTCTTGGGTCGATTTGTAGTTTTCAAGTTTTTTTTGGTTCGGTTTGATTAGTAGCATAAACTTCATTTTGTGCTTTGTTTAGTGATTAGAAGTCGTTTTACCTTGTATTCGTGTAGCTCTTTAGGTTTTTTCTTGGTTAGATTTGTGGTTTTTAAGTTTTTTTTGTTCGGTTTGGTTAGTAGCATAAATTTCATTTTGTGCTTTGTTTAGTGATTAGAAGTTGTTTTACTTTGTACTTTCTAGCTTAAGAATAGTATTAGAGTGGTATTTAGTGTTTGGATTCACAGATCTAAGAACAGTGTGGTGTTTTTGGGGAAATTCGTGGGTATTAGTTGAGTTGTTCTTGGCAGCGGTTTGTCTACTTGGGAAGTATTCTTGGACTCGGTTTGTGTCTATTCTTGGATACGGTTTGTCCTATTACTCGTTTAGGCAAAAAGACAAAAGGCAGTGAAAGCGACGTGCTTGGGAGTTTGTGTCTACTCGGTTTGTCCCTGCTGCGCGTACTCGGTTTTTCCCAGCTGCGTGTACTCGATTTGTGTAGACTCGGTTTGTCTCTGAAGAATTTACTCGGTTTGTGTAAATTTACTCGGTTTGTGTAGACTCGGTTTGTCTCTGAAAAGTCTAATCGGTTTGTGTAGACTCGGTTTGTCTCTGAGAATTTTACTCGGTTTGTGTAGACTCGGTTTGTCTCTGAGAAGTTTACTCGGTTTGTGTAGACTCGGTTTGTCTCTGAAAAGTCTACTCGGTTTGTGCATACTCGGTTTGTCTCTTCAGCGTGTACTCGGCTTGGGTAGACTCGGTTTGTCTCTGAGGAAGTTACTCGGTTTGTACCTACTCGGTTTGTCCCAGCTGTGTGTACTCGGTTTGTGTAGACTTAGTTTGTCTCTGAGGAATTTACTCGGTTTGTACCTACTCGGTTTGTCCCAGCTTTGTGTAGACTCGGTTTGTGTAGACTCGGTTTGTATCCACTCGGTTTGTCTCTCAGACTTGTATGCGGTTTGTGTCTTGGTGATTTTAGAAATTCCCGCGAAAGATTCGATTTCTCGGTTAAATCACAAGATCAGTAAAATCCCGTAGTTACTATGGCTACCACCTCTAACACATCATCAGAAGATATTCAAGCAGCAGGATCTGACACTCGTCCACCTATGCTAGATAGGACGGATTATGAGTCTTGGGCACAACGGATAAGACTTTACTGCTTGGGAAAAGATAATGGAGTTAACATTCTTAAGTCTATTGACGATGGACCATATCAGATGGGTACCACCAGGGATGTTGTTACAACTGGTGAAGATGGGACTGTGACTTGGGGCATCGACAGACCTAGAAACTACAATGACCTTAATGAAGAAGAAAAGAAGAGGTATGATGCTGATATTAGAGCCTCAAACATAGTCATTCAAGGTCTTCCAAAGGATGTATACAAGCTCATCAATTTTAACACTGAAGCCAAAGCTGTGTAGGACAACGTTAAAATGTTGTTGGCAGGGTCAGAACTCACAAAGGAAGATCGTGAGTCACAGCTGTATGATGAATTCGAGCATTTCAAAATGAACCCAGGAGAGAATGTCACAGACTACTATGTGAGATTTCATAAGTTGGTGAATGATATGAGGATGATCAGAATGACTATGCCCAATATCCAACTTAACTCAAAGTTTGTAAACAATATGACTCCTGAATGGGACAGATTTGTGACTGCAGTCAAACTCAACAAAGGTTTAAGGGATACCAACTATGAACAACTGTATGCATACCTGCAACAACATGAGAAGCATGCTGTTTATGATCGAGTGCTGAGAGAAAAGTTAAGTCCTTCAACTACAAATGATCCACTGGCGTTCATGACAAATGTTCAACCGACAATCCAATCATCATCCAACCCAAGCTATCATCAACTTCACTCACAAGTACCTGCTATGAGCTCTCAACTTGACTCAGGGTACTCTCAGACCAACAAAATGATTGACAATCTCACCAATCAAGTTTCATTACTGGTTCAACAGTTTCAAGCATCACTCCCTCAGACCAACAATCAGTTAAGGAATTCATCTAACCCACGCAATCTAGCAATGGTGGAGGATGGGAAAATTGTGGTTCAGAATGTGCAAGGAGAGGTGGTAGGAACATGGGTCGAGGTTATGTGCAGAATAGAGCAGGGAATGCTAATCAAGGGCAAGGGAAACAGATCAAGTGTTATAATTGTGGGGGGCTTGGACACATTGCTAGAAACTGCAATCAACCTAAACGTCCTCAGAATTCAGATTACTTCAAAGACAAGATGCTGTTAATGCAAGCTCAAGAGAATGGAGCAGTATTGGATGAGGAAGAGTTATTGTTCTTGGCAGGAGATGGAGGAAATACTTTTGATGAAGATGTGGATGAAAAACCTGTTCAGGATCTAGCACTTAATGATCCTAACATCTTCAAGGCAGATGACTGTGATGCATATGACTCTGATGTAGATGATGAACCTACGGCTCAAACAATCTTCATGGCTAATTTGTCTTCCATGGTCTCTCATCTCCCCGTCAAGCTGGTCATTCTAATGCATCCGTTATATCTGAGGTACTAAAAATTTATGACACATATAATATTGTCGAGGGACAAAAGAATCCCGAAGAAGTACATCAGGCAAATGTTTCTGACTCAAGTAATGTTGACATGGAAAATAGCAATATTATTTCATATGAACAGTATTTGAATCACGACAACTCGCCTGATGTACCAAATGGTGAATCTTTTGTCAATAATGATGTCTGTGTTAGGAAGAATGTATGTGCCTTAGATAATGCGGATAATATAGATAATGCATACGAGTGCCATGAGAACATATTGCCTGTCCCTGATGATAACTTGATCACGAAACTAAACATCTATAAAGAACAAGTGGCTATGTACGAACAGCGTGCTAAGTTTGAGCTTAATGAACGAGAACAGAAATTAGAAGGTCAAATGAGTACACTTATTAAAGAGTCTAGAGTAAGAGAAGAAACATTAAAATTAGAGTTGAATTCTTTGAAAAGTCAGCTAGAACAGTCTGTCAAACAGAAACAGGAAGCACAAAAGTGTGTTGATACACTTAAGCTAGAATTCAAACAAAAAGAATCAACACTCTTAAATGATTTCTCTAGACTCAAGACGTTAAAAAATAAGCTTGAAGATAAGTTGTACACACAAGACCAAACCAGGCAGACTGCTTAAATGATGTATAAGCACAGAAAGTTAAGTGACAAGCATAGCGAAAACAATGTAGGTAGATCTAAATTAGCTATTCATGAGATTGCTAAGATAGCCCAACCTGCATTAAATGATTCAAATGTGATGTTTATGCCTAATCATGACCCGCCTGAGCTTATTTACTATAAAGAGGAAGAGGAGATGAGTGAGAGAACAAAGGAAAGAATGAATGAGAAAATGAGGGATCCCGAGTGCATAGCCAGACGAATAATAATCAAACCCCATGATTATTATGAGGAAAATCGTTTGACTGTGTTTGCTCCTCAAAAGAAGTTAACACCTGAACAGATATTTTGGAAACAAGATAATGAGAAACTTAAGGTAGATAAACTTAAGGCCAACACCCCCCTCATTAGAAAAGTTGCGTCCATAACGGTGTATCCTCCCAATACACCTAGGCATCTGGTGCCTTTGTCTCTTCCCACTGAAAGCAAAACCTCTATTAGCTTATATGTGCTTTGGCAATTATTTGCTGATTTTGATAAAACATGTAAGAAGAGAATCACACCAACCGGCATTACTGAGGGGGAAAGGTGTTTTGAACATGCAAAAAGGTGTTACTTAACTGAGGTCATGCCATTCTTTAAGCTACTTAAAGAACACTTTGAAGGGTTGCACACTGCCCTTAAAGCCGAAATAAAAGAAATGGAAGTAGTGTTTAAAGATATGGAAAATGAGGTGAATGAACATGCAATAGAACTTAAGAGTCGAGAGATTGAAAGAAAAAACATACTCATTACTAATGACAACTTGATTGCTAAATGTATTGCACAAGATGTATTTTACACTGTCACTGATTCTGCATTGTCTGCTTGTCAATTTAATGAGTATGCTATTGCGTTGAATGTCACCCAGAATCGTGTTGTTGAGCTTGAGGGGGAGAATTTAAAATTGCTTGAAAAAATTCAAAAAGATGACCATGATAATATGGTTAAACGTTTTTCAAAATTGGAAGTTGAACTTCTTAATTTGCAATTGAAATATCAACATTTAAATGAAAAACATAAAATATCAAATGACAAGACATCCTTGGATGCTCCTGAATTTGATACTTATTTTGAATTAAGCAAACGAGATGAGACAATTCAAGCTCACACGAACACGATTCGACTGCTGAGGGCCCAAATTGCCCAATTGAAATCCAACAAGTGTGAAGTGTATGGCACCAATAAACCTTCGTCTTCAGATTTTCAGAATTTTCAATATCAAAATACCATAAATAAGCTACATTATGAAAATGAGTGTTTTCGAGAAGAAAATTCAAAGGTTAAACAACATTTCAAAGAGTTATATGATTCTATTAAAGTTACAAGAAGGAATCACAATGATCAAATAACCTCTTTGACAAATGAAATTGAGAATCTGAAGGTTCGGGTGAAAGGTAAAATGCCATGCACCACTTGTAATTGTGATGCACCAAAGGCTACTGATAGTAAAAAATATGATGTTGATGTTGGGCATATTCCGTTTAAGCTTAGAAATAACAGCCTTGCCCATCAAACATATCTCGATCATCTTAGAGAAGGCCTTGACACACTTCGTGAGGTAGTTGAAGAGGATAGGACTGATAAGCCACTTGATAAGGCAGTTGACTATGCCTGCAAACTTACGAAAAGGATCCAGGAAAACTTAGAATATGCCATAGGCTCAACTCCTAAGTTTAGCAGACATCGAGATAGATTTGTTGCATCATCTTCTACGGTTGAGAACAAGCATGTAGCCTTTAATCTACCACCAAAAACATCAGAACCCAACACATCATTATCTGGAAGGCATGTGACAGAAAAACGAACTAATGTTTCATTCGATGCTTCTACAGGAGTAAAAAGTGACACCCAAGCTAGCGAGTCAAGGTCTAGAGAAAATGCAAGAAAAGATAGGACTGCGCCAGCTAAGTATGATCACTTGAAGAATGTAGAAGCCCAACCTAGGAACAATAAGTTTGCAATGAGTAGGATGAATCGTGTTGATTCTAGTATCAAAAGTACTGTAATTAATTCGAATTCTAATGCTGTCTGTAAAACATGCGACAATTGTTTAATTTCTGCTAATCATGATGATTGTGTTGTGTCATTCTTGATGTCTTCTGCATCACTCCATGTTAAAAATGGTAGAATAACTGAAACATGCAAGAAAGCTTGGAAAGCTACAGGAAAAACATTTGCTAGCGTAGGCTATCAATGGAGACCCACTGGAAGGAAATTCAATTTAGGAAGACAGAATACGTTACCTAAAATGAATAAGCATAAAATTGTGAAAGTTAAGGAATGGAGACCCACTGGAAGGAAATTCAATTTAGGGAAACAGAGACCATTACCTAAAATGAATATGCATAAAATTGTGAAGAATAAGGAATGGAAACCAACTGGTAGAATCCTGCCTTTAGAATCACAATGCCTTCCATCTAGGTCTTGTCCTGTCTCAAGTTCTGTCTCCTCAGTAAAGATAGTAGCATCTGTGAAATCTGTGGTTCCTGAATATGTGTGTGCTGACCAAATGGACCCCAATTGCACTTGGGGATCCACATTTTTCAGTTATCCATTGTTGTCTGGTTTCAAATGCAGGTCGTACAAATCGTCCTGTGGTATTTGGACTCAGGCTGCTCTAAACATATGACTGGAGATCGCTCACGGCTCAAGAACTTCGTGAAAAAGTTTATCGGGACAGTTAGATTTGGGAACGACCACTTTGGTGCTATTATGGGTTATGGAGATTATGTGTTTGGGAATAGTGTAATCTCAAGGGTATATTATGTGGAAGGACTAGGACACAATCTGTTTTCTGTGGGTCAATTTTGTGATTCAGATCCGGAAGTGGCTTTCAGAAAGCATACATGTTTCGTCAGGGAATTGGATGGTTTAGATCTCCTCAAGGGCAGTCGGGGCACCAATCTATACACCATCTCGATTGAAGAAATGTTGAAGTCCTCTCCCATATGCTTGCTTTCTAAAGCCTCTAAAACAAAATCATGGCTGTGGCATCGTCGTTTGAACCACTTGAACTTCGGTACCATAAATAATCTTTCCCGTAAAGATCTTGTTAGAGGGATGCCCAGACTAAAATATGAGAAAGATCATCTCTGCTCTGCATGTCAACTGGGTAAAAGCAAGAAACAAACCCACAAGCCTAAAACCATCAACACCAACTTGGAAGTTCTTCACACCCTCCATATGGACTTGTGCGGTCCAATGAGAATACAAACCATAAATGGAAAGAAGTACGTTCTGGTGATAGTAGATGATTATTCTCGGTTCACATGGGTGAAGTTTTTGAGAACCAAGGACGAAACTCCAGAGGTTATCATTAAACTGATAAAACAGCTACAAGTAAGGCTCGATAAAACTGTCAGAATCATCCGCACTGATAATGGTACGGAGTTTGTTAACCAACAACTCCGTAATTTCTATGAAAGTATTGGCATCACGCATCAGAAAAGTATCCCTCGCACTCCTCAACAGAACGGAGTGGTTGAACGAAGGAACCGTACTCTGGTGGAGGCTGCAAGAACTATGCTTATATTTTCCAAGACACCGATGTTTCTCTGGGCAGAGGCTATTGCAACAGCATGTTACACTCAAAACCGATCCCTAATTCATCCAGTTCATGAGAAGACTCCCTTCGAGTTAATTCATAACAAGAAACCAGATCTTTCCTTTCTCCGTGTGTTTGGTGCACTTTGCTACCCTACCAACGATAGTCAAGACTTGGGAAAGTTAAGAGCTAAAGCAGATATAGGTATTTTTGTTGGATACGCACCAGACAGTAAAGGGTTTCGAATCTACAACAAGAGAACCCGTAAAATCATGGAAACCATTCACGTTACGTTCGATGAGCTGAGTGAGCTACCTGTTTCAGGACAAATCAGTTCTGGACCCGATCTTCACCTTTTGTCTCCTGGACCCATTAGTTCAGGACTTGTACAGAATTCCACGCCTGCAGATTCTTATGTGCCACCTACTTGTGAGGAGTTGAAGAAGTTATTCGATCCTATGTTTGATGAATACTTTGAGCCAACGAATGGAACCATCCCGAGTGAACCAGCTATAATTCCTATGGATGAGGTTCAAGCCCCACAAGGTTCAGAAGGTCCTGCAGCTTCAGTAACTGTCAGTCACAATGCTCCTGCTGCCAGTCAATCGCCTTCATCATCAAACACTCAAACTTCTCCAGTAATGCAAGAATCTTCAGATAATAATTCTTTGGAAGTTAATCCTTTTGCTCCTGTTGAAGAGGTTCCTTTTGAAAACATATTTGCTCCTGAACAATCATCAGACACATCCTTACTTGAAGATCACAGCACTGCTTCTTCTGTTCACAACCATCAACCTCACGACCATCTCAGGAAATGGACCAGTGATCATCCAATCGACAACATCATAGGCAATCCCTCACGTCCAGTATCCACACATAATCAACTAGCCACTGATGCACTATGGTGCTTCTTCAATTCCGTACTGTCTAAAGTCGAACCAAAAGATACCAGAGAAGCAATGACTAAAGATTGCTGGTTCCAGGCTATGCAGGATGAAATCCATGAATTTGATCGACTTAAAGTATGGGAACTAGTGCCTCCTCCGGAGCGTGCAATGATCATTGCTTTAAAATGGATCTTCAAAGTGAAGCTTGATGAGTATGGTGATGTGTTAAAGAACAAGGCACGGCTAGTTGCTAAAGGGTTCAGACAAGAAGAGGGCATTGATTTTGAAGAATCGTTTGCTCCGGTTGCTAGAATTGAAGCTATAAGAATCTTCCTTGCAAATGCTGCTAGTCGAAATATGATAGTCTACCAGATGGATGTCAAAACGGCATTCTTGAATGGTGATTTAAAGGAAGAAGTCTATGTGAGTCAACCAGAAGGATTCGTGGATGCTGAACATCCTACTTATGTTTACCGCTTGAATAAGGCTCTGTATGGGTTAAAACAGGCGCCAAGGGCATGGTACGATACATTGTCCAAGTTCCTCCTAGTGAACGGATTCTCCAAGGGTGTTGTTGATCCTACACTATTCACCAGGAAGTCAAGAAACCATCTACTATTGGTTCAGATATATGTAGATGATATCATCTTTGCTTCAACAGATCCTAGTGAATGTGATAGTTTTTCAAAGGAGATGAATTCCAAGTTCCAAATGTCTATGATGGGACAAATGTCATTCTTCTTAGGATTACAAGTTTCTCAAAGTCCCGGAGGCATATTCATTAATCAATCCAAATACGCCAACGAGATCTTGAAAAAGTTTGGATTCTATTCAAGTGAACCTGTTGACACTCCCATGGTTGATAGAACAAAGCTGGATGAAGATCCTTCAGGGATTCCAGTAGATATCACAAAGTATCGAAGCATGATTGGATCTTTGATGTACATCACGGCTAGCAGACCAGATCTTCTGTTTGCTGTGTGTATGTGTGCTCGGTATCAATCCAGACCAACCAAGAAGCATGTTGAAGCAGTGAAAAGGATCTTCCGATATCTTCAAGGCACGGTTCATATGGGTCTCTGGTATCCTAAGGACACTGCAATGGAGTTAACGGCTTACGCAGATGCTGATCATGCGGGATGTCAAGACACTCGTCGAAGTACTTCAGGAGGAGCTCAGTTTTTAGGGGAAAAGTTGGTTAGTTGGTCTTCTAAGAAGCAAATGAGTACCTCCATATCATCTACTGAAGCTGAGTACATTGCTATGTCTGCTTGCTGTGCACAAATTCTTTGGATGCGATCACAGCTTTCGGACTATGGATTCTCATACAACAAAATTCCCCTATATTGTGACAACAAAAGCGCCATTGCTCTTTGTTGTAACAATGTTCAGCACTCCAGGTCAAAACACATCGACATCAGGCATCACTTCATCAGGGAACAGGTGGAAAAAGGAATTGTGGAACTATACTTCGTGAGGACAGAGTTTCAGTTAGCTGACATCTTCACCAAGGCCCTCCCAAGAGAAAGGTTTCAGTTCATTCTCCCACGCCTTGGCATGAAAAGCATGACTCCTGAAACCCTCAAGTGTCTTCAGGAAGAAAAGGAGGAGTAAAGGATTGTCTTCTTATATCCTTGTACATAGTTGTATATATCTTAAATCAAAAAGAAAAATACAAAAATATAAAACATATAAAAACCATAAAAATCGAAAAATCAGAAAATACCAAAAATAGTTCTACCTAGGCATGCCTTCTGTTTATCGATAACATTTACGTATCTAGAAATGTCATTCAACAATGGCACGGATTCTTAAATGAAGCTCGAGCAGAAGTTATACTAATCAGTTAAAACATGTCTTAATGGCTTGCAGTTACTTCATACTGCAACCCGCAATATACACTGGGGAAAGCATGTCGCCAAAAAGATAGCTGTTCCTCCAACCGGGTGATGTTCACCTGGGCATGGATTACTTTATATCCATGTTCCCCCGACTTGATGTACGTTTCAGTGCGTCATTTCGTGTATAAGAAGAGAAGTCTTCTTTACATCAGACTCTTTATCTTGTTTGATTCTTCAAGAGAGTCTTGATGTTACACAAGGTGGTTAATTGATTTAAATTTTTCAAATTTCCGACACCTTGCCAAATTTGTGCAACATCAGCAGTGACACTCTCTTGGTGTTTCAAGGGAAGCATAGTATGCTTCAAAATCAGAATACTTTTTAACCTGACCACATTTTCTCCCAAATTTTTCTAAATGTATTTAAATCAATTGGGATCACAAATCTCAAATGGTTTGAAATTTTTGATCGGGGGAGAGAATGTGATTTAAATATGAAATTCTGATAAAATGTGATGATTTGAAAGTTAAGGTAAGCTCTCCCGTATGTGCTAAACCATTTTGCATATCAAGGCACATATTGAGGGGGAGCAAAATGTTTTGGTCATAAAAGCAAGCTCTTCCATATGTGCAAAAATCTTTCGTATATCGATGCACATATTGAGGGGGAGCAAATGGTTTTTACAAAACAAAGGATTTTGGCATCTTGTGTGAGCAAGGCTCAGACTTCACCAAAGAATTGACGAAACTTGAATTGTCATCAATCGAAAGGATACGTCTTGGCCGGGTAATAATTTCAAGCTGGTCTAACCAGTGATGTAAGCGTGTCTCGAAAAAGATGTATCTGAGTAGAGTGTACCGTTTCGAGAAACTTTCTATGGACTTGACCAGGACGGGTAATAATTTCAAGCTGGTCTAACCAGTGATGTAAGCGTGTCTCGAATCGGTCATGTTCACTGAAAGTGGATCAATTCAAAAAGTGCGAGCTCTACCTAACATGTGCAAATTTATAAAACAATCAACCGAGCACATGTTGAGGGGGAGCATTTGAAAAATATAAAACTCTCAAGTGTTTGCAAATATGTGTTTCAGAATCATGAACACTTTGAGAGATTTTTCAAAGATTTGGTTTGGCAATCGTGGATGAATACCAAAGACCGACCATTTTAATTAATGCATGGAGTTATAAGGATGGTTAGACTAGGCTCAAGTTCCCACGATCCCGCCAGAGCCGGAGGGATCTACCCAGGGACAATCCACTAGTTAGTATAGAAGTCCTTAGGTATGATTAAAAGGAGAAAAGTGAATGAGGGAAAAGTGCCGACTGAGATGGAGCTAGTACTGGAACAAACCCAACAAGGTTCTAGTAAGGAAGTCTCGATAAGCACTGAAGGGGTTGAAGAATGAAAAAGAATTGTAAAGATAAAGGGTGAAAAGAAATAGCCCTCCTTACAACTTAGGCAGAAACCGGGTCAATACATATGCTGTCAAAATCACTTAGTTGATTGCTGGCATTGAAGACAAAGTATCATGGACCCAGTGATACGCTGCACAACCCTCCCTAGCCACTCAAGGTCCCTCAAAGGATTATTGTTTCAATTGTCACGGAGTTCAATACATTTCTATCGTCTCTCTCACTCCGAGTTAGATGATATTGAAAAGGTGGCAGTCCTCTCCAGCCTCCGCTCACTAAATCAAATCGCACTATTGAGTCTAGAGCCACGAGATGCATAATAAGATCTCTTAGGGACACGAATTACTTCTACACTGGCTGTTCATCTTTAAGGACACCAGTTGTAACCTCATGAGTCCTACGCAGATCTTAGCAATCTGCCAGAACATTTATGAGAGAATTTACTTATGTAATTCTCAATGATTGAATGGAAATTCCTGCCAGGGTCAACATCAAGCAGCCCTGAAAGCAGGTCACTTCAGTAATTCCTCGTGGATTACGCTTAGTGGTCACAGCGGTTTCAACCGGTCTACAGTCGTGGAGTGATCTCCAGCGACTCACCTAATCGTTGATTTACTACGGTAAAATCTTAAAAAACCCTCTGTGGGTTTTCGATTAGGAACGGTCTTGGTAAGGATTAGAGAGAGTCATCACACTATGCTGTTGACTATCTCGAAGTCCAAACTTGTTAGTACCGGTCGAATTATTGCTAACTGTCGTATGCAGGAATATCTGGCGGTTGTTGCTGTGGAACGCTGTAGCTGGTTGCTGTTGTAGCTGGTTGCAGAAAAGATGCCAATCCATCACCACATGTTCACACCACATCATCATCAAAGAAGTCATGATCACCCTAAAAGACCTTCAACACAGCTTCCGCAAACTCTGATGCTGAAGATCATGACACCATATCGTGTGAGCATGTCGGCACTAAGTATATTTCATCACATGGAGTATTACTACAGAAAGATGACTTGGAGACTCAAGTGGGATGATACTTTCAAAGATTACTCAACGTTCATTGATCCGTGTGTAGTATATATAAATAAATATAGTATCGTGCACACGTGATACTTTGAGAAATGACAAGTCAAACTTGCAAAACCCGTGAATGTGATGTGTGTGATACCGGGCAAGTGATCACCCGGGTCGTGTCCCAACGAGGTGTGAATCGAGGATTTTGTTTTAGGTTCGGAATTAAAATGCTTGATGATTTGATTTGGAGATTATTTGGTGTTGAGGTAATTGAAATTAAACAAACAGAAATTGAAATAAACGAAAACGCAAATAAATACGGTAAACACACGAAGCTAAAAACTTGAAATAAATGAAATACTAAACCTAGGGTACAAATGCAATAAAAACTAATTTTATAACAGAAAACACTAATCTATAAAAGTCTAGGGGCCAAAAGTGTAAAAAATTAAACTTTAAAAATACTAAAACAAAAGCAGGGACTGAATTGTAATTTTCTGAAACTTATTTTAAACTAAAATCGGTTTATAAGAAAGACAGGGACTGATCTGGACAAAACTGAAACTCGTGGACTGCTTTGTAAAAAGGGAAAACTTAAAACTATTTAAAATGGAAAACACCCCAGGTTCGAACCTGGTTAACTACAAATATTTGAAACTATTTTTACTTTTATTTTTCTTTTGAAGAACTTAATAACAATCAATTAAACAAGCTTATCTAATTTATTTTGGCTTTTTCTACTTCAAATTAAGCTCAAAAATAAGCTCTAAGTGAGCTAAAAAAACACTGCGGTCTGCTGCTACGCTCAATATGCAGGGCAAACTAGGCTAGTTCAAGGGCTTAAAGAGCTATCATACGCTAGTCCTAAAATCTAAAGAAAATTACTACAATTAGATGAGCTAGTGGAGATTTAAAATCCAAAATTTTAGCTTGTACTAACTTAAATTAAGCTACCTAGAAAATATTGAAAATCTGTAAAAACCCGAAAATACAACAAAGGGGCTGTGTTGCTTTGATTGTGTGCTAAATGCCCTGGGTTCGAACCCCAGGACTGCAGTTTTGCTATATATAATTTTTTCTTTGTTAAGTTCTCAAATGCAACAACACAAACACAAACATTAAACAAACAAGCCAATAACACAAACACAAACAGATAAACTAAAACACAAACTAAAACACGAACAGATACTAAAACACAAACACTGATTCTACACTAACTATGATAAACACAACCACAAACAAAAGTTGCACCACAAAATATCTAAATCCAACTCAAACTAAAAATTTCCAGCACAAACTAAAGCAACACTTAAACTATATATATATATATTTTTTTTTTTTCGCTTACTGAAACACAAACAAGAACAAGAAACATTAACCAAATCCAACCATTAACCGATCCAAAACATTAACTACTCGATCCTAACCAACAAAGACTAATCATATCAACAGTAAAATAAACTAACCATATTTTTTTTTCTTTCTTTTTTACAACTTAAAGCAGAATCGAAGCAACAACAACAAGAATTAAAATAGCAGAATCGAAGCAGTAATCTAAGCAAAACAAATAAACTTGACTTTCATTAACTAACTTAAAAATTACATCCGATTAAGACTTAAAATAAATTACAACTAATAATAAAAACTTACCGAAAAAAAAGCTAAAATAAAACCTGGTTACCAAAGTAACCTCACTACTCTATTTATACTACTAAGAAAATAATAAAATACTTCGGTCCTCCTTCTTGTGTTTCTCTTGTGAGAGGAATCTTCACAAAATAGGTACTTGTGCTTCTTGGACTCTTTCCCAGCCGTTGGATGAAAGATAAGTGATCCCAGCCTTTAAAATAATCTTGGCGCTCAAAACTTCCCTCGGATAGGTGAGGTGGCTGATGGGGAGGTATAAGGGGAAGGGTTTTGGTGTTGGGGAGAAGAGAAGGTGGTAAAAAGATGAAAGTTTTGGGAGTGGAGTGGATAGTGATGGTTTGGCTGTGTGTTTCACGGGATTTAGATAAGGAAGAAGACAAGATGGGGTGTGGGATGTTTAGCTTAGGGATTTTGACTAGAGGATTGGGGGTTTGACCGAGTATCTCATCCGGTATTAGTTATAACAATTGGATGGGTCGGGTTGTTGTTTTAGGTGTTGGGTCGGTTTGTTGTTTAGGATTGGTGGGCTGGGTATTGTTTAGGCGTTGGGCTTTGTTAAATGAAATGGGCTGTGGGTTTAGTAGGATAGATGGGTTGGATTGGGTATAGGTTTGTGTGGATCCGGTTGTGGTATGGATTAGGAAATTAGAGGGTTAGTTAAGGATAGAAACCAAGGACCAATCTTGTAATTCATGAAACCTCAAGGACCATATTTGTAAATCTTGAAACTGCAGGGACCTGAGTTGACATTTCACCAAAATATTCCAAGTGACCAAAAATGCCAAGCTTATTATTCCGAGGACCAAAAATTTATTTTTTTACTATTTTTTTATATTTTTTTCAAGCTTGAGGGACTAGACTTGCCATTTGCAAATTTTGTTTGTTTTTCAATCTTTTTTAATCATTTTGCATATGGAAAACACAAAGACACATCTCAAAGATATTTTTAACATTATTTGATCGTTTTAAAGTGTTTTTGGTTATTTTGACTCGAAAATTGGACGAAAAGATATGTGTAAAACGACACATATCAAATCCCCCACACTGAGCAATTGCTAGTCCCTAGCAATTTTTATGAAAAGTTGATGGATGTATCTCTTTACCAGAAGCCATCACCTCTGGAGTAGCCAAATGTTTCAGTTCAAGTAAGAACTATGGTACACTGATAACCATATGATTTTGAGCAAATCACCAGCTGCCAACGGATTTGGTTTGTCTTTACCAGAAGCCGTTTGCTTCTGGACTAGCCAACTCTTAGATAAAACAACTTATTATCTTTGGTGAGCTGATGACCAATTATGGTTTTCCAACTGCCTTTACCACAAGCCATAATCTTGCGGGCTAGCCAACTCTTCATCTTTTTAGGATATGGTGAGTCGAATACCATACAATTTTTGGCAAATTGTAAGCCGTAAACGGATTTGATATATCTTTACCAAGAACCGTTTGCTCTTGGATTAGCCAATCCTTTTGTGTGTTAGACATGGTGGACTGATAACCATTTGTTGTGTAAGTGCAAAACACTTACACCAAAGAAAAAATTTTGGCCAAAAATGGGGGAATTAGATGGTTTATATACGTGATTAAATTCGTGAGAATTCCCCCCACACTAGAAATGAATATTGTCCTCAATATTCAAAGTACCGGCTGTTATGCCGAAACTGAGAACGTAAAAGGGAAATATTACGGGCCATTTATTTTGTTTTTGTGTTTTGCAAATTTTTTTTTTTTTTTTTTTTTTTTTTTTTTTTTTTTTTTTTTTTTTTCGAAATTTATGTACAACAGCGGGGGGCATCTCCCCCACACTAGGGTGGTAGAAAGTAGAAAGAAGTCAGAAATATGGGTGAAAACCCATATGGTGTGCTACTGTTTTTGTTAACCGAGTCGCTAGCTTGACTCGACCCCGAATTCATTTGTCCATGGGGAAGCAAGTGGAAACCAATCTCAATCGGACTTTCATTCAAATTGTTTGGATAAACATTTGAACATGAGAAAGTTCCACACCGATGAGATAAAACCCGCGGTATTTCAATAGAAGGAACTATTAAGGGTGATACCGGGGTCAAATATGGTGTCCTCATTCCCGTAGGAGAAAAGGGAAAGAGCAATCACACCATATGTGATGAAGAGAAGCAAGATTTTTATTATGATCATGTAAAACTCTTCATCATCAGAAGCATCATCGGCTTCAACGGGAGGGAGGGTTGGGATACAATCTTCAAGAAGTAAATCTTTGAACACACCTCCCCCCACACTAGAATCATCCTCCAGATCAAAGTAGAAATGATCATATTCAGGAGGAGATATCATATGAGGGAGTTCAACCGAGAACTCCTCATGATATCGATCATTTTCATCAAAATGAAATACATCATACTCGGGAAGAGACATATAAGAATGGGGAGTGGTATTTACACTTCCCGTCTCTTCCAAATGATCGATATCAAAACGAAAGGCTTCATAAGCCGAGAGTGAATAATCCGGATGAGGAGTGGGATTGCCACTTCTCTCCTCTTGATCATTAAATACAAAACTCTCAAATTCGGGAAAAGCATCCTCGAGCTCGAGCTCGGAAGGATAAGACGGCTTTTCCACAACAACATCATCCTTTGGGGGGAGAGCAAACAATGGTTCATCAAAAATCATTTTTTCTAAAATCGGGCCATCTCCCCCTGGATCAACATCGGGCTCAACAATTTGAGCATCAAACAAGAAGACCTCGAACTCTTCCTTAGAAATATCACTTTCCTCAAACGGAGGAGAAGTATAGGAGGAGTCGGAAATGAGTGATGCGGAAGTAAGAGTAGGATTTTTGGCAATATCAATTCGACAAACCGATTCTGAAGGTGGGGCAAGTGGTGTGCTCTTAGAGCTAGCAGTTTTTACCACTTCCGTTGTATCCTCCAATTCGTGTTCATCGTAATCAAAAACACTCTTAACTTCCGCATTACAACTTTTGAACCATTCACTTGAACCAGGGGTTATGTTCGTTGCTTTGAGCTTAGCACGATGTTGTGCAACACTTTTGACCGCAAATCTTGAAAGTTTCGAATCAATTTTTTCAGATTTTTGATCAATAGTAGCAACGTTGCATTTAGACCCCTGATTAATGTTAAACGTGATCTCTTCATTCTCAACACGAATGGTCAATTCTTCGGCGAACACGTCAATGAGAGCACGACTCGTTCTTAGAAAAGCTCTACCCAAAATGAGTGGAACTCGAGGATCGGCATCAAAATCTACTACAACAAAATCAGTAGGAAAGTGAAACTTTCCTACTTTCACCACAACATCCTCGGCTATTCCAAGCGGATGAGTTATAGTACGATCCGCGAGCTCGAGTGTCATGCGAGTAGATGCAAGCTCCGGAAGAGATAATTTCTTCCATATCGAGAGTGGCATAAGGTTAATGCTCGCGCCAAGATCGGCCAAGGCAGGGCATTGAACCATCCCCGAGAAATCACATGGGATTAAAAACTTGCCGGGGTCTCCGAGCTTTTCGGGAAGCTTTTTGAGAACCGCCGAGCATTGCTCATTAAGTGGGGTTTTTGCCATCTCAGTCATCTTATCTTTGTTGCTTAGCAAACTTTTGAGTGTAGATGCAAATTTGGGCATGAGAACGAGAGCATCAGCAAAGCTTATGTCAAAATGCAACTCATTGAAGATTTGGAAGAATTTTTCCATTTGTTGATTGTTTTTCTCTTTAAGCTTTTGATCATTAAGCCTTGAAGGATATGGAATTGAAGGCTTAGAATTTGTCTTCGGAACATCGGGTTCCGGAATTGGAGTTTGGACCACCGAAGGTTGGACGTGTGCGGTACTTTGTGGGCTTGAAAATTGCACCTTGTCCGTTGTCACCTTGGTATCCCGATTCACCTCCCCCGGTGGAGGGGGCATAGGAGTCGAGGGTCCATTATGTGTTTTACCACTTCGAGTGGCGACAGCTTTTAATTCACCCTTCGGGTTAGGAATGGTATTTCCCGGAAGAGTTCCCGAAGTTGAACCTTGATTCATCGAACTCATGAGACTGGCAAACATGTTCTCAATTTTGCTTTGAGATTGATCAATTTTGTAGTGGGTATTTCTAAGCTCACTTTTAAGCTCTTGACCCTGTTTTGACATTGAGGTTTGAAAATCATTTTTCAAAGTGATGATTTGATTTTGCATTGACCTCATGTTGGCCTCATTTAACTTGATGTAGTTAGCAAGTTCATTTGAGGAACCAACGGGGGCTTGGTAATGAGAAGCTTGAAAGCCTTGATTGAAATTACCCCCTTGGGTCGGGTATTGATTGATCGGGGCTTGAAGTTGATTTTGAACATTTTGCCCTCTCGGTTGGTTTTGATTGAATCTATTTGGATTGTTGGGTTGAGAAAATCCGGGTGGTCCATTTTGATTGTTAGCACGATAGTTTGGGTCAACTTGAGGACGGTATTGATTACCTCCTTGATTGAGAGACCCGGATACCGCATTGACATCACAATGACTACCATCGGTGGCAGTACAATTGTAATATGCATGAGGACCACCACAAGTGACACAAGTTTCTTCCACCGCTTTGACTTGAGTGGGTGAAGAAGTTTGTGGGGAAGATTGTTTCTTATGCTTGGAAAGAACCAAAGCTTGAATAGCCTCCGTGAGTTTGTCAATCTTAGCATCGGTGCTAGAAGAACTCACGGGAGATGAAGTAGAAGGTGAAGCATTCACTTGAGAAACAACTTGCTTGCTTCGTGAAGTACGAACCTTGGACTTATTTTCAATGATGGCTAAAGCATCTTTAGTCGTCCGATACAAGAGATTACCACCGGCGGCGGCATTTAGAGAGTCTTGATCGGAATGGTTCAAACCATTGTAGAAGGTATCGAGTTGATGTAACTCGGAGAAACCATGGTGAGGACATTTGCGAAGTAATTCTTTAAAACGGTCCCACGCTTCACTAAAGGATTCATCAAATTTTTGAGTGAATTTGGTGATTTCATTTTTAAGGGCTGTGGTTTTTGATGGAGGAAAGAATTCATTCACAAATTTTGACACCAAATCTTCCCATGTCAAAATAGAACGAGGGGGTTGTTTTTCTAGCCAAGTCCGGGCCGACCCCTCGAGAGAGAAAGGAAAAAGAAGCAATTTGATTGCATCTTGTGGTACATTTCGGTATTTGATGGTAGAGGTGATCTTGTTAAACCATCGAATGTGGGAATGAGGATCGTCCCTCTCAAATCCGAAATATTGACTCGAAGTTACTAAGGATAGCAACCCGGTCTTAAGCTCAAAGCTATCGGCAACGATTGCCGGAACAACAATAGCATCTCCGTAACCCTCGGTGGGTGCTTGGAGAAGCTCACACATGGTACGTTCCTCCGCCATTGTGACAATGGGAGGAACGGGAATAGCACGAATCTCGGGTCCGGCTATTGGGGCGGAATGCCCACGATTACGTCTTCGATTACGTCTTCTCGAGGTATGCACGAGTTCACGTAACGGACTTGTTGACGGAGAAGAACGAGTGCGCATGCACTATCAAAAACAATTTCAATTAAAACAAGACCGAGGCAAAACACAAGTGAACTTAAACCTTAAATCAAACAAGCGTACGGTAGCTCTTCAAAAGATAAACGCGCAGAGTGGCGGGAGAGAAGAATGGATCTCTCTTCGGTCTGCAATTTAATGTCAAGACCTACCTTAAACCACTTGATTAGGTTGTTTATCAATCAAAGGTGAGCCGAATTCGCAAGCGACATAAAGGCAAGTTTTAATCTTTTGTTTGGGAACTTATTAATGGTCATACCCCCAGTTAGGTAGTATTCTGTCTTGGTTTTCGACGGTAATTTTTTATTGTTTTATTAATTTAACAAGAAAAACGGAAAATCTTTTTGTATTTTTGTTTTTATATGATAATATATATACAAAAGAAAAGAAAAAATATTTTTGTGTTTTATAATTTTTTTGGAAGTGATAACTTCGTGAAGAAGGATCTCAAGTCACTAATCGTTTAAACCTTAAACAATATTGTCGCAACACAACCTCCCCGGCAGCGGCGCCAAAATTTGATCCGTGTGTAGTATATATAAATAAATATAGTATCGTGCACACGTGATACTTTGGGAAATGACAAGTCAAACTTGCAAAACCCGTGAATGTGATGTGTGTGATACCGGGCAAGTGATCACCCGGGTCGTGTCCCAACGAGGTGTGAATCGAGGATTTTGTTTTAGGTTCGGAATTAAAATGCTTGATGATTTGATTTGGAGATTATTTGGTGTTGAGGTAATTGAAATTAAACAAACAGAAATTGAAATAAACGAAAACGCAAATAAATACGGTAAACACACGAAGCTAAAAACTTGAAATAAATGAAATACTAAACCTAGGGTACAAATGCAATAAAAACTAATTTTATAACAGAAAACACTAATCTATAAAAGTCTAGGGGCCAAAAGTGTAAAAAATTAAACTTTAAAAATACTAAAACAAAAGCAGGGACTGAATTGTAATTTTCTGAAACTTATTTTAAACTAAAATCGGTTTATAAGAAAGACAGGGACTGATCTGGACAAAACTGAAACTCGTGGACTGCTTTGTAAAAAGGGAAAACTTAAAACTATTTAAAATGGAAAACACCCCAGGTTCGAACCTGGTTAACTACAAATATTTGAAACTATTTTTACTTTTATTTTTCTTTTGAAGAACTTAATAACAATCAATTAAACAAGCTTATCTAATTTATTTTGGCTTTTTCTACTTCAAATTAAGCTCAAAAATAAGCTCTAAGTGAGCTAAAAAAAACACTGCGGTCTGCTGCTACGCTCAATATGCAGGGCAAACTAGGCTAGTTCAAGGGCTTAAAGAGCTATCATACGCTAGTCCTAAAATCTAAAGAAAATTACTACAATTAGATGAGCTAGTGGAGATTTAAAATCCAAAATTTTAGCTTGTACTAACTTAAATTAAGCTACCTAGAAAATATTGAAAATCTGTAAAAACCCGAAAATACAACAAAGGGGCTGTGTTGCTTTGATTGCGTGCTAAATGCCCTGGGTTCGAACCCCAGGACTGCAGTTTTGCTATATATAATTTTTTTTTTGTTAAGTTCTCAAATGCAACAACACAAACACAAACATTAAACAAACAAGCCAATAACACAAACACAAACAGATAAACTAAAACACAAACTAAAACACGAACAGATACTAAAACACAAACACTGATTCTACACTAACTATGATAAACACAACCACAAACAAAAGTTGCACCACAAAATATCTAAATCCAACTCAAACTAAAAATTTCCAGCACAAACTAAAGCAACACTTAAACTATATATATATATATTTTTTTTTTTTTCGCTTACTGAAACACAAACAAGAACAAGAAACATTAACCAAATCCAACCATTAACCGATCCAAAACATTAACTACTCGATCCTAACCAACAAAGACTAATCATATCAACAGTAAAATAAACTAACCATATTTTTTTTTCTTTCTTTTTTACAACTTAAAGCAGAATCGAAGCAACAACAACAAGAATTAAAATAGCGGAATCGAAGCAGTAATCTAAGCAAAACAAATAAACTTGACTTTCATTAACTAACTTAAAAATTACATCCGATTAAAACTTAAAATAAATTACAACTAAAAATAAAAACTTACCGAAAAAAAAGCTAAATAAAACCTGGTTACCAAAGTAACCTCACTACTCTATTTATACTACTAAGAAAATAATAAAATACTTCGGTCCTCCTTCTTGTGTTTCTCTTGTGAGAGGAATCTTCACAAAATAGGTACTTGTGCTTCTTGGACTCTTTCCCAGCCGTTGGATGAAAGATAAGTGATCCCAGCCTTTAAAATAATCTTGGCGCTCAAAACTTCCCTCGGATAGGTGAGGTGGCTGATGGGGAGGTATAAGGGGAAGGGTTTTGGTGTTGGGGAGAAGAGAAGGTGGTAAAAAGATGAAAGTTTTGGGAGTGGAGTGGATAGTGATGGTTTGGCTGTGTGTTTCACGGGATTTAGATAAGGAAGAAGACAAGATGGGGTGTGGGATGTTTAGCTTAGGGATTTTGACTAGAGGATTGGGGGTTTGACCGAGTATCTCATCCGGTATTAGTTATAACAATTGGATGGGTCGGGTTGTTGTTTTAGGTGTTGGGTCGGTTTGTTGTTTAGGATTGGTGGGCTGGGTATTGTTTAGGCGTTGGGCTTTGTTAAATGAAATGGGCTGTGGGTTTAGTAGGATAGATGGGTTGGATTGGGTATAGGTTTGTGTGGATCCGGTTGTGGTATGGATTAGGAAATTAGAGGGTTAGTTAAGGATAGAAACCAAGGACCAATCTTGTAATTCATGAAACCTCAAGGACCATATTTGTAAATCTTGAAACTGCAGGGACCTGAGTTGACATTTCACCAAAATATTCCAAGTGACCAAAAATGCCAAGCTTATTATTCCGAGGACCAAAAATTTATTTTTTTACTATTTTTTTATATTTTTTTCAAGCTTGAGGGACTAGACTTGCCATTTGCAAATTTTGTTTGTTTTTTTCAATCTTTTTTAATCATTTTGCATATGGAAAACACAAAGACACATCTCAAAGATATTTTTAACATTATTTGATCGTTTTAAAGTGTTTTTGGTTATTTTGACTCGAAAATTGGACGAAAAGATATGTGTAAAACGACACATATCATTCATCCAAGACAAAAGAGAAGTCATCTTCAGATCACTGATGTTTGCACAACAATCTATGACATTGAAGATTCAATGATTACGAGCTATGATGTCAAGATCCAAGGAAGAAGTGCTGAAATTCAGAACATTGCTTCTGGGGTGACCTCCCTTAGGGGGAGATTGTTAGGAATATGAATATTCAGCTGAAGACTCGGTCACCCCGAGTACTTATTAGATCATCATAGCTCGTAGGATTATCAGTAATACTATTAGTAGTTTAGTTATTAATTAGTATTGTGGAGTGGGTCGGGTCTTTACCCTCTGTCAGCTCGCTCCACAGTCCACTAGGGACATATTATGTAATAGTATAAATACTCCCTTCCCACCCATGGGAAGGGTTGGACCTTTCACATTAATCTAATTCATCTTGTTTCTCTCTCTAAAAGGCTCCCAACATCTCACTTTCTCTCTCTAAGTTCTAACTCATTCGATCCATAAACAACCCTCAAACTAGTGTTTCTTGCATAGTGAATACCCTACATAAATTATATTCAATGTAACATGGAAGATCTCAAGGCAAAAAGCCTTGAAAAAGCTGCTAAAATCGTCTTAGGGTTTCCTCCCAAAATTACACACAAAGTTCCACACTAATGACAAAAAATTGCAAAACTATATATAGAGATTAAGGTCTGACGGCGTCACGTTATGGATCCTGACGCCGTCACCTCGCCGCTTTTAGGGTTCCCGGATGGCCTTCCTGACGCCGTCCCTCTTTAGACCTCCAAAATCCGTTCTGGCTTATCAAAGCTCGACGCCGTCAGAAAAGAGCTTGACGCCGTCCCTCTTTAATTTAAACCGTGACGACCTTGATCAGATTAAAGGGTGACGCCGTCAGATTTTTCATGCAAAATTCTCTGGCTTATCATGAGTAAATTTCATATCCACCTTTTTCTTGCCAAGCCATGACGCCGTCTGGGGAAATTCCTGACGCCGTCAAAGGTACTTTCTAGCCGATTTTGAGACTTTGTCGTTTTCTTCACTTTTATGCTCCAAAAATGTCCAAAATGCTTCATTTTCCAGATTTCTTCTCCAAAGTACCTAAAATGACAAAAGGAACGATTTAGGGCAATATTTGATCAAATAAATACGATTTAGGGCTTAAATGACCCCCTAAAAGCGGTACACTTTTCGCTTCATCACGTATAGTGGTAAATTGCTTTACAGAAATACACTACATCCATGACAGTTATTTGGTATCTCAAGTCTGAGGATAACTATATTCATGATTTATTTGATGACAAGATCCATAAAGTAAAATCATGTAGTTGGGATAAGTCCTATATTCAAATCATTGAATATCATGTGAAATTGGCATGTCAACGCATCAATATACTTTCAAATATATTCTACCAATACTCAGATTTGTCTTAATTTAATGATATTCCCATATCATTAATTGACAATGTACAATTTAGAATAATTAAATTATTCATGGATTAAACATGCAAATACAAGATATATTATTAAGAAAATGATAATCAAACATAACAAATATTTTATTTTATTAAAATAATAATTGTTCATAACATCCTTTTATCCAAACACTAATCACAGATGGGCATGAAACTACTAGCTAAACGAAGTCATATGCCTTCCGCATGCTGATAAAGCTTTCCACCAGTTAAAGCCTTCGTTAAGGGATCTGCTAGATTATTATCTGTGTGAACTTTGAGTAACTCGATTTCACCTATCTCGACTTGTTCTCGAACATAGTGATATTTAATCGGGAAATGTCTGGTGCCTTTCATGATTCCAGGTTCATTGGCAAATGTAATTGCAGCTGAATTGTCACAATACATCTTTATAGGGTTTTCAATCGAGGGCATAACTCCAAGCCCTGAAACGAACTTACTAATCCAGACGGCTTCCATTGCAGCTTCTGAAGCAGCTATGTACTCACTTTCTGTTGCAGACATCGCTATGGTACTCTGCTTCTTGCTCTTCCAATCCACAGCTCCTCCATTAATGACAAAGACATAACCCGTCTGAGACTTCGTATCATCTTTATCACATTTCCAGGACGCATCGCAGTAACCTGTAACGCCAAGTTCTGCTTCTGGATTTCCCCCATATACTAAAAACATATCTCTTGTAGCCCTTAAGTACTTGAGAATATGTTTAACAACAGTCCAGTGGAGTTCACCTGGATTCTGTTGATATCGACTGGTTATATTTTGAGAAAACGCCACATCAGGCCTTGTGCATCTCACCGCATACATAATAGATCCCACAGCCGAAGCATAAGGGACTCTCTTCATGCGTGTCACCTCTGCAGGTGTTGAAGCACATGCTCTGCTACTTAAGCCATGATTCTCTTGCATTGACAAATATCCCTTCTTGAAATTTTGCATATTGAATCTCTTCAATATTTTATCAATGTAAGCACTTTGGCTTAATCCAATCAACCGATTTGATCTATCTCTATATATCTTGATTCCCAGAATGTATGCTGCTTCTCCTAAATCCTTCATGGAAAAATATTTTCCAATATAGGCTTTAACCTCTTTCAATATTGGAATATTTTTACCCATGATTAATATGTCATCAACATATAGGACAAGGAAAATAACATCACTCCCACTAGCTTTGTGATATACACATGGCTCATCAAGATTCTGAGTAAACCCAAACTTTTTGATTTCTTCATCAAATCTCTTATACCATTGCCGTGATGTTTGCTTCAATCCATAAATGGTTCTTTGAAGTTTGCATACACGGTTTGGAAATTCTGGATTCACAAACCCCTCAGGCTGCGCCATATAGATGTCTTCATCTAGGCGACCATTTAAGAAGGCGGTTTTGACATCCATTTACCAAATCTCATAGTCATAGTATGCAGCTATAGCTATAAGAATCCTAATGGCCCTTATGTCAGCTACAGGAGAAAAGGTCTCCTCGTAGTCAACACCATAAGTTTGAGTAAAGCCTTTAGCTACCAAACGAGCCTTATAGGTGTGTACATTGTCATCCATGTCTGTTTTCTTCTTGAAGAGCCACTTACTTCCAACTACTTTGGCATTGGGAGGAAGGTCTACTTCAATACAGACTTCATTATCTCTCATGGATTACATCTCCCCATTCATAGCAACTTGCCATTTGTCCTTTTCAGGATCATTCATGGCAGCTCTTTAATTAGCAGGTTCTTTAAGATCCCCTAATATAGTTTCCTCAACTTCTACATTAAGACATAGACGTTCAGGTGCTTTCACAGTCCTTACAGATCTGTGAATGGGAACAACTTTAGGTGGAGGACCCAGACTTTCAGGTTCCACTGAAAGTTCGCTAGTGTTTTCAGAAGGCAATGTATCTTCTTGATCGTCTTCCAGATCATAAATCCTCCCACTGAATTCTTGAGATATGAGATCCTTTTCAAGAAAATATCCATACCTAACAATAATTGCTTTGTTTTCAGGTGGTTAGTAAATGTAGTAACCCATCATTTCCTTTGGGTATCCTACAAAGATACACTTTACAAATATCTGTTGGAGTTTATCTGCTGAGTCACGTTTAACAAACGCCTCGCAACCCCAGACCTTTAAATATGACAAGTAAGGAGTTTTTCCATTCCATAACTCATAAGGTGTCTTATCTCAACCTTCTTGGTTGGAACCATATTTAAAATGTGAATAGCAGATTCTAAGGCATAATCCCAAAAGGATAAAGGAAGAGTTGTAAGATTAAACATTGATCGAACCATGTCCAACAATGTACGATTTCTTCTCTCAGATACACCATTTTGTTGTGGAGTATATGGAGATGTGAGATGCTGGACAATTCCATTCTCAGCTAAATAATCTTTAAACTCTTGACTAAGGTATTCACCACCTCTGTCGGATCGAAGAGCTTTAATATTCTTTCCAAGTTGCAATTCTATTTCTGCTTTGAAAACCTTAAATGTTTCAAACACCTTATGTTTATGTTTAAGTAAATAAACATATCCATAACGGCTGAAATCATCAGTAAAGGTTAAGAAGTAGCTAGCACCTTTCCTTGACACATGTCTAAGTGGTCCACACATATCAGTATGTATTAAACCAAGTACATCAGAAGCCCTTTCCATACAATTATTGAAAGGTTTCTTCGTCATCTTCCCAGATATACAAGATTCGCATTTATCAAATGATTCATCATTGATATCTTGTAAAAGCCCTTCACATTGCAGCTTTTCCATACGAGTCTTGCCTATATGAGCAAGTCGACAATGCCAAAGATAAGATGAATCCAAAACAGTCTTGATTCTCTTATTATTGATGCTATACATTGAATTATAATTATTGGATACATTATCATTCATGTCAATTTCAAAAACACCATTCACAGCAATAGCTTTAAAATAAAAAACACCATTTAAAGAAACTGAAATTCCATTGCTAGTAACAATATGATTAAAACCAATATCCAACAAACATGAAAAGGAAACAACACCTCTAACAATAGTAGGTGCATAATGACAATTATTTAAAGACAGTACTAAGCCCGAAGGTAAAACTAATTTAAATACGCCTATAGCTTCAACAACTGCATGTGCTCCGTTACCCACGTGGAGATATTATTCTCCATAGGCCAGTCTCCTTTCAACTCTAAACCCCTGCAGTGTATTGTAATTATGAATACCGCATCCAGTATCGTATACCCAGGAATTTATTTTATGAGTTAATGAAAATAATTCAATCATGAAAAAGTCACCTGAAGTGCTGGGGTTACCAGCCTCAGCCTTCTGCTTATTCACTCGCAACTCCTCAAGGTAGAGTGGACAGTTCCTCTTCCAATGTCCTACCTCATGACAGTGGTGGCAAGCCTGATCCTTCTTCTTAGGATTCACCTTGTTCTTCTTAGGGTTATTCTTCTTAGGATTAGGTTGGTAGGCCATAACTTGCTTACCTTTGTCAACCTTTCCCTTACCCTTCTTATTCGCCTGCGGTTTTGGATTTTGTATCCTACCTCCTTGTATAGCTAATACCTGAGGAGTACGTGCCTTCTTTGGTAAACCTTTCTCATAGTCCACAAGCATTGCAAGCAACTCTGTAACTGTCTTCCCCGCGCAATGCATGTTATAGTTTCGAACAAAACCAGAGAATTCCTTGTTCAAGAATCTGTTGATTAATTTCACACATACATTTTCCGGGTAGATGTAGTTGATATGATGTAGTTGGTCCATGTAGCTCTTCATTTCCAACACCACTAACAGGTTTACCTTCACCCTGCTTGCAGCTATGTAATGCATCGATCAAATCATACAATTCAACTGCAGGTGGTTTCTCATAAGCCTTTTGGAGTTCTTGAAGCATATCATAAGAAAAATGGTGCTCAAACTGCTTTTGCAATTTGGGAGGCATACTTCCAAGCATCTAGCACGCAACCTCATTGTGCTTTTTATACTCCTGTTTCCAGGTAGCTCTGACATCCTCGGATTCAGAAGCATCTGGTTCAGCAAGGCAAGGATTATTCAAGTATTCCAGCTTATCGGACACTCTCAAGACTATCCTGAGTGACCTATGCCAGTCATTGAAATTCGGGCCAGTAAATTTTTCCCGTTCAAAATGATTTTTGAACGCAGAACTTAGTACAGCATTATCGGGTTGAGCCATTTCTACATAAAAAGTTCAATTATTAGTATTTTTGATAATACAACTTTTCAAGAAAATAAAATACCCAAGGAAATATTCATATAACCATTAAATTTTCTTGAAAAACTGGGATCCAAATTTATATAATTTCACTACATGAGTTGATCTGCTAGTAATGAAAGTATAAAATATGGTAATCTGTCGAACAATAATTGGCAAACAATTTCCAATTCCTATATCATTATGGGATTTACATTTGCCAAATTCAATTTGCAAAGTAAGCATGTTTCTTCCCATCTCATGCCTTAAGTTTCTAGGTCTCACTAACAACTTTATTAAGTTGTCTAATTTAGAAACTGCAAATTCTCCATTTATGGTCTCACGCATTAACGGAAATTTACCTTGTCATTAAAATCTAGGTAAGGTCTCACTTAGGCTAAATAATAACTTCAAGTGTTTCTTATAATTAGATGGCATGAACTTAAATTTTAGGGTACTAATTTTGATGTGTCAATCAAAATATGTACGAAGAATCATGCACACATATTCGTATCATAAGTTTTTCAAATTTTTTTATTTACCAATTTAAGCTAAGATTAAACCAACAAACTTTTAATTAAGGTATTGGGTTCACCAATCAAAGAATTACTTACAATTATCGCCCACTATATCCTACTACTGCATGAGTCAAAAGACCCAAGTTATTCAAATAATTACCACAAAGTGACACGTGAAATTGAGGTCAATTCACCCTTAAGATGATTTTGTACATAAAAATAGTCGTACTTTGTAGCTCCAATTTGACGAACAAATGAGCGGAGAGACAGACGTCAGCACAAGTGCCAATTAAAAATGCGTCTCTTTTGGTTTGACAATTTAATGTTAATCCTCCTTAAACCCCTCTTATAGTTTGTCAAAATTGGGTGAGCCGTTCTTACTATTGGTACAAAAACTCATCACTCAATTAAAAGTTTATGACTTTAAGTCTTAAAAACATTTTATAAATTATGACCTTGCTAGTCTTGCCTGGAAGCAAATTACCGTGCGAAGCGAACCACTATCGGCACATAAGACTTTGAAAGATTCATAATTTATCACATCAAGTTTCACCATTATTTAGTCCATTTATTTTCTATTAAAAAATTACCCTTTTTTTGCTTACAACGTGTCATACAATTAAACAAAAAACAAGTAATAATAAAAATTAACAACTAAATAACGCACATAACTTAACAATTAATTTATGTAAACAAAATTGCCACATGCAAATTTTATTTGATAAAACCTATTAATAATCATTCTATGTTTAATTAAGCATATATTTAACTAAGACTATAACTTACAAAGGTAAGTGAGCCACATGCATCGACGTATCGATTGCGTTAGTCATAGCAAATATATACCATATTGCACATAATAGATTCGTTAATATTTAATTGAGGTCTTCCCCAATTTTAGATCTATAAAAAATTACATGTGATAAAAAAACTTAACAATTAATCAATCATAATCCATGATAAACATGCATGTTTCATCATGGATTAACACAAGTCACAAGATACGCACTAAACACATAAGCATGTAACAATTAGGGTTTCAAAACAACAAAACATTTTTTTTAATATTAGGGCATCGCCCCCCCCCCCCCCCCTTAAAAAAATTAGGGTTTTGATTTTTAAACCCTAAAAATCGACTAACATACAAACACAATCCAAGATTCGTTTTTTATGTGTTTCGGTAATTAATTACATGTTAAAACGGCTCGTGATGCCACTGTTGGAATTTTTATAACATGACTACTTCATAAATTAAACACATAACATCAAAGAGAACATGCGGAAGATAAGGATCAATAACACATAATTAGTTAACCGAATAATAAAGTAAACGTACCTTTAATTCTAGCTAAACAAGAATCAACTTCAAGTATTCTTCAATCAAGATCAAAAGCCCTAATTAGGGTTTATAATTGGATTAACGAATTACCCCTTACCGTTTTGTAATTCAATCCAAGATATTAACTATAGTGAGTTAATACCACGTTCTTGTACACACGTACTATAACCGAATTAACGTGATTGCTAGATCAAGAAAACACAAACGTTTGTTTTATAAAAACAAACCAATCGACCCTTTGGTGAGGGTCGTACCGATCGGCCAAACAAAGAAAAAGGAAGAAAACAATTTATGGTTATAGCTTGTGTACAAAAGATACAAAGAATGAACCCCTAACCTTGTTTATATAGTATGTAAAACTAAGAGTACAAGTTAGCTTAGGATTGGGTTTACCCCAACCCATTCGACCGACCAGATAACCCACAAGGGGTTTCCGGATCCTTCTTGACCCCAATTTACACTCTAGTCCTTTTCTTTAATACTTAATGGTCGTTAATCAATTACCTTTAATTACTTAACGTCCGTTAGTCGTTATTTTATGTTTATAATAATTATATATAACATTTTATATAATAATTATTGTTCATTAATTCTCATACGTAAAGTGTGCAATCCCATGGTCTCGAGTTCGATTCTAGACATACATGTATTAATATTTGTCCACAAAACTAAAAAATATGACCTTTTAAGTGTTTTGAAAGGAGAACACATGATATTATGCACTTTTAATGACATATATAACATTAAACCAAAAATTAGATTAATGGTTACCTTTTTAGAGAGGATAACATGTGAAGGATAAGGTTTATCATGAGAAGAATAACAACATATTGATGTTGAACATGAAGAACAAGAAGATGGTATTGAATTTATATATCTTGTTTGGGTTGCAATTGAACCTATTTCAAATATGGATCAATCAGTATAATGGGAACATGGGTTTTGATTGTGTGAGAAATTTTGATATCATTATGATTTATGTTGGAAAATTTTAAGGATTTTGAGAGGCTTATAAATATATGTGACCACAAACTCAAGCTTCATACTTTAGCTTCTTTTCTATTATGGACAAAGTATAGGATACGTGGTTGTTATATTTGCATTCATTAAATGACTTTTTTTGCCTTGGTTCTGTTCAATGTTTTGAAAACCGGTTTTTTGATTGACCTGCCCAAGCTACCTGTTCACGGTTCAACCGATTTTTTTTCTTTCTCAAAACCAGCTTCCGATTAACCAACCGATTCACGGTTCAACCAGCCAGGTCAACCCGGGTTTTAAAACACTAGTTCTGTTATAAGGTGCAATTTCCAAAAATCCAAAAAAAAAAACAAGTTAATTCGAGTTCTTTTGTTACTAAATGAAGTTAAATGTCAAATGGGTAAAACTGAAATATTCAGTAAAAAAACATTTTAAAATGTGGCAAGGGTCTTAAGTTGCCTGGAAATTATTCATAATAGACAAGATTTCTAAAGCTATTTTATTTAAGAAGTTACATTATACGTAAAATAAATAATGAATAAAGTCAAATATGTTGAAGGCAATAAATTGAAAATCATAAATATATTGCTCATGAATTATATATAAAAATAACAATCATAAGTATCATAATAAATTAATTCCACAACAAAGTATATGAGAAAATAAAATTTAATAAGTTGTACACAAGAACAAAGTATATGTTGCAAATTCAAACGCAAAATAAATGTCTTTTGCACCAAATGTTATACGAATTATGTAAGCACCACTACTCTCTTATCTCCCGTATCAGGATTTCATAGATATAGCATTTTTGTTGGTTCGTCGTAACTCAAATTGACATCACGACATGTGATATTCACATGATAAACAGTAAAAGACGTGTTAAAATATCCTTGCTGAAATGTCCTGTCTAAGTATCGATGGATTGGTGCATATTAGAGCTATATTTAACATCTTCATTGCCTCTTCTTTTGGATAGTGTGAACCAAATCACGGGAACACCAGTTCAAGTAGAGTCACTTGCTCTTGTAGAATGTAAGTCTGCAACTTCTGTCAAGACATGTTAAAATAAGCAATAAAATGTTACTTAAATGTCTGTCATTGTAATAAAAGTTGAAAGTTACCCAATCAAGAAGGTAAACAAACTCCGCGTTTGTCCGATAATTTGTATTGCTTTTCCCGCTCACAATCTCTAAAGCATTAATTCTATAATTGTGAGGGCTTCTCTTATAGTAACTCAAAACAAATAAGTAATTTTATCTAAGCCCTTAAGGTTCTACATCTGCTCAAAATAAGCACATACACCCCTTGATAAGCAATTCTAAACACCCTCATAACACAAGATGGAACTTACATTGTTCTAGCAATTCGTACGTTGATGTGTGCGTTCTCTTCTTCATCAAGTCGCGGCATATCAAAAGCTGAAATTTTTGCATCAACCTTATTGCGAAATTCTTGCGAATTTTTGACCCTAAAGTTTAGTCTAGTGTGGTGACTATCGTCTGGGCTATAGGGGTTGTTTGAACTATTGAAAATATTTGTCATGATAATGTCACTGTGATAAGACCATTTCCCTTTTGATGTGCCGGATTCACCAAAATTTCCTCCGTCCTACCTACTTCCGAATCAAAAATTTCTGCCTCTTGCGGTACATCTACCACCTATTTTTCCTCCAGTCTTCTGCACTCCAGTACCATGGCCAGGCGTGCTACCAAAGTTTTCACCCCCTTCGGTGTGGGAAACTTAATTATAGAATGGATTGTTAAAGGGATGGCTCTTAGTTCTTTCAATCCGGTTCTTCCCAATATCACGTTGCAGGGTGACGGAGATTGCACCACACAGAATTTCATGGTTGTCCTCCGGAACATACCGTGGTCACTGAAACATACCTTCAATTCAATCTTGCCTAGCGGTCTACTCGTTTCCCCAGAAAACCCGACAAGAGAAGTGCTTGTCTCCTTGAGCCTGGCTTTTATGGCCGAGTTGAGGTTACTGAAGCAGTGTTCATACATAACGTTTACGGATGACCCCTCATCAACATATATTCTTCGGACTAAATACCCTTCAATATCACCTTCAATAATGAGAGGTTCGACCGACAAATCTCCCGTCACGATGGGGGGGAAAAACTATCGGGACGTTCATCCATCCTTCGTCGTAACCTTCGTACCTTCTCTTCCTATTCTCCGGTAACCCCCTTATCATATTGATCACTTTTGCCTTCCCCGTATCGTTCCTCTTTGGTTGGTCTCTTCCTCTCCCAGCGTCCCGCTGTCTGAAATCCTTCAAAAGGTGGTCTAGCTTCCCAGACTCCAACGCAATCTTGAGTTGTTTCTTTAATTGGTAGCAGTCGTTGGTAAGATGCCCTTTCTCTCTGTGGTAATCACAAAACTTGTCCATATTTTCCTTTCTCGTCCTACCACCGGTCGGGGGAGGGACGGGTAGGTCTAGATGGTGCTCTGTAGCCAGAATTTTCCTGGGGGGTTTTATCAATGATCTTAGGCCAGGACGATGATTATCCTGCCTAGGGGCTTCGTTTTGGCGGTGATCCGGGCGAGCATAGTCATTGCGGTTGTAGTTATTTCTGGGAGCAACATAAGGGCGGTATACATCCCTCTGGCGGTAATCATTTCGGCGCTCCCCTCGCTGTTTATCATTTCAGAAACCGTGGTTTCCTTTTCTGCTCGAGTTAGGGCCTTCACCTTTGGGCAGTTTCGTGCTTCGATACGCTTCCTCTGACCTTATGAAATCGTCCACTCTGGTAAACATTTCTGTGACCATTCGTGGCACCCTATCGGAAAACTTCTTGGCAAGGGACGAACATTTATGTGCACCCATGAAAGCGGAGATCCTCATGATCTTAGGCACTCCGCTGATGTAACTAGCTTCGTCCGTCCACCTTTCTTTAAAATCCGGAAGAGATTCATGAGCTCGCCGGACAATTTTCATAATTTTTGTCGGGTCTTTTGTACATTTCTTTCGAAGAGCAAACCTTGTTGAGAATTTCTCCCTTAACTCGTTCCAACTGTCTATACTACCGGGTTCCAACCGTTCGAACCATCCTCCCGCAGCTCCATCTAAGGTTTGCTGGAACATGCGACACCACACCGGCATCGGCCATTCCCCCTTGTTTGCTGCTCCGGTAAACCTGATGAGGTGATCGTTTGGATCCGTTGACCCATCATAGAATTTCATGTTCAGCCGTATCTTTACATCATGGCATGCATCATCCTATTCAAAGATTGCATATCTCTTTGAGATCTTTGGAAGATATGGTGAATATCTTGTTTAGATTGTCACTATAGAATCATGGAAAGATATGATAAATATTTTGGTTAGATTTGATAAAGATTTGGATGATCTTCTGTCAGGTCCCCGCAGAACCAAATCCATACACGGACGGAACCCTCATTTTGGTTCCGTCCCATCCGTGGTTTGCTGAGGCTTTTATCCTATAAATAGCAAGCCACTCCATGTTGTTTGATCATCACTTACAAGCATAAAAACGACATACATTCTCTCACTCATCATTCCTTATATCTAACTCATTCATATTTCATTTTAGTGAGCTTCTTTTGTAGCAAGAAGATCAAAGCATTACTTAAAGACATACAAGCTTCAACAGTGTGTTGCAAAGTCTTGTTTGTTCATCATAGTGTGAATTGTTGTTATTCATACATCATTGTTTATACCAAACCATCATAAACCTCTAATAGTGATCGGTTAGTATTTTAGTCCTCAAAATACTTAGTGTGACGGGAGTGGTTGTACCCTTGTAAAAGAACTCTACATCTAGCTTTGTGTCGAAAATATTGTGTAAGCGACGTGTAAATGTTTTTTCCGCCGGATAAAGGAGCTTGTTGACTAGTGAAGAAAACTCTCGAGTTGGATACTCGGGGAGCGGAGTAGGGAAAGGAAAAAGAGTCCTTGTAGACCGAACCACTATAAACACTCGTGTTGTGGTTTGATCGTTTCTTTCTTGCACTTTACTTATTTGTTATTTTGTTTGCATACATTAAGTCATTTCATACAAACATAACTAAGGGAAAAAAATGATAAAACTATTCAGCCCCCTCTTCCAGTTTTCCACAATTAGCATCAAGAGCTACGTTACTCAAGATTTTTAAAATTTATTGTATTTTAAAACTTGAAACGATCCATGGATTTTGAAAACTTTAAAGAATGGCAATCTATGAAACGACCACCACTTTTTGAACCAAATGGATTTATTTATTGGAAAAGCCATTTTGAAACATATGTCAAACCAAAAGATATAGATCTATGGTATATAATTATAGAAGGTGATCATAAACCTATTACAAAAGATATTGCAAGTGCTCGGGATGAGGATACTTCACTTACTCGTCATAGTGATGAGAAAAAGAAGTTAATTGCAAAAAATAATTAAGCAAAAATGATGCTTTACAATGCTCTAACTAAAAAGGAATTTGAAAGAGTCTTTATGTACAAAACCGCTAAAGAAATTTGGCAATCTTTAATAATCACTCATCAAGGAAATTCACAAGTCAAGAATAACAAAATTGATCTTCTTGTTCAACAATATGAACAATTTAGTATTCCTGAAGATGAAGTCATTGATAGTGCATTTGCTCGCTTTAATACTATTATTACTTCTCAAAGCACTTGATGAATCCTTTTGTAGTAAGAACTTTGTCAGGAAATTTCTTAGAGCACTTCATCCAAAATGGAGAGTAAAAGTGACGGCTATTGAAGAATCTAAAGATCTCTCAAAGCTAGGACTTGACGAGCTAATTGGAAACATCAAAGTTCATGAAATGGTAATGGTGATTGACTCAGAGATCGTTAAAGGCAAAAAGGAAAAGATCAAGTCCATTGCCTTAAAAGCAAGAACGGAGACAAGTGATGATGAAGAATCTAAATCAGGAAGTGAAGATGAGGAATATGCCATGGCCCTAAGAGATTTAAAAAAGTTCTTTCGAAGAAGAGGAAAGTTTGTAAGACAAACTAGAGATGACAAGAAACCCTTTCGAAAAGATCGTGATGATAAGAAATGGAAGGTTGAAAGAAAATGCTTTAGATGTGGTGACGCAAGCCATCTCATATGAGATTGTCCGAAGCCACCTAAAAACAAAACTCAAAGAGCTTTTGTGAGTGGTGCTTGGAGTGAAAGTGAAGATGATGACGAGGAGCCAAAGAATGAAGAAATTGCTCTCATGGCTCAAAACTCAAACGAGGTACACTCTGACTCATCTTATTGCTCTATTGATGATGACACCTTACAAATGGAATATAATATACTGTGTGAACTTAGCTTAAAAATCATTAAAAAAAAACAAATTTTTGAAAACCAAAAAGGAATTCTTAGAAAATGAAGTTTATGAATTAAAAGAAAAAGCAAAATGTTTAGAAAAGAGTAAAGCTATTGACAATGTATGTACATCATGTCAAGAGCTTAGACTTGAATTTGAGAAACTTAAAATCACACAGGATGAACTTATCAAACAAAACTCTAAGTTCAAAAAGTTGTATTTGTTGTGCGGATGAAATAATGAGAATCCAAAAATTACCACACGATAAAACTGGACTAGGTTTTATGAAATTAGGAGATTTAAGTAGTCTAAAGAACCAAGCGAAAAAAGTACAAGAAACTTTTTCAACTGCCTCAGGGACCCACGGATCAGACGGAACCAAAAATTTGGTTCCGCCTGTGGAACAGTTTGGTTCCGTGGGTACCTCAGCAGAACGGAAAGTTCGTACATCGGCTCGTATTGAGTTTGTTTAAGTCACAACGAAACCTAACACTACCACAAATGAAATTAAACAAAACCAGGTGTTACAATAGGATTATGACTTTATAAAAATGAGTATAGATCCAAAATCACTCAACAAAGGCCTAAAACACCTATTCCCAAATGCCCCTTTCCAAAGAGCAACTACAACACACAATCCAACTATCAACAAAATGGTTGGAATCAAAACTTTCCAAGGCATTATCAAACTCCTAACTACATGCCATGGAACTCATATCCACCATTCCCGTACATGAACCAAGTAAATGGGATGTTTAACCAAAATGGACCCATGAAATATTGGGGACCAAACGCTTGAGTTTTTATATATCTTAGGTATGCTTGAAAGTCGGATTGGAACAGGACGAGTGGATAAAAGATAGCGGTTGTTCAAGGCATATGACGAGAAACAAGAGTCTCTTCTCAACCTACCATTAATATGACGGAGGTAATGTCACTTTTGGTAGCAAATTAAAAAGCAAAATCATCGTAAAAGGTATTATCTCTCATGACTCTCTCTCTATTGATAATGTTGCTCATGTTGATAATCTAGGATTCAACCTACTTAGTATTAGTCAACTATGCCGTAAGAAGTATAATGTTCTATTTAGTGAAAACGAAAGTAAAATACTAAAAGATGGAATAACCGTAGCAAGAGGAGTTTTGAAAAACAACGAATACGTCATGAAAATTGATAAAACCTCTAGAGATAAACTTTGCTTAACTTCGTTAGATGATTCCTCAAATCTTTGGCATAGACACTTAGGGCACGCTAATATGAGACTTATCCAATCTCTATCCTCAAAAGATCTCGTTAGGAACTTACCCAAGTTGAAATATGACCAACACTTTTGTGATGCTTGCAAAATTGGAAAACAAGTTCATAGTAGCCATAAGGCTAAAAATATGGTGTCTACATCTAGGTGTCTAGAACTTTTGCATATTGATTTATTTGGTCCATCCACTATACAAAGTTATGGAGGCAACTTTTACACTTTCGTCATAGTAGATGATTATTCAAGATACACTTGGACAAAGTTTTTGAAAAGTAAAAATGAAGCTTTTGATCAATTTAAAATTCTTAGTAAGAAAAATCAAAACCAATTAGATAGTCGTATTGTGTCAATAAGTATGGACCATGGTCGTGAATTTGATAATGAAACACAATTTGGAAACTTTTGTGATGCCAACGGCATAACACATAATTTTTTGGCTCCTCGTACTCCTCAGTCAAATGGTGTAGTAGAACATAAAAACCGGACTCTTCAAGAGATGAGTAGAACAACGCTTAATGAACAAAACATACCACAAAAGTTTTGGTGTAACATCGTTGACACTTCAACCTATATTTTAAATAGAGTATTAATTCGACCATTTTTGAACAAAACACCATATGAACTATATAAAGGTAAAAAGCCTACGCTAGGATACTTTAAAGTGTTTGGAAGTAAATGTTTTATTTTAAACACTAAGGATTACCTCACCAAATTTGACCCAAAGTCTTATGAAGGTGTATTTCTTGGATATTCTCAAAATAGAAAAGCTTATATTGTTTTAAACAAAGAAACCTTGAGAGTCGAGGAATCGTTAAACGTAACATTTGATGAAAGTCCACCTCCCTCTAAGACATCACCTTTGGTAAATGATGACTTAGTTGAAAGTCAACTTGTTGAAAACAAAGGGAATATAAATAATGACAAGGAAGATGAACTATTAAACAAAGAAATTGTCAATATCAAAGAACCTAAAGGTCATCCATTAGATAGTGTTATAGGAAAAATAAATGAAAGAACCTTAAAATCACAAGTCCAAAATCAAAGCAACTTCTTTTGTTTTGTATCAACCATTGAACCCAAAAATATAAATGAAGCTATAAAAGATGAATCTTGGGTCATAGCGATGCAAGATGAATTAAATCAATTCGTTAGAAATGATGTTTGTACATTAGTTCCTCAACCAAAAAGTCAAAAGGAACAAAATGGGTCTTTCGAAATAAAATGGATGAAAATGGTGTAGTATCTAGAAACAAAGCTAGGCTAGTAGCACAAGGTTATAATCAACAAGAAGGCATTGACTACGATGAAACTTTTGCTCCGGTTGCTAGGCTCGAGTCTATTAGAATTTTACTTGCATATGCATGTGCACATGATTTCAAACTTTTTCAAATTGATGTCAAAAGTGCATTTCTAAATGGATTTATAAATGAAGAAGTATATGTCGCACAACCTCCGGGTTTCGTCGATTTTGAAAAACCTAATCATGTCTATAAACTTAAAAAGGCTTTATACAGACTTAAGCAAGCATCAAAAGCTTGGTATGATCGACTTAAAACATTCTTAGTTGAACATAAGTACACCATGGGTTTAATAGATAACACTCTCTTCACCAAGAAAAAGAATTCACATATTATCATTGTTCAAATATATATGGATGACATCATATTCGGATCAACTTGTCAAGAGCTATGTGATGATTTCTCAAAATCATACATGACGAGTTTGAGATGAGTATGATGGGAGAACTTAATTTTTTCTTAGGATTTCAAATCAAACAATTAGAAGATGCGATATTCTTTAACCAATCTAAATACATAAAAGACATGCTTAAGAAATTTGGTCTTGAAGACTCTAAACCTATTAAAACGCCTATGTCTTCGAAAACCAAACTCACCAAGGATGAAGAAGGTGAATCTGTAGATAACACTAAATATAGAGGAATGATTGGTAGTCTACTCTATCTCACGGCTAGTAGACCCGACATTATGTTTAGTGTTTGTCTATGTGCTCGCTTTCAAGAGGATCGTAAAACATCACATCTTGAAGCCATAAAACGAATCTTTAGATACATAAAAGGCACCACACACCTAGGATTATGGTATCCTAAAGAAACGGGAGTTGAAACCATAGTGTATGCCGACTCAGATCATGCCGGTGACTATGTTGATAGAAAAAGTATAAGTGGTATTTGTACTTTTGTTGGACATTATCTCACCTCATGGTTTTCAAAGAAACAAACGGCTTTTGCCATCTCAACTACCGAAGCCGAATAAGTATCAGCAGGAAAAACATGTCAACAAGCTCTATGGATGAAGCAAGCTCTTGTCGACTACGGAATTCTACTTAACGACATCTCCATCCTTTGCGACAACAAAGGAGCTATCGACCTTAGTAAAAATCTAGTTCAACATGCTCGAACTAAACATATTAAAATCCGTCATCACTTCCTTCGCTACAATGTTCAAAAAAGAAACATCTCAATCGAGAAAGTATCCTCATAAGATAACATTGCTGATATCCTAACCAAACCCCTTAAACGAGAAATATTTAATCTTCTTAGACTTGGATTAGGACTAATGGAACCTAATTTGTAGTTATAATATTAGCTAAAACCTTCGTTTGATCAAAACGACAAAACTGACAAAACTATGTTCTGTTCCCAAGGAACCCTTCGACATAAGGGACGGAACCCTGAATTTGGTCTCGTCCCATCCGTGGTTCCTAGGGATAGAAATAAAATAACTTAAACAAACACTCCTTTTTAACATAACCAAAACACACAAACGACTCAAACTCATTCCATAGTATATCACTCTCACAATTAAGGCATCTTCTTCAACCAATCTTGGCTCAAATCAACATTGTAAGCTTCCTTACCACTTTTCTTCTCTCAATTCTGAGTATATGGCTTCTAATTTATGCACAAAACAAAACTTGGGGATTATGCATTTTCTTAGGTAGATCATGAAGTAAAATTGTATATTATATAACTAATCATGTTTCCCTTAGTTAGGAATTGCATCTTGTAAGACATTATCACGATTTGCTAAAAACCCCATGTCAAATTTTTGTAAAAAGCTTCTCACAATTAGGACAAATAATTTTCACATTGTTCATAATAATTATAACGTTATGTTTAAAACATCACTCGCATAATGTCTCTTGAATGCTAAAGGAAGTACATAACTAATATGTATTTTCGAGTACATTCAATCGAAGCTACATTGAATTAGGAGCGTTTGGGTTATCTTTCATTTTATTACAAAATTGCTAAAGAAATTCTTTTTATGCATTAAGAATAGTCAAGATAACCGTACCTCCACATTGTCCTCATATAGGCACACACTAGAACATTATATCAAAATTCTCGTTAGTTTTGACTAAAGTGTGTAATCTTTGTATCTAGGATCAATCATGCCTCCTGCAACTCACTATGACCACAAAGACACTCTCAACTACATTCCCAAACACCATAAGACTAAGGGCCTTACTCCCGCACAAGTCAAAATCTTCAAAGCTCTAGAAAAACGTTACTTCCATGAAGGTAGAACCATTGACCCATCCTTTCTAGAAGGAACAAACATTCGTCAAGAACTTGCAACTCTTCGCTTTGATGGTCTCTTAGACATCAACGAACAAATTTGTCCTAGATTTGTCCTAGAATTCTATGCTAGCGCAATTCTCACAACCAATGATTATGGACTCATGTCAATTCAATTCAAAGTAAACCAACCTGACTTCAACATTCCTCTCCACCAATTTGCCGAAGTCCTTGGAGTTCCATGTGAAGGTACATGCTTTTACTCGTATAAATAGTCTCTTTCAATCCTTGACTCAATCGTTGATCGTATGCCTCCATATGACACTCCTCTAGTTGCCAAATAAATCATCCAAGAACATATTTTCCTTCCAAGAACCTCAACCACAAGGACAACCCGTTTGGGTAATGGGATCGACCGAGATCCATTTGGGATGGAACTCAATGAACTCAAACCCCAATTCAAGAAATAAGAATAAGTCCTTAGGACAAATGTCTTGTGCACCATAGGTAATCGTGATCACATCAATGCTTGTCTTTGTTACATGCTTTATAGTTTGTCAACCCGCCAACCTTTCAACTTAGCCTACTATGTTGCCAAAAGGATGACCGACATACCCATGCTAGGATACACCGCTCTTCCCCACGGGATGCTTCTCACCCGTCTCTATTGAGCCTTTGCACCCATTCCACCAAATCCTAAAGGGTTTTGTCCTGACTACTCTCTTGTCAACTACATCATGGTTCCATTAAGTGAAAAAAGAGTAGCAAAGACTCAAGGGAAACGTCCTCATCCTCCAACTTCCTCATCATCATCATCATCAAATAACGAGAAGGGTGGACTTCCCAACTCTAGGCTTCCTCTACGTGAATACTTTCAACAACTTTGAGTTCTTGACAACCAATCGGAAGAGTTCAAGCAGATAAGAGGAATGTTCAAGTGCATTGGAAGGTTCCTCACTAAGATCAACAAGAAATTGGACAGGCACTGAGAGGTTTTATGAATGTTTGGTACAATAGCTCCAAAACAATGATGTTTGATGTATTTGTATTTTCTTAGGATGATAACTTAACTTTGGACGATTATGTGACCTAACCTTGTCTTGCAGGTAGATAACATCTTAATGTTATAAAATTTTCATTTTTTCACATTATTAGTGAAATTATTAGACCCTTCATGATCTATACCCGTACGTGTGTTAATACCTATTTTATTGTTATTTTCTAATCACAACTAATTAATTACACATGTTTTAAGAAAAATTACGAAATTTGAACAGGTTTAGGGGGGTCAAATTTTCACTTTGTTTACTTTTTTGGCCTGGCGGATGGGATAGAACCAAATAATGGGTTCCGTCCATTCAAAATTTTGCTACAACCAAAATTAGCTTGACGGATCATGCGGAACCAAAATTAGGGTTCCGCCCATTCAGTTTTTTTGTTCCGCCAGCCAACAGTAACTTTTTTTAAAAAAAATTTTGTTTAATCCCGCACTTTAGATCACTCATTTATGTTACTAGGATACTTTACACTAATATTAAATCACATTAGGATCAAATCATCTCATTTGCACCAATAGGATAAGCATTTCCTGTTAGTGCAAATATTACGATATTTAAACTAAACGATTTATTCGGTTTTAATAATGACAAACATGTAACCTGTAATACATAACGTAAAATGTACAAGTTACTTGTAAACACAAATCATCTATGCATACTTACATCAACACCTCCCGACGTCTCAAGTATGCTTCAACGAAGTCGTAGATTTACATCCCGACATAAATCACTCCAGGTATGGACAAACAAATCTACTACTTGACAAATGATCAAAGGATTATATTTTTCTAAACTTCACATTTTTAATGTGACAAAACATTTTTTCAAAAATATATTTTACAAATTATTTTTGAATTAAAAAGAAATGTTTTATTTTGAAAAATAAGTTTAAAAATCCCAACAGTCAATTTCCCCCCCAAAACAGCTCCAACATTCCCAAATAAACCTTACCCACTAAAGACAAACGAAGGAGCGTCCACGGTACCACTAAAGTACCGACGGCTCCACTAAATTTAGTGGAGCCATTTGACAATTTGTGGAGCCGTGGGTCTGTAACGGCTAGTTTTTCCCTTGCCTATAAATAGTGGACCATTTCACACTTCCAACTTGATTTTTCCAGTCACTTTTCTCTGGTCTAATCCCTCCTCACTTAGATGACTTTCTTTGATCATTTGGAGAGTCTTAGTTTGTTTAAGAGTGATCCAATCCTCCATTCAAGTGATCCTCTTCATTCCTCTTGATTAGCAAGAGAAGAACACAAAGTATCCAAGTAGATACAAAGTGTTTTCATCCCTCTTGATTAGCTAGAGAAGAACACAAAGTATCCAAGTAGATACAAAGTGTTGTAATCTGTTAGGAATTATTAGATATAATATTTATTTCATTGCTGCTGTTAGTATTAGTGGTTCCTGCTGGCAGGTATGTAGTTCCTGCTGGTAGTGGTTCCTGCTGGTAGTACATTTTATTTCTGCTGTTAGTTGTTATTGCTGCGGGTGATACCGTATGTTTAGAAAGTTTGTTAGAGTTATTTTAGGAAGAGATAGTGTATATCTCTTTACACGTTTTCTTAGTAATGCTGCATTAGGGTTTCTTGTAGTATAAAAGAAACATGCGGCTATGAGTTTTGTAATCAATCAATCGATTGAAACATTATTAGTTAATAAAAGATCCATAGAGGATCAAAGTCTTTATAGTTATTCTTCTTCTTTATTTGTTTATATTCAGAGATTCTCTTGTAGCGTGCTTGTGATTACATAGGCATTCTACCGATCCACAAAGGCTCAAAGATCTATCTAGCAGGCCTAGATCCAACATCATCCCTCTTGATTAGCAAGAGAAGAACACAAAGTATCCAAGTAGATACAAAGTGTTATCATTCCTCTTCATTTGCAAGAGTTGAACTCAAGGTATCCAAGAAGATACAAGAGTTGTAGTTGTTAGGTCTTGTAACTTTTGTTACACTCTTGATTGTATCATAGCATACATCAAGATCACTTTTCTTTTGAGAGTTTGTGAGGGAAGATCATTGTGATCTTGTCGAGATCTTGGAGCTCTCTTGAAGCCATTGGGCTTGTGTGTATTGATCAAGTGGATCAAGGGTAGATCGGGTAGATCGTGGTAGATTGGTGCTAGCTAAGATTAGCACTCGACATCTAGCTTAGTGTCGGAAATAGGATAAGCAACGTGTACGGTGTAGATCGGGTAGATCTTGGTAGATTGGTGCTAGCTAAGATTAGCACTCGACATCTAGCTTAGTGTCGGAAAACAAGTTAAGCGACGTGTACGGTTTTCTCCGCCTGAAGAGAGTTTGTTGATTAGTGAAGTAACTCGCGAGTTGGGTACTCGGGGAGTGGAGTAGGTAGAAGAGGAGCTTCGTGACTGAACCACTATAAATCACCGTGTCCGGTTTTCGCCTTCTTACTTGTCTCTTTACTTTCATTTCATTCTTTATCGCTTTATATTTGCATTGCATTTTTGCTTGTGTGGCTAGTTGCTTATGTTATGTTGATTATCTATGTGTCATGGTTTGATTGTGCATATGTTGTAGTTTACTATATTCATCTCTTGATGCTATATGATCATAGTTGACACTTTTCATATCACATCACACTTGATCGGGAGTTTGATACAAAAGTTTTAAATTTTTAAATGAAAACGTATTCACCCCCCCCCCCCTCTACGGTTTCCACAATTGGTACCAGAGCCAGGTCGCTCAAAATTTTAAAACAAATGGTTTTCAAAATTGAGTACGGTCCATGTATAAAATTACCCATGAAAGTGATAAAAATATGAAAAGTATTTAGTTGCTTAATACTTACAAGTTTTGTTGTTAAGTATACGTTGTCATACTAGCTTGAAGGTTTTCTTAAATTAATAAAAGTTGGTTCTGTTCAAAACTGAAATAACAGGTACGGCACCGTTAAATATAACGGACGGTTCCACTAAATATGGACGGTACCGCTAAATTTAACGGTACCTTCGTCTGATTTTCAGAATTCGGTAATTTTCAAAAATTCGTATAAAATCAACCGTAAGTCCGTAGGAGTCGTGCCACCTATCGTTTTAAACGTAATTGAGTCTACTTTCACTTAAAAATAGAAAGTGATTGTAAAGTAAAATTTAAGAGAGTCTTCAATTCGTAACAGAGAGTCGTTTCTGGTCATGCCGATTGCATAAATTTTTTGTCAAATCACAAAGTGAACATCACACGTTGATGTATTCATGATTTCAAGGTGTTAAACTTGATCAAATCTTTGAAATGGGGAGGAAATCAATTCATTTTCAAATAAAATCAAGCTAAGTATACATTGTTATACTTAATACACAAAATGACGATAAGTATTTTTGTGTGTTAACCTGAATGGCTATTTGTTTTTATTTGTGCCTTTAATGTCTTGTTGCTATTTGTTTAGTATAGTTTTCCGGTTTATGCATTTATAAGGCTCATGCTAAATTACTTGCACTATATTAAGTAATTAGTTTGCATTGCATATAGGCATACACCATTTTTCTTGCATATGTTGCAAGTTTTTAAAATGGTTTAGTAACCTTCTTAGGAATAGAAACTAAGTTGGTAGATCATGTGTGTCGAAAGATATTGTCTTACACAATTATTTTTCAAAAGGTTTAAGTGTAAAAAGTATATGACCCCAAAATACTTAACACTTTCATAAAATTCGTAACATGATCTTTAAAACATTACATCATTTTGTCTTGTTTGACCATGGGTTGTCTAAACAAGATAAAAGGTCATTTTAATACATTAGTATTTAAGCAAAAGAAAATGTATTAAACTTGCATTGATTTAACACACATACAAAATGTTTTAAACATTTAGTATTTTACGTATGTGGTATAAAAATGGTTAAGATAATTATTTTTATACTAATGAGGTGTCAAAAAACTAAGAGTATTATACTTAATAATATAAATAGTTTTTCTCAAATAAAAATAAATGACAATATCAAAGTAGTAACTTAATATGTCATTAACCTCACACATACAACTAGTATTAGAATAAATGGAACACATTCCTTAAATTTTTATTTTCTTTTTAAAAGGAGTGATTGTGAGGGTCAAGAAAAATTTCGCGTACATATCAATTCATTATTCAAATTATGATTGATATCATTATCGAATCCAATTGACAAGTTTTCGAGTATGGACATGAAATTGGAGTCATTTTTTGTCTAGCTTCAAGATAACATCAAAATATGATGAAATATATTATCCTGAATCTACATACTCAATCACACTCGATTGTTATGAAAATAATGACGTCCTCTCAAGAAGAAAACAATATGCATCGGATCATAACTCACACTTGTGTTGAAGATGCCATATTGAGTCTTGTTGTCCAATAGTTGTGTTCCGAACATTAAATTAATATGTTTAAAAGATGCATAAAATACACAACTAAGTAGGATTGACAACTTGGATGTTTCATTCGAAATATACAAGTAATTTACATTGCAATGCAATTAGTAAATGTGTCATTTCCGAAAAACCAAACACGAGCAAACAAACAACATATGTAAACTTTGCTCATGAACGACTCAACACTCAAAGTCACATGTCTAGTAAAAGTGTCACACATAATATGTTATTAACTATTATGTAAGTCACCAATCTTTGAGAATATCACATGTATTTCTCTTATCAAAAGATTGACAAAGGATAACTTATATCCTATGCATCTTATTTTCTTTGTAACATGAATGGTTATGTTACAAGAGAATACATTGCATCATGTTAACAAATATAGGATATTAGAGTTGAATAATAACCTAATACGACATGTGTCATTGCATAAACAAGTAAAATTGGTCATACACTAAAATACTTGTTTCACAAAGCATTCGTAAGAGTGATAAGTTTCCTCTTAGAAAAGCATACTTGTTGAAATAAACAGTATGTCTCATTTTAAATAAAATACTCACAAGATCTATTGAGGTAAGTAACATTTACTAGATTTTCCCTCAAGATATGCAAAGGAGCATTCTTGAAACACACACGATGTAGAAGATTCTACATTGTATCACATTAGAGTGTCTCTTGGTTCTAGGAAACCAAATCATGTTAAAATAACATGTAACAACTCAACAAACAAAGATGTTGTCCAAGAGATCATAAAATGCACCATCTCCATCAAATAACCTTTAAATCTCAAACACGAAATTAAAACATTTCGCTTGCCTTTGTTAGGAGTTGTGTAAGACATGTCATTCTCTTAACCGACTTTCAGAATACGATTAGTTGAGTCATATTAGGCCATGTATTAGCGAAACAAGCTAATGTCATCTTTGCTATACTTCGATAGGCAAATATGGTAATTTGAATTTTTCTAACACGAGAATGACTACTAGAGAACCTATCGCACTAGAAATTCATTTTGACCTAACGGTTGAATTGCTTTCAGGAGAGAAGTTGGGTTCGTGTATAACCTGTAAAAATGGTCGTGTTTTGCCTTAATTGAGCACCACTAGTGATAGTCTAATACTAATTCTCTAACTTGAAAATTTATCATTCCTACATTTGACTAGAGACAGTTTACATAGGTGAACTTTATCTCCCGTTAGCATTTCATTTTGAACAAGCAGTGTTAGGATCCTGGACACACGGTTAAGGTGGTTAAACCTTGTGACTTTTTGTGTATGATATGTTGTGTTAAAATGATTAAGTGCGCGGAATTCACTCAACCAAACTTAGAAGGTTGTGTATGTTATGGAAATGGAATTGTTATGTTTGTTAGTTAGCAATGAACACATAAAGATTATCACCAAACGATTCAATATTATTAAAGATAATAATACGAGTGATCTTGAAATATCACTAGGGTTACAACCTTGAATCTTAAGTTTTTCTAACTTGTGATATATTTGTGTTTGTTCTTATCTAACAGTTATATGAGTTCTTACAATAACACATATGCATGGACACACTAATATCACTTGACTAAGATCTCTTTTATAGTCCAAGAGATCTATTACAATATTGCTTAAAGTCTTAGCCGACTTACTTTGTTAACTTATCTCCTGAGTGTCAGTACATAAGATACAACATGTATCTATGTACACAACTTGTTAACTAAGCACATGGGGTAAGATATTATCTACCGTATATTGTTGACCAAAATACAATAAATATCTTTTCAATCTTATCCACTCAGCAGCAGAATGTTCACTATCAGCAGCAATGAGTTATCGCTAGCAGCAGGAACAAGTATTATTAGCAGCAGGATCAACAGCAGCAGAATGCTAAGCCTAGCAGCAGAATCATATATCACTAGCAGCAGGATCAAATGTTCTAGCAGCAGGAACAACATTAACAGCAGGAACCATAATGCACTAGCAGCAGAATCACACTTAGAATATTTCTTTGATTAGAACCCGATATTTAACTTCTTGAATATTTAATTCCCAACAATCCTCCCCTAAACATGTGAATCCATTTCAACATGTTTCTGAATTAAATCATGGATTGTGAAGATCTTTCAAACACTTCTGTTCTTCAAGATTGAATATCTTCTCAGTAATTCATTTGCTTTGTTCTTTGAATTTAACAATATCAACACATTGCTCCAATCTTGGACTAAAAGATGGTGCAATTTCCTTGGATGGAGGAATTATAAGAGGCAATGATGCTGTGTATCTTGGATGCTTGTTTCAACAAGTGAAATCATCTAACCAGCATATCTTTGAAGTGAAATTGAAACTTTTCTTCGTTTGACCTAGATAGAACTTTCTCCTTTGGTATGTTCTTGTCATTTTCAACCTCCTCATCATCTTGTATGCTCTTGTCTTCTCCTTCCATATATTGGGTTTTCTTCCTTTTCTAGGCTATTATTTCCTCCCCTGAGATTGTTACCTCCCCTGAAGCAAATAACTTTTGTTTCCTCCCCTTGTTTGGAAGATCTCACTATGTACCAAAATATATCTTTCCTTATCATCTGTTCCATCATATAGAACTTGTTGTCAGACAATATTGTACATGAAGCCATCAATTCCTTAAGAGTTTAAGTTACTGCCCCCATCACTTCTAGGTGTGTTAACTCCTATGAGAGGTGAATCAGTGAACATTTGATTCATGATCCATCAATGGATGGTTTTTGTGAATCTCTTGAAAATCCTTGTTTAAGAAATTATTTGACTTAGTAGTATGTTCATGATTTTAGAATTGAAAAATCATACTACTTTCAACCATTTTGAAGGAATTAAGTGTATAACAGACACTTAATCAAAATTTCGGTTTAAAGCAACCTCTGGTTGTGTGAGAACCAATATTTTTCAGTTATAAATAACTGCCTGTGTAAAGATAAACCTATTCAAAAGGCTTTCTTGACAGGGTTTCCAGCTCATAGTAATTGTTACCTCTAACACAAGTGTTAGATTCACTTTCACTAGCTGTTCTTTCTATCAGATGTCCTCAGACTTGCACATTATACTTAAAAGTATAAAATGATAGAAAGTGAGTTGCATCAGTTACTATCTGATCAACTAAGTCATCAATTCAATGTGAAATGTCATAACTAGATTTCAAGAAAGTAGTTTTAAGGAGTTTTAAATTCCCAAACTCAGTCCATCATGAACCTATTATGGTAGCAGCCAATATCAGCATTGTGTTGCTTCCATTTCACTTAAAATTTCCTTTGTGTTCACATGTTCATACCTGAAATTGTTAGTCTAAAACCAAAATACAAAGTACTTGTCTTGCATTAGAATAATCATAAGACCAACTATATGAATAACACAAATTAAATTTGTACTAACAGCACAAACTTTTTGTAATAACAGCAGTATTAGATAAATCAGCAGCAACAACAAAAATTTATTTACAAAAACACATCATATTGAAAATTCAAAGATTAAGCATTCCAATACTTGCTAGCAAGTACTGAAACCTTGAAACATCAAAAGCTTTTGTTAGCATATCTGCAAAATTATGTTCTGAAGCAATTTTAAGAACTTGAATTAACTTTTTCTCATTGCAGTCTCTTATAAAGTGATGTCTAATTTCAATGTGTTTTGTTTTAGAATGTTGCACTGGATTTTTAATAATACAAATTGTACTACTATTATCAATATGAATAACAGTGTTTAAGAAATTGTACCCATAATCAAGAAGTTGGTTTTGAAGCCATAGAACTTGACTAGAGCAACTTGCAGCAGCTATATATTCAGCTTCAGTTGTTGAATTTGCCACACTTGTTTGCTTCTTACACTGCCATGAGACAAGTCTACACCCAAGGAATTGACATCCTCCAGTTGTTGACTTTCTGTCCAAGCTAGCACCAGCATAATCACTATCCGAATATGCTACCAAGTCAAAAGGAGATTCCCTAGAATACCATATACCCAACCTTGGTTGACCTTTGAGATATCTAAAAATTCTCTTGACTGCAGTTAAATGAGAAACCTTTGGAGTAACTTGAAATCTTGCACAAACACAAACAGGGAACATGATATCAGGTCTAGATGATGTAAGGTACATCAAAGAGCCTATCATAGATCTGTAAGTGTGTACATCTACACTCTCTCCATCTTCATCTTTCAGAAGGTGCTTCTCTGAGTCCATTGGTGTGCTTGCTATTTTTGAATCAGCAAATTGAAATTTTCTAAGTATCTCTGCAACATATTTGTCTTTACTAATAAATATGCCTTCAGATGATTGCTTAACTTGCAAACCCAAAAAGAATGTGAGTTCTCCCATAGAACTCATCTGAAACTTATCTTTCATAAGCTTCTCAAATTCTAAACACATATCTTTCCTAGTAGATCCAAAGATAATGTCATCCACATACACCTGCACTAACAGAAGATCCTTCTTGTGCTGTTTGATGAAAAGTGTCTGATCAATCTTTCCTCTTTGAAATCCATTTTCTAATAAGTAGGAAGCTAGTGTTGCATACCAAGCTCTTGGTGCCTGATGAAGGCCATAGAGAGCTTTCACTACTCTGTACACTTTGTTTGGATGTAATGGGTCAATGAAGCCTGGAGGTTGTGAAACATACACCTCTTCTTCAATTTTACCATATAAAAATGCGCTCTTGACATCCATTTGGTAGACTGTGAAGCCTAAAAATGAAGCATAGGCTAAGAAAAGCCTAATTGCCTCAATCCTTGCTACAGGAGCATAAACCTCATCATAGTCTATTCCTTCTTCTTGTGTGTACCCTTGCGCTACTAATCTAGCTTTATTCTTAATCACTATTCCCCTTTCATCCCTTTTGTTCTTAAAAACCCATCTAGTGCCAATTACCTTCACACCTGTAGGTAAATCAACTAGCACCCAAACCTTCTGAATCTTGAACTGAAGAAGCTCTTCTTGCATAGCCTCTAACCAGCTTGAATCATCTAGGGCTTTCAGAATTGTCTTTGGTTCAGCTTGTGAGAGAAAACATACAAATAAGCAAGAGTTTGAAAGCTCATGCTGTTTTGAAGCATAAAGGGCATCAAGAAGCCCTTGTTGGTCTGAAGACATCAATTGTTGTCTTGTCTTCACACCTGACTGTATATCTCCAATCACATGTTCCAGGGAGTGGATTTTGTGAATTCTTGTTTGTGGTGTAGTAGGAACTTGATAAGATGATGGAAGATTGTTGAAATCCACCTCATTATCTGAGAATTCTGCATCTTTTGTTTCTAAAGGGCCAGCAGCAGAATCAGTTGGCCGAACAGCAGAATCAGTAAGCTTAGCAGCAGAATCACCAGCAGAAACAGAGACACTACCAGCAGCAACAGAAATACTACCAGCAGAAACATTTTGTTGTTCCTGAGTTCCATATTCTTTTCTTTCATCTTCAACACCTTCTTTAGCTTTGCTAGAAGAAGATTCATCAGTTGTTGAAGTTGATTCCACAATTGTACTTGACCATATTGGCATTATCACATCATTTTGATCTTTCTCTAACACTGCCTCATTTGTTGTATTAGAACCTGCAAAATCATTAGTTTCTGCAACAAAAGGCACATAATTCATTGAATTGGTTAGATACTCTAGATCAAATAGCCATTTTGTTCCTTGACCTTCTACATTGGATTTGTTTTCTGAAAACTCCACATGTAGGTTTTCTTCTACTATTTCTTTTCTTGTGTTGTAAACTCTAAATGCTTTGCTATTAAGAGAATAACCAACAAATAATCCTTCATCTGCTTTACCATCGAATTTTCCTAAATGGTCTAAGGTATTGAGAATGGTCACATGACATCCAAAAGGTTTAAGAAATCCTATTGCAGGAGTTCTACCATTAAAAAGCTCATATGATGTCTTATTGTGAGGCTGCACAACTAAAACTCTATTTTGAACATAGCAAGCAGTGTTGACTGCCTCAGCCCAAAAATTTATTGGTAGCTTAGAATCAGCTAACATTGTTCTAGCAGCTTCAATTAGTGTTCTATTCTTTCTTTCAGCTACTCCATTCTGTTGTGGAGTTCTAGCAACACTAAATTCTCTCCTAATACCTTTTTCTTTGCAGAAGTCATCCATAACTCTATTCTTAAACTCTGTCCCATTATCACATCTAATGACTTTCACTTTCTTGCTTACTTGGTTTTCTATCTGTGTAATGAAGTCCTTAAGGATGCTTGATGTCTCATCCTTAGTGGCTAAAAAGAAAACCCATGTAAATCTACTATAGTCATCAGTAATAACTAGACAATATCTCTTATGCACTATGCTCATTACTGAAACAGGTCCAAATAAGTCCATATGCAGCATAAACAAAGATTGATTGATATAGTTAAAAATCTTGGGCTTACAAGTGGCTTTGTGTTGTTTGCCTTTTAGACAAGCAATGCATGTATGATCATTTTCAAATATTTTGTGAGGTAAACCTCTTACCAAACCATTCTTAACAATTTTATTTATGGTTTTAAAGTTAATATGACCAAGCCTTCTATGCCATAACATTGATTCATCCAATGTGGCCTTTGCAACAAGACAAGTTAAATTCTTTTTAGGAATAATGTTCTTCATGTCTACACTGTACATATTGCCTTTTCTAGGAATTCTAAGAAGTACTTGACTTTCATCAGGCATCTTAAAATCAGGAGAAAGTACAAGACATTCAGTCTCACAAAAAAGAACATTATTCTTTTTGTCACACATTTGTGAGACACTAAAAAGATTATAATTTAGCTCTTTTACATAGTACACATCTTCAAAATCTAAATTTCCGGTTTTGATTGTACCTTTACCAGAAATTTTGCCACGAATACCCCCTCCAAAGGTAACATATCCTCCATTGAATGATTGAAAATCTGAAAGATAAGACATGTTGCCTGTCATGTGCCTTGAACATCCACTATCTGAGAATCCTTGATCTTCTTGTTGATCATTTGAATTTTCCTGCACACAAATAAGAGTGTTAGTTTCTTTTAGGGATCCAAGCCATTACTGACTTGGATCTGCCTCTTGCATCAATATAATTCAATCTTTTAAGGACAGTTGATGCAACATTGGATTTTAGAATCCAACATGCTGAGGCCTTAACAACATTTGCCCTGTTTCCCTTAGCAGCAGGAACTGCTAGCTTTTTAGTTCTACCCTTTGGTTTCCAAACTTGTTTTTGGACCACTGCCTTTGTTTGAATGGGCCTTAGAACAATCGTTGGTGCATGTTTGAAAAATGTTTTTGCACCCTTAGCTGTTGATTTTGGGTTAATAGTCATAAATGGTTGAGCAGCAGAATGAACTTGTTTAGCAGCAGGAACCATATGTCTAGCAGCAGAATCTGAGATTGAGCCAGACTTGTTTTTGACTACTCTGGGGTTTGTTCTCTTAGAACTAGAGTGAAAGTGAGATTTAGGTGTTTGCCTTTTGTGGTTCACTCTATGGTTTTCATACCCAGTTACCCATTGGTTGCAGAAAGCTGCAAGATGGTCAAAACTACCACATGTGTAACAAGCTTTGTTATAAAAAGCAAAGTCATCACCTAATTGGTTAGACTTGAGGTTGTTCCAATTCCTTTGGTTACCTCTGGGCTTGTTGGTGGTTCTATATTGCTCACAATATCTAACTGGTTGCCTAACATGCTTAATGTTTGATTTAGGCCTATCAGTATTGTGTTTGACTATCTTAGGAACACTTGTTCCTACTTTCTTAACCACTTCAGGTTTAGACATAACCTGTTCTTCTTCATCATCACTATCAGTTGTGCAATCATCAACAACTATAGTTTCTCCTTTCTTAACGAAGGACACCTTGTTCTGATAAAGTAAAGTTTTATCTAAACTTTTACTTGTCTTTTCTACTTTAAGACTCTTACTAGCCTTAGAACCATATTCCATGATTGGTTCTTGAAACTCAGCTAAACCTGTATGTGCTAGGTCAACACCTGGAGGTGAAGGAATACCTCTGTATGGTGGAGGGACAGTTTTGTAACCTAACCCTGAATTAGCTTTATCAATTACCTGAGCTTCCCAAATCTTATTCATTCCTTCTGAGGCATGAGCTAAAGCATCTATAGTAATCTTAACATTTTCAGTTTTATTATTGGCTTCAAATAAACGTTTACTTTGATCATTAAGTAATTCATCTCTAAATGCTATTCCTCTTTTTAAAGCATTTAAGTCATCAGTAAACGTAGATTCATTCTTTTGAAAATGTTGGATTTGTTTTTCTAAAACTCCTACACACCTCTTATGATTAGCTAAATTATGAAGGGTATCAATTAACTCTTCTCTAAAAGCATCAAATCTCTTTTTAATGTCTTCATAATTTTTAAGATTAGGACATGAATTAGTACAAGTAGGAATGGTATCTACCTCTGAATCAGAAGAGGCCATTAGAGCAAATTCATTGGCCATACGAGCAGCATTTGGTGGTGAATCCTCTTCATTAGCCATAGAGCTCCAATCATATCCAATACCATCAATAGCCAGCATAGCCTTTGGCTCTTCCACCATTACTTCCTTCTTCCTCTCTTGCTTATACCATGTGTTCCTATTATCCTGTTTCCTTGGGCTTCTACATTCTTTAGCAAAGTGTCCCAACCTATGACAGTTAAAACATTCCACTTTCTTCTTATCGAACCCAGCAGTATCATTACCATTTATGATAATTTGCTTTCCAGTTTTTTGCCAAAACTTCTTAGCCCTCATGCTAAGTAAAGCAACTTGCCACTTAATATCCATCTCTTCCAAATCATCACCATCTACCTGCTCAAGGTCTTCATGATTTAGAGGAGAACCACTAGATTGACTGGTTATAAAGGCATAAAATGTTGGATCTCCAAGTCCAGCAATATCCTTTTGTAAACTAGCAGAAGGACCACCATAAGTAACATTAGAAACACCTTCAACTTCATCTACCTCTTCTGAATGACTAACACTAGGAACTGATAAGAGTGCAGCATTCCCAGAACTAGTACTATAGTTTCCACCCCTCTTTAGACTTTGTTCAACAATTTTAAAGTTATTGAACAAATCATTAAGTTTCATTGTTTCAATTTCTGGTTTGTTCATCCAGACAATAACATGAGTATGGAATTCATCAGGTAGACTTTTCAAGAACTTCATGTTGAGATCTTCCTTCTCTGTCTCAACACCCAACACAGCTAACTGACTGACAAACTTATGTAATCTTGAAAATAGCTTATCAAGAGACTCATTACTAAAAGCAGTAAAGTTTTCAAATTGGTGCTTCAGTAATGTCTTCTGTGTCTTTTTGGTAGTTTCATTACCACCAAACCATGCACAAATCTCTTCAAAAAGAGTTTTTGCATTAAGATATTTGCTAAAAGATAGCATCTGCTCACCAGGAATGGTCATAAGCAACGAATTTCTTGCTTTCTGATCATTTCTCTTTTGTATCTTTTCATCATTGGAAACTGGTCCAGTATTTCTTTTTCTATCTGTTTTCCCTTCAACAAGAACATCTGAATAGCCTAGAGTGAAGGAATCACCATACTGAATTATATCCCAAAGAGCATAATCTTGAACAATAAAATATTGCTCAACTCTCATCCTCCATAACTCAAACTCATTTGGTTTGATCATGGGCAATTTTGTAGCAACATTGGTTTGTACATCTTGTACATCCATTTCTGTTTCTTCTAAAAACAACTATATCAGCCTTGCTCTGATACCACTTGTTAGGATCCTGGACACACGGTTAAGGTGGTTAAACCTTGTGACTTTGTGTGTATGATATGTTGTGTTAAAATGATTAAGTGCGCGGAATTCACTCAACCAAACTTAGAAGGTTGTGTATGTTATGGAAATGGAATTGTTATGTTTGTTAGTTAGCAATGAACACATAAAGATTATCATCAAACGATTCAATATTATTAAAGATAATAATACAAGTGATCTTGAAATATCACTAGGGTTACAACCTTGAATCTTAAGTTTTTCTAACTTGTGATATATTTGTGTTTGTTCTTATCTAACAGTTATATGAGTTCTTACAGTAACACATATACATGGACACACTAATATCACTTGACTGAGATCTCTTTTATAGTCCAAGAGATCTATTACAATATTGCTTAAAGTCTTAGCCGACTTACTTTGTTAACTTATCTCTTGAGTGTCAGTACATAAGATACAACATGTATCTATGTACACAACTTGTTAACTAAGCACATGGGGTAAGATATTATCTACCGCATATTGTTGACCAAAATACAATAAATATCTTTTCAATCTTATCCACTCAGCAGCAGAATGTTCACTATCAGCAGCAATGAGTTATCGCTAGCAGCAGGAACAAGTATTATTAGCAGCAGGATCAACAGGAGCAGAATGCTAAGCCTAGCAGCAGAATCATTTATCACTAGCAGCAGGATCAAATGTTCTAGCAGCAGGAACAACATTAACAGCAGGAACCATTATGCACTAGCAGCAGAATCACACTTAGAATATTTCTTTGATTAGAACCCGATATTTAACTTCTTGAATATTTAATTCCCAACAAGCAGTAATTAGGATCTTCTTTAGCAAACCTAGATTGCTTGCATCCCACATTCGTGTTTCAAAATGATAACATGTTCTCATAAGACATGATTAAATGTCTTCATGATCTTAAATGCTAAATGATTATCATGTTTTCCATGATGGTTACATTTATTCCTTATGTGCATTTTACATGATTTGCTTGTAAAGTTTGCACCCACACTATGCTCTTTTGACACATTAGGAATTAGGTATGCCCATCACTATGAACACTTAGAAGTCATAGAGTCATACACTAGTGTCAAAACCTATAAATTAGAGTAGTCGCGAAGTTGTCCTAATTCCCCAGTCATCACTTCGCCTTCTTCCAAGTGATACACCCGTTTGTCATGGGAAGGTTAGATACAAACCTAGTAGTCTTGAACCAAAACCGTCACTATCAAAACCCACTCGATTCTCACCAACACTATCAAAAATCTAAAGTCCAGAAAAATCACAACATATGTGAAATTTCTTTGTCAAAAATCTTGCTTTCAATTCTCACCAACACTATCAAAACCCACTCGATGTAGTCTTGAACCAAAACCGTCTCCTATCAAAATAGATTCTATCTATCATCTGATTCCTTAGCCTTTTCCCTTTCACTTCCGCATGGTACTAAACACTACCAATGCTTCCACATCCCACTCACCTTCCACACACCTCAAGCGAAGAACCGCTAGGATACGTTGAGATAACCCTTCTTCATCAACATAGATAACCCCACTAGAACCTTATCACTAACCTCACAAACTTGAAGATTTTATCTTCTTAACCCTTAGGATATCTCCACATGATCACATGCCTCATCATATGAATGTTCTATGAATATTCACAATGATTGAGAAGAGTTACGTGACTTCAAAGGTGAAGTTTATTGTATGCTATCCACCACTAGTCATGACGTTACCAAGCTCATCGCTTCCGTCAACGTCTGTTCTCCTATTTAGTTTTTCTTTTCACATCTTGTCCGGATGGTCATAGATTAAGGGGGAGCGAAAACACACTCATATAGTCTTTCACCAAACACTCTCAAGAACACACAAATGTGGTTCTTATTCCCTAGGAAACTTCCCTTTAGCTACCAGAACTAGGCTGCACAGAAAAATTCGTGACTTCCAGGTCACGGTACCGTTAAATAGGCCATGGTACCGTTAAATTTAATGGTACCGTGTGGTATTTAGTGGTACCGTGCCTATGTTTGACGAATTTTCACTGTTTCCTTTAGATCCCTGCATCCCTAACCTCAAACCTGTAAAATTTTGCAAACTCACATACACCCTAGGATCCCCTCACTACACCATAGGACACTATCACCAACTTTTAGTTCGAATCCCACAACTCTTGCCTCTATAAGGCATCACCATTGCAAGCTTATCTTGCATCTAATCTTCAAACCTTACATTAACATCATTCCTCATTCCCCATCAACCCCCTTTGAACTTGGCTCAAACTCATCATCCTCATCACTATCACTATCACCACAACCAACACCTCATCATGTGCCTTAGAGATGAGTTGAGCCTTCAATTCTCCTACCTTGAGCACCTCCTCACACCACCATAAGAATCCCCACATCCTTACCTCTACCAAGTTCACCACAACCTTTAGCTCTCACACTAACCCCATCACACTCAACCCTTATAACTAAACTTCACTTTTGACAGTGATATTTAGTTTCAAAACCTTCAACCCTTATAACAATCCCACTCAGACCTTTTAGCTACACTTCACTCTTGACAGTGATAGTTAGTCTAAGAACCTTCAACCCATCAATCATCACACTCAAACCTTACAACTATTCCTCACTTCATCTTCAACCTCACATCACCCAAACACCATGTCATCCACACAAGAATCCACCACCCACATCTCAAAGAAACCTAGGATAACCGTAAGACCACCTTCAAAACCACTCTTTGTGGATCTTACAAAAGAAGATGAAGTAATAACACCACCTTCCCAAGCTACTCTCAACTCACCATCTCCACCTAATGCACCCTCCAAAACATCCTCTACCTATACAACATCTTCATCATCTCATTCCCTCAACACTATACCATCCTCAATGGATTACACACTCTCACCCATAACTCCATTGGTCTATGCCATGCCAACTCCATCATCAACCTTCAATCCTCACAATCACACGAAACCCTTCATACACCAAATTATCTCTAACACACACCTATGATCATCCAAACTAGAAATCTAGAACTTCATTACCTCAACCCCGTTAGAGATATCCACCCTAAACCTGTTAGGATCACATGCACATTTTATTTTGAAATATATCATGCATCTCATTGTCAGTGCAAACGATATATTAATCTAAACCATCCCAACACCAATCATCTTAGGCAGATGATTATGTTGTTCAAAAGGTTTGTTAGAACTTGCCTTCCCAATGACAACTTGGAGGAAGTCATTTAGTGTGTTAGTCAACGAACGAATCTCGTTCTTGATTAGTGTGATTGATTGAACAATTACACCTTAGGTTGTCGGTCGGGTTGTGACACTTACGTGTTAACATAGTTTAACCCTTGCATGTCTTGCTATGTGTATTCTATCCCTATAATGTTGCTTCTATACTGTTATATATTATGTTGCACGAAGCTAACCCTTGATGTAGGAAAAGCCTTTGTAAGAATTTGATCCATGGATCCGCTAGATACTAAGGTAAATAAACAAGGGGATTAAGTCACCATAGGGGAGCATTGAGCTAGGGGGAGCTCGGGAGTATTTGATTACATAGCACGGAGTCTTTCTAATGGTGGTGATAGAAGACTTCACTGGGATGATGCAAGCTCGCCTTTATGGGGAGAAAGGAAAGTAGTTCAATAAGGGGGAGTAGGGAATGAATTCAAGGGAGCACTCGAGGCAACTACCTTTTTGATTCGACAAAAGGGGGAGAAGGGAGTGTAAACAAGTAACTTTTACATTTTACTATGTGTTATGGTTTACATATTTGTCATCATCAAAAAGGGGGAGATTGTTAGTGCAAATATTACGATATTTAAACTAAACGATTTCTTCGGTTTTAATAATGACAAACATGTAACCTGTAATACATAACGTAAAATGTGCAAGTTACTTGTAAACACAAATCATCAATGCATACTTACATCAACACCTCCCGACGTCTCAAGTATGCTTCAACGAAGTCGTAGATTTCCATCCCGACATAAATCACTCCAGGTATGGATAAACAAATCTACTACTTGACAAATGATCAAAAGATTATATTTTTCTAAACTTCACATTTTTAATGTGACAAAACATTTTTTCAAAAATATATTTTACAAATTATTTTTGAATTAAAAAGAAATGTTTTATTTTGAAAAATAAGTTTAAAAATCCCAACAGTCAATTTTCCCCCCAAAACAGCTCCAACATTCCCTAATAAACCTTCCCCACTAAAGACAAACGAAGGAGCGTCCACGGTACCACTAAAGTACCGACGGCTCCACTAAATTTAGTGGAGCCGTCTGACAATTAGTGGAGTCGTGGGTCTGTAACAGCTAGTTTTTCCCTTGCCTATAAATAGTGGACCATTTCACACTTCTAACTTGATTTTTCCAGTCACTTTTCTCGGGTCTAATCCCTCCTCACTTAGATGACTTTCTTTAATCATTTGGAGAGTCTTAGTTTGTTTAAGAGTGATCCAATCCTCCATTCAAGTGATCCTCTTCATTCATCTTGATTAGCAAGAGAAGAACACAAAGTATCCAAGTAGATACAAAGTGTTGTCATCCCCCTTGATTAGCAAGAGAAGAACACAAAGTATCCAAGTAGATACAAAGTGTTGTCATCCCTCTTGATTAGCAAGAGAAGAACACAAAGTATCCAAGTAGATACAAAGTGTTATCATTCCTCTTCATTTGCAAGAGAAGAACTCAAGGTATCCAAGAAGATACAAGAGTTGTAGTTGTTAGGTCTTGTAACTTTTGTTACACTCTTGATTGTATCATAGCATACATCAAGATCACTTTTCTTTTGAGAGTTTGTGAGGGAAGATCATTGTGATCTTTTCGAGATCATGGAGATCTCTTGAAGCCATTGGGCTTGTGTGTATTGATCAAGTGGATCAAGGGTAGGTCGGGTAGATCGTGGTAGATTGGTGCTATCTAAGATTAGCACTCGACATCTAGCTTAGTGTCGAAAATAGGATAAGCGACGTGTACGGTGTAGATCGGGTAGATCGTGGTAGATTGGTGCTAGCTAAGATTAGCACTCGACATCTAGCTTAGTGTCGGAAAACAAGTTAAGCGACGTGTACGGTTTTCTCCGCCTGAAGGGAGTTTGTTGATTAGTGAAGTAACTCTCGAGTTGGGTACTCGGGGAGTGGAGTAGGGCGAAGAGGAGATTCGTGACCGAACCACTATAAATCACCGTGTCCGGTTTGCGCCTTCTTACTTGTCTCTTTACTTTCATTTCATTCTTTATCGCTTTATATTTGCATTGCGTTTTTGCTTGTGTGGCTAGTTGCTTATGTTATGTTGATTATCTATGTGTCGTGGTTTGATTGTGCATATGTTGTAGTTTACTATATTCATCTCTTGATGCTATATGATCATAGTTGAAACTTTTCATATCACATTACACTTGATCGGGAGTTTGATACAAAAGTTTTAAATTTTTAAATGAAAACGTATTCACCCCCCCTCTACGGTTTCCACATTTCCCACTAAAATTTGAAAATTCTCACAAACACCTCAAGGAACCTTTCTCTATAAAGGAAGGAACCCTGAATTTGGTTCCTTGGAATCCGTGGGTGTCTGACATCAAAGATTTTGCAATGATTGAAACTCATTTACTGCATATCTTACTTGTTTCACTCAACACAACTCCATTCGATTGACTTTAGTTGATTAGACTTGTTCTTTAACACTTCAATATCATTAGGAAATACCACTTTTGTATGGATTAACATCAAATCAAAACACATTTCTCCATGAATCTTGACTTCTATAAATTAGCACCTCCAGGATGATCATTCTTCACACCTTCACCACAACTTATTTTGAATCTTAGCATCTCTTAAGCAAAACCACAATGACAAAAGCCACCAACTCATCACCCTCCACTAGGCCACCTTGAAGAACCGCAAGGATTAGTGTCAAGCCTTGTTGTTTCGTTAACCTAAACTCATCATCATCAGACTCTTCACCAATAACCATCTCATCACCCATCAGAGATGAAAATTTCTTGAGTCTAAGTACTCCAACACCTCCACCAAGATCACCTATCATAGTAACCATTCTACCACCAACTAAAACTCCTATAGCAACCACACCACCTCTCGCTCCATCACAACCACCAAAATCACCATCACCTCCAAAGTCTCCAAAACTAGAACCCATCGAACTTTTTGCTACACCACCAACTTCACCTCATCCATTCTTAGAGAACTTGGAAGACTTACCACCAAGATCATCAAATCCACCACCTCTTCCATCATTTGCATCAATCGATCATATTGCTCGTGAACAACCAAGGGCATCTTTTATGCCCAATGAGCCTTTTCATAATGAACCATCTCAACCTCAACCTCTACTTTTTCACCCTATTTATAGGGACATCCATGGGCCACTCTATGAAGATCATCCACATCATGAAATCCACAATGATCAACCTCCACCACAACCTCAAACTCAACAACCTCAATCCTTTTTCCTTACTTTTGAGAACATAGATGAGTCCATGTGGATTGACCCTCCAAGCTCACAAGAAATTCGTAATATCCACAATGAAATGAATGGTCTCATCACCTTTAAAAACATGATAGGTTCCCACATTCAAGAAGTTATGCATTTACAAGAAGTCTTGTTCTCAAATGCAACCAACAATACCACCACCAAACACCTCTCAAACACATAACACTCAATCGAATCCACCACCACCACCAAATGACAATCAAGCCTTACCACTTCCACCCGGCTTCCCTCGCCATGGTTGTTCCATGTGTGAACGAGCCGCGAGGATTAGCGAAAGGACCAACATAATGATCCATGAACTACAGGATGAAATGAGGTTCATCCTCCAACACATCCTCGAACGTTTAAACGCTCTTTCCCATCATCCACTTCAATAGAACAACTAGGATGGATGAAATAATAATATTAGGACTTTTTATAGTTTTAGGATTTTATTTTTCTATTTTTCTAGGATTTTTTTTTCTTTTCTAAGTTATTTTCCATTTTTGCATTTCTTTTAAAACATCTTCATTATTGTTTCCACTTATGACTTTTGTCATAAGAATTTTACTAATGTATGATGTTTATTACATTTGTGTGTTGCTTGTGTTATTTATTTATTTTATACATTGTTTGGATGGTTGGTTTGGATTATTTATCGATAACCATTTGTTTTGTAGCACTCAAAATCCATATACTTGGCACCCCATCAAGGGGGAGTATTGACCAAGGGGGAGCTAATCAAGCTCGGGCTTGCACTACATTCTGCTACGCTTCTCTTCTTTTTGTTTCGAGAAAAGGGGGAGAAAATATTAAACTCAAACTAACTCACATTTTATACAACTTAAAAATCTAAATGTTGCATAAAACAAGTTTAATCTATATTTTTAAAAAGACTTGCACTTTATTTATCTCATTTCTTAAAAATAAATTTTATGTTTTGTCCTCAACAAAAAGGGAGAGATTGTTAATACAAATATCGTCTAAAAAACGTTATTTATATTTTACGATATTTGCTATATTTTATTAACGACAAATATAAACTTTATTTTAGCAAAACATAAATATAGTTAAGTCTTTTACATATATAGTCACAAGTCTTTCATAAAAACAAATTAAACATTACTTAGCTAGTATATTCATTTTACAAGTATACTTTCATAAACATGTTAATCTAAAATGAAAATGTATTTTTACATCATGGCATGCATCATCCTATTTGAAGATTGCATATCTCTTTGAGATCTTTGAAAGATATGGTGAATATCTTGTTTATATTGTCACTCTTGAATTATGGAAAGATATGGTAAATATTTTGGTTAGATTTGATAAAGATTTGGATGATCTTCTGTCAGGTCCCTGCGGAACCAAATCCATACACGAACGGAACCCTCATTTTGGTTTCGTCCCATTCGTGGTTTGCTGAGGCTTTTTGCCTATAAATAGCAAGCTACTCCATGTTGTTTGATCATCACTTACAAGCATAAAAACAACATACATTCTCTCACTCATCATTCCTTATATCTAACTCATTCATATTTCATTTTAGTGAGCTTCTATTGTAGCAAGAAGATCAAAGCATTACTTAAAGACATACAGGCTTCAACAGTGTGTTGCAAAGTCTTGTTTGTTCATCATAGTGTGAATTGTTGTTATTCATACATCATTGTTTGTACCAAACCATCATAAACCTCTGATAGTGATCGGTTAGTATTTTAGTCCTCAAAATACTTAGTGTGACGGGAGTGGTTGTACCCTTGTAAAAGAACTCGACATCTAGCTTTGTGTCGAAAATATTGTGTAAGCAACGTGTAAATGTTTTCTCCGCCGGATAAAGGAGCTTGTTGACTAGTGAAGAAAACTCTCGAGTTGGATACTCGGAGAGCGGAGTAGGGCAAGAAAAAAGAGTCCTTGTAGACCGAACCACTATGTGGAAACCGTAGAGGGGGGGTGAATATGTTTCCATTTAAAACTTAAAACTTTTTGTATCAAACATCCGATCAAGTGTGACGTAATATGAAAAGTGTCAACTATGATCATATAGCATCAAGAGATGAATATAGTAAACTACAACATATGCACAATCAAAACACGACACATAGATAATCAACATAACATAAGCAACTAGCCACAGAAGCAAAAACGCAATGCAAATATAAAGCAATAAAGAATGAAATGAAAGTAAAGAGATAAGTAAGAAGGCGCAAACCGAACACGGTGATTTATAGTGGTTCGGTCACGAAGCTCCTCTTCGCCCTACTCCACTCCCCGAGTACCCAACTCGAGAGTTACTTCACTAATCAACAAACTCCCTTCAGGCGGAGAAAACCGTACACGTCGCTTAACTTGTTTTCCGACACTAAGCTAGATGTCGAGTGCTAATCTTAGCTAGCACCAATCTACCACGATCTACCCAATCTACACCTTATACGTCGCTTATCCTATTTCCGACACTAAGCTAGATGTCGAGTGCTAATCTTAGCTAGCACCAATCTACTATGATCTACCCGATCTACACTTGATCTACTTGATCAATACACACAAGCCCAATGGCTTCAAGAGATCTCCAAGATCTCGACACGATCACAATAATCTACTCCCACTTGACTCTATCTACCCGATCTACCCTTGATCCACTTGATCAATCACACAAGCCCAATGGCTTCAAGAGATCTCCAAGATCTCGACAAGATCACAATGATCTTCCCTCACAAACTCTCAAAAGAAAAATGATATTGATGTATGCTATGATACAATCAAGAATGTAACAAATGTTACAAGACCTAACAACTACAACTCTTGTATCTTCTTGGATACCTTGAGTTCTTCTCTTGCAAATGAAGAGGAATGATAACACTTTGTATCTACTTGGATACTTTGTGTTCTTCTCTTGCTAATCAAGAGGGGTGACAACACTTTGTATCTACTTGGATACTTTGTGTTCTTCTCTTGCTAATCAAGAGGGATGACAACACTTTGTATCTACTTGGATACTTTGTGTTCTTCTCTTGCTAATCAAGAGGAATGAAGAGGATCACTTGAATGGAGGATTGGATCACTCTTAAACAAACTAAGACACTCTAAATAATCAAAGAAAGTCATCTAAGTGAGGAGGGATTAGACATGAGAAAAGTGACTGTAAAAATCAAGTTGGAAGTGTGAAATGGTCCACTATTTATAGGCAAGAAAAATCTGAACGTTACAGAAAATTTTGTATGGACGGCTCCACTAAATGTCCCACGGCTCCACTAAATTTAGTGGAACCGTTGAGCCGTCCCAGACAAGGACGCTCCAAATTTTGTCTTTTCTGGTGAAAACTTATTTGGGGAAGGTTGGAGCTGATTTTGGGGGGGAAAATAGCTGTTGGGATTTTTAAACTTATTTTTCAAAATAAAACATTTCTTTTTAATTCAAAAATAATTTGTAAAATATATTTTTGAAAAAATGTTGTCATATTAAAAATGTGAAGTTTAGAAAAATATAATCCTTTGATCATTTGTCAAGTAGTAGATTTGTTTGTCCATACCTTGAGTGATTTATGTCGGGATGGAAATCTACGACTTCGTTGAAGCATACTTGAGATGTCGGGAGGTGTTGATGTAAGTATGCATTGATGATTTGTGTTTACAAGTAACTTGCACATTTTACGTTACATGTTTGTCATTATTAAAACCGAAGAAATCGTTTAGTTTAAATATCGTAATATTTGCACTAACAATCTCCCCCTTTTTGATGATGACAAATATGTAAACCGTAACACATAGTAAAATGTAAAAGTTACCTGTTTACACTCCCTTCTCCCCCTTTTGTCGAATCAAAAAGGTAGTTGCCTCGAGCGCTCCCTTGAATTTACTCCCTACTCCCCCTTATTGCACTACTATCCTTTCTCCCCCGAAAGGCGAGCTTGCATCATCCTAGTGAAGCCTTCTATCAACACTTGTGAAGACGACTCCATGCTATGTATTCAAATACTCCCGAGCTCCCCCTAGCTCAATGCTCCCCTAAGGTAACTTAATCCCCTTGTTTATTTACCTTGGTATCTAGCGGATCAATGGATCAAATTCATACAAAGGCATTTCCTACATCAAGGGTTAGCTTCGTGCAGCATAATATATAACAGTATAGGAGCAACATTATAGGGATAGAATACACATAGCAAGACATGCATGGGTTAAACTATGTTAACACGTAAGTGTCACAACCCGACCGAAAACCTAAGGTGTAATTGTTCACTCAATCACACTAATCAAGAACGAGATTCGTTCATTGACTGACGCACTAAATGACTTATTCCAAGTTGTCATTGGGAAGGAAAGTTCTAACAAACCTTTTGAACAACATAATCATCTACCTAAGATGATTGATGTTAAGGATAGTTTGTTGATAAGACATACTTTAAATGATTACTATTATGACAACAAGGACAACTTGGGTTATGTGGTTGTAGGGGATAAATAATGGGATGACCCATTAGTGGTTGTGGTGATGGTGATAGTGATAAGGATGATGTGTTAGTGCCAAGTTCAAAAGGTGATGTAGGTGACAAGGTTAGTGTGAGAGCTAAAGGTTGTGGTGATGGTGATGGTGATAAGGATGATGTGTTGGTGCCAAGTCCAAAGAGGTTTGATGGTGATAGGGTTAGTGTGATAGCTAAAGGTTGTGGTGGACTTGGTGGAGGTAAGGGTGTAGGAATCCTAAAGGTGGAGGATGATGATGATGTGGTTAGAGATGTTGGTTTTGTCCTTTGAGGAAAGGTGGGAAAGGATGGTTTAGGTTAATATATCGTTTGCACTGACAATGAGATGCATGATATATTTCAAAAGGGAAAAAGAAAAGGTGCATGTGATCCTAACAGGATTGTTGGTGGATATCTCTAACGAGGTTAAGGTAATGAAGTTCTAGGTTTCTAGGTTGGATGATCCTAGTTGTGTGTTAGAGATAATTTGGTGCATGAAAGGTTTTGTGTGTTTGTGAGGATTAAAGGTTGTTGAGCTAACTGTCACTTATCCAAAGTGAGGAGTAGCTGTAAGGTTTTAGTGTAATGAGTTGAAGGTTATAAGGTTTGAGTGTGATGATCTATGGGTTGAAGGTACTTAGACTAACTATCACTGTCAAGAGTGAAGTGTAGCAAAAAGGTTTGAGTGTGATGATGAAAGATGTTAATGTGAGGTTTGAAGATGAGATGCAAGATAAGCTTGCAGTAGTGAGGCCTTATATAGGCAAGGGTTGTGGGATTCAAACTAAAGTTGGTGATGGTGTCCTATGGTGTAGTGAGGAAATCTTAGGGTGTGTGTAAGTTTGCAAAATTTTGCAGGTTTGAGGTTAGGGATGCAGGGATCAGGAGGGAACAGTGAAAATTCGTCAAACATAGGCACGGTACCACTAAATACCACATGGTACCGTTAAATTTAACGGTACCGTGACCTGGAAGTCACAAATTTTCCTGTGCAGCCTAGTTCTGGGCAGCTAAAGGGAAGTTTCCTAGGGAATAAGAACCACATTAATGTGTTCTTGAGAGTGTTTGGTGAAAGGCTATATGAGTGTGTTTTCGCTCCCCCTTAATCTATGACCATCCGGACAAGATGCAAAAGATAAAGAGGAAAACAAACGTTGACGGAAGCGATGAGCTTAGTAACGTCATGACAAGTGGTGGATAGTATACGATAAACTTCACCTTTGAAGTCACGTAGCACTTCTCAATTATTGTGAATATTCATAGAATATTATGATGAGGCATGTGATCACGTGGAGATATCCTAAGGGTTAAGAAGATAAAATCTTCAAGGTTGTGATGTTAGTGATAAGGTTCTAGTGGGGTTATCTATGTTGATGAAGAAGGGTTATCTCAACGTATCCTAGCGGTTCTTCGTTTGAAGTGTGTGGAAGATCAGTGGGATGCGGAAGCATTGGTAGTGTTTAGTACCACGCGGAAGTGAAAGGGAAGAAGGCTTAGGAATCAGAAGATAGATACAATCTGTTCTGATAGGATACGGTTCTGGTTCAAGACTACATCGAGTGGGTTTCGATAGTGTTTTTGAAACAGTGAGAATAAACTGTCTCAGCAGACAACGGTCCGACGGTACCGTTAAATTTAGCGGTACCGTCCCCTATTTAAGGGTACCGTGACCTGCTGAGGTCAGTTTTGACCCAGAATTAGATTTCTGACAAAGAAATTTCACATATGTTGTGATTTTTCTGGACCTTAGATTAAAAGAATTTATACCGAATAAATTCTTTTATGAGTGAATCCAAGGGGATTCGATGAACGTTTGTCGAGAACGAGAAATGACATTTAATTGCATTTTGCAAATTAAATAAACTTTAAATATTTCGGATGAAATATTTAAGTTGTCATTGGAGTTAAAGAGGATTTTACGAATAAATTTTGCTGATTTAGGGAGAATTTATACCTAATAAATTCTTTGAACGGTACTGGATGAGAAGAGATGACTTTTATATTTCCGAGGAAATACATAGGTAGTCATTAGAGCGATGTGAAAAATGACTTGATATTTCCAGTGAAATATCTAAAAGTCATGACACGAAATAGAAGAGATGATCTCAATATTTCCAGTGAAATATTCAAAGAGTCATGATACGAGACGCACGAGATGACTACAATATTTCCAGTGAAATATTCAAGTAGTCATAAGAGGGGTACAAGGGATGACTTTAATATTTCCAGTGAAATATTTAAATAGTCATAAGATTTATGGAAAATGTTCCATCATTCCTAGACCTAGACGGAGATGGTTAAGGGATTCTCGGTTGAGAGGTTTGGTTGATTTACGAATTTCGATGTGCTTCGCACGTGAGTGTTTCGCGGGGTTTTGAAAGATGTAAAGCTAGGCCTATGGTGCTGGTTCGCAGCAGGGTTTTGGGATCTTAAGACGTGTATATTCACACGAGGATGAAAGGAACTACTGATCACTTATATAGCAACTCGTGAGTCATTTGTCACCCGAGGGTTGATGTTAGCTTTTAGCTTTGGGATGAGCGTTTTAACATACGTTGTTAAAAGGCTTGAGTATAATGTTTCGGATATGACATTTAACAATTGCGATCGCAAGTTAAACTTACTTGAATATTTCGGACGAAATATTTAAGTTGTCAATCCTACTCCGAGTTCTACTAGGTTTGTATCTAACCATCCCATGACAAACGGGTGTATCACTTGGAAGAAGGCGAAGTGATGGCTGGGGAATTAGGACAACTTCGTAACTACTCTAACTTATAGGTTTTGACACTAGTGTATGACTCTATGACTTCTAAGGGTTCATAGTGATGGGCATACCTAATTCCTAATGTGTCAAAAGAGCATAGTGTGGGTGCAAACTTTACAAGCAAATCATGTAAAATGCACATAAGGAATAAATGCAACCATCATGCAAAACATGATAATCATTTAGTATTTAAGATCATGAAGACATTTAATCATGTCTTATGAGAACATGTTATCATTTTGAAACACGTATGTGGGATGCAAGCACTCTAGGTTTGCTAAGGCAGATCCTAATTACTACTTGTTTAAGATGACATCCTAATGGGAGATAAAGTTCACCGATGTAAACTATCTCTAGTCAAATGTAGGAATGAAAAATTTTCAAGTTAGAGAATGAGTATGAGACTATCACTAGTGGTGCTCAATTAAGGCTAAACACGACCATTTTTACGGGTTATACACGAACCCAACTTCTCTCCTGGAAGCAATCCAACCGTTGGGTCAAATTGAATTTCTAGTTCGATAGGTTCTCCAGTAGTCATTCTCATGTTAGAAGAATTCAAATTCCTATATTTGGCTATCGAAGTATAGCAAAGATGATGTTATCTTGTTTTGCTTATACATGGCCTAATATGACTCAATTAACCATACTTTGAAAGTTGGTTAAGAAAATGACATGTCTTACACAACTCCTAACAAAGGCAAGTGAAATGTTTTAATTTCGCGCTTGAGATTTAAAGGTTGTTTGATGGAGATGGTGTATTTTATGATCTCTTGGACAACATCTTTGTTTGTTGAGTTGTTACATGTTATTTTAACATGATTTGGTTTCCTAGAACCAAGAGACACTCTAATGTGATACAATGTAGAATATACTACATCGTGTGTGTTTCAAGAATGCTCCTTTGCATATCTTGAGAAAGAATCTAGTGAAGGTTACATACCTCAATAGATCTTGTGAGCATTATATTAAAAATGAGACATATTGTATATTTCAACAAATATGCTTTTCTAAGAGGAAACTTATCACTCTTACGAATGCTTTGTGAAACAAGTATTTTAGTGTATGACCAATTTTACTTGTTTATGCAATGACACATGTTGTATTAGGTTATTATTAAACTCTAATATCCTATATTTGTTAACAGGATGCAATGTATTCTCTTGTAACATAACCATTCATGTTACAAAGAAAACAAGATGCACAAGATATAGGTTATCTTTTGTCAATCTTTTGATAAGAGAAATACATGTGATATTCTCAAAGATTGATGCCTTACATAATCGTTAATAACATATTATGCGTGACACTTTTACTAGACATGTGGCTTTGAGTGTTGAGTTGTTCATGAGCAAAGTTTACATATGTTGTTTGTTTGCTCGTGTTTGGTTTTTCGGAAATGACACATTTACCAATTGCATTGCAATATAAATTACTTGTATATTTCGGATGAAACATCCAAGTTGTCAATCCTACTTAGTTGTGTATTTTATGCATCTTTTAAACATATTAGTTTAAAGTTTGGAACACAACCATTGGACACGAATACTCAATATGGCATCTTCAACACAAGTGTGAGTTATGATCCGATGCATATTATTTTCGTCTTGATAGAACGTCATTATTTTCACAACAATCGAATGTGATTGAGTATGTAGATTCAAGATAATACTTTTCATCATATTTTGATGTTATCTTGAAGCTAGACAAATAATGACTCCAATTTCATGTCCACACTCAAAAACTTGTCAATTAGATTCGATAATGATATCAATCATAATTTGAATAATGAATTGATATGTACTCGAGATCTTTCTTGGCCCTCACAATCACTCCTAAAAAAAATAAAAAATTTAAGGAGTGTGTTTCATTTATTCTAACACTAGTTGTATGTGTGAGGTTAATGACATATTGAGTTACTACTTTGATATTGTCATTTATTTTTATTTGAGAAAAACTATTTATATTATTAAGTATAATATTCTTAGTTTTTCGACACCTCATTGGTATAAAAATAATTATCTTAACTTTTTTTTATACAACATACGTAAAATACTAAATGTTTAAAACATTTTGTATGTGTGTTAGATCAATACAAGTTTAATACATTTTCCTTTACTTAAGTACTGATGTATTAAAATGACCTTTTATCTTGTTTAGACAACCCATGGTCAACAAGACAAAATGATGTAATGTTTTAAAGATCATGTTACGGATTTTATGAAAGTGTTAAGTATTTTGGGGTAATATACTTTTTACACTTAAACCTTTGGAAAAATAATTGGGTAAGACAATATCTTTTGACACACATGATCTACCAACTTAGTTTCTATTCCTAAGAAGGTTACTAAACCATTTTAAAAGCTTGCAACAAATGCAAGAAAAATGGTCTATGCCTATATGCAATGCAAACTAATTACTTAATATAGTGCAAGTAATTTAGCATGAGCCTTATAAATGCATAAATCGGAAAGCTATAATAAACAAATAGCAACATGGCATGAAAGACACTTATGCTTATGGATAAAGTTAGCTCAACTAAAGATAGCGATAAGCATATAAAAGTATTGACTAACAATACTAAGGCACAAAGAAAAGCAAATAGTCATTTAGCATAACACACAAAGATACTTATCGTCATTTTGTGTATTAAGTATAACAATGTACACTTAGCTTGACTTTATTTGAAAATGAATTATTTTCCACCCCATTTAAAAATTTGATCAACACCTTGAAATCATGAATGCATCAACGTGTGATGTTCACTTTGTGTTTTGACAAAAAAATTTGTGCAATCGGCATGACCGGAAAAGACTCTCTGTTACGAAATAGAGACTCTCGTAAATTTAACTTTACAATCACTTTCTAAAATAATTTTTAAGTTAAAGTAGACTCAATTACGTTTAAAACGATAGGTGTCACGACTCCTACGGACTTACGGTTGATTTTATACGAAATTTTGAAAATTACCGAATTCTGAAAAATATACGACGGTACCGTTAAATTTAGTGGTACCGTCCATATTTAGTGGAACCGTACGTTATATTTAACGGTACCGTACCTGTTATTTCAGTTTTGAGCAGAACCAAATTTTATAAATTTAAGAAAACCTTCAAGCTAGTATGACAATGTATACTTAACAACAAAACTTGTAAGTATTAAGCAACTAAATATTTTTCATATTTTTATCACCTTCATGGGTAATTTGATACATGGATCGTACTCAATTTTGAAAACCATTTGTTTTAAAATTTTGAGCGACGTGGCTCTGGTACCAATTGTGGAAACCGTAGAGGGGGGGGGTGAATACGTTTCCATTTAAAACTTAAAACTTTTTGTATCAAACATCCGATCAAGTGTGACGTAATATGAAAAGTGTCAACTATGATCATATAGCATCAAAAGATGAATATAGTAAACTACAACATATGCACAATCAAAACACGACACATAGATAATCAACATAACATAAGCAACTAGCCACACAAGCAAAAACGCAATGCAAATATAAAGCAATAAAGAATGAAATGAAAGTAAAGAGATAAGTAAGAAGTTGCAAACCGAACACGGTGATTTATAGTGGTTCGGTCACGAAGCTCCTCTTCACCCAACTCCACTCCCCGAGTACCCAACTCGAGAGTTACTTCACTAATCAACAAACTCCCTTCAGGCGGAGAAAACCGTACACGTCGCTTAACTTGTTTTTCGACACTAAGCTAGATGTCGAGTGCTAATCTTAGCTAGCATCAATCTACCACGATCTACCCGATCTACACCTTACACGTTGCTTATCCTATTTCCGACACTAAGCTAGATGTCGAGTGCTAATCTTAGCTAGCACCAATCTACCACGATCTACCCGATCTATACCTTACGCGTCGCTTATCCTATTTCCGTCACTAAGCTATATGTCGAATGCTAATCTTAGCTAGCACCAATCTACTACGATCTACCCGATCTACACTTGATCCACTTGATCAATACACACAAGCCCAATGGCTTTAAGAGATCTCCAAGATCTCAACACGATCACAATAATCTACTCCCACTTGACTCTATCTACCCGATCTACCCTTGATCCACTTGATCAATCACACAAGCCCAATGGCTTCAAGAGATCTCCAAGATCTCGACAAGATCACAATGATCTTCCCTCACAAACTCTCAAAAGAAAAATGATCTTGATGTATGCTATGATACAATCAAGAATGTAACAAATGTTACAAGACCTAACAACTACAACTCTTGTATCTTCTTGGATACCTTGAGTTCTTCTCTTGCAAATGAAGAGGAATGATAACACTTTGTATCTACTTGGATACTTTGTGTTCTTCTCTTGCTAATCAAGAGGGATGACAACACTTTGTATCTACTTGGATACTTTGTGTTCTTCTCTTGCTAATCAAGAGGGATGACAACACTTTGTATCTACTTGGATACTTTGTGTTCTTCTCTTACTAATCAAGAGGAATGAAGAGGATCACTTGAATGGAGGATTGGATCACTCTTAAACAAACTAAGACTCTCTAAATGATCAAAGAAAGTCATCTAAGTGAGGAGGGATTAGACCAGAGAAAAGTGACTGGAAAAATCAAGTTGGAAGTGTGAAATGGTCCACTATTTATAGGCAAGAAAAATCTGAACGTTACAGAAAATTTTGTACGGACGGCTCCACTAAATGTCCCACGGCTCCACTAAATTTAGTGGAACTGTGGAGCCGTTCCAGACAAGGACGCTCCAAATTTTGTCTTTTCTGGTGAAAACTTATTTGGGGAAGGTTGGAGCTGATTTTGGGGGGGAAAATAGCTGTTGGGATTTTTAAACTTATTTTTCAAAATAAAACATTTCTTTTTAATTCAAAAATAATTTGTAAAATATATTTTTGAAAAAATGTTTTGTCACATTAAAAATGTGAAGTTTAGAAAAATGTAATCCTTTGATCATTTGTCAAGTAGTAGATTTGTTTGTCCATACCTTGAGTGATTTATGTCGGGATGGAAATCTACGACTTCGTTGAAGCATACTTGAGATGTCGGGAGGTGTTGATGTAAGTATGCATTGATGATTTGTGTTTACAAGTAACTTGCACATTTTACGTTATGTATTACAAGTTACATGTTTGTCATTATTAAAACCGAAGAAATCGTTTAGTTTAAATATCGTAATATTTGCACTAACACACTATAAACACTCGTGTTGTGGTTTGATCGTTTCTTTCTTGCACCTTACTTTTTTGTTATTTTGTTTGCATACATTAAGTCATTTCATACAAACATAACAAATATTTTTTTTTTCTTTTTTTAAATGATAAAACTATTCTACCCCTCTTCTAGTTTTCCACAAGTTTCTTGCCAGTGAACCTGAGAAAAAAAAACAAAATATAAAGCCGAATTAATAGTAGTTCTGTATGTAATAAAACCAAGCAAACAAAAAGTTGATCTTACAATTTCTATATACATTGAGACTTTTTCGGCGGTTATGGTACTTTACCTGCAAAAGAATTTCATTTGCTTTCAACTTGATGGACTCTTCCCTTCACCCTTTGTTAACATATTAGGACCATCAGAACTAGAAGTGTTGTATCCTTGATCCTGTGGTAGAAATAAGAACAAACCTCAAGGGGAACTCTTTTATTGTTAGGAGGAAGAGGTACACCAAAGCCATTGCCTCTTCATAAGGCCTGTCATCAATGGTTGTAGTCGTAGCTACCATGTTTATCAGTTCGGCTTCATCTATATAACTCCTACTAATCTTAACTAAAAACCTTCAAACCTTTATTCATTTTTACCCTTTAAAGAGCTGCATATAGTCGTCCAAATTAGTGCCACGGTGTCTTCATAACCTTATTAAATGTTAGTAAACAATGAAATCAAGTTGGATATGCTTCAATAGAATGACCTTAACACCACTTAAATATGCATTTTTTTAACAGCCCAAAAAACAAAATTAATAGAACAAAACACCACGATAAAACTGCATTTATGCAGCAGCCCCAAACACCATTTATACGACCTAAAAACACAACTTTTATAGAACCAAACACTCCTTTAAAACTGGACACTTCCAGCAGCCAGGAACCGCACTTAAAACCACTCAAACAACACACTAAACTCGATTTTTTAGCAGAAAAATAGCGTTAATACAACCAAACACCCCATTAAAACGGTCGTTTTTTAGTAGCCGAAACACCCATTAAACACCACGTTAAAACTACACTTTTGCAGTAGCTCGTAACCCCACTTAAACGACCCAGAAACACAACTTTAACAAAACCAAACACCCTTTAAAACTGGACATTTGCAGCAGCCAGAAACACAACATAAAACTGGACATTTGCATATTGATAACCAAAAGAATATGTCTGAGTAGCTAATAATAAGACTACTATCTACATTAATCATGTTTCAGCTCACAAGTTTAATATGATATCAGACTAAGCTAATGTTATAATAAAAAATCCATAGCGGTTGTTCATTATATATAATAACCAAATATTATATCATGTATGATTTCAAAGTATAAATCAATTTTCAGCTTAGAATATATGAAATACACAGCTAAGGGTGTTGCGCAAAAAACAGACATACCTTTCTTTCTCACCCGCACACTTGCACTTGCCGGAGATCTCGTTGGAAGCAGTCTCTATACTCCCGGGTTTATCTCGGGGTAGGGGTAGGACCTGTCTACATTCTACCCCATACCCTGCCCCGGCGGGATTGGGTTTGTTGTTGTTGTTGTGTTGTCTTTTAGAAAAATTTCATCCCTTTTCAGTTGCTCCATTAGTGATTTCGTGTCTCATGATCTGTATAATTTGCATAGTAAGGGTGTTAGAGAACATACAGAAACCAAAAAATAAAACTACATAAAGATTCAAAAAGAGTCATGGCTTGTTGATGGTAATACCTCTTCTGCTAAATATCTTGCAACTTTATCAGGTGCAACTCCTTCAATAAGAAAATCCATTACCTCAATAACAAATCTCAATATGGTACGAACCTTTACAGTTTTTCGAGATCTAAACCCGATAACACATCACGCATGAACTTGTATGATGTGACATCTCTGCACTTGAGTTGATTCGCTGATCTAAGTCTCAAAATCCTGTGAAATCATTAAATAAATGGGCTAAGTGATTGTCTTTTGAGCTGAAATAAGGATAACTAAATTTCGCAAACTAATAATGTAGTGTACTTATGCACTACAACTTGTAGATATGATCTTATATCTGTTTTTCATTGTTGGTTCCAACATCGGCCTTAAATGATCTGTATTAGCAAAACAAATAGCATCCACCAGACAATCCAATTGCAAGTATAACAATATAAATTGAAGTTAGAACTTCAGGTAGCTTAAGTAATATTTCAAACGGGGTCCATCACGGGGCTCCAGCACCCACTCGGTTAGCCAAATAGTCGGGTTCTTGGATTGTTCAGGTTGTGGACAAACTACAGTACCCCATCGTGATTTAAAAGAAACAAAAAATTATTTTAATTTAATTTTAGATAATCACAAATGAAATATATGACAATGTGACATGTGGAAATGATGAGAGCTGGTGATGTATGGTTAAAATGAAGCCTTGCCTATGGAACCATTTTTGCGCTATTCATTATATTTGATTTTACTTCGACATATGTATGCTTGATACTATTTAATGGCATATGTTAAAAAGACTAATTTGATGCATTAAGTAATAAAATGTACTTACAGTTGGGATAGCAGTGGCAATGGTAGCTAACACTACATATTTAGCTCGTGTAATTACTCCTTCTTCACAACCCACAAACAATAATTAATTGTAAGCAACAAAAGTTAGGGTATGTAAATTGAAATATAGAATACATCATGTTTTGTGCTTAAAGATATTATGATGGTTAATTACCATGTGAGCAGCTCTTAACCATGGCTAGCTTTTGGTCAAATGAAGCCATTACATGCTGTGGACAACATGTGCATAGGTCAACAATTGATAGTGATCTTACACTATTTTACACGCATCCTCTTATTGTTTTAGCACACGTCTACTCTTATTAAGTTTGTATACCTTAAAGTAGCATTGATTACATTTATGAGCATTACTTTAACATGCATGCTCGACTATTCGTTTTCCCACGTTACCTAATTTGCTCGACATGGCCATATTGCCACATCCATTATTTTTAAAATAAATCTTTAGGGACAAAGCAAGAATACTTACAGTAAGAAAGATGGTTAAGTCTTCAAGCTTCCTTCTTGCAACAAAATCAGTAGGTTAACACACACGTGATATTTTACTTGAATTCTATATGTTAAAATTAGGGAAAAAAAATTATATTATCACTGATCATAGAGGTTTGGAAAAGTATATGAAAATCAAAGTTTGACCTATTAGTATGGTAGAGGTGGAAATACATTTTCATAATCTTAACTAACGCAATAAAATGATATACATTTTCATAATCTTGACATAATTATTCACATATTCATCATTCATAATATGAATAAAATAACTTGCAACAAACCAATTGAGAGCAAGTTATATTTGTTATTCAATCGAATTATGAATAATTAAGAACTAATAACATACACAAAAAAACATATAACTGAGTGTTGCATTAATGCATGTATCACAAATTAAAACACAAAAGCAAAATGGATCACATACGTGTATTTCTTGTTTCTAAATCTCCAACTGATCTAAATCATTTACCGTTTGAACCAAAATCAAGTATTCTTCACCTGCACAATTAAAAAATAAAAATAGTAATAAATAAAATGTTAGTAAATTTATGATTTTTGATGAAATCTAAACGCAATTAATTATTACTGATTGAAAAGTAGGGTTTTGAGCTTTTGATTAAGATATACAAATTAATTCGATGTTTCTGGATTAAATCACTAAAACAAAATTACCTTTCATCAACCAAATCAAATGAATATGATGATGATCAACATCGGATAATGACTGATTTAGTTGTCTTTGATCGTGGAGGTATTGGTGATGGTTTGAATGGTTATTTTGAATTGTTACACGCTCCTCGTATTCAATTTTCTTTAATTATGGCCGGCTACAATTCAGGTATTTTTGAAATAGAGTAATTTGAGTTGCCAGTTATCATTGAAAATGGTGTAAATGTTATTTTGATTTTAGGTTTATGGGAATGATGAAACGATTGTTAATATGAGATGTGATTTTGAATTAGGGTTAATTGAAAGATTGGAAGAATTGTTAGATTAGTTGCCGTGATTTTTTGGTGTAGTTAAATGAAGATCCACAATTTTAGCTAATTTGAATTTCGGCTAAAAGTCAAACGATTGTGCTCCGATTTAAGCATCTATATTTTGTTTTCAAAGCTTTCAACACAAACAATCAAGTGCTGTAGTGGTTGAGTTGTTTGTTGTTTGTTGTTTGTTTAACAGGTCTCGGGTTCGAGTCCCATGAATTGCAAATTTTTTTAAAAATTTTCGATTTGATGCATGAATTGTGTGTGCCAAGTAGCAATGAGGTGGCATTAAATTGAATATTTGGCATCGAGGTGGCATTAAATTGAACATGTGGCATTTTCAAGAGGTTTTTGACGTGTCATGGTTAGCCTATTATATATTGTAGGATTACAATTTAACGTATAAACTTTTTTCACTTTTACTCATTCACAAATAAACACGTACACACAAGTTGGCGCTAGTATATATTGTCGCCGCTATGAGCGGCAAGTCGTCTGGTTTTGAAATATACATGGTAATAAAAGTCGTTACGAAAGTTAGTCTTGCAACGAAATACTAACGGGGTGTTTGGTTTATGTTGGGAATCATCACGGGCATGGTAATTGGAATGAGTTTTAAAATCCACCAACTTTAGAGGGTTTAGAAAAGCCTAGTTTCAAGAATTTGATTCGAATTTTCAATTACCAAACACTAACCAAACAGCTACAATTAGAATGAAATTTATTCTCATAACCTTCAAACCAATCAGACCCAACTCTTCCATTTCATTCCTTTGATACTTTTTTTTTTTTGGGTAAAAGGTTTTTTTTTTTTTTTTTTTTTTTTTTTTTTTTTTTTTAAAAGGTCAAAAGACCCGGTAAATGTATTACTCAAAGGATATGGGTGAAATCCCATATCTCAGGCCGTTACATAGGCAAAAGAGCTTACATAACAAGACACTACATTTCCTCTAGTACAAGAAATAAACTTCTAACACATTAGATAAAATGACTACAATAAAACAAAACTACTTCCTAACACGACCTTGGGGCTTGATATCATACATGTCATAAAAAGCACCCAATTGTCCTGGAAGATCGTAGACTTGATCCCCATATTCATCATAATCATAGTAATCTTCAAGCTCATGTCCACCACCTGTCGATGAGAGAAATTCCATAGGCTTATCAAATAAATTCATAGACTCATCAAAAGTGTTAACAACCTCCTCATCACTATCAGAATCAACAATCTCTCCAACCTTAGAAAATGGGTTAACTCTCTTAGTAGTAGAAGAAGTAGAGGGAGAAAAAGATGTGCAAGGCTTAGACGTTCCAACCTCCTTCTCTTTCAGATCACTCACAAGCGGTTCTTGCAATGCATTACCAGTCTTTAGAGACCCATTCCCCTTATCTTCCATTGTACTACCAGCATCCCTTATCTTCCATTGATACTTTATTTTGCTTACCAAACTTTTTGAAAGAGTGACAAAATAAAAAATGAATGGATGTCCCTTTTCTAAAATCTAAAAAAAAAGATAATTATTCTAATGACATGGATAAATCAAGCTTTTCTAATTATGATATGTAGTTTAATCAATATTTTCGAAATACCAAAATTATCACCAAACGAAAACTTCGACTCTCCTAACACTCTGTTCTTGAGTTTTTTATATTAAAGAAAGGAATGGAACAAAATGAGAAACATAAAAAAATGATGTTCTTGAGTTTTTCTGGAAGGGAAGGAATGAAGAGGGGAAGGGGAAATGAAGGAATGCTTAATGTATTTTGTTATCAAAGTGATTCGTCCAAAATTGGGCGGAAAGGTGAGGAAAGCAGTTTTGCAAAGTCCATAATTTTGTAAAATTACAACTCTAACCCTGCCATTCATTTTTTCCAGGCACAATTGCAATCTCACGTAGCCTTTCACTCCTTCACGACAAATAGTTATCACACTTGCAATCTCACGCACAATTGTCATTCATTTTTTCCAACCAATATTAGTTATCACAGTGAATTTAAAACAAATAAATAAATAATGAATGGTGCATGTTTTAAATTTAATGACTCAAATTAATGTGAAGTTGAAATTAACTACTGTTGTATACTTCATATCGATTGGTTTAAAAAAAATTAAATTGTGCATTTATTGAATATTATGATATGTATAAAATTTGGGTAAAACGAGCAAAATTGCCCGCGCGATGCTGCGGTGCGTATGTTTTATTGCTATTTAAATGTTAGAAATTTTATTATGTGAGGGTGTTAATTATTTTATTTATCCCAAATAAATAAATAAATAAATAAATAAATAAAATAATAATAATAATAATAATAATAATAATAATAATACATATAGTTGGAAAGCCTAAATGGGGTTAAGGTTGAAAATAAATAAAGTTGGGGGACCATTTTGTAAATTTTGGGTATAATAACCCTAACCCTAAACTAATTACTGATTTAATTTTTTCTTCCTCTTCACTAACTCTCTCTTCCTCCTCCTTTGAGCCGCCGGCAGCTGCAACCCTCAAACATCACTACACCGCCGCCCTGACCACCTCACCTCCACCATAAAAATAACCTCCATCATCTCCTCTCACTTTTGGTGTACATCACGCGACACCCAAGTCATCCGATCTCATCAACATTGCAAAACAAAAGCAAAATTTAAGGTTTGACGCTTTGGAAGTGATTCTTGGGTAAATCTTGGAATAAATTAGGTTTGGAAAAGGTTGGGTCTTGATAATCTTGGGCTAAGGAAATTGGTTCTTTGTTTTCTTCCTGTTCGACACAAACAACTCACCCCACTGTAAGGATACAAATTCATTTAGGCTTGTGTTTTCTTGGTTTACTAACTGCTAATATGTAAATACTTATTAATGTGTTACTAAAGGTAAGTTTTGGAAAACTAAAAATGTGTTCTTGTTTTACTTTATAATCGACATACATACAATACATACACATTAACAGCCGACTTATGTTACATCATGCTTTGTACTCTGAAGAGTGGCCGTTTGACTGTTTTGTGACCAACATTGGAGGTTGTGTCTGTCTTTGATCTTGTCTGCATACCTGTATAGGATGTTGTTGGTGTTGTTTTTTCTGCCAAAAAAAATTAAATTACGGTACTATGTTAGACTAAATCGTAAAGTTTGATGTTTTTTTGTAAAGTATTCGAAGTTTGTCACCTCCTGTTTCTTCTGTGTCTGGTAGGTTCTGTTGTTGTTTTTCTTTCAAAAGTTCATCACCTTCGGAATGTTGAGGCTGAATGATAGGGTTGTTAGGTGTTTGTATGGTTTGTGTTGTTGTGACTGTTGGTACGTAGGTGGTCGGAGGCAATAGCTTTGGTTGTAATTCAGCACCTGCATTATAAAAGTTAGTATGTGTAATTATTAGTATGAATGTGACTCATATTGGTAAATGGTTGTCATATTATAATGAATTTTGAATATTGTTATTTGTTTCACTTACATGTCTGTCCAATAAGATTGCACGGTAGCCTTTTTCTGTTGTATTTGGAGGGTTTCGAGCCGCCCATGCATGGTATACTCTAACCTCGATCAATTTGTGTCTGTCTCCAGGTTTCAGTTCCCGAATAGAGCTTAATTCTACAGGGTTTAACGGCATTCTGTGATAACAACATTGGAAAGAATTATCAGGAAGCATACACGTGAAGCAAAAAGAAAAAGGTAATTAAATGAGTTCATACCTTTTTTGTAAAATTCATGGGTATTAAGTAAGTAAAGTTTATTTTGTTTATAATTTCAAATAACCAAATGTATAAATGTGCCTCCGACCATATTGGTTAATGGTTGTCATATTCACGTTTACTGACCTGAAACTTGTGCTTCAATTTGTTTCACCTCAATGTTCATTCTGTTTATGCATATATAAGATATATTTTATACTGTGAATAATTTTAAACATACCTCTGTTCAGAACATCTCCTGAGGTTGATTCATTCTTGTTAGGATGTTTCAAAGTTTCAGAACAGAGGTATGTTTAAAATTATTCACACTATAAAATATATCTTATATATGTGAATAAGAACAGAGGTATGTTTAAAATTTTAACGCCCTGCATATATCTTATATATCTTATATTTTATAGTGTGAACATCTCTTGAGGTTGAAAAATACCTCTCTGAATAATTTTAAACACCTCCTGAGGTTGATTCATTCTTGTTAGGATGACCAATATCGCCAGCATCTCCTGATGTAATGTAACATCCAATGTAATCTGCAATTTTTTATTTATGTAGAGTTATATGTACCAATTTAATTATAGTGAATAAAAGTATTAGAATTTGTTATCAGAATTTCTTATTGATTACCTGTAACTACTGGATATTCTTTCTTGCTATTTTGCGTGTGGGTCGTATAGCTTTGTAGGTAATCGATTGTAGGATGTAAAATCAAAGTAGTGATTAGGGAATGATTCTGCTGGTATCGAATCCAGTTTTGTGAGTGTGCTAAAGGAGAGCGATGTTTTGTTTTGAAGAGTTTGTTGCCAATTATCTGTTGGAATACAATGGAAACCTGATATACGAAACGCTGTCCCAGGTATAAGAATAGGTCTGAAATGATTAATGTCTTCGGCAAGCATGTCTGCCTGTATGGCATTGGCCTGTTTGCATTAAGAAGATTAGTTAGGCATTAAGCATAATGAATTTTGCATATTGTTATTTGTTTGACTTACATGTCTGTCCAATAAGATTGCACGGTAGGCTTTTTCTGTTGTATTTGGAGGGTTTCGAGTCGCCCATGCACGGTATACTTTAACCTCGATCAATTTGTCTCTGTGTCCAGGTTTCAGTTCCCGAATAGAGCTTAATTCTACAGGGTTTAACGCCATTCTGTGATAACAACATTGGAAAGAATTATCAAGAAGCATACACGTGAAGCAAAAAGAAAAAGGTAATTAAATGAGTTCATACCTTTTTTGTAATTAAATGAGTTCATCCTATGTAGTACATAAGATGCTTTTCAATATTCGCATCTCAAATCACAGTCCAATATTCGCATCTCAAATCACAGTCACCCAAATGAATATATGAATTTGAAGTGCCTGCCATTTATATTTTGGTAAAAAAACAATTTAGATATTTATACATGTAAAAGATAAAAGCTACTGGATGAGGTTTAAGAAAATTAGTACCTTCTGGTCTTGGTATTCTTCCGGTATTCTTCTTACGTTGATTATCATATTGTGTTTGAGTATGACGACGTCTTCTTTGATTCTTTGAATCATTGCTGACTACATTGGCTGGTTGTTCTATAACAATAAAAAAGTTGTACATATAATATTATCTATATTTTTGTATACAATTATAAGGAAATAAATTACTATTCTTCTAATGTTGTTATCTTCATAAGTTGACTGGATGCACGAAACATTTTGTGTCTCATTATCTGTTGTAATTTGTGTGATCTTTCTTTTATTTGTAACTCTTTCTTTCTGAATGGCTATTGTCAAACATTTAAGAAAAAAAATGAATAAATATTAATAAGATGTTTATAGTGTATGAAAATATATGTAGTAATACAGTCTAAGAATTCCGTACCTTGGTTTGGTGAGCCTTGAATGGGTGCATCCAATTGAATGCAATAGTTTTTTGTCACTTCTGGAGTCGTCAAGACATTTGCTGCACTGGCAGAAATTTGTTGCCCATAACCAACTTGTAAAGATACGTTACATTCCGTATGACTATAGTCTGGTTGGACTGTACAGGGTCGTTTTGCAGGTACAGCGTATAATGGTTTTTCTGCAATTCTTTCGGTTGAACCTGTCGAAAAGGAAAAAATACAAAGATATATATAAAAAAACAAATTTAAAAAATATATATATATCAATATGATATATCTAATCTTATGTAAAGAAAGTAAATAAATATAATAAAAATTTTGATTACCTTTGCTGTTCATGGTTAAAGATTCTGATTTTCCAGCCAGCGTAAATTTCGTCTTATCATTTACTGATTGCACTTTACACACCTTTTTTGCAGGTATATCATACAACTGTATTTCTCCAACTCGTTTTTTTGAGGTTGCTGTACTTTCAAAAGGTATTTGTCGTTGCACACCATTTGTGAATTGTTTATAAACATTGGTTGGTTGATGTTGTTGCTGTACTAAAGGATTTTCTTTTTCTATATGTGAAATATTCGCTGACAACATGTCTGTTGGGAGAGGGGTAGCAGTAGTGACAGAAGATTTCCATTGTTGCAAGTTTTCACTTTCATTAACCGATGAACTTGTGTTGTCTACACAAATATGTTTTTTTTCATTTGGAATGAAACCACGACGCATTTTACAGTAATTACTTTTACTACAAACCAAAGCCTATCTATTTTGAAAATTGTCAACATTTTTTTGAGTATCTCTTGTTAAAAAAAAATTCCAGGGGTTGTCATCTTCTGAAGGATTTTTTTTTAATAAAATTTTTCCAGAGGCTGTTTGCATTGCATGTTTTGTTCACAATGTTTTGGTTGACCAAATCTAGCCATGCTTAGTGACCAAAACATTGTGTATTTTTGTGTGTGCAACATGGTCATTTGCAACATATACACCACTGTTTCTTTCATTTTCTTTTACAAATCCATCTACCACTGAAAACTTTTCATCTGTATATCTATTTTTTTCAGGTTCCATTATATCATATTATAACTAATATGTTTATTTTATCTTTTTTGTTTGGTTAGCAGGTAGGATATGCATCAAGTAATAAAATGTATAGAAGTAGAAGTGGTAGATTGCATAAAGAATAAGAAACTATGTAGCTACTGACAATGATGATGCATGGGTACATGGAAGCAGAAGGTAACAAAGGTTTTAGAAAACATACCTTTAGAAAGATTTGTTTCTTCCTGATATCTTGGTTCTTTTTTTTCTGTAAATTGTATGTCTTCCTTTTTTTTTTTTTTTTTTTTTTGGTTTTCCTTCAAAAGCTCCGGTTGTTTTGGCTGTTAGATATGGTGATTTGAAGTGTTTCTTATGTTTTCAATCTTTTGGTCAGTTGTGGAATTGGAATTCCAGAATGTTACACAATAATTATGGAGATGTTTATGGTCAAGGCAAGCCATGCTTAAGTACAATAGTAGTTAACACATGGCAATCCAATATTAAAGTGTTGCATGGTTAGGTCTGCACTTGTTATTTACTTACTATACTTGCTGAAATTAAGACTCTTAGTGGATACTTACATCTACACAGTAAACTTTCTAAAGTTTGACATCCAATGAGACATCTCCAACCCATCAAAGATGAACTGTTACATGTATAATCAATATATTCGAACCAATAGGGAGCCAAATTAACAAATGATAAATGATTTAAGCATACTAATTAGTGTCACATCAAAAATCTCTCTTAGTATATATATAATTATGTTTTTTCCATCATGGGTTTTGGTTAATCAAGTACAGGTATAAAACTAAAAACAATTAAATTGTGCATTTATTGAATATTTCGTTTGTGATAAATTATCAAACTATGTTCATTTAGGCAAAAGGGTATATTTGTAAATATTATATTCCATTCCTTTTAGTTTCCTTACCACTCGAGAACACGAAACAAAATAACAATTTTCCTTATAATCTCTTCCCCTTCTCTACCTTACTGTCCTGTCCCCTCATTTTCTTTAAAAAAACAACTCGAAAACAAAGTGTAAAACTTTGGTGACACATTGCTAAAATAGAAAAGATCATTATTCAAATCACATGGATAGATCAAAGTTTTTTTTTTTTTTTTTTTTTTTTTTTTTTTTTTTTTTTTTTTGTTACACTATGATACACAGTTTAACGAGTATTTTCGAAATACCAAAAATTTCAACTAGGGCTGATCACGGTTCAAAAACCGGACCGGACCGGACAAAAAACCGATTTGGCCCAAAACACCGGACCGATGATCGGTCCATGTCCAGGTCGGTTCGGTTCGGTCAAAAAGCATAATGGTCAGTTGTGTGTAAACCGAACCGGACCGGACTGAAGATTAGATACAAGAAAATGGGTGGACCGAGGACCAGACAGAAATATGAGCGTTTCGATCCGATCAATCTGGTTCAGTCCAGTTTCTCGACAATCCGGTCCCCGGTATATCATGCTCAGTCCTAATTTTAAGTAGTAAAACCCCGGCTCTCCTTAATCTTATGTAACACCTTACTAAGACCACAAGGTGCAGTGAGGAACCATACCTCCTCATTTGGGACCCACCGGGTGTCACATCACTTTAACAAACCTCCACAACTAACCCCCTCCCCCCACTAACAACTAACCACAACTTACTCATTTGGGGCCTACCACTTACAACTTTATTTTTTGTATTCAAATTTCCAAATAAACTAAATTCATTTCATTAAAAATAAAAATACAATTCAACACAATAAAAAACATACGAAACGTAAAATAACGATACGGTAAAAAAAACGCAACTTAAGAAATACATCAAATTATAACGAAACTAATTATTCAGATTCTGTTGTTGAATTTGTTCCCATTGATGTCGTTGCCAAACATGCTCGATGAGACATCGTTGAAGCTTTGCGTGTTTGCATTTATCACGTAGTTCTTTGGCTTTTCTTCTTTGCATTGCGCAACACTCAATCCATAATTTGGTTGCGGAGAAATATACATTTCGCTAGCTTCGGATATCGCAAAGTTTTGATCTTTCAAAATCATGTTATGCATTATGATGCACGAGTGCATGATTCTCTGTAACTTGCCCACAGTAAATGCACGCGCCGGTTGGGCAATAATATGCCAACGTCCTTGGAGGACACCAAAATCTCTTTCGATATCCTTTTGAGCACTTTCTTGTTTCGCTTTAAATAAGGCATTTTTTGAGTTATTTGCAACCGTAAATGATTTGACAAAAGATGCCCACTCTGGATAAATTCTGTCAGCTAGATAATACCCATGGTTAAATGTAAGCCCGCATACTTCAAACGAAACCTCATGGGCGATGTCATCAAGCAGGTCGTCGAATAACGGAGAATTATTCAAAACGGTAAGATCGTTATTCGCACCCGCTACCCCAAAAAATGCATGCCAAATCCACAAGTCGTATGACGCAACGGCTTCAAGCATTATAGTTGGATACTTTTTATCACCCCTGTGAAATTGGCCTTGCCATTCTTTCGGACAAATTTTCCATTCCCAGTGCATACAATCGATGATTCCCAACATTCCCGGTATCTTATGAAGCGCGTTATGTGCGTGGTACAAGTTGCGAATGTCATTCTCGTCTGGTTTTCTTAAAAACTCCTTTGCATACAACTGGATTATGCACATAGTAAAAAAAATCTAGACAATCGCGTGCACAGTTTTCCCCTATTTGTAAATACTCATCTAATGCATCAGCTGCTATCCCGTAAGCCAATTGGCGTATGACACATGTGCATTTCATAATCACACTAAAACTCATTACACCCGCAGCATTGGGTCGGACTCTAAAGAAATCAAAATGCTTGAGAAGAGGATGATGAGTTTGAATATATGTTTCAATACCTTGTACTATTTCTAAAAATAGTTTACGACTCATACGAAAGCGACGCCTAAAATTTTCTTCCGTATATTTTGGGTTGTCACCAAAATAGTCAGCCATTAGACGTTCTTTAGCAATGTCACGTTCACGGGGGATGTATCTACGGTGACATGAAGGTCCGGCTTTTTGTTGTTGGAACGATTGCTCGAACTCAAACTTTTGGAGAATCATCTCCAGCTCCGTTATCTCTTCAAGATCACTTTCACCGGAATAAGATGAATTGCTCATGTTTCTTGTTTATATGTAAGTGTTTTGAAATAAAAGTTGTGTAGAATTTGATTAAAATGTGTAATATTTATAGTGTGTAATATGTGTATTAAAAAAAAAAAAAAAAAAAAAAAAAAAAAAAAAAGCAAACGGATATATTTTAAATCCTTGTGTAACGTTTATATCTGACAAGAAGTACAACCAATTGCCTCGTCGTGCAGACGACGAGGCTCCCTATGGCGAAAAAAAAAACGAGCATTGCTGGTGTGGTGGCTAAGTGTGGCGAGGTGCCACCTGAACGGCGAAGGGCAATGGCGAGATTGCACCGGGTGCTCTAAGCTACGCACCTTAAAAATGTCCAACAAATTGAATTAAAAAAAAAAAAAAAAAAATTAAATAAAGGTAGACACCTAACCATGGTTAAAGGAAGTAGGTGCAAGAGACAAGTGTAGTTAAGCCTTCATAAAACCCCCTTCAAGTCAATACCTTTCTCCCAACTACCCCAACAAATTTCATTTCATCATTTCCTCCCATCTCATCTAGAGAGAGAAACTTTATAAAAAAAAACACCCCAATTTTTTATAAAAACTTTCTCTCTCTAAAAACCAAACCAAACAAAAAAACAAAACTCTCGAACCTTCCGTTTTCAATTCTATCACAACTATGCAAACATCAACAACTTCCGTCAAGTTATCTCCCTTCGATCTAATGACGGCGTTACTTAACGGCAAGGTATCATTCGACACATCAAACACATCCGATACGAATATTCCGTTAGCGGTGTTTATGGAGAATCGTGAGCTTTTGATGATTTTAACTACTTCAGTTGCGGTTTTGATCGGATGCGTTGTGGTGCTTGTGTGGAGACGGTCGTTGACGAAGAAACCGGATGAGCCTTCGGTGATTGTTGTACCGAAGAAAGTGACGGAGGATGAGGTTGATGATGGACGGAAGAAAGTTACTGTGTTTTTTGGAACGCAGACTGGTACTGCTGAAGGTTTTGCTAAGGTCAATTTTTATATAATTTGTGTTACTTTTATATAATTGGTGTTTGACTTTGATTTGCTGACTGTAGGTTTTGCTAAGGTGAATTATATAATTATTTACTGATTTTTGTTAATTTAATTTAATTCGACTGTGGATTATTTTGTGTTAATTTTTATATAATTTGTTCGATTTGTGTGATTCGAGATTCGATTAGTGTTTGATTTTGATTTGTTGACTTTAGGTTTAGCTAAAATGAATTATTTACTGATTTATTTTTTATATAATCTGTGTTAAAATGTGTATTTTCGATTGGTGTTTGACTTTATGTGATTTATGTAATTCTGAAGATTTGATCAGTGTTTCGGCTTTTATTGACTTTGATTTGCTGTTGTTGATTAAAGGCACTTGTTGAAGAAGCTAAAGTGAGATATGAAAAGGCGGTGTTTAAAGTGATTGATTTGGTGAGTATTGACTTTTTTATTATAGTGATCAAATTTAGATGCAAATGGATTGACTAGATTCGTTGATACTTTATCTGGAAGTAGTATTGATTCTTAAAGCGTAATTGATTTTGTTTATACTTTATGTAGGATGATTATGCCGCTGAAGATGATGAGTATGAGGAGAAGTTAAAGAAAGAATCTCTTGCTTTTTTCTTTTTAGCTACGTAAGTTTTATCATTTTTGGAATCTGGTATAATTAAAGTTGCTTATTTGATACACTTTTTTTTATTCAAATGTTGGGATCTGATCAGCTAGTATATGACGTTATTATAATTGTAAAAGATGTGGTAGGTGGTTAATGAATACCTACTAATTGAATTCTTTATGATGATTGGTTTTGTAGGTATGGAGATGGTGAACCGACAGATAATGCTGCTAGATTCTATAAATGGTTTACCGAGGTAAATATTGAGCGTGTTGTGGAATAGTACAATGTGGTAATTAAGTAGGATTTACATGCGAATTTGATTATTTCTTCCTACTCTTATAGGGAGAAGAGAAAGGTGAATGGCTTGAAAAGCTTCAATACGGAGTGTTTGGACTTGGTAACAGACAGTATGAGCATTTCAACAAGGTGATGGATAATAGTATTATGTTGTGTTCTTTGATGAATTAAGTAATCGTAGCATTATGAATGTTCTCTTGAATGCTAACTGATGCTGATATCACTTTTTTTGCCTTGTTTTGCGTATGTAGATTGCGAAGGTGGTCGATGAAAAACTTGAGGAACAGGGTAGGTTCATTTCCTTACATATCCTGTTTCATTTAAATAAGAGTATTGCTTTGTTGAGTGGGTGGTCATTTGCATTTGCCAGCTTATGTTAGTAACTTTAGCACTTTATGTTCCATAAGTAGACACGGGGAACTTCATTTCAGTGAAACACCAGAAAATATGTGCTTCGTTAGCTTGTTTACTTGGTTGGTTCTTGTACTCACTTAGCTCAGCGCTAACTCCCATCTCATAAATAGGCAGCTGGTCCATTGCTGTCATGTTTAAGTTCGAAGTGTGATGATCAATGTTTTGAAGCTGGCAAATGATCATCACACTTCATTAAGAAGAGGGTGGTTATTTATGAATGTTACTACTGAATAGTATCTAGCAAGTTTATGTCATCTATATTCAAGAAGATATATTGTTTACTACATTGAGGTTGGCGTTATTTGTTACTGATAATTGATTATGTGGTTCCCTAGCTTAATCGGTGCAATGCATATAGAAATTGGCAATGTTTCTAGCATGATGTTTTATGAGTGCTTTCCCCTTTAACGTTAGACTTTTCACTATCTACAGGTGCAAAGCGCCTTGTTCCTGTTGGCTTGGGAGACGATGATCAGTGCATCGAAGACGACTTCACTGCATGGTATTTAGATAAATACTCTTTTGAATGTTGAAAATAAACTAGTTTTCAATAAGTGGTTGTGTGAATGAGTTTAAAATATTTTATTGAACTTTGCTTCTTCAGGAAAGAGTTGGTGTGGCCTGAGTTGGATCAATTGCTTCGTGATGAGGATGATACATCTGTTGCCACTCCATACACAGCTGCTGTTGCAGAATACCGTGTTGTGTTTCATGACAAACCAGACACATATGATGAGGATCAACTGACAAATGGCCATGCTGTTCATGATGCTCAACATCCATGCAGGTATATAAGCTTGCTCATGCTCTATTTGTTCTAATTGGTAACCTTATTATATCTTCTTTAACCTGAAATTATCCTATCTGCATATAGATCCAATGTCGCTGTCAAAAAGGAGCTCCATTCCCCTGAATCTGACCGGTCTTGCACTCATTTGGAATTTGATATCTCTAATACTGGATTATCGTAAGTTACACATGCAGTTTACTTGGTTACTGATATATGTATGTGACTCTTTGATGGAAGGAACCAAATTTATATGATATATGTTTGTTTCAGGTATGAAACCGGGGACCATGTTGGAGTCTACTGTGAGAATCTAAGTGAAGTTGTGGATGAAGCTGAAAAATTAATAGGTTTACCGCCACACACTTATTTCTCGGTACACACTGATAACGAAGACGGGACACCACTTGGGGGAGCCTCTTTGCCACCTCCCTTCCCTCCATGCACTTTAAGAAAAGCATTGGCTTCCTATGCCGATGTTTTGAGCTCTCCCAAAAAGGTATTATGATGTATATATTTTGCAAGAACTGGCATGCTAACAACGGTTGTTTAAGAATTCCCATCTGAATTTGAACTTGACAAATGCTTTTTATGCCTATGCACTACAGTCAGCTTTGCTTGCTTTAGCTGCTCATGCTACTGATTCTACTGAAGCTGATAGACTGAAATTTCTTGCGTCTCCCGCTGGAAAGGTTGGGATTTGTTTCATTTTTGTATACCTTGAATCAATGTTAAATCTTATTGATATGTAAACTGATGTTCGTTTCTTGCATTAATTTTCTTCAGGATGAATATGCTCAGTGGATAGTTGCAAGCCACAGAAGTCTCCTTGAGGTCATGGAGGCCTTCCCATCAGCTAAGCCTCCGCTTGGTGTTTTTTTTGCATCTGTCGCCCCACGCTTGCAGCCGAGATACTATTCTATTTCTTCTTCCCCAAAGTAAGTACATTCAGTTGGTCTTGTGTTTGCTACTACTTTATTGGCCAATATAAATAATTTTTTAAAGGACATCTTAAATTAATATGGATTTCTTATTTCAGGTTTGCGCCGAATAGGATTCATGTAACTTGTGCATTAGTGTATGAGCAAACACCATCAGGCCGCGTTCACAAGGGAGTCTGTTCAACATGGATGAAGGTATTGGCTCATTTTCTTTACTGGTGGCCGAATAGAGTTCGATTCGAACTTTGCTATGATTGTAATCTTAACTTGATGGTTTATTTTCAGAATGCTGTGCCTATGACAGAAAGCCAGGATTGCAGTTGGGCCCCAATTTATGTTAGAACATCCAATTTCAGACTTCCATCTGATCCTAAGGTCCCAGTTATCATGATTGGCCCAGGCACTGGATTGGCTCCATTTAGAGGTTTCCTTCAGGAAAGGTTAGCTCAGAAGGAAGCTGGGACTGAGCTCGGATCATCCATCTTATTCTTCGGATGCAGGAATCGCAAAGTGGTATGTTCAAAACACTCTTTCTGAAGGTCATAACTAGAGGTGGCATAATGGGTGGGGTCTGGTGGGTTGGCTAACATGTTAAACGGGCAAATTATAGTATGTGGTCGGTTTGTTTGGGTTGACCTTAAACTTTATTATAAACATCTAATGTATCAAATATGATTACAAAAGCGTAGTATTTCAATAATAATCTAATTGATGCTATTATTGAAACTGAGTTACGAGGTGTTATGCTGTGAAAATATACTTTTGGGTGACTTTTCTTATTAGCAAACCTATTTATTTTAACCATGTATTGTTTTGGATAATGCCTAACTCCAGAGTACTTATGTTATCAGGATTTCATATATGAGGACGAGCTTAATAATTTCGTGGAGACTGGTGCTCTTTCCGAGCTTATTACAGCCTTCTCTCGTGAAAGTGCCACTAAGGAGTACGTGCAACACAAGATGATTCAGAAGGTAAATAAAAGAACTATCACAAGATCAGGCTTTTCCGTTTATTAGAATGTTTCATCATTTTTTATATAAAAATGTTCCTGCAGGCTTCGGATATCTGGAATTTACTTTCTGAGGGAGCATATTTGTATGTTTGTGGTGATGCCAAAGGCATGGCCAAAGATGTACATCGGACTCTACACACTATTGTGCAAGAACAGGTATGTTGAATATTTCAACAGATTAATTAATGTTTATTTAATTGTATTCTATAGATCTGATTTGGATTAATAATATATAGCTATTTATATATATTTTTCATTTACACAAGTTTAGGAGTTGGTGTATTATTTATTTATATGGTCACACAATTGGCTGAGATGTGGACAGATAATTATATGGTGTTAAAATGTTATACTTTAGGGTCCACTTGCTGTCTTTGTTACTTTAATGAGAACCAAATTGAAATAATACACCTTCTTTCTGGCCCATGAAAGCTGACATTTAGGAATCTTATTAATTGTAACTGTGCTGTCTGGCCAACAAAAAGTTGCTTATTTGTGTTGCTTGATTCTAGTCCAAAACGGTAAAACCCTTCCCTTTTAATATTTGAGGACGGGTTTGACATTTGACCTTATGTAGAGTCTGGCTGGGCAGGTAACCGTGTCAAAAAATCATTTGGCCCGGCCGACCCCCAAATACCTTTCCGCTAATGAATGTGTTAAATAAACAAGATTTTGACGATAATAATCTAAGTTTTGAAGTGAGATGTGGGAAGTTTTGTGCATATTTAATATGCTTTAGCCAACTAACAACCTGATTGACCTGCTTGACCCGCCCAACCGGTTCAGTTTAGCTAGTTTTTAAAATTTCACCCACATGACCCGTTTGAGGCAAAGTATAATCCTAATCAACTTGTTCACCATAAACTGGTCGAAAATGCCAATCACTTTTGGACGAATGATTGAAAATTGTATGAGAGCTTGAAGTAACGGAATTATCATCTTTATTGATTTCAGGGATCTCTAGACTCGTCAAAGGCGGAGCTCTACGTGAAGAATCTGCAAATGGCAGGAAGATATCTCCGTGATGTATGGTAAATAGTATTACAACTATTTGAGGATGTGAAAAAAGAAAAAAATAAATAAAATGAAACTTCGGTTAGCAACTTATTTCGGATCTAAGCAAATTTAGGAAGAAAGATTGCACGATCTTTCCTACTACCCGAGTTAAGATGGAAGCTCATTTGTCATATTATTATTTATAGCTATGTGTTGAGAAATTCTTTGATATTCTTCCGTGTTATCTTATTCCTACCCTTTTTTTTTGTAACTTACAACTCATGGTATGAATGTTTTTCTTTTCTTTTTGATGTAATTTGTAAGGAGATACATATAATTTATACATACAATATTTGGCTGCAACTGTTAGTCCAGGTGGTAGAACTCTCTTTGTAATGATTTTTTTTTTTTTTAACGGCGACTTTTATTTTTTGGATTTGAGTCACACCTGCAACATCCCTCATCCATCAAATACCCAGACTATGTTGTCTGAATCGGGCTTACGCTGGCATAGTGCGGATTGTTTAATGGCGTCCGTACGGAAACCGTACCGCCTCCACACGAGTTTTCTCGCTGGAGTAACAGTCGGATGAAAACCGGGGCCGGCACGGATTCGATCCGCTTAATACTAACAGAGCATTGTGGACCACAAGTGAGGATTTTTCGGTAGGTTACCAATACCGGTACTGCTCTTATCCGGGCACGCTTAATTGACTAAGCATTACCCAGTGGACCACTTTACAGCATGTAAGTGCACTTTTGATATTTGATATATCGGCTCTCGCCTCTCCGTGTTGATGGTTTCATGTGTAGGACCATAGAGACAGATCTCCTACCACCTTTTATTGGGTGATTAAATTAGTTGGCATAGTTCAAATGCCATGATTACCAACAAAAAGTAGGATGCACTTGAAAGAAATTTACAAGAATTGGCATGTGAGGTGATGGTGATGAGATTCATGATATCACTTGTCCTCAATTTGTAGACTTAAGAAATGCCCAACAGAAAAATGTTACAGCCAAATTTGTGCAAGTCGATCCTTGCTTCATTGATTGATTTAACAAGAACTCGATTGATGTACCGGAACTCTAAATAAATAAAAGAATAATTGTGTGTAACACGAAATATGTTTAGAGGAGTTCATTAAACGGTTTAACCTGAAAATTTGTCCAATTCATATAAATTTGGTTAATCGGTTTTGGGTGGGTTTGGGTCGGGTATTTGGTGCTAATCGACATCTTTAAATGGTTTTCGGTTTGGATTTGGTTATTGAAATTAAGTTTTGGGTTCCACCCGAAAGCTTATTAATGTACAAAGATAACTTTACATGTCAACAAAACTTCACATGGTAATTGATAGATACGACATTGACAAATTCGAGTTCAAGTCGTCCTATTTCATCATTTCTTGTTCTTTCATTCAAATTCGTACATAAAACGTTTGTGTCATATAACTGAACTATAAACTGTTGACTTAACATTACTTATTTACGTTCTATTAGTTATTGTCAGATGTTTATATTAATTTGTTTAGTTTTGTCTCAGTGTCGTACATGTAACGATTCACGGAAATGCTACTATTTTGGATAATAAAATAGTGGTAAGACATTTTGAACTTCGAAGGATCATACACTTTTTTTATTTAGGTTGGCAATGAACCAGTCTGTTTCATTTAGCATCTATAAATATGATCAATCTTCCTGAGCCATTTTCAAATTTGATTTTACGGGCTCCAAACCGATTAACGGAAGTTTAACACGGCTGGTTTGGATTGGTTTTGTATGAGTTTGGTTTTGGTATTGGGCGGTTTAAATATTTTCTCAAAAACCGAATCAACTGACCTCATTAAACCAACACTGACCGTTTGAACAACCCAAGCTATGTTTTCATAATTTTTACAGAAAAATGTTCAAATATTGATGTGGCTTGTTCATTTTTCTATTTAAGACAATTAGAAATAGAGAGGGAAGCCATTTGAATGAACATGTGAGGTTGACAACCCATTATGTGAATCCTTTTTTAGTTATGTGAATATAAATTGTGTTTGCCTCGACACTTGTCTTTTATTAACCTCACATATATCCATGAAATGGAATACTCAATGAAATTAAGTTGGGGGTAGCGGTGACAAACATCACAATCGACAACTCAGTGACACATCACGCTTTTACTACATTACCACCAACAATGTGTAATAAAACCACAACATCCCCACTCAAACATAACCCACATTTACCCCACAAAAATCAGCATCACAACTCTCACACACAACAACTAACTTCCACAAATCGGTCGATGCATAAACCGACTTCTCCATTTTCCTCACCATAGAAGTGTGAGTTGTGGGAAGGCTTTATAGGGCAGACGCGGCGATAGAGGTCACCGACGCGAGAATGACCTCTCATTACGCGTCGAGCATCTTACTTTTTTTAATATCAAAAAATTAACCAAAGTGAATGGTATTTCAAAATATTACAATTGTTGTTTTGTCTGGAACCAAATATTTTAAGCAATGTATTCGGAGTTAGTTTCGTCAATTATTAAACGTTAAGAAAAACTTTTTTTTTCCCCATAAATAAACACATATATGGCTTGTTGGTTGTATTCTTCATCAAAGAGCAAACCCAAACTCATTCAGAAATAAGATCATTAGCTTATAAGGTGTATATGTTCTCCATCATAAACACAACCTAATTTGACGCCCCTCATGTGTTTTATGCCTTAGGTCGTCACCCGATTTGCCCATGGCCAGGGTCGAGCCTGTTGGCAGGGGCTGGGTTAAAAGATTTTGCGAAACGTGAAAGGAAAAATCAAGATACAAGGTGGGCTAGTTGGGCCGGTTGAGGGTGGCCAAGCACCCACCAACCCCTTATTGGCTCTGTCCCTGCTCATAATAAATAAAATTATTAAAAGGAGCAAAAGTATGATATTGTGAGAAAATTAAATATTGATGCAAAGTACAGGAACCTCTAGGGTATGTTTGGTAGGCGAGAATCGGAATAAATGAAAGGAAATTGTATCATTATTAATGTTTGATTGACGTATATTGGTATCAAATGTAGGAGTCATACCATAATGATAGCCATACTCCATATACTTTATTAAAGGTTGGTTTGAACTCATTCCATCAGTTTTATTCTCGAAGTTAGGCTGGGTGTAATAGGAGATGAAACTCAGTCTATCTCTCATTGTCAACCCGGTTGCCCCTATTACACCATCACCCACCGACTCGGTTGCTTATACCAAAAATTGAGATATTGGTCGGCCAAACAACCAACTAGCGTGGAGATGAAATCAAAAGGGTGAAATGACTTGTGGTGGTTGTGATTTGTGCATCTTAAAAGGTTAATTTGCAAAAAATACATGAATCGTATGATGAGATGAGAGGGGACCACTATAGAATGTTGGAATTTTAATACATGACTAATCCTAATTAAAGACAATAAACATCAAAGAGCACATGCGTTAGCGTATATGATCAAATAATATGTAAACTAATTAACCAAATATAAAGAGTATGCGTACCTTTTGATTCTAGCTAAACAAGAATAAATTCCAAGCAATCAACCTTATGAACCCTAATTAGGGTTTATGTGGATTATTAGAATTACCCCTTACCCTTTTGTAATTCAATCCAAGATACAATCAATAATGTGATTGTATCGCGTTCTTGTACACACGTACTATAACGAGTTCTTGTACACACGTACTATAACGAATTAAAGTTATGCTAGTAAGCTAACACAAATAAAACCAAACACTTTGTTTTTATCAAAAAAAAAAAAAAAATCGATCGACCCTTAGTTGGGGTTTAGTTCGATCGACCCAAAAGAAAGAACAAGGAGAAAACAATTTTAGGGATAATTGTGTGTACAAGAGATGTAAAACTAATGACCCTTGATTTGTTTATATAGTGTAAGTAACTTGGAGGACAAGTTGGTGTAGGATTGGGCAAGCCCAATCCCTCCACCGATCGGCTATGGCATCACAAAGGGGATCCGGAAGCTTCTTGACTTACCAATTATTCACACATAATTCTTTCCTTATATTCGTCTAACGGTCGTTACATATTTGTGTAATAAATAATTAAATATAACCTTTTATATATAATTATTATTCTTTAATTCTCATACGTAAAGTGTGCAATCCCGTGATCTCGAGTTCGATCCTAACACACATCTACTAAGTTATGTCCATAAAACTAACAGCTCCCACTTGGACAAATCTTAATAGTGTGATCACATCGGCTATGGCTATGACAATTTGCACAACAATTGACATATTGTTCATACTTAGAATCTACGAGCAATTCCAGGCTGAGGATGTAATTCTATATCCAAACATATTCTAATAGAATATTCATTACACTAGTTATCTAATAACTTTCAATTAGATATCAATGTTGTTAAATCATCTTGTAATCAAACATGATACAACAATAACATGATGTACATAAAAATCTTTGAGTCAGACTTAGATTTTGTTCATGTTCCATCTTTTCAAAAGGTACATATCCATTTAGACTATCTAAATGATATATCATGTTCTATTAGATACATTTACCGCACATGTTTAAATTAATAAACATATATTTCAAGGTTGTATGTTTTACTTCTTAAATCTTTCAAGTAAAGTTTCATTCCAAACTAAGACTTAACATTTAACTTATATGAAATGTTACTTTTTATATGTTATGCAACATATATGATTTAAAAAAATAAACATAATACTCCCACTAGCTTTCAAGAATACTTAGAAATTATCTTATTTCAATTACAAATCAAAAATTGGATTTAATAATTAAACATAAGAATAATCTCCTACATGCATGCATTTATCCATTCATGGATTATTGCACTTTGTACACTACAAAAAATTATTTGAATTCATAAACTCTTTTTGATTACTTACCGTCCTCGCACAAGTAATCTCTTTAAGAAAGAGTTTTTATATTCCATTGTCAATTTCATTAAATATGATAATCATAATCTTTATATATTTAATGTGTTTAGGAAAGAATATTCAATCACAGTTAATTGCTTAAGTGTGATTAATAATCTTGTCATAATATATGCATTAAATATGTGTACAATATTGTCCATATGACTTCTACACAAAGATTTAAAATCTTTGAAGAAACTCATCTTCATTCTATAGTCTAACTATTTACAACTAAGATAAACCAAGTTTCTAAAAAATTGATTATCTTCATGGACAACATCTTTAACAATCATAGCATAAATACTTTACCCAATTCAATATCTGGTAACGTATAATAATGATTATCAGGTTTACCATAATCCTGTAACTCATATTTCTCAGCATATTAATCAAATATCTGAAATATCCTTGCAGATCTATGAATGAGAATTCTATCATCTTGAGGTTTAACATTTACATGTTTAGTGTAACACCCCCTAATTTGGTTTGTGACAGCGGAAAAGTAATTAGGGTGTTACGGTGAGGATCGAGGTTTAAATTTCAGAAAACGGCCCGGAAGGGGGCGTTTTGAAAGTTATATGTCATACAAAAGAATATTTTTGATACAAATGTGAATTATTCGATTTGAAAATCCCATGAGAAAATGTGATAATTTGGAAAGAATGACATATTTGATTTTACACCAGTTTATTTATCAGAGTAGAAGATGCCCGCTCCGTGTCTTGTCCTGCTCCGTTAATTACCTGAGATAAACATGCTTAAAATGTCAACACAATGGTTGGTGAGTTCGTGGAGTTTGATAGAAATAACTTTCTTTGAAAGGTGTATAGTGATTGTTGAAATAAATAATAGTTCTTCATGAAATACATAACAAGTTGTGTTGTATAAAAATCCACAAGCGAATCATGTATGATTTCCAAAATCATAAGTTTTACGTTATAAATAAAGCTGAGCTACGTTGTTATACGCTCGAAATAGAATGTTGAATCAACTTTTAAATGTAACGATATACTAAGCATTTTGGGTTGTCTTGTGTAGAGTTCTCATTTAAGTCACATATGATAACAATTTAAGTTCAAGTACAGGATTCGACAATCATATTACATAGTGGGAATAGTAATTTACAGTCTGAAATCTATCAATGTAAAGTGGTGGTCTTCTAAATACAGCTGTATCCTAGGATATATATGAAACATTCATATATTCATAAAGTTATATTGCCCTAAGCCTCATGAGACGCAAAACGTTAACAGTTCCGTAAAACGGCGGTGCCCCACCAGGGTTACTGATGGGTGATTAAGCCCTCATGTTAATAGGTGACTTGCCAATTCCTATTTTTCTCAAATATAGTGCATCGCGACTAAATACGACTAACCATAAGGCATTCCGTCAAAGTATTTAGTGGGATAGGTTGTCAGCCTCTAACAGGTTTCGAAGCTGTTCACTATATTCGCGCTCACCGCAGTGATTAATGGCTCATGATCGAGGGACTTTATGGCAATAAAGTAAACTTAGGCAATATAGGTTTCAGGGTGCATGAATTATGCGTAATTTTAGTCTTGGCAATTATTTCTAGTGAAATGTAGAAATATCATAATAAAGTAACAGTACATTCATTTGTCACATGAATGCATACAATATGCCTCAGTATCATATTACATCAAGTAGCTTAAAAATGTTATCTTCCAAGTTTCGTGTTTAAGCTACACAGACAATTTGCACATATAATGAGCATGTATTCCTTTCAAGTATGATTCAAACATATAAGCATAGTGGATGATTTTGAGTAAATCATGAGAGTTTTATATAAGCAACTTAAAACAGTTAAAGCATGTATCTCCCCCAAAAGAGTTATTAAAACAAGAGTTAAAAGTAGGGGCCACGACTCACCTGAAGCGTATCTGACAAGACGAAATTATAAGATCAAGTAAACGATCACGAAAACTTCTTCAATACGAGACCTGAATATAAGCGAAGTCTAAGAGTCTAACTTACTACTAATAACGAATGTGGAAAGGATAAATCGTATAACGATTTGATCGGTGATGTGAGTGTGTGATATGCTTAAAATGCCTCAAGTTAAAAATATGATATATCTATAATATCATCCTGATTCTTATCTCAATCGACCCAAAATATTACTTTCTCAAAATATGTTGAAATAATATGCAAGTGAAGTTACTAACTTTCTAATGACGAAACCTCAAATAATGCATAACTTAAAATGTAAAATGCATATGCAGTGAAGGATGTAAAATGAAAAATAAACTAAGAATGTCAAGTGAAATTTAATAGGTCCTTATCCTTTTCAGATTTTATACTTTTTAGTCTAACTGAGTTGCGCTACGTTGTTAGTCCTTGGTTAAGTCCAAAGTCAAATAATAGTCCAAAAGTTGTCCATATGCCCACACAAGGTTTAGAGTCCAATGGTATGTCAATTTAAGTCCCTTATAACTGTTTTCACAGCTTCAGTCCCGGAGTTTCACGGTTTGGCAGTTTTGGTCCCTCCAGTTAAATCGCGTTACATTTCTAGTCCTTTTTGCATAAAAATGACGGGAAAAATATTCTGAAAATTTTTATAACTTTATTAAGTTCCTTTTAACTTGTTTCAAGTGCTTATTTCATAAAGGAGCTTATTTATGTACTAATGGGCCGCCCAACGAATTATCTTAAAGCCCATTTAATATTTTAGAGGCGAGGGCATGTAAAATTGTTTTGGGCCTGTTCTTGGATTATTTTTGTGATTCTGAAAATATATTTTCTGGGCCCACTGGACCGATTATACGCAACATCTTATTGGGCTTTAGTTAAGTCCATTATCGAAAAGGGTTTTTGGGTTATTTCTTCTAAAAACGATTTAGTGTCTTTGGAACTAAGTTGGCTGTTTTAAAAGGTTGTTTCTCAGTTATCTTCTTATGATGTTTACATGAAAAGTGTTGTTGGTAGTGTGGGCTATCAGATTGTGTAAAGAAATCGCATAGTCATTTAGTTGGGTTGTGAGATGTGAAGTGATTTACTAGTCGATTCGTGTTGTTCTTAATAAGTGAAATTCTTAGTAGCCATTCTAGGTGTCTTCGAGTTTTAGTTACACATGAGAATTAGATTGCATGAAATGCGAGTAAGAAATGTGTGAGTGATTGTTAAGTCTCCACAAGTTGAGTGTTCGATATTTTGCATAGTTCAACATGGCTTACTGGGTTTTCGAATTAGTAAAATGTTATACGTTCGAATAATGCATGCATGTGATCATATCATGAAAATGATGTGCAAGTTGTGATTTTTAACCCTTCACAGTGGAGTGGGTTGGTGAACCTCATGGTACGTATAAGTATTATACAAAGAAAAATACATTCGAATATAAAGGATGCATGCATGGTACGTGATAGTGAGATGTGAAGTGTGAGACATGGTATTATAAGAGATAAAGGATGCTTACTACACCTCTTAAAAGGTGGTGACGACTCAGTGGTGACCGAATGGAGCTCAAAGGAAGACAACCCACTTGCTTCGAAATCTTCCAAGCAACACTAGCGAGGTTCTTTGTTGTGAGGGAGAGGTTTAGAGTGAAGGTGTAGAAGGAGTGGTACAAAATAGTGATAGTGAAATGGGTTGTGAAAGAAACTGTGTAGTTTCGAAGGGTTGCACAAAGAAAAGAAAGCAGTAGACTTTCTAGTGAACTCGATGCATGTTTTTAAGGGTTTATTTATTACCCGATATTTCCTATACGAGTGACATGTTTTCTGGGTTGTTAGAGTGTCTGGTGAGAGTGAGAGGAAGGTGAGATAAGTAGTGTAGATGGCCAATTGAAAGGGTAGCTTATATAGAAAAACTACACACGTTTTTATTGACTTTACGACTTTTCAATTCAATCATTTGAGGTTACTGTACATGAAGGGACACCTATGCTAATTTTTACTGATTCTCAAAATATCTTAGGGAGTTTGGTGAAGTTTTGTCCTTTGTTGTTGGGTTGTATAGAGATTCACATGTTTGTTATTCATATTAGTTCAACAAATGAAACTAGCGAGTCCTATAGATTTTTTTTTTGTCATTCTTGTTATAGTTTCATATGTGGATAAATGTTAGGAAAAGTCTTAGGAAATCATAGGAATAATCGGTATTTAGAATAGTGGAGTTTTGGTGACTTTTTGTTTATACTCTTGGGAATTTTTGGGACGCACAAATGGCCTTCAAAATTATATCAATACTTGGCATGTGATTCTGAAAATTGGCACGAATGATGCCTGGTGGGTGGTGATCAATGTGACGTAAAAATATTGGCATATCGTGTTTAAGAATAATGAGAAAACGAGGGCTGTTCGGAGGGTGTTAGGCTGTCGAGTCTTTCATGAAATAACAACAGAATAATAATCTTTGGAAGTTGGGCTGGATGTGGCGTACAAGTGGGTTGTGTTGGGCCTGGTAAAATTTTAAGGGTTCGGTTAGTTTGTAGTTTGGAGTAGTATAGTAAAAGAAAATATAATTAGTGTATGTTTAATATTTGTGTTGTAATTAGTGAAGGTTTAGATGTGATCAAATTATAGTTTTAATAGTTTTAACTATAATGTGAAATTTGTGTAGTCTAAATTTGGGTAAATGGAATTTTGTGAATCACCGAGTCCCGAGGTACGGGTTGTCATTTAATATATGTTGTCCCAAACGTAGTTGTGGTCACGTTTCGTAATATATATCGTGGTCCTGGTTGACATTTGTTAATTGTTGTGATGTTGTGACGTGATGAAATAATATATCCAGAAAAATTTTAAATTTACGCATAAAAATGGGTTTTGGCGAACAGTAACTCAAGGTTATGATTAATTAATGAGGATTACCATATCGGATTTTCGTGGGATCCTACATTTAGCCTCATTATGATATTCACTAGTGTATTTCAGAAGATTATGTTTCTTGTAATTTTATTTTTTCAAGATCAAAATTCCCACTTGCTTTTAGTAATTAAAAGACTATCTATAAATACTTAGCAAGTAGAGCAACAATACAATGTTCTCTTTTGGGACATTACAAGACACAATGACAGTTTCTGACATTAGGTTGTTAATAACCTACTCACAAGTAGTTTAACTAATTCATAACTTCATTTTAAGACTTGATGTGATTCATCACATTCCATAACAAAATGGTGTCTTATTAATCTTTTAATTTGGAGTCTTATTGAGTATATTCATTTCATACTCAATTTTTTCTAACCTTGATAACTTTTGGAAGAAAAGAAAATATAATTATCTTGAATCAAACAATATAACAAGAGTTTGATTTTCCTAACTGAACATAAACATGTGGTATTTCATTAGAATTAATATTGTGAGACAATCTAACAATATTTAATATAACCATATATCTATTGGCTTACCTATTTACCAACTAAGTCAACTTAATGATATAATAGATTTCCAAGCCAATTGCATGCTTTATAACACAAGTACTTTTGACCAAGTCACTTCATGTCCATGTCTTAACAAGAAAACATAAACTGTTATAATTCCACTATACGTTTTACTTTATTATAAGTCTTGTAACAGTTAAAAGACTTCATGTTTGTGACTTTACAATAAAACATAAACATATTTAACTAAAGTATTCATGAACACCACCAATTTGGTTTCATTAGCAATTTCAAGTTAATCAATTACTTCATTTGTTTATGTCATTCCAAGAATACAAAAAAAAAAAAAAAAAAATCAAATTTAAGTAGTATTAGATTACTTCATTCATTTATGTCATTTCAAGAATTCATAAATTTCAAATTGAAGTAGTCTTGTTATCATATTGACACATGTTCTAACAAGTGTCTAATTTAGAAACTGTAAAATTTATCTATGTACGGTCTCACGCAATCATGAAGATTTACCTTGTTGTTGCAATCTAGCTAAGCTCTCACATAACGTAAATTACAACACCAAATGTGTAGGATTCTACGAAAAAACCTTGTAGTTAACCTCAACGATTAGTGATAACCTTGTATTGCCATTTAATAAAGCCCATTTTTACTGGGAAATTTAAACTTTTCTATTATCATTTATAATGTCACGATGCACTTTATATATATATACATATTGTATACGCCAGACTTGAGATAATATTTCCAACACGACACCACATGTTCACGATCAACGACAAGTGACCATACTCACGATACAACGTAACATATTTATTATAATACATCTAACACCAATTTATTTCCACAAATTACACTTAACCAAAATAAATACACCAAATACACTAACCATAATCTTAAACTACAAAACCAATCGGACCCTTACTATTTCGACCCATCACCACACGGCCCATCAGAACCCACACAGCCCATAGCAAATTCTAGCCCAATACATTACCCACTTTACTTATTTTTCTTTTCCTTGTTTGCTTTTAAACCCGATCGACACTACCCTTCAAAACCCACTCGTATTTCTTAAATATCAAACATAGCCCTTACATATTTTTACACCTTCGAATGCACCACCCGACTAACTACCATGGTGCAAAAGCGCAGTTGGAAATGTCGAGTATTAGCACAATAACGAAACTCATTTTGTTTGTCCCATTTTCGACTCAAGCGTATAACTATAAACGTCGAAACGTAACCATATCACACCCCACTTTTTCCTATAACCTTCTAACTATATTCTTAACTTAATTTGCTACTTCAAATAAGAAATGAACCACAGTAACAACTTGTAGCCCGCTAGTCCAAATGTTGTGCCAAAATTAGTGGAAACCGAATGGAGGAAAACTCCAAGAGCAAGAAGCCAAGGCACCTAACTTCAAATACTCACCTCACACTCAACCTATGTCAGAAATTATACTTATGTGTCCATCTAGTAACAGTAGCTTCAATGATTGAGTCAATTAGTCAATAGAATGTGTGGGATATTTCGCCTATAAGACAACCCATTCGACCTTCCTCTTTACCCTACCACCTATCACTTTCTTTCACTCTCAAAACCTTCCTTAAAAAGACCAGCAGCCTTCTGTCGAGAGTTGGGGAGCAAATTACGTTGAAGTAAAAGCACATAAAACGTTCTCAAGTCACTATCCCTTCTTGTGCTTCGTTTGAACAACCACAGTCTCTTCACCACCTTTTCAAAGGTGTAGTAAGTACCTACTTCTCCTCATATTTTCATCTTTCACGACCATGTTTCACATGCATGCACATTTTAGTTTGCATTCGAGCGCTTTCATGTTACTAATATGGTTATGATAACTGAGTGAACTGCATGAGATCCACAACCCTCACTGTGGACGAGTAAGGGACTACTCACACCTTATCCTACTAGTGCACATTAGTTATTACACATGCATTATATAGCTATCATATACAAACGTATAATATTCTTGTTCATTTAGTTTTCGTATCACACGTATATATATAAAGAAACGAGAAGTAATATGGCCTCACTGTGAAGGCTTGAGAAACACAACACACACCACCCTCACTTTTAAAAACTTGCATTGCATGCTACTGTCTTAACTCTCACGTCTAAAATATCACTTCATGCATTATCAAAAAACACCCATATACACGCTAAGTCAAACTCGAAACCAAATCTTAATATATATGTTAAGCTGGGTTGAAAGAAATAGAAAACACTATGGATTTTACTAGTTAAAAACTGGTTCGAGTTACTCACTTCATACTCGATTTATTTCGAAATCTTACATGTAACAAATAAATATTATCGCACGTCTCGAATAACAACCTAACTAACTCCAACTTTCATGATTTGTAACGTTAACCATAAGCTCTCAACAACTCATAAAAAGCCATGATTCATAAGCCACTCGACTAGCGTAAAAAGACTTAGAAAATATTTAACATACTTCGGATCTAAACTAAGCGACAAGGCCACAAACTACAAATATATTTTTGGATTTCTAAACACAACACTTAAATATTTTTGTACAGATTGATAGTACACCTGGAAAACTATATTTTTCGTGTTTCAACTTCGACCTTATAAGTCCCTTTACACGTTCGAATTAAAGCCATTGATTGCGTGGTTTTGTAACCTTACAACAGGTTTTACCTCTCGAGGGATCTCAAGAGGCTTACAACCCCACCAGGCAGTGTACCTGACCGATGTAGTATAGTGTAGTGGTAAGTACGGGGGATTGATCGTTCTCCACAGGGAATAGTGTTCGTTAGGTGTGAAAGGCTACTCTAACTAGGTCTAAGGGTTGAGGAAGATTCTTTTTTTATGTTTTTATAATTTTATGAAAGCAAGTAAAATCTCGGGTTTTGATAGAGTGGGCGGAATTAGTTGCTAGTCAACTAACCCAAATTACTACGAATGCAAATAAAATAAAATAACAAAAATGAAAATGTGGTGAGAAACTTATGTGTAGAGAAATGTGTTTACTTAGATTTCCTTACTCCCTAACTATCTTTTACCGGTTAATTAGTGTGTATTAGTCGCGTGGATGAAGGGTGTATTCCTTAATACCATTCGTGGGGTGGCGTACTTACTTCCCCAACTCTACAAGCTCCTACTTCACTCCTATGTCGAGCCGGCTAGGAAGCTCCTAACATGGGATCACTAGAATTCGCTTGTGCATTAAATACAACCATAAAAACCTTTAGTACGCGTTTGGTTCATGTTTCTTAAGACGTTCAAGCAAGTTACCGAATAGGAAGTTAGCCAGTTTTCTTAAGCCTAACATAGATAAACAATCATCCAATACAACTAACAACACACTAACAACCAATAATCAATAGCTAGGTTTCATTAGATCTAAGCAAACACAAGATAAAATTAGCCTAACATGTTAAACAAAAGACAAGAATAAGATAGAATCAAACAACACATAGACATATTGAATGATTAATTGATAACTTATCTTTCAATGAAACATGGAAGATCTCAAGGCAAAAAGCCCTGAAAAAGTAGCTAAAATCGTCTTAGGGTTTTCTCCCAAAATTCCACACACTAAGCTCTCTCTAATGACAAAAAATTAGAAAACTATATATAGATTTTTGGATCTGACGGCGTCACCTTATGGAGTGTGACGCCGTCACCTCGCCGCTTTTAGGGTTCCCGGATGACCTTCTTGACGCCGTCCCTCTTTAGCTCTTCAAAAATCCATTCTGGCTTATCAAGGCTTGACGCCGTCGAACCATGAACGTGACGCCGTCCCCTTATGATTTAAGCCGTGACGCCCTCGATCAAGTTAAAGCGTGGCGCCGTCAGAATTCACATGCTATTTTCACTGGCCCGTCATGAGTAAATTTCACGTCCAACTTTTCTTGCCAAGGCATGACGCCGTCCAGAGTAAAGTCTGACGCCGTCAAGAGTAACTTTTAGCCGATTTTTGAGACTTTGCCGTTTTCTTCACTTTAATGCTCCAAAAACGTCCAAAATGCCTCCTTTTCCAGATTTCTCCTCAAAAGTACCTAAAATGACAAAAGGAACGATTTAGGGCAATATTTGATCAAATAAATACGATTTAGGGCTTAAATGACCCCTTAAAAGCGGTACACTTTTCGCTTCATCAAATACCCTTACACTTGAGATTTGCTTGTCCTCAAGCAAATGCGCTTTTATTCTAATCAAAATACAAGTTAGGGGTCATTTAATGCAAACATAAAAGTAATTACAACAAATATTCGTTCCACTTTAATCATAATAAGCACGGAGATTACATACTAGCACCTCACAAGTAGTGTTTAGATACTCACATCTCTCAAGTGTCATCAAAATAAATCTCATAAATGAAAACGGATAATATCTCTCACTACCTGTCATAGCAAATAGATTACCATAGGCTTGGGAAAGGATCGAAAACCTCCTCCACTAGGCGTAAGCACCTAAGATAAACTATCAAAGAGGGCTTTTAAACGGGTTATAACGTTAGGTGTAGGGAAAAGGAAAAACACGGTTTTGTTGGATAAAGGATATTTTACTGGTGGCGAGTTAAAAATCTTGATCAATTACATGTACTATACAATGTTGCTAAGCCAAGACTAGACTCGATCTTAAGCTAGAAACGAAATAACAAAATAACAAAAATATAAAACAAACATAAAATGAAACGGGATGGTAGTCCGTATGTTTTTTTTTCTACTTTTCTTTTTCTCATTTTTTTTTTGTTTTTCTTGATTTTTTTTTTTTTTTTTTTTTTTTTTTTTTTTTTTTTTTTTTTTTGCATACACTCTTGCCCTACCATCCAAAATAATACATCCTAGGGGCATTGCATCCCCCTTACACTTGAACTTTTACATAACTTTACAAATACTAATCTAATGACTCGAATTAAGATAATTGAAAAACTTGGAGTACTTTTAAAACATTTAGCACATATGGGGGTAATAAATGATGTTCTTCCCCATTACTCCATTACACTAGTACTTTACCCATGAGTCCCAATCGTCCCAAAACAATATGTACAAGGATATGACTCGACTTAGCAACCATGTAATCAACTAGATAATTAACTTGGGTTTAAACAAATGTTGTCACAATAATGCACTAAAAATGAGTGCATACAAGGTAGGCTAAGGCGATTTGGGTGTACATTTTAGTGGGGTGTAACAAATTCTTCCTTTAAGTAAAATGCTTAAAGGTCGAAACGAAAAGATAGGCTCTGAGGGGTGTACTAGGGGTATCGTGTACTAAAAATGAGTACAACGCAAAGGGTGTGGGAGAATTACTTGACCAATGTAGCCAATGTAATTATAACAAAATCACAGGTGTAAAACAATGGGTTAATCCTAATGCCTCTTATCATGTAGTAAATCTAACTACACGAATGTAGTCTCACTTGTGGCCTTGGAATGGTCCTAACGCAAGTTCTAGAATCTAAGTGCTACCGGTACACACATCATAGCATAAATGCTTTTCCTACCAATTCTAGGGGTGAACCTCACATATTTGGGGTGGAAAATTTTTTTAGTGGCACGGTTTTTGTGCTAGTTATATAACTCCTATCCGTGAGACGCTCATTAAGATCAAAGTTTCACTCCTATATGTTGTAAAAAATTTTAAATTTGGCACTAAAATTACCTTAACAAGTATTTCTCTCAGTTTTATTACACATCTACCATCAAACAAACAAAAATCAAGCGTAATAGCATTCTCTAAAGTATCGTACTTTACCCTCCCCTTACACTTAAGATGAACATTGTCCCCAATGTTCAAATAATAAGATGTAAAAGCAAAAAGTAAAAGAATGAAATCAAATACTCCCCTGATTCGCTCGGTGGATAATGAAATTACACGGTTAAATCTTCCTCCAAAGAGAATGTTGAAGCTCCATGACTAATGCATCGCCATAAGCTTGATTCCATAAACATCTCCTTGTCCAAAATAACCTGTTAAACCTGAGAAAACAAACACGAAAACCTGCATAACATCGGCGGGAAAAATCTATATATAAGGATATAATGCTTGTGGAATGATAATTTTGCAGATTCCTGGAGATTATAAGTTGGAGATTTTAATAAAAACTTTTTATGAAAACAAAACTTTCAAAAATTTCTGGAAATTAAATCTGACGCCGTCAGGTTATAACCCCTGACGCCGTCAGAAATGACCTGACAAAAATTTTCATTTTTAGTTTCCGGAAAATTTCTGGAAAAACCTTTACCTTACTTCCTGGAAATCCTGCAAAACATCATTATGACTCGATACAAGCATTTGACTCAAACAAATACGAATATGTATGCTAATTTATTATTATTATGATTCATGTTCATTTGTGTTCTAACAAACCGATTTAGATTTCCCTTACACTTATCTTTTGCAAAATACCTTTATATGTAGTTAAGACGAAGTTAAAAACAACATAAAGCATTTTCAAAAATTAGTTTTGAACATGAATCAATACTAATAAAAATTAAACACACATATGGCAATAAATAAAAACAAACAAATAAATAAACAAACACAAAACAAATAAAATAACAATCAAATGAGGCTAGCATGCGATAAAAAAAATCAATGTAACAAATGTTTTAAGGCAAACAGATGCCTTCCCTAAATTATTACAGACCATATTGTTTCAACACATACAACCAAATATCAAATTGTTCAAACATCAAAACATCAAATCATAACATCACTGGTGAGGGGGGTCCTTGGCGATAGTCATAGCCAGGAGGAAGATGCCCGTAGTACCCGTATGGAGGGTAATCCTGCTCACGACCCGGGAAAGGGTCAATCTGCAGATGCGGGTCCAACTGATCAAGTGTGGATAGATGCTGCATCTGACGAACCGTATGATCATACATCCAGTCGAACCTCTCGTCCACCCTGGTCCTCCAAGCATCAACCTGGCCCATCCAGGTCCCCTGGTGAGCCTGCCAGTCCCCCCTGCTCATATGCCGGTAGTAATCAGCTGTACCGGCCTCATACCCCTCATGCTGCTGCTGCTGGGGCTCCTCCTCCTCCTCATCATCCTCATCATCATCATCCTCAGCTCCAACTGGGTGATACCACATAAAGGACCCGTCATGCATCTCCATAATCACCTCCATCTGCTTCAGGGACCTCTCCTTCACCGTCCTGCATTTATCACCACTCAAATACCTCATGACCTCGGGCCTGAGGACTCCATAAGACTGGGCCAGTCGGGTGATGAACATCCCACCATAGATCCTGTCTCTTTCCCTCTCCCCAACTCCACCATGCATAAAGCTAGCAACCCAAAACGGGATGTTGCAGTAAACATCATTAGAGTAGATGGTGTACAGGTAGAAGAGATCAGAAGCTGTGACACGGTGGTGAGAGCTGTGACGCCCTGTCAAGCTGTAGGTGAGGCAACGATGAGTCAACCGAACCCTAGGATCCCTGATTTGGGATGCTACAGTGGTCGAGGTATACACCCCATCCCCAATAGTCTGCCAGAAAATAGAGCATCTAAAATCATTCTTCATCGACTCCCATGCAACAACCTCTGCATGAACCCTGCCTGAATGGTATCATGCTGATCATATAACCCAAGTCTCCACCCAAACTCAGTAACAGAACACGTCCTTAGCTCACCCCCCAGCCTGAAGTAGATCGTGGTACCGCCCACATCGGTCCTTGCCTCAGCCATGTCAAAATGAAAGGTGGCAAAGAACTCCCGTACCAACTCCTCATATACCGGCTCCTGAATCTTAAACAGTCTTTCCCACTGTGGGCCGGTAAACCCATCCGTCTGAAAACTTTGGAGAAAAGTCTGCTCAAGACCTACTCTCCTCAGAAAGCCCCAGTCAACCACTGCTCCATTCTCGACCTTGTGTAGTAGCAATTGTGCGTATTTGCTTGTAGCAGCATCGTTGTCAAAGATACCCCAACTGAGGACCGTATCCCCAAAGTTTTCTTGAGATCGGGAAGAACTTCCTCGGCTGGGTCTTTGACGCTTACTCATTATCTGGAACAAAGCAGGAGGAACAAAAGTGTTAATATGTGAATTAAAGACTTGGTGGCGTATCAGACAGGTCTGACGCCGTCACGCTTTGATAGGTGACGCCGTCAGATTCGACCAGTGTTCAAATCCATAATTACGAGGGAAAAATCAATATTCAAACTTCAGGCTCAATAACCACACACCACTTTTTGCAGAAAAATGGGTGATTGGATCACAGGTTATGGTTCAAATTCGTGGCCACCCTATTAGTGAATTAACCCCTTTGATCGCTAACAATCACATGCTTTCAATCATTGCTAAAATAACACTAATTAAAAGGCATTATGAGTTCTAAGCATGAATCAACCCTAGGGTATTATGAGTGGAGGGTTTTCGAAATTGACAAATCCTATGAGTAATTGAAACGAAAAGAATGAATAAAAGTTACTTACCACGTGGAAATTGATGACGAAAGTCGGTGAATTTGATCCTGGAAATTCGAAGGTGGGGTTGGAGTGGATATGGTTTGTGGGGTTTGTGATGAAAGTGATGGAAATTAAGTTATTATTGCTGTGCAGACGGGGTGACGGCGTCACGTTCAAATTCTGACGCCGTCAGATTAGCGTATTTTGCTACTTTGTGCCAGTTTACAAATGAGCCCCTCGTACTTTAAGAGAGCAGCTAGTCAGGGTCAATAATCCTGATAGCTAGTCTCGTTAACAAGTTCCTCCTGGGTCAAATGTTTTGTTACTGTCACGGGGTGTAGTAAAATGTTGAAAAGGGTCGGTTGACGTCTTGTTCGGGTCCCAATTTCCATCAAGGCGAGTATTCAGGGAGTGAGAGGAACTTTCCCAGGGGGTTTTCAAAATGATGGTGTGCTTTAACTGAGTTCTTCTCACACCTGGCTTAAAGCTAAAAGACCGTTTCCTAGCTTCATGAAAGTTAGGGAGCGTGACAACCATGCTCCCCACGAAAATGCTACGATCATGAGAGTTTTTCTCGCGAGAGGATCCAAATAAATAAGAGGGTTTTGAAAGTGAAGGCTCGGGGAGGAGGGTTTCATCATCCCATTCGTTGTATGGTTCATTAGGGACCGGGAGTTCAAAGATCTTCTCGATCTTTTTGTATGAGGCTTCTTCCCTAATTTTCTCCTTTATTCTCACGATAAACTTTTCTGCTAGTTCCATGAACATATCTTGGGTGTTTTTCAAGTGAGTCTCTAATTCCTGGATCCGCCTTTCTTGGTTGTTCACGAAAGTTAGCATTATTCCTTCAAATTCATCTTGTCGTGAGAATTGGTGAAACGTATGTTTACCAATTGTGTTCACGCACTCATCGGGATTTTTATCAGCCGTAGGTATCTCAGCTTTCATTAAGCTCTCAACCTGCCTTTTTATGTTTGCGAACAGCTGTTCTTGGGTTGCACTCATGCAATTTAAAATCCCTTCTTCCGAGAATGTTGAGTCATCCCATTCTTCTTCTTCGTACTGTGCTAAGTCCTCAATGACTTCCCAGCACTTATCGACACTGAGCCTGCTCAATCTCCCATTGGCGGCGTAATCTATGGCTCTTCTAGTTTGATGATTGACACCATCATAGAAGATTTGGATTTGTAGCCAAGGATCCATGCCATGGTGAGGGACCTTTCGGAGTAAGTCCTTGAATCGAGTCCATGCCTCATAGAGAGTTTCGCCTTGACGTTGTTGGAACATCAAGATATCATTCCTTAGCTTGGTAGTTCTTCCCGGTGGGAAAAACTGAGCAAGGAAACGAGTGGTGAGATCATCCCAAGAGGTGATGGATCCTGCGGGTTGACGTTCTAGCCACTGACTAGCTTGGTCCCGCAAAGAGAATTGGAAGAGACGCAATCGGGTCGTCTCTCGAGTGGCAACATCAAGGTCTATAGAATCAACGATTTTAAGAAAGTCCTTGAGATGTTGATTAGGATCTTCAGAACGAAGTCCATGGAATGCGCATCCGCTTTGCACCAACCGGATGGTGTCGGATCGCAAGGGTGTGATATTGGCTCCTTGAGTGAGCTCAATGGTGTTTCGATAGCCATGGTGGCTAGGACGGGAATACTCTCCTAAAGTACGGGCTCTAGGAGGTGGTTGTGGTTGTTGTGGTGGTGGGTTGTGTGGGTTAAGGATATTACCATCTTCCATGATGTCGGACGGTAATGGTTACGAACAAAGACACGAAGAAAATAGATAGACTAAAGAAAACCTAGAAAAATAAAATAAAAATCTCACTAGAAAGGAATCTAGTGAGTAGACCTAATAGAAATAAAAATTCAACCTAAACAATAACTATTCCCCGGCAGCGGCGCCAAAAACTTGATTGCGTGGTTTTGTAACCTTACAACAGGTTTTACCTCTCGAGGGATCTCAAGAGGCTTACAACCCCACCAGGCAGTGTACCTGACCGATGTAGTATAGTGTAGTGGTAAGTACGGGGGATTGATCGTTCTCCACAGGGAATAGTGTTCGTTAGGTGTGAAAGGCTACTCTAATTAGGTCTAAGGGTTGAGGAAGATTCTTTTTTTATGTTTTTATAATTTTATGAAAGCAAGTAAAATCTCGGGTTTTGATAGAGTGGGCGGAATTAGTTGCTAGTCAACTAACCCAAATTACTACGAATGCAAATAAAATAAAATAACAAAAATGAAAATGTGGTGAGAAACTTATGTGTAGAGAAATGTGTTTACTTAGATTTCCTTACTCCCTAACTATCTTTTACCGGTTAATTAGTGTGTATTAGTCGCGTGGATGAAGGGTGTATTCCTTAATACCATTCGTGGGGTGGCGTACTTACTTCCCCAACTCTACAAGCTCCTACTTCACTCCTATGTCGAGCCGGCTAGGAAGCTCCTAACATGGGATCACTAGAATTCGCTTGTGCATTAAATACAACCATAAAAACCTTTAGTACGCGTTTGGTTCATGTTTCTTAAGACGTTCAAGCAAGTTACCGAATAGGAAGTTAGCCAGTTTTCTTAAGCCTAACATAGATAAACAATCATCCAATACAACTAACAACACACTAACAACCAATAATCAATAGCTAGGTTTCATTAGATCTAAGCAAACACAAGATAAAATTAGCCTAACATGTTAAACAAAAGACAAGAATAAGATAGAATCAAACAACACATAGACATATTGAATGATTAATTGATAACTTATCTTTCAATGAAACATGGAAGATCTCAAGGCAAAAAGCCCTGAAAAAGTAGCTAAAATCGTCTTAGGGTTTTCTCCCAAAATTCCACACACTAAGCTCTCTCTAATGACAAAAAATTAGAAAACTATATATAGATTTTTGGATCTGACGGCGTCACCTTATGGAGTGTGACGCCGTCACCTCGCCGCTTTTAGGGTTCCCGGATGACCTTCTTGACGCCGTCCCTCTTTAGCTCTTCAAAAATCCATTCTGGCTTATCAAGGCTTGACGCCGTCGAACCATGAACGTGACGCCGTCCCCTTATGATTTAAGCCGTGACGCCCTCGATCAAGTTAAAGCGTGACGCCGTCAGAATTCACATGCTATTTTCACTGGCCCGTCATGAGTAAATTTCACGTCCAACTTTTCTTGCCAAGGCATGACGCCGTCCAGAGTAAAGTCTGACGCCGTCAAGAGTAACTTTTAGCCGATTTTTGAGACTTTGCCGTTTTCTTCACTTTAATGCTCCAAAAACGTCCAAAATGCCTCCTTTTCCAGATTTCTCCTCAAAAGTACCTAAAATGACAAAAGGAACGATTTAGGGCAATATTTGATCAAATAAATACGATTTAGGGCTTAAATGACCCCTTAAAAGCGGTACACTTTTCGCTTCATCAGCCATCCATATGATACTCGCTAGCCAAAACTTTAAATTCCAGAAATTCAATATTAACTTTTTCGGTTGGGCCTATTTAAAGCCCAACAAGATTTTGCGATAGGTAAGCCCAACAGGCCCATGTAATACGTTTTCAGAATCAGAAAAATAGCCCAAGTTTAAGCCCAAAACAGTTTACATGCCCCCGCCTCTAGATTCTTAATGGACCACTTAAGTAATTCGTTAAAGGCCCGTTTACGTTTAAAATAAGCAAATAATTGAATAAGCAGTTAAAATAAGTTAAAAACTACTTAAATAAGCCCTAGGAAAAATCGCCATAATTTTCCTTGCCTTTTTGTCATTTTGGACTAAAAATGTAACGCGACTTAACCAAAAGGACTAAACCTGCCAAACTGTGAAACTTATGGACTGAAGCTGTGAAAACAGTTTATAAAGGACTTAAATTGACATACCATTGAACTCCAAGCCTTATATGGACATACGGACTATTTTGGACTTCGGACTTGACAAGGACTAACGACGTAACGCAAATCACAGTTAGGGTAAAAGATGCAAAATCTGGGAAGAACAAGTACTAACTGTTATAACTTGACATTCTTATTCTATTTTTCATTTTTGCACCACATCTTTATTTCATATGCATATTTGCACATTTTATTTACATATTAGTTAACTTTCGTTAGTTACTATAAATATTACGACTTAACATCCACTTTAATTCATGCATTTAGGGAATATCATAACGGGAAGATAGATATAAAAATCATGATCATTGTGCATATATATATATATATATATATATATATATATATATATATATATATATATATATATATATATATATGTCTTTACTTTGAACGGCAAGCACGCTAAGCATGAACCATCCACACTCGACATTCAAATCATTATCCACCACTGTTATTCATCGTTCACCATTCACTTCACCAACACCACTAGTAATTAGTCAGATACTCAGACATTTATATATTTATCAGGTTCCGTATCGAAGTTGTTATAATTACCCCTGAGTTTACGTTCATTATCACCAGTAACGCTTAAGGTGAGTCATGACCTCACTTTTTAAACTCTTTATACTTTTTAAACTCCGTGAGGGGGATACATGCTATAAACAGATCACAAGTATTTTTCTGTATGCTACCTGACTTGATATATGCCTAAGTTACCTTATTGCCACAAGACCCTTTTATCATGAGCCATTAATCACTGCGGTGAACGCGAATATAATGAATAGATCTATTAGAGGCTGACGACCTATCCCACTAATACTTGGACGGAATGCTTTTTGCTAGTCGTATTAGTCGCGATGCATTATATTTGAGAGAAATAGGAATTGGCAAATCACCTATTACACGAGGGCAAAACCTTCATCATTAATTTGATGAACACCTCCGTTTATGCGGTACTTTGTTAACGTTTGCGTGTCATGAGACTTAGGGTAATATATGAACTGCGATATCAACTTTTAAACTGATTGTATCTCCAATACAATCTTACTTGTGAATCAAACTGATATTTAAATTTCAAACTCCATGATTTCACTCAACATTATGTTGACTTTTAAGCATGTATCTCAGGAAACTAGTGGAGTAAAGCAGGGCATGGAGCAGGCGTACCCTATCTTAAATAAAGGTGTAAAATAAAGTTGTAATTCAGTTAAAATGATGTTCCTTTGGAGAAACTTTAGCACTCTGATGTAACGCTTTGTAACTGAATTTGTATTATGGACCTATGTAAATTAAAAATGCCTTCTCAGGCTGTTTTTCTATGATTTTGTTTTCGATCCTCACAGTAATACCTCAATTAAACTTCCGCTGCTACTTTAAAAATTTGGGGGTGTTACAAAATGTTTCTTGGATTAGATGTGTATAAGTCATATTAGAACGTTAGTCTCTTACCTTGTAGTCAAGAGAATCCTTTAAATCATATTCTTATGTGTTGTACTTTGCACACAATAAAGATTTCTCCCACTTGTGCATGGGACAACATCATGTAGCAGATAAACAACATGACATGCGTTTGTTTATAAGAACAATATGATCGTGCCATTGATATTAGCATAACAAGTAGATGTAGGAAGACAATGTCTAGTAAGGAAACGTTCAAAACTATCCTTAAAAGCATGATTGTCTACATTTAGAAAGTAATTATCTTGAGACATTCTAGAGATAATGTAGATTACTACCAATATGACAAAGCTTGTAGCTCCCACTGAATTAGAGATCATTACAATAATTCCTTATTCAGTAATAGTAACACAATGCTTCCACTGGATTTGACAACATTGTAAGTGTTTCATTAACCAGTGAAAGAAAATAATGTGCTATTTACTTTCCTACACCTTTGAATGTCCATACGTAACAATTACTTATGCACTAAAAGAGTGTATTCTACTATGTAAATAATGGACTATCCATTAATGCTATTAACTTGAAAAATTGGGCATGCAATTTCTTCCTTAATAGATCTACCATTTAAACAATGGTATGTAACACCTATAAATGGTCAAATCATAACAACTAGATAAATATACTAGTTTGTCTTTTACCATTTTGCAGTAATTAGTCTAGCTTCTAATTTTAATAACTCATAAAGTGCCATGCATATTTTCTTGTTAACCAAATATCATATTTGTTACAAACGAATTTTATCACTGAATAAGGGTAATGAAATCTCTATGGAAAATGTGCAATTCTCTTAACTCATAAAGTGTCATGCATGTAATTAAAGCTAATTCACCCTTAAAATGATTTTGTACATAAAAATAGTCGTACTTGATAGCTCCAATTTGACGCACAAAGGAGCGAAGAAACTAAGGTCAGCTTTAAAAGCCAATTAAAAACCCGTTTCTTTCAGTTTGACAATTTAATGTCAATCCTCCTTATACCCCTCTTATAGTTTGTCACAATTGGGTGAGCCGTTCTTACTATTGGTACAAAACCCATCATCAATTAAACTTTTGAAAATTTAACTCTTAAAAAACAATTCATTGTTTCATCATTATTTAGTCCATATTATTTTTCTATTCAAAAAATTACCCTTTTAGTTTATAAACACGTCTAACAAAAAATAAACAAAAACAAGTAATAATAAAAAAAAATAACACAACTAAATAAACACACATAACATAACAATTAATTTGTGAAAACATGTAGCCACATACATACTTTATTCGATAAAGCATATTAATAATTAATATCTAGGTTTATAACGTATATATTTAACTAAGGCCCTCACATACAAAAGGAAGTGAACCACATGCATTGACGAATCAATTGCGTAAGCCATAATTAAATATATATCACATAGCACGAAATTGATTCATTAATTTAAACAATTAATTTAAACAATTATCAATAAATAAACATGTGTAAAACTTAACAATTAATTCATATAACCAATTTAAACAATTTAAATTTTATCATTTGACAAAAGGGTTTATATTCTCGAATCACAAATCAATAGTTAAAAAAAGTACTTCAATAGCACAAAAAACAAACAATCTTCTACCATGCAGATGGAGACTTTAGATGTGACTCTTCTTTTGCAGACATAGTTCGCATATGAAGATATAAAAACTCTGAAAAAAATAAATGACACCTAAATTATGCCCATAAAACTAACATAGAATACATCTTATTAATTTAATTGTAACAAGACCTCAATGATCAATCAATCATAACTCCAGTGAAATTCAAATGGATAAATTGTATATACATGAATGCTTCTTTGTAATTTTAGTTGTTAATCCCACATAGTTTCACGAGATGAAATTTAACTAGTTAATATAATGTGGTAAATTTGAGTTCTTTGTATTGAGTGGGTATTTTGTTATGGATGGTTCTTGCATTTTGTGAAAGTTAGAGCTTCTTTTTTGGGATAAGTTATACAAGCCTCCCATTTTTTGTTATTCAAGACCCCATTTTTTTTTGATTTTTTTAATTTTTTTTTTATATTTTTTTTATTTTTATAATTTTATTTATATCAAAAAACTATAAACCTGAAAGTACGGAACAGAAAATATAAAGTTTAATATGTCAAACGCTAAAAACTGTCAGAAATACGGAACAGAAACTGACAGAAAACTATGTGGTAATTAAATCCACAAATCCGGTACTTCACCTATCAACCAATAGAAACACTCCATCAACCCTCACACAGATCACAATCCAACGGTCCACATTCACTCCCCAATCCTTTAATCCAACGGCCCCCAAAACACACATCAAACAAACACAAAAAGTCACTCAACCACTATAAAACAGACCCACTCTCCATATTCCACAAATCACAAATCCAAACAACAATCAATCAACTTTTATAAAAAAAATATAAAAATGTCAGGAAGAGGGAAAGGAGGGAAGGGATTAGGCAAAGGAGGAGCAAAACGACATCGTAAAGTTCTCCGTGACAACATCCAGGGAATCACCAAGCCTGCCATCAGAAGGTTAGCACGTAGAGGAGGTGTGAAGAGGATAAGCGGGTTGATTTATGAAGAGACACGTGGCGTTCTCAAGATCTTTCTAGAGAATGTTATCCGTGATGCGGTGACATACACTGAGCATGCGAGAAGGAAGACAGTGACTGCGATGGATGTTGTTTATGCTTTGAAAAGACAAGGCCGTACTCTCTACGGTTTCGGTGGTTAAGTTTATTAGGTGTTGTTTGGCTACATGATTTAGATCTGGTTTATCGTATTAGGTTTTATTATTATTATTTGTTGTCGATTAGAAGTGATTTATTATTGTAATGATATTAATCAATCAGTGGAATTTAAGTTTCAATCAAACTTATTGGTGAATAGTATTGATTCTTTCTATTGTTTGGTTAATTGTTAAAATGCGGTGAGTTAAACTTTTTACATGAAGGTAATGAGATTGGTTTGTTTACTGGCAATTATATTATATTATCCAACTGCTTATCTTGTTTAAATTGGCATAAAATCTTTTTCTAAAACAACATATGCCTACTAACTGTTGACATTACCATTAAATTGTGTGTATACATATATGCTATTTGCTGATAAATAAATGGTTATTTGTTTTGGGTATTGAATAAAGTGTCTGAATTAAAAAAAAAATAAAATATTGTTATACCTTGGATTAGAGGTTAAGAAGTAGGAGGGGCAAAAATGTAAAATTAGGATAAAAATGATGGGCTTAATTTATTTTTTATTATTATTATTTTTTTAAGGTAAAATATATTAAATAAAATGAAAAGGTTATGTACAGAGAATAGCACAAGATAAAAAATTTGATAGGACAACCCCTACACAGAATTTTGAGACCCTCATTTCCTTGGTTTTTTCTAGGAGGTTATATGTTATATTTAAGCACTAAATAAACATCCATTTGCGTGACTTAATTAACTTACCCTATTTTTTAATTAAGACACTTTAAGCTGTTATCAAACACAACCTTAAAATAGCTAACAAACCCTGTGAAAAACAAAGACACAGACTTCACTCACTCGACCTCTGGTGCTTTGGGATATAATCTAGCGAAAATTACTACAGTACCCATTTTCATGTGTACTTTTCTAGCAGTGCTCCAACTTTTTACAATATTCAAAAATACCCATCCATCTCGCGTAATTCTGTACGTGTGTATACGCGTGATTTAGTGTCAAGATTTTAGTGGTCGAAAACAAAAAAAAAAAAAAAAAAAAAATTACATCACACGTATTTATTTACGTGGTATACGCTAGACATTAAAAAAAACGTTTATATTTAATTTAAAAACATCACGCGTATCAAAAAACGTGAGACGCTAAATGCATGACCCCATTATCAATTGTTTATATTTATTTTGACATTCCACCAATGAATTCATCTTCTCCTTTGCACCGACCCCATTCTCAATTGTTTTACCATAATAAATGTTCATATGAGTGCATGATATTAAAAACGTGGGATATGATACTAAATTTGTGATATGATACTAAAAAAAAAGCCCTAACCCTAATTCGCTTAAAATTCTTTATATTAAACCCTAATTCGCTTGTGCATACTTGTATGCGTAAATAAACATTACAAAGAAAAAAAGTATTGATATACCATAATTGTTACTATTAATAAGGAGGATTAATATATCATAAAAGTTTTATTCAACTACAAAGAAAAAAAGACGAAATTGATGTAAATAAACATTACATAGACAATATTAAACGTAAACGTAGGTAATAAATATGTAAAGGTTCAGCCAATAAAAACTGTATCCTTGTCGAAAACCTCAATAATGTTCCTCAATGTAATGTTAAGACCAAAGGGTGTTGATTTTGGGGTAAACACCGAAACATTACGAAGTACCAACACAACTCCGACTTTGATAGAGTTTTTGTAACCCGATTCTTCTGTAAGGACTTTGTGATGAATTGTACCAGAGAATGTCCCCGTTGGATCTTTTCGTGTCACTGTTAGCTCACCAAGTGCGGTAGGAGTACAAGTCTTGATTACAGCTACGACAAGTTCAAGTTTCCCTTTTACGATACAGTTTTTTATATTGCCAAGACAACCAGTTACGATGATACCTTCGCTATTACGCAGCTTATTAATAGCGCATAGCCATGGCCCACGCGTAAAATGATCATCTTCAACGACATATTCATTTATCTTCCTTACATACTCTTGTGTTGGCACAACACAATATTCAGGGCCACCCTCCCTAATGTCCGCATTTTTGCGGAGAATAGCCGCTTGAAGAATACCAGCCGGACCGGGTATTAACCTATCCGGGGTGTTTGAAGAGGTTGAAGAAGCCCCAACATTATGTTGGTATCGTTTCGTGTATCCGGTTTTGTTTTGTTGGGACATTTTCTGAATTGTTAAATATTTGTAGAGAGTAGATATGTTGATAATGCGGATATGTGTTTAGAGAAATCGAATTGTGAATGCGTTTTTATAGTTAAATCTGTGTCATATCACGCATAAAGAAATACACATACACGCAATTGTCACTGAGTAGTCAAATCATTGTCATAGAGTTGTCAAATCGGTGTCATAGAGTTGTCTAATCTGTGTCATATCTCGCGTAAAAAATTACACGTACACGGAATTGTCATGTAGTTGTCACATCATTGTCATAGAGTTGTCACATCATTGTATTAATATATAAAGCAGAATGTATATTGGCAAATTCATTACTGGACACATAAATAAAAAACGTAGAACATAAAACACAAACAAATAGCATTAATTAGTTTTTAAAAAAAAAACTAGTACAATTGTAGAAACTAGAAAAGACATACATTGATAACGTTAAAGACACAAACTAAACCATATAGGTATTGTTTGGTTGATCAAGAAGAATTAGTGATTCTTTGTATGGGCCAATGAAAAATGAACCACCATTTGCTTCAATACCCATGTTTTGAAACTCCTGAGATGTTCGCTCGTACACTTGTAGTGAGTGAGCTATCTGTTGGTTCCTCTTAGCTTGAACAATTGGTTCCGCATCCTTGGTAAATCCAATTAATTTTACCTCATTGTCAATTGGGAAAGGGATGGTGAATAGCACTGAACACGATGATACAATACCACCATCAAGTTGTAATTCCCATGCGCACATAACTTTGTACTCTTCTGCAAGGAAACTACCTGAAACTACTAGAGAGTTTCGTAGTTGAGATATATAAAATGGTGGCTGAACCATGAATCTTATCAATTCAGGTATGTCTTGCACTTGAAATTGGTGAGTAACCAAATCAAAAGAAACAATCATATATCGTTTGTACGAAACACCATCATTATGAACAAATTTTTCAGAACCAAGCCAGAAAGTTTTGCCACCCACTACTGATTGACCAGACCATTTAATTCTAATTGATTCATGGGGCAAACGGTCATTTGAAAGATTGTTCCAACATCTGGAACTCAATGTATAAACTGACACATACCATGGTCCTTAACCGTAATACGGGTAATTAATATTTAAAAGGGTAGGGTCTAAGGTGTCGGGACGGACACCGAAACCGATGACCATTTTTGGTAAATCAGGTTGATTCAAGAAAGTAGGGACGAATATTCCTACAGATCTTTTTATCGATGGGTTCCAAAGAACAACCATCATTTTTGAACCATACGAAAAGCACCAGACACCTTCAGAAGTAGCAATTGGCTTAAGAGTTGGAAGATTCAAAGTTGTATCTAGATTCGTAAAGGATAAATTTTCATTTACCAAAAACATAAAACCAACATTACCTTGCATATATGTTAAATTGAAACAACACATATCTGTTAAATTGAAATAACACGCATATCAAACAAAGGCGAACGACATCTACATCACTTAACTCACGAAACTCTTCACTTTTTATTTTATTTAACAACATACGAACTTTTATTTTTCATGAATCAAGTGACGAGGGGAACAATCGTCTCCTAAATGACATAGGTCCATCTAGATAACGATCTCTAAAATCTGTCCCAAACCTTAAACTCGTAACTAGACAGAATTCCTCTCTACCAAACTTAATCTCGACCTCACCTTCCCGAGAAAGATCAAGTGCACGATATCTCAAAGGAACAATGTCTCAGTCACCCTCATCACACGACACTTGGTGGCATATAAAATAATGTACCAACACACAACTCTCTTGCATTTTTGGTATATCTAACAACCAACCAAAACATGTTTGCCTAAATAATTGTTCCCTAGGGGTGTTCGCGATCCGTTTACTAATATCACTAATTAATGTCAACCTACTCCTACAATTAACTTCCGTCGCATAATCCTAAAATAACAAAAACATATAAATATATATTACAAAATATATAAACAATACTTGTAATAGAACAAATTTTTTTTTTGCGAAATACCCGATAATCCGCCATATTCACCGCCGACAACCGTTAACACAATCACCACCACAGCCACCACCACCACCTGTCACCTCACCACCAATAGCAACAACCTAGGGTTTTTATAGCCACAACACCACCAACACCACGACAACACAAAACCACCAACAGCAACAACCTACGTTTTTTATAACCACAACACCACCAACACCACGACAACACCACCAACACCACGACAACAACAAGACCACGACAACACCACCAACAGCAAGTCACCGTAGCTTTTATCACCACAACAACACCACTACACAGTCAACTAAAAGTCTTTTTTTTCACCACCACAACACCACCAACAACCGGTTCTTTTAGCACCACCACCAACATCTCGTTTTTTTTATTTTTTTATTTTTTATTATTATTATTATTATTTTTTTATCACCACCACCAACAGCTCGTTTAAAGATTGACAATGCGCTTTTTTTTAATCAACTTCAAACCGTGGTATGATTTATAATTTGAAGGTATGATGAATGGTGGTTTGATTTATAATTTTAAGGTATGATGAATGGTTTTTAAAGCTTGAAGGTATGATGAATGGTTTTTAAAGGCGATGAAGTTCGTTATTTTTTTTTACTCACCTTCAATATATCCGATCAATGGTATGAAGGTATGATCAGTGGTATGCATGGAATTTACAATGAGGTGATGAATCGTTTTTAAAGTGATTCTTAATGCATTCAATATGTCCGATTTAAGCATGGACTGAAAAAGGTCGGATTTTTGCATGCAACCGTCGTTTCAACTGTATTTTCCGGTAGGGTTTATAGGCTTTGCAGGTTATTTGTTCCTTCCCAATGAACATTACACGTATAAAGTTACGCGTGATCAATTAACTTTCGAGTATGCATGCATAAATTTACGCGTGATCAATAAATGTTTTACATTGTTTTCATGCACACTCATATGAACATTCATTGGTGGAATGTCAAAATAAATATAAACAATTGAGAATGGGGTCATGCATCTAGCGTCCCACGTTTTTTTATACGCGTTTTTTTAAATTAAATATAAACGTTTTTTTTAATGTCTAGCGTATACCACGTAAATAAATACGCGTGATGTTTTTTTTTTTTTTTTTTTATCGACCACTAAAATCTTGACACTAAATGACGCGTATACACACGTACAGAATTACGCGAGATGGATGAGTATTTTTGAATATTGTAAAAAGTTGGGGCACTGCAAGAAAAGTACACATGAAAATGTGTACTGTTGTAATTTTCGCTATAATCTATCATATGCTGTTAATATCACTGATTTTATATACATTTGAAGAAACATTCTAACCCGTGCGTCCCTAACAACTATAATATTTAAATTAATTTTCTAGCAAGTGTTTAATTTTGATTTGATAGAACTTAAGGTGCAAGGGTGGACCTAGGGGGTCCCAAGGGTCTACGGAAACCCGATCGATATTTGTCGTCTAGTAAAATTTTTTTGTTAAAAATCCCATTTTCTTAGAATGAACGTGCATGTGTCTTGAAATTGTATGCGTATCTTTGGAAACTTGATTAATTGTTAATAAGTTGATGTGGATCGATGATGAACGTGCATGTTTGATCATGGATCATATGAATATTATTATGAAGTAATTGTTACGTGTTTGTTTGTTTGTTTTACATACTAATTGTGCTGTAAATAATTAGGGTTTTATTAGTAATTCACTTTATATATTAAAGCACAACGTCGGTGCTATTATAATATTACACTTTCCATTAAAATATAATATAACTTTAGCCCTTTAAGTTAGTCCAGCTGAGGCCCAAAGTCACTGCAGGCCCAATGTTGCTGTGTTGGTCCGTATATGTTATACTCAAAAGGTGAGATAAGGATAACGTTGATGACATAACCACCAACCACACCGCCTGAAAGTACATCTGATCTCCGTTTCCAGGTATAGTTTTCGTTTTCTGCCATTGGGTTATGTTACGTTTGTCTGTTTCTTTTCCTTTTTGGGTTTGCTGTGCATCTACCTTTTTTTTGTCACTTTTATTTTCATTATATGATGAAGATGTAAGAAGAATATCAATTTTTTAGGTAGATAAGTATACGGATTATGTTTCAGTCAACATCATTAAGACTTGGTTGACGAAGAAGAAGACGACGTCCACCCCAGATACGAGAACGATATAACCACCGCCTTTTGATGTTTCCTGAATCTCCTTAAATTATATCCTCAAACTATGTTTCCAGGATCGTTAATTTCTGGTATTGCAACAAAGTGATTTCAGAATCTCATGTTTTTATTTAGCAAGATGCAAAATTGTTATTGTTTTTTATGCCAAAATTTCGCAGGTGATTTATGGATTCGGGCGAGTCCGCCGGGTACTAACAGTTATTCTTAACCTCTAAAATTGATTTGTATCTACTTTTATGTTTCATTGACTGTTTTATTTATTTATTTATTTATTTATTTGCTAATTGCTTTTAATGATTTTGCGTGGCAGAACCCTTTATGTACAACAACAGAGTTTCTATCAGCAACAAAAGATTATCATCTACATCCGAGATGAAAGGTATGGGTTATTTAAATTTTGTTTGCAATCATTGTCTTCCGTATGGTGGGTTACGCCGTTACGGTATGGTTGAAGTGGTGATTTAGGATGTAATAAAGGTTTGTGGGATCGCTTAATTAAACTCATAGGAAAAAAAAACTTTGAAAAAGAGAGCTGTTGTTGCTCAACAATGTTTGCTCCGGCATCACAATAACGGTCTGTTACTATTTTTCACAGCAATACAATAACGGTCTGTTGCATCCGAGATGAAAGGTATGGGTTATTTAAATTTTGTTTGCAATCATTGTCTTCCGTATGGTGGGTTACGCCGTTACAATGTTTGCTCCAGCAGTCATTCAAGACGTGAGTGTGTATTGCTGCCACTTTGTATTGTTTTGAATAATTGGTATTTTATTTATTTCTATACAGGTGCCTTGATATAGTTTATGTATTGTTTTGGCCACTTTGTGATACAACATCTCAAAGTATTGAACCTGTGAACTAATTATATCTTTTACTTTCTTGCTTTTTTTGTAGCTATCATATACCCAGGCAGGAGCTACAACGTCCAGCCTTGCGTTATAAAGTTTAAGGGTTACAATGTCTAACCGTTGGTTGAAGAAGAGTTGGTCTTACTTGATTCCTTAATTATCTACTATTACATTCTCCATTTCTGTTAGTGCAAATATTACGATATTTAAACTAAACGATTTCTTCGGTTTTAATAATGACAAACATGTAACTTGTAATACATAATGTAAAATGTGCAAGTTACTTGTAAACACAAATCATCAATGCATACTTACATCAACACCTCCCGACATCTCAAGTATGCTTCAACGAAGTCGTAGATTTCCATCCCGACATAAATCACTCAAGGTATGGACAAACAAATCTACTACTTGACAAATGATCAAAGGATTATATTTTTCTAAACTTCACATTTTTAATGTGACAAAACATTTTTTCAAAAATATATTTCACAAATTATTTTTGAATTAAAAAGAAATGTTTTATTTTAAAAAATATGTTTAAAAATCCCAACAGTCAAATTTCCCCCCAAAATCAGCTCCAACCTTCCCCAAATAAGTTTTCACCAGAAAAGACAAAATTTGGAGCGTCCTAGTCTAGGACGGCTCCACGGTTCCACTAAATTTAGTGGAGCCGTGGCATGTTTAGTGGAGCCGTCCGTACAAAATTTTCTGTAACGTTCAGATTTTTCTTGCCTATAAATAGTGGACCATTTCACACTTCCAACTTGATTTTTCCAGTCCTTTTTCTCTGGTCTAATCCCTCCTCACTTAAATGACTTTCTTTGATCATTTGGAGAGTCTTAGTTTGTTTAAGAGTGATCCAATCCTCCATTCAAGTGATCCTCTTCATTCCTCTTGATTAGCAAGAGAAGAACACAAAGTATCCAAGTAGATACAAAGTGTTGTCATCCCTCTTGATTAGCAAGAGAAGAACACAAAGTATCCAAGTAGATACAAAATGTTATCATTCCTCTTCATTTGCAAGAGAAGAACTCAAGGTATCCAAGAAGATACAAGAGTTGTAGTTGTTAGGTCTTGTAACATTTGTTACACTCTTGATTGTATCATAGCATACATCAAGATTATCTTTCTTTTGTGAGAGAGTGAGTCAAGATCATTGTGATCTTAAGAGATAGTGAAGATCTCTTGAAGCCATTGGGCTTGTATGATTGATCATGTGGATCAAGGGTAGATCGGGTAGATCGAGTCAAGTGGGAGTAGATCATTGTGATCGTGTCGAGATCTTGGAGATCTCTTGAAGCCATTGGGCTTGTGTGTGATTGATCATGTGGATCAAGGGTATATCGGGTAGATCGTGGTAGATTGGTGCTAGCTAAGATTAGCACTCGACATCTAGCTTAGTGTCAGAAATAGGATAAGCGACGTATAAGGTGTAGATCGGGTAGATCGTGGTAGATTGGTGCTAGCTAAGATTAGCACTCGACATCTAGCTTAGTGTCGGAAATAGGATAAGCGACGTGTAAGGTGTAGATCGGGTAGATCGTGGTAGATTGGTGCTAGCTAAGATTAGCACTCGACATCTAGCTTAGTGTCGGAAAACAAGTTAAGCGACGTGTACGATTTTCTCCGCCTGAAGGGAGTTTGTTGATTAGTGAAGTAACTCTCGAGTTGGGTACTCGGGGAGTGGAGTAGGGCGAAGAGGAGCTTCGTGACCGAACCACTATAAATCACCGTGTCTGATTTGCGCCTTCTTACTTATCTCTTTACTTTCATTTCATTCTTTATCGCTTTATATTTGCATTGCGTTTTTGCTTGTGTGGCTAGTTGCTTATGTTATGTTGATTATCTATGTGTCGTGGTTTGATTGTGTATATGTTGTAGTTCACTATATTCATCTCTTGATGCTATATGATCATAGTTGACACTTTTCATATCACATCACACTTGATCGGGAGTTTGATACAAAAGTTTTAAGTTTTAAATGAAAACGTATTCACCCCCCCCTCTACGGTTTCCACAATTTCTTTTGTCCTTGACTGACCAGGTGACTATTACATTCTCCATTTCTTTTGTCCTTGGCTGACCAGGTGACAGAAAATTCCATTTCTGTTGTTGCATTGAAAATCCTTATACAAAAATTTTGAATATGAAATGGGTCAAAGTTTTATAGGATGGGAATGAAGGAAAACTTCCAAGTGTAGACCTTTTCAGGAATGGACCTCTCCTACAGTGTCCTTGATTATGTAGTTTTTTATTGACGACTTTTGGTTTTGTTAACAGGCAGTTATTAGGGAGGTAGGTTGGTAAAGATGGTGCTGGAAAACTGACTCCCTTTTTAAGGTTATGGTACGCATGTATTGTGTTTGTTACGTTTTATTTCAATTTTGAACTTAATTTAACGGGTGTTTAGGTCTGCTTAATCAGGTAACGAATTCTGGGAAAATCACTTTCAGCTTTGAAAGGGTGTCAGCTTTATATATATATATATATATATATATATATATATATATATATATATATATATATATATATATATATATATGTGTGTGTGTGTGTGTGTTTTAGGTCTTTTGTTGATTTTGGTGTATTGAGTTAAATTATGTTTTATTTTGTTCATTAAGGGGTTACGTACGAGAAGGAGAAGAAGACTAACATATCAGAACTTGAGCTTAAAATGGCATGCAAACTGTGGGCTGAAGCAGGAATTGTTGCATGCGAGGTATTTCTAATTTTTACCTTCCTTTCATAGCGAAGTAGTATAAGATAACTTCAAACCGATGATGCGGACGGAAATTAGGATGACGGTTTACCGAGAGGATGTTTTTTGCTAAGCAGCTTATATTTTAGCAGATTGCAGAATGAGCGGAATAGCAACCCATGGGCGTAGATGCAAAATGAAGACGTACGTTGGCATGTAATGGGTAGTGTTGGTGGACGGATAATGGGTGATGCGCCAGGACATGGGTTCCGGAGGGGGACAGTGCAAGGGGGTTTGCGAATTTGGTCGTTTCCAGTTTCATTCTATCTATATAACATTTCTCGATGGACCAAATTCCCACATGTTTAAAATAATAATAATATTCCGGCCCGTAATCAGATTCTAAATAGCCCAATGCGATAACCCAAAGCCCAAACGTTAGCCCTTTTTGTGCATGAACTTATCCAGATGCTGGAGCGGGGTGGACAGAGTACTGCAAATGTTCTTTGTCAGGAACAAATCCCCAACCCAAAATTTTGCCGCCGGTTTCTTTATATTCTACACTTTTCTTCTAGCCTCTTCCACAACCTCTCTTCTTCATCCAAAAAAAGTTAGATCTGCAGTTTTTTGCTTAACCCATTAAATATACAATTTTGAATTGAGCTTTTGTATTTTGATTAAGTTATGCGTGCCATGTGGTGTCCTTTATAATTATGTGTTCACATACCCCTTTTCCTGTTTCTCAGGTTCCTGCCTCTCCATTGATAACGTTGAAAGAGAAGCTGAAACGCGGAGAAAGAAGTTTGCAGCGTCTCAGTTATTATTCCCAAAATTATTCAAGGTGAAACAGGCCACCGATGCAACAAAAAGACTGCCAACGGAATAAATGGTATGTTTTAACATGTATGGTCACAAAAAAAGTTTGTAATAGTATATGTCATTAGTGAGGGTCAGTTTACCTGACAAACAAGAGATTTACAAGGATTTAAGCGCTTTGCTCATTGTGTCTGATTGCATATGTAAGTATATTGTTTCGATGGCTTTAATGTAACTGTTATTTGTTGTAAACGAGGAAATTAAGAGTGATATTTATGAGGTGAAAGTTCATACATGTTTTTAGTTGTATCAGTAATTACTAATTTGTATGACCATTTAACACATCGTTGAGACTTTCAACCTATTGAACTTAGTACTTTCATGAGTAAGTTTGCTCTCACTTCAGTTGGCGTTTCATTGTGTCAGACAAAAGGTAGCCTTATGCATGTATCCGTACCGGCATTATGCGGCACTTTGCGTCTACTCATTAATAGCAAACACCCCCGCCGCAACGCGACGGATTCGTTCACCTCGTTAAAACTTGTTTGACATGTTTTTTAACTAATAAATTTATTAATTATAATATTTGGGAAGACCTAATTTATTGTTTATCAACTTTGTGTGTTCATTGTATATTTTTATTGTAAAACTTACATTACCAATTGTTGGTACGAGGTTTGATCGATTGTAAAGTACGTATCAAAAATACACGATACGTGTGAGTCCACAAGTCAACCTTTTTGGGAAAAAGGTCAAAGTGCAAAACTCACAAGTAAGATATATGTGATTCCGAGCAAGATATACTCGGGTCGTGTCCCAACGAGGTGTGAATTGAGGGTATCGTTTGAGGTTTGTAATTAAAATGCTTGAAAGTTGTTTGGTTTTAAACTAAAAGATTAAAGACTATTTTAAGTGATAAAAAACTAGATTAATTAAGTAAAACTACGAAGATAACAACGAGCTTTAGAAAATAAAATAATAAAAAGATATGCTTGCTAAGTAATAATTAAACTAATAAGAATTAATTCAATAATAGTAAACATAATATTAAACTAAGTATTTAAGCTAAAATAATAAAAAGGTAAGAGAATAAGACCCGATGATTTATACGAGAGAATTACCACCCGATCTTATAAACTAAATAAACTATTAAAGTTTATTTCTCTATTAACTTTAATTTTACTAATTTGTTAATAAAGTTGAAAACTTTGTTAACTAAAGAGCTTAATAAAAGTTATTAAAGTTGTAAATTTTAATGATTTTTATGCGTATAAGACCCTTAAGCTCCTCGCCTTAGGATGAGATGATAAGAACAAAGAAAGATACAAACTTTAACAAGGAATAGCGAATAATAATAAGCACTGCTACTAAATGTAAATAAGCTAAAAGTGATCTAAAAATTAAAAAGATTTAAACTTTATAACTAAAAACTATTAGATCTAAGTCCACCCGAAGCTAAGTTTCCCACTCCGATAAATAGACGCGAATCGGGTATGTTTAAGGACTAGATCTAAATGAACAAGCTATTAAATAGCTTATTGTTCAAGAAAAACTCAAAAAGTTACAAACTTTATATGAAAAAATTAATAAAACTAACTAGATCTAAGTAATAAAAGCTAATAAATAAAGAAAAGTGCTCTCAAACTAAGAGGTGTCAAGGCTTATTTGGAAAATAAGTCGAGCTTAATAAGCTCATGCATCTCTTTTTGTGTTTGAATTAAGCTAGAGGGTAAAGTAAAGAAGAGATAATAAGACATAATAAGCTAAAACTAATAAGAATGTAAACTTTTTATTAAATAAGGGAAAAGCTTATTATAGCTTATTTGATTAGAAAAGATAAAAAGAAAGAAAGAAAGAGATAAGAAGAATAAGCTAAAGACTAATAAGCTCTAAAATAAATAAACTTCATTAATACTAAAAGAGTTGATTACAATAATAAGCATTTCAAGTAAGCTAAAAGAGATTAAGATAAGAAAAGAAAAATAAGCTTAAAGGAAGATACAAAAAAAAAAAAAAAAAAAAAAAAAAACTGCTACTGTCATAAAGAAGTGACTATACGGATAAAATTCATCGTCCCTGATTCTTCACAAGTCCCCAAACTAAGCTTAATAACGAACTCATTGTTAAGTACAAGTTAAAATGCTAACGCTACTCATGAATGTAAGTTGTAAACTTTTCACTCCCCAATTATTCTATACGTTTGGTACGTGTGCTCATTTTCAAAAGTTTTATCAAAGAAATCGACATCATTATGGTTATTACTTGTTTAAGTCAAATATTAATTCACCGGGAATCTTGAAATCTAAGGATCGAAAGGGCATTTTCCATGTAACGGCTTTCTTCTCGGCACATCCCAAACCAGTTGGTTTTAGGTGACCAGGCTTTTGACACCTCACAGAGAATAGTACCAGAATTAGCGGGATTTCGATTTCAAAGATTTCTAAGATTCCCGCTAAGTTAATATTAAATACTTAAATAAACAATAACCGACGATCATTTGGAGATTAAAGACGCAAAGATGAGATCACTCCATGTAGCGACTTTCTTCTCAGCTTGTCCTTTTAGCAAAGCTTAGGAGGCTAGGTTTTTACACCCTCGAGAATAGTATCGGAGCTTTCGGTGTCTTTTGAAATCAACAATCTACCAAATTCCCGTTAAACTTTTAAGACAAAATTAACGAATACTAGTTCAACTTCCGATTTAAATTTAAGAAAAAACAAGCTTTATTCATAACAACATTTTTATTCATATAACACATATTTTTCATTTTTCATTTTTTCACTTTTTCATCATTTTTTCATTTTTTTTATTATTATTTATTTTATTTTCATTTATTTATTTATTTATTTTTATTTTTAACACATATATACACTTGCATCATACTTGTAATTTTACTCACTTTCTTTTGCAACATTATTCCGATTTAAGAAAGTATGCTTGTTCAAAAGTTTAAATAAAAAGTTGAACTCGTACTCTATATCAAAGTTGTATAAAAGTTTGTAATAAAGCGATTTCTAAGTTTAAAAATTTGAAAACAACACTAATTTAGCTTATGGGAGAAAAAAACTACAAATTCCACTGATGAACCTTTAAGATAACCAACTAATCCTTGCTTAGCATCACAACTTATAGTCGACTCTATCATTTCTCGTTCTTCGCAAATTTAAAATCTTTAATAAAAAGATCCGCGAATGCTTAGTCAAAAAGTTTAAGGGGACAAGCTAGGGCTCAACACGCCCGGTCAAGTCAAAATTTTATTCCTACTCTAACCAACGGAAAGTCAACAATGTGTCAAAACACTTACGATATTTTTGCAATTTTTTTTTTAAATTTTCTCATTTTTTTTTTGAATTTTTGGTGGAAAAACAGGGTTACGAGGGTATACGACACAATGCAAGGTACAATCAAATCGAAAGATCACCCCCAGACTAAAACGAAACATTGTCCTCAATGTTTTAAAAGGTAAGGGTCATCCTACGCAAATCTAAGGCCGTTTATGAATTATGCCAAATAGATAACGTTAGTCGATAAGATTAAGGATACCATATTTCTTGAGACTTGAGTGGAGATAGACAAAACCATGAGCACTAGAGTTTTCCGATATCGGGCAAAACCTGCACAAGACAACAAACACTAGAAATGGAAGAGATAGAACTCATCACATCACACTTATTAGCACACAAAACACACGGGTGGCCTCCCGCGAAGCGCTTGTTTATGATCAAGTCGTTAGCTTGACTTGCCCCGAATTCATTTGTCCATGGGGAAAGTTTGGAGATCCGGGACAACCATGGGTGGTATGTCCCCTCCAAAATAATGTTTGATCCTATGACCGTTCACCTTAAAGTTCGGACTGTCAGTTTGAGATAACTCGACGGTTCCATATGGAAAAACTTGAGTGATGGTGAACGGCCCAGACCAACGGGTTTTTAGCTTGCCCGAGAAAATCTTTAATCGAGAATTGAAGAGGAGGACTCGATCACCAACGTTGAAAACGCGGTTCTTAATCTTGGAGTCGTGAATCCTCTTCATTTTCTCTTTGTAAATTAAAGAGTTCTCGTAGGCTTGATCCCGAAGTTCATTTAATTCATTCATTTGAACTTTTCGGTGATCACCCGTGGTCTTAAGGTCAAAATTGGCATGTTTCAAGGCCCAATAGGCCTTATGCTCAAGCTCGATGGGTAGATGGCAAGCCTTTCCGTAAACCAACTTATAAGGAGTGCACCCGATGGGTGTTTTGTAAGCGGTACGGAAGGCCCATAATGCATCATCTAATTTGTCAGCCCACGAGGCCCGATTTTCACCTACGGTTCTTTCCAAGATACGTTTCAATCCACGATTCGAAACCTCGACTTGACCGCTCGTTTGCGGGTGATACGCTGATGAACTCAAATAAGTACATTTTATTACTATCATTTATCCTATTAATTTGACTTGTTTTACTATATTATGTATGAGGATTGATACTTAATTGTTTACTTTTGTAATTCTCAGGTAAAAACAAGCATTTGGTGAAACTTAGCGATTATGGACTAATTATGGAGCAAAACGTACATAAAGTGGAAGTCTACTGACATGGACAAGATCAAGTCAATTCTGCTCCAGATGCGCCGCATCTCACTATCAACATGCGCCGCATCTCTATCAAGATATCACCAGATACGATCCAAGATACAAGAGGACATGCGCCGCATCCTAATCAAGAGTTACGCCGCATCTTCTGGCGGTGTACGAATATTCCTGAATATTATAATCTTGGACCCCACGCGAAGTTAAGTACATGCGCCGCATCTACTTAGTAGATGCGCCGCATCTTCCCTCAGACAGAAACTATAAATACCCCGTAGACCAGACGAATTTAAGAGTTCGAAACCCTAAAAACCGAAGTTCGGACAGCAGAGCAAAAGGACGAATTCAGTCAAGGAGGCAGCACAAGACACACCCAAATCTAAGATACAAGAGCTGTAAGAAGGTGCTGCATGTATTTAATTCATTAAGTAGTTTTGTTTTATTGTTTTAGCAAACTTTAATTCATCAAGATTGGTGGCTTGTGTAATGTGGCAACGGAAAGATTGCACTCCCTTAAAACTGCTTTCTCATTAATTAAAGTTTATATGTTGATGTCTTTGGTTACTACTTATTAGTGCATTGATAACCTCTGTGTTTATTAGTGGCTTGCGGGCATTTGACTGCGGGACAAGATGTGGCTCCCACGGTTGTTTCTAAATTGATCACTTAGGAATAACTTTTAGACATAAGTAATCATTAAGGGTTTACTCGCCGATAAGAATAGGACCAACGAGAAAGGGTTAACTACATACACTTCATATAAAGCTATCAATAAAACAAGTGACAATCTACTTAATTATAAGGACAGCCCTCTTATTGTCTCGAGTATCTATCTGTGTACGTGTGTGCTACTTGCTGATTCGTGCCTATTGGTTTATTTTATTATTTAATTGCAAACAAAACTGTGCCAGTCTCTCAGGCTGAAACCCCCTTGCGTTAGGATATTAAAATACTGATTAGAATAACTAGATAATACGTTCCACTCTTAGTGATCGACACTCTACTTACCATTATCTTCATACTGACCGGGTACACTGCTCGTTAAGTGTGTGTGTTATTGATAAGTCGGCTAAATATAAATTTAAAACTTGAGTAGGCATTAAAACTGCTAAACCGCAACGACACATCACGCGCATCAAGTTTTTGGCGCCGTTGCCGGGGAGTGAATTGTTATTATCTGTTAATTTGATTAGTATTTTAATTAGGTTTTTCTTTTTATTAGATTAATTGCATCATTGTACTATTTTGCATATTTGTTTGTATTGTGTGTTAATTGTTTTCTTTTATTTTTGTGTGTTTATTTTCGTTTGTGTGTTTAATTTTTGTTTTTATTTTTTTTATTTTTCTGTTCTGCTATCGTTGTACTGTGCTAAATCAAACGATACGGCGCATCTGATCTCTCAGATACGGCGTATTGCGTTTAATTTTTTTAATACAACGCGTTTAATTAATTCGATACGACGCATCTTTTCCCCAAGATACGGCGTATCTGTTTTTAACAAGAAAATTTTTCTAAGCGATAAAGTAATACGACGCATCTGCTTTTGCAGATACGGCGTATCTGTTTTTGATAAATTTTTTTTCTAAAACATTAACGCCATACGACGCATCTTCTTTTGAAGATACGGCGTATCTATTATTTTAATTAAAAACAGTTTGCGAATTATTAAACAGATACGGCGTATCGATCTCTGTCGATACGGCGCATCTTACTGAATCAAAAATCTTTTATTTTTAAACGTAACGAAAATACGGCGCATTAACTTTCGTTAATACGACGCATTTAGTTTTAATTAGATAAGTTGATTTTTGATTAATTAATTCGATACGGCGCATTCTTAAATTCTAAAGCGGCGTATCTATTTTCTGAATAAAGTCTGATTAAATTTTAACGATTATAAGATACGGCGTATCCAACTTTTTGGATACGGCGCATCGTCTGCAGATATCAGCTATTTTTATTCTTATATCCGTTTCTATATTCATTAATTTCTCTTCTAGCGAACAAATCCTACTGATGATTTTACCTTGGATGACAGATTTTGCTATGGAAGACATGTCAGTTAACGGATATCTTGCTAAGGAATGCTTGTTTTCAGATTCATTCAATGTACTCATGATCGATGCAGATTTATTCTCCTGGGAGACTCCTCTTGAAGCTGCTTTTAAGGAATTCATGCGTTTGTCCAACATTGACGAGGAGGTGTTCTCTTATGATGTATTTATGAGGTACACTGGAGATGAATTATCGCTCTTATGGCCTAACATTGAGTCCAAAGGATTGAACTGGACTACTATCGAAGAAGATGATGGGAAATTCTCTCTTGCATACATGGACTCAAGCAACAACAACTGTGGTGGAGGCAATACCCAAAACTCTTACATGCCTTATTCCGAGTGGTACTGGGGATTAAATGAGAACTATCAGGATAATGACATGAATTATGCTTTGGCGGAATTACTGTTTCATGGCAGATTGGTAAGATTGATAGACCTCTCCCTCAATGATTGGCTAGAACTCAAATATGGTAGTCCGGAATTTGCCCCTGTAAATGAAGTCAAGGAGATTATGACTTCATGGTTGACACGAAGTTTTAAGAAGCAATTTAACGAGTTCATGGAGATAAAAAAGAATATGATTGGGAAGGTTTGCTTTGACGTTAACCATGATCCTAACGATGTAGATTTTTCAGAATGGTTAGCTAGTAAGTTTAATAACCATAAGAGCATGGATCGAGCTACTAAAGATGCATTATGGGTATATTGGATGAGAGGAGAAGACGAAGAAGTAGAAAGCGATTATGGGTCGTCAAATCATGATTCAACAATCAATGAGGGCATTGAAGAACTTTTCAGAATTGACATTGATTTGTTAGAATATGAGACACCCTTGTGCAAGCAGTTCAAGGAATTTAACTACCTTCTTCAAGTCGACGATGATGTGCTTACTGGAGATCTACCAGGATTTAAGACTTATAACGATTTCAAAAACACCTGGTACTATGAATGGAATGACCAAGTACCATGGGTATCGGATAAACCATGGGAATTTGAGCACATTAATCATACCTGTACACCCTTCGTTTTCAAGGACGGGAGTAGTGTTTGGCCGACCTGCGATTATAAAAGTGACGGAACCTGTAATGGGGGAAGTATAATTGGGATGAAACGGGTTGGCAACGATATAACCTTTGAAGATTATGAATGGTACGATAATATTGAAGACTGCCCACAAAAGGCGGAGGCTTTACAAGAAAAGGGCAGAATTGAACGCTTGAAAGGACTTAAGGGGACATCGGATACTACTTTCTGGAAATGGGTGCATGAACAGTTTGATGATTTCACAAAGCTTAGTCGACGGTTACAATATGATTTAGAAAGAGAATGGGAGGCGATTCAAGACGATAAGTCACTAATTGAAGAACTAGATGATTATTTGATTAAGGATCCTTATTTTAAGTTTGTTGATAAAGACGAGGAAGAATTCACCAAAAGAAAATGTCAACTACTTGGGATTCCTTACAATGAGCCACCCATGATTATTTCTGAAAAATTTAAAATCATCAAATATTCTTTGAGTCCTAATGAAGAATATACTGCGGTGAAGACAAAGAGTTATGCTAGACTAAGTCGAACGGAAGAAAACGTCGCAGAGATATACGGGAAAATCTTTCGGATGAAGGACGAAGGATGGACCGTGACAAGGACTTATTGCTGAGCTGAACGTGAGTCTAACTTGAAGACTCTGGAATAAAGACAAGTGCTTACCGGGAGACAACCCGGATTTATCTTTTATTATTCTGTTTTCTGTGTCGAGTCAGTCCAGGCCGCACGAAGATACGGCGCATCTCAATCCTGAGATGCGACGCATCCTCTGCAATGGTCATATCTTATTTTATTTTTCTGCATTTTTATTTTCGACTTTAAAACTATTTATCAGTTTATTTTAATGCGGCGCATCCCTGGTTAAGGATGCGGCGCATCTTTATTCTGATCCGTATTATTCCAGGCTCGATACGGCGTATCTTCTTCAATAAGATACGGCGCATCGACTGACCTGATGATTTTCAGTTTTAATTTTTAAGTTTTATTTTTCCTAACTACTAATGTATTATGCAAGTTTGAACCTTTCTTATCTTAGGTGTGTTTTAAAGTGTTGGTGGTATTATAGTTTCCTGGATTTCCTGTGGATACATCAAGTATGAAGCTTTAACGTTCTAATCCACATGGAAGTTGATTTTTGCTCTTATACTAATGGAGGATCATACCGAGCAAATCTCAGGGGAGTTTTTCCGTTCTAATTCTTTTATTTTCCAGTTTTTAACCTTTTATACAAACAACGAGGACGTTGTTTAACTTAAGTGGGGGGATTGGAGAATTAGAACACTTAACACTTACTTGTCCTACTTTTTCAAAAATTATGCTTAAAATGTGCTTAATATATCAAACTTAAAATTTTTTTTTAGCATGTTTTTGTTTAAGATCTAAGTTACATAACTGCACACATGACATTATTTTCAAAAATTGTGATTTTTCAAAATTCACAAATCTATGAGTGTGCCGGTGACTTGTAAACTTTAGAACTTGGCTTGTATACTATTCGAGACCACCATAATGAGTATTATTTATATAATTGGAATGACTTGTCTAACTTGGTAAAATTCTAGGATTACACCAAATAGCCTTTATATGTTATGTGTTATTGACTAACTACACTGGTTAGTTAACCCCCGTATAAAACCTTTTGTTACTCTCACTTTTAGAGTAAGATACCCCTAGAAAAACACTCAGAGCCATTCCTTTCGTTTCTTACACCTATGTTTAAAATGTTTCGTTACACCTTAAACCTTAGCCTACCCTGTAGATTAGAATCCGTGGTTGGTTAATTGCTATAGGCAAAGTGTGTTTCCTTACATTACCTGTGTTCGCGTGCGTAATTCATTATCTATGGTTAGGTCGGGAAATTGCACAATGCAATTGGAGTGAAAGTAAATATTGTATATCTTTGAGTTTATTTTTCGTGTGTTTACTACTTTCACTATTACCGTTATTTCTGAAAGTATGAAAAGTATAAAAAAAATTATCCGGAAAGAAAGTTGTAGTGATGTGGTGAAATTTTACACATCTATGTTTATGCTTAGTAAAAAAAAAAAAAAAAAAAAAAAAAAAAAAAAAAATCGAAAAAAAAAAAAAGAAAAGAAAAAGAAAAAGAAAAAAAAAAAGTTGGATGTTTATTTTAAGCCAACTTATGTAGAGTTATGTAAGTGGTCGATATCACCACTATTTGTTGTATTATATCTATGGATTGAATGGGAATTGGCAGTTATGGGAATGCCAATTAAGGTTTATTCTTTGATTAAGATTTTGTTGAGTATAATTCGTGTCTACCTAAAGCGTGTGTTTCAAGTGTTAAAGCGTGAGTTATTCAATGATATGAGTCTTATTCATGGGATGGTTGGGATAGTGATTAACCACACTTAGGATTTTAATTTATTTGTTTTGTTTTGTTTATTTTATTTTTACACCAATTTATATCCCAAATGTTATCCATACCCTGTATTGTTCTTTATCCAACCGAACCTTTGATTTATTGAGATTAGGGATTTGAGCAATCTTAAGTATCGTAGTCGTGGATTCGGCTATGTATTTGTGATTTTGTCGCCCTTTTTGATATATTATTATTGGTGAAGTTTGGACCTATCTTTAGCCTATTCGAGTTAAGGATTTGTGCAATTGCAAGTATCGTGTTCGTGGATTCGATCATGTATTTGTGATTTTGTCGCCTTTTCTGGAATTTGAGATCGATAGTGTAAATAAGAATAATTAACCCTTTAGCCTAAAAACCCTTTTTACCGCTTTAGACTTGTTATTCCTTAGCTTTAGTGGTGGAGATGTGTATACTTGCCAAGCTTATGATAGAATATTCGTCGCGACTGGACAGTTAAACGATTAGATTTGCTTTTATCGACTTATTTTATTTTACTTCTAATTCGTTAAGTGTTTAGTTGTGTGATTATGAAATAAACGAATACATGCTTAAATATAAAAATAAATCCTAATACATCTTTTAGGATACATTTTCATAAATGAAATTCTAAGGTTTACTTGGGGACAAGTAAAGTTCAAGTGGGGGGATATTTGATGAACTCAAATAAGTACATTTTATTACTATCATTTATCCTATTAATTTGACTTGTTTTACTATATTATGTATGAGGATTGATACTTAATTGTTTACTTTTGTAATTCTCAGGTAAAAACAAGCATTTGGTGAAACTTAGCGATTATGGACTAATTATGGAGCAAAACGTACATAAAGTGGAAGTCTACTGACATGGACAAGATCAAGTCAATTCTGCTCCAGATGCGCCGCATCTCACTATCAACATGCGCCGCATCTCTATCAAGATATCACCAGATACGATCCAAGATACAAGAGGACATGCGCCGCATCCTAATCAAGAGTTACGCCGCATCTTCTGGCGGTGTACGAATATTCCTGAATATTATAATCTTGGACCCCACGCGAAGTTAAGTACATGCGCCGCATCTACTTAGTAGATGCGCCGCATCTTCCCTCAGACAGAAACTATAAATACCCCGTAGACCAGACGAATTTAAGAGTTCGAAACCCTAAAAACCGAAGTTCGGACAGCAGAGCAAAAGGACGAATTCAGTCAAGGAGGCAGCACAAGACACACCCAAATCTAAGATACAAGAGCTGTAAGAAGGTGCTGCATGTATTTAATTCATTAAGTAGTTTTGTTTTATTGTTTTAGCAAACTTTAATTCATCAAGATTGGTGGCTTGTGTAATGTGGCAACGGAAAGATTGCACTCCCTTAAAACTGCTTTCTCATTAATTAAAGTTTATATGTTGATGTCTTTGGTTACTACTTATTAGTGCATTGATAACCTCTGTGTTTATTAGTGGCTTGCGGGCATTTGACTGCGGGACAAGATGTGGCTCCCACGGTTGTTTCTAAATTGATCACTTAGGAATAACTTTTAGACATAAGTAATCATTAAGGGTTTACTCGCCGATAAGAATAGGACCAACGAGAAAGGGTTAACTACATACACTTCATATAAAGCTATCAATAAAACAAGTGACAATCTACTTAATTATAAGGACAGCCCTCTTATTGTCTCGAGTATCTATCTGTGTACGTGTGTGCTACTTGCTGATTCGTGCCTATTGGTTTATTTTATTATTTAATTGCAAACAAAACTGTGCCAGTCTCTCAGGCTGAAACCCCCTTGCGTTAGGATATTAAAATACTGATTAGAATAACTAGATAATACGTTCCACTCTTAGTGATCGACACTCTACTTACCATTATCTTCATACTGACCGGGTACACTGCTCGTTAAGTGTGTGTGTTATTGATAAGTCGGCTAAATATAAATTTAAAACTTGAGTAGGCATTAAAACTGCTAAACCGCAACGACACATCACGCGCATCATACGCGGTAGAAAGACGGTGGGTAACTCCATACTTAAGCATAACTTTTGCAAATTGGTTATTGCAAAAGTGAGTACCGCGATCACTGATAGTAGCACGAGGAGTTCCGAATCGGGAGAAGAGATTTTTCAAGAATTTAACAACTACTCGGGCGTCATTAGTGGGGAGTGCTTTCGCTTCAACCCATTTAGACAAGTAATCAACAGCCACGAGTATGTACTTGTTCCCTCGTGAAGACGGGAACGGGCCCATAAAATCTATGCCCCAGACGTCAAAAATCTCGCAAACTTGTATATCATTTTGTGGCATTTCGTCTTTTTGCGAAATTTTTCCTTGACGTTGGCAAGAATCACATGACTTAACCAAGTCATGGGCGTCACGGTAGATTGTGGGACAGAAGAAGCCAGAATCAAAGACTTTCTTAGCTGTATAGCTAGCACCATGATGTCCCCCAGTGGGTCCATTATGGCAAGCCATGAGGATATCAGTGGCTTCTTGGCCATGTACACAGCGTCTAATCACTTGATCCGTACAGATCCTGAACAAGTAGGGGTCGTCCCAGAAATAATGTTTGACATCTTTGAAGAACTTTTTCTTCTGTTGGGACGACATCCCTTTCACGATGAAATTTCCCGCATGGTAGTTTGCTATGTCAGCAAACCATGGGGTATTAGGATCATTCTTAAGTGATACCATCCCAAGAGTTTCGAGAGGAAATGTCTCAGTGATTTCCTTTTTCTCAAGAACATCTTGATGAGGATTCTCCAGCCTAGACAAATAATCAGCGGCGAGATTCTCTGCTCCTTTCTTATCACGAATTTCAACATCAAATTCTTGGAGAAGGATAATCCACCGAAGCAATCTTGGTTTAGCATCTTACTTGGTAAGGAGATACTTAAGAGCTGAGTGGTCAGTATACACTATGGTCTTTGATAAGACCAAGTAAGGTCTAAATTTCTCGAAAGCATAGACGACGGCCAACAACTCTTTTTCAGCAGTTGTATAATGAGTTTGGGCATCAGTTAGTGTTTAAATACTCATCATTTTATTCCCATTTAAACTGCAAAAACATTTAAAAACATGCAGATATGCTTTAAAATACAGGAAATATCATTTGATTGTGTTTTTATGTGTTGCAAGTGCAAAAGGATTGAAAACAGGTGAAAACAAACAAAGTTTGCATAATTGGCAGTTTCAGTCCCTGAAGTTTCAAAAATGGCAAAACAAGTCCCCCGGTTTTCAAAAATGGAAAATTATCTTTTATGGTCCTTGTATTATTGAAACTTGGCATGAATAAACCTTGCAAATAGTTGAGTTTTGGCAGCATTGGTCCTTGGATATTTCAGGAAATTACACAATGGTCCCTAAGGTTTAATCCACTATTTAATCCTATCCCATAAACACTACATCCGGATCCAAACTAAACCCAGCAACAAACTTTACCCAACCCTCTAAATAATAAACCCAGCCCACACAACAAATAACCCAAGCCCAAACCTAAACCCTTGACCCGGCCCACTTTCTCTTAACTAAATATCGGGGTCAAACTAATAACCAGAGAAGTCAAACTTCCCTTCTTCTTCCACTTAACCGCCAAACAATACCACCCCTTACCCACTGATTTCTCTGCAATACCACCCCTGACACATCCACCTTCACCTCCCCCCTCCTCCAATGAGAACTATCCACACTCTAACCCTTCCCACATGCTCAGAAGAGGCCAAAAGCCACCTATACACTTTTCCCGCCAAAAATGGAATTAACAGCCGAGATTGATTCATGGCTATTTGAATGGTGGGATTTGATCAAGAAGGATGAGGGAAGCTTCTGTGAGTGCTATTTAAAGAGAAGAAGACACCAAGAATAATTTGTCACTAGTTTTAGACCATTCGTAGTGTAAGATTTAACTTATTGTCATTTCCAGTTTCAATTTACGTTTTCATTGTCATTTCAAGTTCATTTCAAGTAATCTTTTACTTCTGTATTGTAATCATTCCAAGTTTTAATAGATTTCAAGTTTTCATGATTCTTGTTAAATCGTATTAAGCTCCATAGTTGTTAGAAAATCAATCACAAGCTCCTATACCCTTCATATAAGCTCAGAAAAGCTTATTGTAGCTTTTCATGAGCTTGTATTAGACTGTAACAGTTTAAATTTTAAAAGTTAAGAAAAGTCAAGAAAAGTCAACAATCAGCCAAATAAGCAATTCAGGTGTGATCAGCTGTTCTGGATTAAGCTGGGGTGGAGTTAAGCTTGGTAAGTGACAAACCAAGGGTAGTTCTGATCTAGTTCATCCTGTTTCATTGTCTCACAGTTGTAAGCTTATTTTCTATGTTTTTGCATTACTTTCTATATTCACTGTTCAATAGCTTATTATACCTTATTGTACTTCTTTTCTGCTTATTACTAGTTTAAAATTATATATTGTCTGTTTTATCTGTTTTATATAACCTATGCTAGTTTTTACTTAAAAAAGTTAAAAAAGCCAAAATAGCCTTTATATAGATACTGCTTATTAATTTCTTATTCACAGTATTGAAATTACTAGTTAGTACTTAAATAAGTTATTAAAACCATAATCTACCAGAAACCTAGCTTAATAGTGCCTGTTCTAGTTTTAAAATCCAATTAGTGGACTTTAAGGGGTGTTTGGATTAGTTTGACAAACTGGGTCAAACCCTGTGTTACTGTTCATTTGCTTGTTGGCTTAGTTTGATTGTGCTTAATTAAGGATGGTGATGCGTGCGATGTGTCGTTGCGGTTTAGCAGTATTAATGCCTACTCAAGTTTTAAATTTATATTTAGCCAACTTATCAATGACACACACACTTAACGAGCAGTGTACCCGGTCAGTATGAATATAATGGTAAGTAGAGTGTCGATCACTAAGAGTGGAATGTATTATCTAGTTATTCTAATCAGTATTTTAATATATTAAGTTAGCTATACAACCTATTCTAACGCAAGGGGGTTCAGTCTGAGAGACTGACACGATTTGGTTGCAATTAAATAATAAACTAAACCAATAGGCACGAATCAGCAAGTAGCACACACGTACACAGATAAATACTCGAGACAATAAGAAGGCTGTCCTGATAGATAAGTAGTTTGTCACTTGTTTTATTGCTAGTTTTATATGAAGTGTATAGTTCGATGCAACGCACCGAGATTAAGTCCTTTCTCGTTGGTTCTAATCTTATCGGCGAGTAAACCCTTAATGATTACTTATGACTATCCTATTTATCTTTCTTCCTACTTTTCTACAGACCATAGAATGCATAGGCGATCTAATAAATAGGCGAGGGCAGAGGCATGGCGACCCGATCAACGCTCAGCTAGACACATAGGTTATCAATGCACTAATAAAAGTCACCAAAGACATCAACATATAAACTTTAATTAATGAGAAAGCAGTTTTAAGGGAGTGCAATCTTTCCGTTGTCACATTACACAAGCCACCAATCTTGATGAATTAAAGTTTACTAATACAATAAAACAAAACTACTTAATGAATTAAACACATGCAACACCTTCTTACAGCTCTTGTATCTTCGTTTGGGTGTGTCTTGTGCTGCTGCCTTGACTGAATTCGTCCTAGGTTTCTGTACTTCGGTCTTCTGTCTAAACTTCGGAACTCGAAACTCGTCTGGTCTGTGGGGTATTTATAGTTTCTGTCTGAGGGTAAGATGCGGCGCATCTAGTAAGTAGATGCGGCACATTGACTTAACTTCGCGTGGGGTCCAAGATTATAATATTCAGGAATATTCGTACACCGCCAGAAGATGCGGCGTAACTCCATTTATAGATGCGGCGCATGTCCTCTTGTATCTTGGATCGTATCTGGTGAAATATTAATAGTGATGCGCCGTATGTAATAAGCAAGATGCGGCGCATCTGGAGCAGATTGTCTTGATCTTGTACATTTCAGTAGACTCTTAACTTCTTGCATGTTTTGCTCCATAATTAGTCCAAAATCGCCAAGTTTCACCAAATGCTTGTTTTTACCTGAGAATTACAAAAGTAAACGATTAAGTATCAATCCTCATACATAATATAATAAAACAAGTCAAATAATTAGGATAAATGATAGTAATAAAATGTACTTATTTGAGTTCATCAGATGGTTAAGTTGTTTTCAGCTGCATTTAAGTTCTTTTAATGCCTTTTGAAGTTTGTGAGTAGAATAGTGAAAATCTAGTACCCCTACTGCCCTATATAAGCCCCAATAAGCTGAGGCTTATTTAGTGTTTCTTTTTGGCATTAGTTGGTATGTTTTAGTGTGTTTAGAGTATTCCCAAGTCCTGGTTTAGTGTCATTAAGATTTGCAGAGTTAAGGTTCAAAAGTTCTTCACTGCTGCATCATTTCTATTTCTGCTTTTATCAGTTTTTTCTTTTGATTTTATCTGCTTATTCAGTTGGTAACTTTGCATGATTTTTGTTTCTTTCAGTAGTATGCTAGTTAAACTTTATCTGTTTTTGCTTTGTTGTGCATTTCTAGCTTATTAAGTTGCTTATTTTCACTCTGCAAGTTTGCCCTTGTCCTGTTCTGATTCTGCACTTTTGCCCTGATCAGTTTTTCCTTTGTTGAAGCATCTGATCTAGGCAAGAATTAGGGTTCAATTGGCTTATTAGATTTAGGGCTTTTTGTGTTTTTATATAGCCAGTAGTACTAGCAAACTTTTGCCCCCTTAATTTTCCCCTTATCAGCTTAATTGATTGCTTAATTTTGCTTTGCAAGTTGGGGTGTTTGCCTGTTATTTTCTGCATAACTAGTGCTTTTGCCATAGTGCTTATCAACTTATTTCTTTTGCTTATTTGTGTTTATTCAGTTGTTTTATGCTTAGTTAAGTTGTTTAAACAAGTTCTGAGCTTTTGGTATTTTTTCTAGCTTTTTAGCTTATTTTTAGCTTATTTTGAAAACTGCTTATCTGCCCATTTGCTTATTAGGACTTAGATAACTTTTACTTTTATTTTTCCTAGTTTTCAAATATTATTTTAGACTTAACTTGAATTTTTCAGATTTTTCCTTAGTCATTTAATATTTTAATCATTTTAATTAGTTTATAATAGTTTTAAAATCATATTAAATAAAATAAAAATCAGAAAAATATAATTTTAATTTCTAAAATTTTCTTTTATTATTTAGGATTTAAGAAAAATAATTTTGCACTTGTAAGATTAGATTTCCTAAAATTTCAGTTTTTATCCCGTTTTTAGATTTCCAGTTTCGCGTTTTTTATAAATTGTGTTAATATTAAATTTTCAGTGAGAATATGTTTCTCATTTGTCAAAATAGAATTAAAAAGCAAAAATCCAAAATATCTAATCATCAGTCACTTTAATCCAAACCTTTAACGGTTGTCCATTCACTCCTCGTTGGGAAACGACCCGGGTAATCACTTACCTGGTTTCACACTACACACACAAACGTAGTTTTTGCAAGTATCCTTTTTCACAAAGGGGTAATTTGTATTTATTCACATGTATCCGTCGTTGCATAATATTTATATATCTATTTAGCACGGATCATGAGTTTGGGCATCAGTTATCGTCTTACTAGCATAGTGTATTGGCTGAAAATGTTTGGTCTTTCTTTGCCCTAGGACTGCCCCAATAGCAAAATCACTGGCATCGTACATGAGTTCAAAGGGCAAGTCCCAATCGGGGGTGAACAAAATCGGTGCCTCCGTTAATTTCTTCTTAAGGATATTAAATGCTTCGATGCATTCTTTTGAGAAGAAAAACGGAGTTTCTTTTTCCAGAAGGTGGGTCAGTGGTCGGGCTATTTTTGAAAAGTCTTGTATGAAACGGCGGTAAAAACCGGCATGGCCCAGGAAACTTCTGATTCCTTTTACAGTTGTGGAATGAGGTAGCTTTGCAATCACATCGACTTTGGCTCGATCTACCTCAATCCCAAATTTAGAGATTTTATGGCCGAGGAAAATGCCCCCTTTGACCATAAAGTGGCACTCCTCCCAATTTAGAACAAGATTGGTATCTTCACACCGCTTAAGCATTTTCTCTAAATGGGAGAGGCAAGAAGTAAACGAATTCCCATACACCGAGAAGTCATCCATAAAGACTTCCATCATTTTCTCGATCATGTCATGGAAGATTGCCATCATGCACCTCTGGAACGTGCCCGGAGCATTGCATAGGCCAAAAGGCATACGACGATAGGCAAACGTACCATATGGACAAGTGAATGTGGTTTTTTCCTGATCTTGAGGGTCAATCGGGATTTGGAAGTATCCCGAAAATCCATCAAGAAAACAATAGAATTCATTTCCCGCTAATCCTTCAAGCATTTGATCCATAAAAGGAAGCGGGAAATGGTCTTTACGGGTTGCATCGTTAAGCTTACGGTAATCTATACACACTCTCCATCCAGTGACGAGACGTGTGGGAATCAATTCATTGTCTTCATTCTCAACAACAGTGATACCCCCCTTCTTGGGCACACAATGAATGGGACTAACCCATGAGCTATCGGAGATGGGGTAAATCATTCCAGCATCAAGGAGTTTAAGAACTTCCTTCTTGATAACTTCATGAATTTTTGGGTTAACCTTTCTTTGTTGTTGAACAACGGGTTTAAAATTCTCTTCAAGCAAAATCTTGTGAGTGCAAAAAACGAGGGTCTATGCCCTTTATGTCAGAAATCTGCCAAACAATGGCATTCTTATGTTTTTTTAAGCATATCTAAGAGTTGGGTCTTCTCCTCATCTTTAAGGTCTTTAGAAATAATGACGGGAAATTTGTCGGTATCTTCTAAGAAAGCATATTCAAGATGAGGAGGTAAATCCTTGAGCTCGAGCTTCGGAGGGTTAGACGGCTTAATCTCTTTGATTCCTTCATTTTGAATTTCCTTCGGAGGAAGAGAAGATGACAGATCATTATTAAGTAACTTCTCGAGGAGGAGAATGTCTCCCTCCGGATCAAAGTCGGTATCATCAATTTCTGGTGAAATCGATTCATCTTTGAGACAAGCATCGATCTCTTCCAAAATGAAGTCGCTTCCCTCAAACGGAGTGAAGGAAGGGGAAGAGTCAGAAATAATAGGTTGAGAAGAAGGAGTGGGATTGCTACTTGAAGAATTGTTTGAAAATCCAAGAACTTCTTGAGCATACTCCTCCGAAGCAATGTTTATGACATCAATTCGATTAACCGAGATAGAATTGTAATTGGAGGAGTATTTGAAAGTTCGATCAAGATTAAAGGTCACGGCCTCATTATCAACCCGAAGCGTTATTTCTTCGCCATATACGTCAATCAAAGCACGGCCGGTTCTTAAGAATGATCTTCCAAGTATTAGAGGAACTCGAGGATCGGCATCGAAATCGACAACGACAAAATCGGCGGGGAAATGGAACTTTCCTACTTTGACAAAGACATCCTCGGCGATTCCCAGTAGACGAGTTGTAGAACGGTCCGCAAGCTCGAGGGTCATGCAAGTAGGAGTGAGTTCTGGGAGAGAAAGCTTTTTCCAAACGGAATGCGGCATTAGGTTGATGCTTGCACCGAGATCGGCTAACGCGTAGCAATCAACCATCCTCGGAAAATCACACGGGATAAGGAATTTTCCGGGATCTCCAAGCTTTTCGGGAAGCTTCTTGAGGAGAACCGCTGAGCAATTCTCATTCAAAGGAGTTTTTGCTAATTCAAACAATTTTTCTTTGTTGCTCAACAAACCCTAAATTGTGGAATGATGAAGCGAAAAGTGTACCGCTTTTAAGGGGTCATTTAAGCCCGAAATCGTATTTATTTGATCAAATATCGCCCTAAATCGTTCCTTTTGTCATTTTAGGTACTTTTGAGGAGAAATCTGGAAAAGGAGGCATTTTGGACGTTTTTGGAGCATTAAAGTGAAGAATACGACAAAGTCTCAAAATCGGCTGAAATTTACCTTTGACGGCGTCAGAATCATCTCTTGACGGCGTCATGCCTTGGCAAGAAAAGTGGGATGTGAAATTTACTCATGACGGGCCAGTGAGTTAGCATGTGAATTCTGACGGCGTCACGCTTTAACTAAATCAAGGGCGTCACGGCTTAATTCATAAGGGGACGGCGTCACGTTCAAGAGGTGAGGGCGTCAAGCCTTGATAGGCCAGAACGGATTTTGGAGAATTAAAGAGGGACGGCGTCAAGATGGTCATCCGAGAACCCTAAAAGCGGCGAGGTGACGGCGTCACAATCCATAAGGTGACGCCGTCAGATGCAAAAGTCTATATATAGTTTTCTAATTTTTTGTCATTAAGAGAGAGCTTAGTGTGTGGAATTTTGGGATAAAACCCTAAGACGATTTTAGCTACTTTTTCAGGGCTTTTTGCCTTGAGATCTTCCATGTTTCATTGAAAGATAAGTTATCAATTAATCATTCAATATGTCTATGTGTTGTTTGATTCTATCTTATGCTTGTCTTTTGTTTAACATGTTAGGCTAATTTTATCTTGTGTTTGCTTAGATCTAATGAAACCTAGCTATTGATTATTGGTTGTTAGTGTGTTGTTAGTGTATTGGATGATTGTTTATCTATGTTAGGCTTAAGAAAACTGGCTAACTTCCTATTCGGTAACTTGCTTGAACGTCTTAAGAAACATGAACCAAACGCGTACTAAAGGTTTTTATGGTTGTATTTAATGCACAAGCGAATTCTAGTGATCCCATGTTAGGAGCTTCCTAGCCGGCTCGACATAGGAGTGAAGTAGGAGCTTGTAGAGTTTGGGGAAGTAAGTACGCCACCCCACGAATGGTATTAAGGAATACACCCGTCATCCACGCAACTAATACACACTAATTAACCGGTAAAAGATAGTTAGGGAGTAAGGAAATCTAAGTAAACACATTTCTCTACACATAAGTTTCTCACCACTTTTCATTTTTGTTATTTTATTTTATTTGCATTTGTAGTAATTTGGGTTAGTTGACTAGCAACTAATTCCGCCCACTCCTTCAAAACCGAGATTTTACTTGCTTTCATAAAAATTATAAAAACATAAAAAGAATCTTCCTCAATCCTTAGACCTAATTAGAGTAGCCTTTCATACCTAACGAACACTATTCCCTGTGGAGAACGATCAATCCCCCGTACTTACCACTACACTATACTACATCGGTCAGGTACACTGCCTGGTGGGGTTGTAAGCCTCTTGAGATCCCTCGAGAGGTAAAACCTGTTGTAAGGTTACAAAACCACGCATCAAGTTTTTGGCGCCGCTGCCGGGGAATAGTTATTGTTTAGGTTGAATTTTTATTTCTATTAGGTCTACTCACTAGATTCCTTTCTAGTGAGATTTTTTATTTTATTTTTCTAGGTTTTCTTTAGTCTATCTATTTTCTTCGTGTCTTTGTTCGTAACCATACCATCCGACATCATGGAAGATGGTAATATCCTTAACCCCCACAACCCACCACCACAACAACCACCACCACCTCCTAGAGCCCGTACTTTAGGAGAGTATTCCCGTCCTAGCCACCATGGCTATCGAAACACCATTGAGCTCACTCAAGGAGCCAATATCACACCCTTGCGATCCGACACCATCCGGTTGGTGCAAAGCGGATGCGCATTCCATGGACTTCGTTCTGAAGATCCTAATCAACATCTCAAGGACTTTCTTAAAATCGTTGATTCTATAGACCTTGATGTTGCCACTCGAGAGACGACCCGATTGCGTCTCTTCCAATTCTCTTTGCGGGACCAAGCTAGTCAGTGGCTAGAACGTCAACCCGCAGGATCCATCACCTCTTGGGATGATCTCACCACTCGTTTCCTTGCTCAGTTTTTCCCACCAGGGAGAACTACCAAGCTAAGGAAGGATATCTTGATGTTTGAACAACGTCGAGGCGAAACCCTCTACGGGGCATGGATTCGATTCAAGGACTTACTTCAAAAAGTCCCTCACCATGGCATAAATCTATGGCTTCAAATCCAAATCTTCTATGACCATGTTGATTACCACACCAAACGTGCCATCGATCGAGCCGCCGGGGGCAGATTGCGCGACAAAAGCGCCGAGGAATCATGGGAGATCATTGATGAGCTTGCATCCGACGATGATGAATTGTGGCAAGTCTCCCACGACGTGCGCTCGGCAGTCAAGACATATTCATCGCCCGATACAGCCAATCAAATCACTGAGGAAAGCATTAGTGAACTTGAGAAAAGGGTTGCATATCTTATGGAAAAGCAAAAGAGACCCTTAAGTCCACAAAAAGCAACAATTAACTCAGTCTCAAGCGTTAGGCAAATACCATTGTCCGAATCACCCCGTAGGGAAACTACTAAACCCTTCCATAAGCACGCTCCACCCAACTCACCACCTCAGGAACTTAGTCCAACATTCGAAGCTCGAATGAGAGAGTACATGTCAAAACACTCCGAACGGTTGGCAAAATTTGAGGAAGCCGTCTACAAACAAAAGGAGGAAATGGAAGAGAAGATGGCGGAGATGATGAATCTTTTGAAAGAATACACAAATACAAAAGCCCCTGAAAAAGTGTTGGTGAGGAATGACGTTGATGTTCCTAACACTAAATTTGTCAAGGCCACCTCCGTCGTCCAAGAGGGCGGAAATGATGGAAGAGGGAAATCCATAACTATGGAAGTTAACAAAATTGACCTCATCCCACTTAATAATGGAAACACCAATGCTTACAAATGCGATTCCGACAAGGGAGAGGAGGCGCCCTCAGAGGAGCGCCAATTGGTTGAACCGCCGGTGTCACAACAAGTGAAGCATTACTTGAAGCACGAAATAAACAAGGAGACCATAAACGATTGGGTGAGAAACTATCGACGTACTCATCTACCCAACAAGAAGTCCAAGAAGGTGGAACCGGATGATAAATCTGACACATTACCCGGTGGGCAATTGTATGAATGCCTCATAGGACAGAAGTTAGTGGAAAAGCAGAAATTCTACGGGGTCTTCGAAATACCATGCAGCATTGGAAAACACAAGTATTTGGATGCGATAGCTGACCAAGGTTCCGACGTAAATTTGATGCCTTTATCCGTTTATGTTCAGTTAACCGATGAGTTGCCATCCATCACCCGTACTAAACTCTCCTTTGCAAAGCATTCTTATGAGTATCCGTTAGGAATTGCAGAAGATGTGTTGGTCAACGTTGCCGGATTCCTGTATCCGGTCGACTTCATGATCATTGAGAGAAATGATATGAATATGCCAATAATCCTTGGGGCACCCTTTCTCGCTACCACTAGAGCGCAAATCAATTACGAAAATAGCACCATCCAATTGAAGAAGGGGAAGAAAACAGTAAACTTCCCAACGATCCCACGACATATACGAGATGTTGCTCTGCAGAAGAGGATGGAGGCTAACACTAATATAGCCCGCGGTAATGTTCGAGAGAAAATTCTTGCATGGGAGGCAAGGATTAAGAGTTATATGGAAAATGAGATTAGAGAATGTAAGGATGGATATAACGATTATGTTGAAGCTGATGAGCAACCCAATAACCCCGTTGAATTTACAAAAGGAGACTCAGTGCTCCTAAGGCATTCAGAAACAGAAACACCTACCAATGAACTAAGTCCCTGGTGGTACGGACCATTCATAATTAAAAGTTTACACCAAGATGGGATAGTAAGCTTGACCAGCAAAGGAGGAGGTGAAGTAACTGCGAATGTCGAGCGATTGAGACACCACCACCCTGATAACAAGGATCATATCTATCAGGGATACGTCATTATGAATGATGGAATCACGTAATGTACGTGACTTTGAGTCTAGCTACAAGACTCGTTAATAAAGAAAAGCGCTTCTTGGGAGGCAACCCAAGCTTTATTTTATTTATTTGCTTTGTGTGTCTATTTGCTTGTTTGTTTGTTTTTATTTGCTTCCGTATGTATGTTTAATTTTTATCATTATTGATTCATGTTCAAAAGTAATTTGTGAAAATGCTTTATTTTGTTTTTAACTTCGTCTTAACTACATATAGAGGTATTTTGCAAAAGATAAGTGTAAGGGAAATCTAAATCGGTTTATTAGAACACAAATTAACATGAATCATAATAATAATAAATTAGCATACATATTCGTAATTGTTTAAGTCAAATGCTTGTATCGAGTCATAGTGATGTTTTGCAGGATTTCCAGGAAGTAAGGTAAAGGTTTTTCCAGAAATTTTCCGGAAACTAAAAATGAAAATTTTTGTCAGGTCATTTCTGACGGCGTCAGGGGTTATAACCTGACGGCGTCAGATTTAATTTCCAGAAATTTTTGAAGGTTTTGTTTTCATAAAAAGTTTTTATTAAAATCTCCAACTTATAATCTCCAGGAATCTGCAAAAATTATCATTCCACAAGCATTATATCCTTATATATAGATTTTATCCCGCCGATGTTATGCAGGTTTTCGTGTTTGTTTTCTCAGGCTTAACAGGTTATTTTGGACAAGGAGATGTTTATGGAATCAAGCTTATGGCGATGCATTAGTCATGGAGCTTCAACATTCTCTTTGGAGGAAGATTTAACCGTGTAATTTCATTATCCAACGAGCGAATCAGGGGAGTATTTGATTTCATTCTTTTACTTTATGCTTTTACATCTTGTTATTTGAACATTGGGGACAATGTTCATCTTAAGTGTAAGGGAGGGTAAAAGTACGATTTTAGAGAATACAATTGCTCTTGATTTTTGTTTGTTTAATAGTAGATGTGTAATAAAACTGAGAGAAATACTTGTTAAGGTAATTTTAGTGCCAAATTTAAAATTTTTTACAACATATAGGAGTGAAACTTTGATCTTAATGAGCGTCTCACGGATAGGAGTTATATGACTAGCACAAAAACCGTACCACTAAAAAAATTTTCCACCCCCAAATATGTGAGGTTCGCCCCTAGAATTGGTAGGAAAAGCATTTATGCTATGATGTGTGTACCGGTAGCACTTAGATTCTAGAACTTGCGTTAGGACCATTCCAAGGCCACAAGTGAGACTACATTCGTGTAGTTAGATTTACTACATGATAAGAGGCATTAGGATTAACCCATTGTTTTACACCTGTGTTTTTGTTATAATTACTTTGGCTACATTGGTCAAGTAATTCTCCCACACCCTTTGCGTTGTACTCATTTTTAGTACACGATACCCCTAGTACACCCCTCAGAGCCTATCTTTTCGTTTCGACCTTTAAGCATTTTACTTAAAGGAAGAATTTGTTACACCCCACTTAAATGTACACCCAAATCGCCTTAGCCTACCTTGTATGCACTCATCTTTAGTGCATTATTGTTACAACATTTGTTTAAACCCAAGTTAATTATCTAGTTGATTACATGGTTGCTAAGTCGAGTCATATCCTTGTACATATTGTTTTGGGACGATTGGGACTCATGGGTAAAGTACTAGTGTAATGGAGTAATGGGGAAGAACATCATTTATTACCCCCATATGTGCTAAATGTTTTAAAAGTACTCCAAGTTTTTCAATTATCTTAATTCGAGTCATTAGATTAGTATTTGTAAAGTTATGCCCCTTTGATGTATTATTTTGGATGGTAGGGCAAAATTTTATGCAAAAAAAAAAAAAAAAAAAAAAAAAAAAAAAAAAAAAAAATCGAAAAATCAAGAAAAATACAAAAAAAATGAGAAAATGAAAAATAGAAAAAACATACGGACTACCATCCCGTTTTATTTTATGTTTGTTTTATGTTTTTGTTATTTTGTTATTTCGTTTCTAGCTTAAGATCGAGTCTAGTCTTGGCTTAGCAACATTGTATAGTACATGTAATTGACCAAGATTTTTAACTCGCCACCAGTAAAATATCCTTTATCCAACCAAACCGTGTTTTCCTTTTCCCTACACCTAACATTACAACCCATTTAAAAGCCCTCTTTGATAGTTTATCTTTGGTGCTTACGCCTAGTGGAGGAGGTTTTCGATCCTTTCCCAAGCCTATGGTAATCTATTTGCTATGACAGGTAGTGAGAGATATTTTCCGTTTTCATTTATGAGATTTATTTTGATGACACTTGAGAGATGTGAGTATCTAAACACTACTTGTGAGGTGCTAGTATGTAATCTCCGTGCTTATTATGATTGAAGTGGAACGATTATTTGTTGTAATTACTTTTATGTTAGCATTAAATGACCCCTAACTTGTATTTTGATTAGAATAAAAGCGCATTTACTTGAGGACAAGCAAATCTCAAGTGTAAGGGTATTTGATGAAGCGAAAAGTGTACCGCTTTTAAGGGGTCATTTAAGCCCGAAATCGTATTTATTTGATCAAATATCGCCCTAAATCGTTCCTTTTGTCATTTTAGGTACTTTTGAGGAGAAATCTGGAAAAGGAGGCATTTTGGACGTTTTTGGAGCATTAAAGTGAAGAATACGACAAAGTCTCAAAATCGGCTGAAATTTACCTTTGACGGCGTCAGAATCATCTCTTGACGGCGTCATGCCTTGGCAAGAAAAGTGGGATGTAAAATTTACTCATGACGGGCCAGTGAGTTAGCATGTGAATTCTGACGGCGTCACGCTTTAACTAAATCAAGGGCGTCACGGCTTAATTCATAAGGGGACGGCGTCACGTTCAAGAGGTGAGGGCGTCAAGCCTTGATAGGCCAGAACGGATTTTGGAGAATTAAAGAGGGACGGCGTCAAGATGGTCATCCGAGAACCCTAAAAGCGGCGAGGTGACGGCGTCACAATCCATAAGGTGACGCTGTCAGATGCAAAAGTCTATATATAGTTTTCTAATTTTTTGTCATTAAGAGAGAGCTTAGTGTGTGGAATTTTGGGATAAAACCCTAAGACGATTTTAGCTACTTTTTCAGGGCTTTTTGCCTTGAGATCTTCCATGTTTCATTGAAAGATAAGTTATCAATTAATCATTCAATATGTCTATGTGTTGTTTGATTCTATCTTATGCTTGTCTTTTGTTTAACATGTTAGGCTAATTTTATCTTGTGTTTGCTTAGATCTAATGAAACCTAGCTATTGATTATTGGTTGTTAGTGTGTTGTTAGTGTATTGGATGATTGTTTATCTATGTTAGGCTTAAGAAAACTGGCTAACTTCCTATTCGGTAACTTGCTTGAACGTCTTAAGAAACATGAACCAAACGCGTACTAAAGGTTTTTATGGTTGTATTTAATGCACAAGCGAATTCTAGTGATCCCATGTTAGGAGCTTCCTAGCCGGCTCGACATAGGAGTGAAGTAGGAGCTTGTAGAGTTTGGGGAAGTAAGTACGCCACCCCACGAATGGTATTAAGGAATACACCCGTCATCCACGCAACTAATACACACTAATTAACCGGTAAAAGATAGTTAGGGAGTAAGGAAATCTAAGTAAACACATTTCTCTACACATAAGTTTCTCACCACTTTTCATTTTTGTTATTTTATTTTATTTGCATTTGTAGTAATTTGGGTTAGTTGACTAGCAACTAATTCCGCCCACTCCTTCAAAACCGAGATTTTACTTGCTTTCATAAAAATTATAAAAACATAAAAAGAATCTTCCTCAATCCTTAGACCTAATTAGAGTAGCCTTTCATACCTAACGAACACTATTCCCTGTGGAGAACGATCAATCCCCCGTACTTACCACTACACTATACTACATCGGTCAGGTACACTGCCTGGTGGGGTTGTAAGCCTCTTGAGATCCCTCGAGAGGTAAAACCTGTTGTAAGGTTACAAAACCACGCATCATGGAAGCAAATTTGGGCATAAGAAGTAAAGCATCCGCGAAGTTAATGTCAAAATGCAAATCTTGGAAGATTTGAAAGAATTTCTCCATTTGATTTGAAGCTTTTTCACGGAGCTTTTGATCGTTTAATCTTGACGGATAAGGAAGTTTGGTTTTGACGGGAGCTTCTACAGGCTAAAAAACAACTTTTGGTTTAGATGGTTGGACAACCGGAGGTTGGACGTCTTCGGTACTTCCATTATCAGTAGGAAGTTCTGTGTCCTTTGTCGCCTCGGTATCACGTTCCACTACCTTGGGAGGAAGAGAAGAAGAGGTAGTCGGAATCGTGGGTCCATCATAAGATACACCACTCCGTGTAGTGATCGCTTTCACATCGCCCCTCGGGTTAGCGATCATATTGCTAGGAAGAGTACCTGAGCCCGAGGGTCGATCATTTAAAGACTTCTTAATTTCCGTGATTTGATTAACCAACAACCTATTTGTTTCTTCTTGGACTTTCATGAATTGTTTCAACAACTCATCGAGGCCGTTTGATTTTGAACAAATCCTTGATTAAGATTCGGACCTCGGTTGTTTTGAACAAAACCTTGATTTTGATTTTGAAAGTTCCCTTGATTTTGGTTAAAATTTCCCTGGTTTTGGTTTTGAAAATTCCCTTGATTCGGGCCTTGATTAAAATTTCCCTGATTTTGAAAACCCTGGTTCATCCGATTTTGATTTTGATTAAATTGAGCATTTCGGTTTTGCACATTCGGATTTTGATTGAATCTATTTGGATTGTTGGGTTGAGAAAATCCAGGTGGTCCACTTTGATTGCTAGCACGATAGTTCGGGTCAACTTGAGGACGGTATTGGTTACCTCCTTGGTTGTAAGATCCGGCTACCGCATTAACTTCAAATCGACTACCATCGGTGGTAGTACAATTGTAGTATGCATGAGGTCTACCACAAGTGACACAAGTTTCTTCCACCGCTTTGACTTGAGCAGGAGAAGAAGTTTGTGGAGTAGAAAATTTCTTTTATTTGGAAAGAACCAAAGCTTGGATAGCCTCCGTAAGTTTGTCTATCTTAGCATCTGATGGTCCCTATTATTAGCTTAAACACACACGTACTCAACTATATAACCACGACTACAACTACTTAAACAATAACTAATAAGTAATAAGCAATACGAGAGATAAGATGATAAGAGAAATTAAGATGAAGAGAAAGAAAGACGGATGATTCTATTCCAAACTTAAGAGTGACAAAGCTTACGCATGAAATGAAATAAAACCAACAAAGATAATGATGCCCCAAGCCTTCTATTTATAGGCGCATGGTTAGGGCATCACATGCTAACAATGTTCTAGAAGGAATTTAACAAATGTGGCCGGCCCATGGATTCCTAATAGACCGAGCTCTTTACACAAACTATAGAATCCATATTTAATTAGCAACCTATTAAACATAAATGACTAAGACTTGTAATATTCATGAAACGTGTTCCCAACTATCTCCCCCTAAGTCTTGGTCATCTAGGTTGCTTGATGTCATCTTTGCTTCTTTGGCTTTAGACATCTTCATAATCTTTGTTCTTTCATTCTTGATTTGATCTGATATGGTATGATAATGTTCTGCCGTTCTCTAATGGTCTTTGCTTCTGGTGTCTTGCGTCTTTTCCACCATGCTCATATGTCTTTTGACTTTTGTTCTTCAACTGGTTCTCACTTCTTCAATCTTTGACTTGTGAAAGGTTGTAGTGCATGAACTTTGACTTTTCTTTAACACTTTTGAACTTTTGTTATCTCTGAGTCTTTATGAGAACTTTATCTTCAGGATATGAGCATGATGGAATCTTGATGGTGGTAGAACTCCAGGTCTTCATGATCCTCCGCAGGTACATCACGAACCATCCAGAACTTACGGGTTCAGACTTCGAGATTGTCAACAGCATAGTGTGAAGACTTTCTCTAATCTTTATCCAGGCCGTTCTGAACCGGATACCCTCGAAAAGGGCTTACACGGACACACCGAAGTGCACCCACGATTCAGTGAGTCGCTGGAGATCACCCCACGACTGTAGACCTTTTGGAGCAAACACTAAGCGTAACCCACAAGGAGTTACCGAAGTGACCTGCTGTCAGGGCTGTTTGATGTTGACCCTGGCAGGATTTCCATTCAATCACTGAGAATCATAATTATGAATTCTCTCAAGAATGTTCTCGGCAGATTGCTAAGATCTGCGAAGGACTCTTCTCAATTTTACAACTGCTGCCCATGATGTTGAACAACAGTGTATACTAAGTGTTCCTAAGAGATCTTTGATGAATCTCATGGCTCTAGACTCAATTAGTGCACATTTGTTTGGTAGACGGAGGCATGGAGCAGATTGCCTCCTTTTCAATATCAACACTTCTCGGAGTGAGAGGTCGATAGATGATGAAGGGTTCTCCGTGTGAAATGAAACAAGTGTATTTTGAGAGACACCTGAGTGGGTAGAAGGTTAGTGCAGTGCGTCACTGGGTCCATGACGACTTCATTCTTCAATACCGGTGATGCCCATCAACCAGTAGATTATGTATTGAACCCGGTGTCTGTCCTAAGGTTGATCAAATGGAGGGCTATTTCTTTTCACCCTTTTCTTTACTTTTCTTTTTCATTCTTCAACCCCTTCTTTCTCCTTTCATTTCATTTCTCCTTTTTCAATCATACCTAGGACTTTCTAGTTCTAAACTATTGGTATTGTCCTTGGGTAGATCCCTCCGGCTCTGGCGGATCATAGGACGGTTTTCCTAAACCTTAGTTACCTTATAACACCATGACTATCCTATTAATGCCATAAACCAAACCATTTGAAAATCTCTCAAAGTGCTTGCGATAGTAGAAACATATTTTGTAAACACTTTGAGAGTTTTGTGATATACAGAAAGACTCCCCCTTAACATGTGCTCATATGTCTTTAATTGAAATTTGCACATGCCGGGAAGAGTTGGCACTTTTGAATTGATTGATTTTCAATGAACATGATCGTCGCGAGACACGCTTACATCACTAGTAGAACTAGCTTGAAATTATTACCCGTCCAGATCATATTCAAGGAAAATCGCTCGAAATCGGTACATTCTACTCAGACACATCCGTTGCGAGACACGTTTACATCACCAGATAAACTGGCTTGAAATTATTACCCGTCCGGGACATGTCTTTTCGACTACTGACTTTTCCTATCGTCAATTCGAGGGTCAATTTCTGAGACGAGCACTCATGAGATTCCAACTTTACATTACCATATTTTAATCATATCTTTATTCTCCCCCTCAAAAATAGCATACTCATGATGTTTTTGAAAAACTTTATGATTAAAATATGCTGTTTTTGAGTTTTGTGGGAAGAATTTCAAGAACTTTTGTATGGACAAAGATTAGTATTCAAATACTCCCCCTTGACGAGGGAATACTTGTCCTTATGAGCAGAATTTTTGAAAAACTTAGAAAACATTCAGGTTTAATTCTACTCATAAGAAAGAAGCTTTCGCTCCTTTGATCAGGATTGAGGCACTGAAGCGTACCTCAGGGTCCTTTCTTTACAGGAATGGGTTGTGCACTGTTATGTGTACATAAGCCATTATAAACAATCACACAAGCAAGAATAATGAATCATAAACTCAAATCAAATTCTTACATCATCCTCCTTTTCCAAATGTTGTGAATACTGGATCTGTTCGTTGGAAAGTTCTGACTGGAAAGGAAGGACGACCTCCAACATAGCTCTCAAGTCTCCGCATCAGATCCCTTCTGAATAGCCTGCTCTCAATCCTCCAAATGAACTGCCGGATCTGTCTTAGCTGATCATTGTTTCATCTTCTTGTCATCTTCAATTCTTGATCACGAACTCGAAGAACCAACCCATCACGCACCTTTTTCAATGTATCATCACAGAACTTGTGAATATCTTTGAATGCCATGAAGCAATTGATTGTCAGATCGCTTTTGTAAATGAATCCGAAGGTTGGCTTCTGCTTCATTGTGTATTGAGCTTCACTGTTGATGTTTTCAAGATGTAGCTCTGGTGCAGTCAAGTTCAACTGAGTCTGGTAGCTCTCAACTCCAAGTTGTAGATCTTCTACACGTTCTTTAATGACCTTTCTCCTTATGAAATGAAGAATGGAGGTGCTGAAGGCATATTGTAATTCTGGTGTGAGGTGTTGTAGTCTCCCTTGAACTTTAATCAAGTACATGTCTACAAAGTCAGTAAGACTTAATTCTGGGAAATCTGCCTGTAGATTTGCTGATCATGTCTTCTTACAGTGATTTCAGACAAAAAGGTGTAGTCATACTTCTTTTGCCCTTTTACAGCTACTACAGCAACAATCCTGAGATCACTTTGTACTGATTCTGGAGATTTCTTGGTTAGTTTACTTCTATACCAAGTCCTTCATTTCTCGTACCAGTGGTAGATTCCCAATTCAGCATCGTGATCGTAGTTAACTTTCTCAGAAACAAAGAGATGAGTTGCTGTTTCTTCGATTGCAGGATTTGTGTAGTGTGCTGCTGGAATCAGAGTAATTGATGTAGCATACTTGGTTTGACACTGAGCTCCATTCTTGAGTAATTCCAAATCGTGGTTGAAGAAGAAGTTGTATGGAATGGATGGTTTAGAATGGATCCTGATTACTGGCAATGGCTTCGTCCAATCTGTGATGTATGGCTTGTTCTTGTTATCTTTGTTGCCAACTACATCTGGATTGGTCCAGTTGAAATCTGAAGACATGGCTCGTGCGATGTTCTCGAGGTGATACTCAAGCTCAGCAGCACTGGAGGAGCTATCCTTGAGAAGATTAAATGCATCATTCTTGATTCGACGAAGTTCTCTTTTAGTTGCTGAGTAAATTCAAACGTGCTATCATCAATCTTTGAGTCTTCGTCTACATGAGTCTGAGCACTTGCTAATTGATCAAAGAATTCGTTCCCTGGTGTATCATCATCATCGAGCCATGAGACTACGTTCATCTTGTTAGAAGATTTCTTACTTGTCGTAGGCTTGGTCTTTGATGGTGATTGGGGTTGAACGAATTCGTGTTGAAATTCCATTTCTTCTGTAGCAAAGTGTTCAAAATGATGCTCAGTTTCTGTTGGACTGGACCCTGAAGTCTTTGGAGGGTGAGAAATTGTTGTCGTTGTAGGTCCGGTTGGCTCTTTGAACTGAATACCAGACCCGCCTTCATTCTTTTGTTTCTTTGATTTGGATTCAGGGTCTTGGTCTTCTTCGTCTCTTTGACGTTTTCCACGATCAGCCGTAACCTTGCAGGATTCCATGTTAGCTTTGATTGCTTCAGAGAGAGCTATTTCAGTTTCTGATGGTGAGGTAATTGCTTTGATTTTGGTGAGAAGAGCTTGTTGGAGTTCATTGACTGTATAATCCAAGAGTTGCATTTGTTGAGTTGTTGAGTCATAAGTAGATGAGACAATGGCGTCTTTGACCTTATCTTCAATCTGGGTGTCGATGTGCTCTGTAATATTTGTCTGAAGATCGGACAAATATTTCTTAACATAATGCCTTGTGTTGACCTTGGTTTCCTTGAGCAGTCGATTTTTGACATCATCATCCAGGAACTCATCTATTTGCTTCTTAGTCTCTTGCAACACTTCCATTTGCTCAGAAAGATCGTTGACCTTATTCTGTAATTCGATTACTTGGCCACTTAATATGCTGTCTTTCTTTGCTTGTGCAAGTTTTGCTGCCTTTTTCAACTTCTTTGCTGCAGGAGATATGACTTCAACTCTTGTAGCCCTTGCAATCTTCTTTTTGTACTTGCTCTTGATGATTGTTTTGAGGGTTTCTTCAGTTGATGCTAGTTTAGGTGATGGTGGGGATGGTGGTGATGGTTGTGAGGACGATTCATGTGGAGTAGGAGCTTTCGGTGGTGAATCAGGAGGAGGTGTTGGAGATTTCGGCGGAGAGGTAGGAGGAGTTAAACCCTTAGGTGGTGATACAGGCAGTGTTGAATCCTTGGGTGGTGAGGTAGGAGGTGTTGGAGTTTTAGGATGTGACTCCTGTTGATGTTCATATGGAATGAGTGCTAGATGAGGAGGAGTGAGTGGTGGGGTCGAAATATAGCAATCTTCCTCCTTTGCTGCTTTATCATTTTCATCCTTTATTCTCTCTTCTTCCATCCTCCTTTCTTCTTCCATCCTCTTTGCTTTGTAGTCAGCCTCCAGTTCGTTTGCGGCTTTTGTTGTTTTCTCCCCAAGAATTTCTTGTTCCTCTTCTGATTCAGACCAAGGAACATCTATTCCTTCATCATTCTGATCCTTATTTTCATCTTCAAACATCTCATCTGGAATCTCCTCATCTGCCAGAATCTGCTTCTCCTTGATATCCTTGTCTTCTTCATTGCCGGGTTGATTAACCGGATTTGATGGTGGAATATCTTCTGTAGCACCTCCTGACCCTCCGGGTTGATTAACCGGATCAGTGTGGGTCGGAGGAACTTCTTGAGCAGATCCTGATCCTCCAGTTCCTTTGGCTTCTTCCAATTTCTTAAGCTCCTCAACCCTCAACTGTGCCCTTCTGGCTTCATCTTCCTTGGTTGTCTTTTTGCTCTCTTGCATTGCCTTAATAGTATCCACGTCCCACTGAATATCTTCTTCTTCGTTCACTTGCATCTCAATGTTCTCTTCTGACTCAGTTTCTTCTGAGTCTGATCCTTCTTCATCATGAATCCCACCTTCTTCTACTTTTGGCTTAGGATCAGTCTTTACTCTCCTTTTGATGATGTTGGGGAAGGAAGGTTTTGGTCGTTGTTTTACAGCACTTGTAGCACTTCCAGTCTTGCTGCTGCTTTTAGAACGAGTCTTTGATGAACCCGTCCCTTCACCATGTTTAGAGAACCCGACTTGACCTTTGTTGTAGGCACTGTCATAGTCTTTGTAGGCCTGGGTCTTCTTGACCGAGTTGGTCAACAATCCTTCTGGTAGTCTCGACCCTTGCTTGTGAGAACTGTCCTTAAGCAAATAAACTGAATTGACAGTCTTATCCATTCTCATCACGTGCAGCTCCTTGTCTTCGGGTCGTGGTGAAATGTCGGGGTTCTCATCAAGTAGAAAACTAATTAGCATTTTGGTGTATCGGACAAATGGGATTCTTGTTAATGGTTTTTTGCTTTGGCCTCGTATTTGAAAGACAAGATCTTCCCAGATGAGTTCAGCATAGTCAAGAATTTTCTGATGAACTATGCCCCAGAAGAGTTGAGCGTGTGATAGTCGAGGATGCTCGTGTCCACTGTCTCTTCCTGAGACAGATTTAACCAAGATGTAGTAAATGGTTCTCCATGGTTGAGGAATATATTTAGCATTGACTCGGGAGATGGTGGTCAGTGGATGGTTGAGTTCTTTATCATAACCAATATCAATGAGAAATTTGAGGATATCAGTTTCTGAGGGTGCAAGCCAATATTTGTTAGCAGTTTCAGATGGTTCGGGTAAGGATAAGGCTTTGCGTAGGTGTGTGGGAGTGACTTTAAGTTGCTTCCAGTCCAAGGTGCATGTGAAGTATCTGTCATCATCATCAAGCTGAATGGTACTCCACATTTGATAGATGTATAACTCTGGAATATTGTCTGAATTTTCCAATATACTCTTGCACTTGTGTCTTTTGAGAATTTCAATGACAATCTGGCAGCTTGGTTCAGAACACTTGATATCATCAAAGATAACCCTGGCATTGTTGTTCCCATATTTTGCCTTGAAACCTTGTGGGAACAGTTCTTCTTTGGTGAGCATAGGTAGTGGTTGTTGTGATGGTGCAGTCATTTTGAATACCTGAAACATCATTCAGACACCAATTTGCAGGATACATGAAAGTTAGCATTAGATAAACTTTAGTTTCACATGTGATCCATTAATTGCTTAGCATGATTTTACAAGTTGACTTGTCATTTGCGAAAGAAATTGTCATTTGTGAAAGAAATTACAATTGTGAAATTTTTTTTGAAAATTGCGAAAACTTTTGACAATTGCGAAAACTTTTGACAATTGCGAAAGCAATTTCAATTTCGAAAACTTCTTACACAAGAAATTTCGATAACTTTGAAGACGTACTATTCACCAGATTTTTCGCAATTCATAATCACTTGTGATTTTGTTTTCACGCTTGTTCCAATGGAATCCTATGATGTTTCTAAGTCTTTTGACCAAGTATTAACAACTTTTAACCACAAAATCCTAATATTCATCCTGAACGTGTTCATGTGTTCTTCTTAAACCCTACTGATTAATTTTCACACTTGTGATGTTTCTGGGTTCAATCCAAGGTTACAATCATTCCATTCAAGGCATAACAACACTACTTTGATGGTTTAATTATACTCAAACACAACCACACAGTTTTCCCCAAATCATACGCATAAACCCTAAACTAAGAACATGCAAAATTATTGTTTCTGGGTTCGATTAAGCACATGCATTGTGTTAAGGCACTCATTCCGACACTAACACACCAAACAAATACAGCATAAACACTCAGAATAAAAATCTACATATTCGCATAAACCCTAGATCTAAGATACTCGATTTTACAATAATGAACCGTTGGATCGTAAAATCCTTCAAATCCATTGCTTATAATCATGTATTAAACATTAAAACACTCACAAAATCGAAAAATCTTGAACAAATTTGCAGGTTTGATGCTAGCCGTAGATCTTGGTGGTTGTATGTATTAACTGTGGTGGGTGGTTTTGTCAGTGAAATGAATATGCGTATTAACTGCGGTCAATTTTTCAACCTTATATTTGTTTTGTTTTACTTTTGCCACTTTCACACTTTTAATCCCTTAACCTTACACTTTTTGCAATTAAGGACCTAACCAACTAACTTTAAATTTTATTCTTAAAAATATTAGACCTAACAACTTTGATCCCTATGATATCACCACCATTTCATATGAAGCAACAACTTGGAAGAAACGATGCAAGTACAAAATTTGAAAAATTTTTAAAAATTTGTGTCTCCCCCTCAACACTTGTTCAAAAATAATTGTTAACGTGTTAAAAAATGAACAAAGTGTTGACGAAGATTTTGTACTTGCATTTTTTTTTTGAAAGAATAGAAAATCTTTTTGTGTTTTTCATTAAATATTTAAAGAGATAGAATTGATGTTTGACTTGGTTAATTGTTTTTAAGAAAATTTTCCAAATCAGTTGGAGTCAAACATCTCATACCAATCTGGTGGACCAGTTCCACAAACCTTGCATGAGGCAAAGCTTTGGTGAACAGATCTGCCAATTGGTGTTCAGTACCCACAAAGTATAATTCAACAGTACCCATTTCCATATGCTCCTTGATAAAGTGATATCGTAGAGCAATATGCTTCGATTTGCAGTGTTGAACCGTGTTGCATGAAATAGCGATGGCACTCTTAGAGTCGCAGTACATCGGAATCTTGTTAAACACATATCCGTAGTCCATCAACTGAGATCTCATCCAAATGACTTGAGCACACCAGGCAGACATGGCGACGTATTCTGATTCTGTGGACGACAATGATGTACAGTCTTGCTTCTTTGACTGCCAAGAGACGAGCTTGTCACCTAAAAACTGTACTCCCCCTGATGTACTTTTTCTCGTGTCTAAGCACCCTGCATGGTCAGCGTCTGAAAATGCAACAAGTTCAAACCCAGAATCCTTCGGATACCAGATCCCCAAATGGATGGTTCCCTTTATGTATCGAAGGATTCTCTTAATGGCAGATAAATGCTGCTCAGTTGGTCTTGACTGATATCGGGAGTAAAGATACATGGCAAATACAACATCCGGCCGGCTAGCTGTGAGATACATGAGAGACCCAATCATACTACGATATTTCGTAGGATCAATGGGTGTGCCATGTAGATCAGCATCTAGCTTTGGGGATGAGGAGGACATGGGGGTGTTATAGGTGTCACAGCTGGTCATACCATGCTTTTTCAGGATGTCCTGAGCATATTTGGACTGACTCAAGAATATACCACGGGGTGATTGATGAACTTGCAGTCCTAAGAAGAACTTTAGTTCACCCATCATGGACATCTCAAAGTTTTGTTTCATAAGTCTTGCCAAAGCATTTGAGTACTTTTTATGAGTTGATCCAAAAATGATATCATCTACATAAATTTGTACGATGAGAATGTCCTCCCCGTGTTTTTGTATAAACAAAGTCGGGTCCACAGATCCTTTAGTAAAATGATTGGCTAATAAGAATGCAGACAGTTTGTCGTACCATGCCCTCGGGGCTTGTTTAAGGCCGTAGAGGGCTTTCTTGAGTCTGTAGACGTGGTTTGGATGCTCTTGATCGACGAAGCCCTCTGGTTGTGAAACGTACACCTCTTCTCGGAGTTGTCCATTGAGAAATGCAGTCTTCACGTCCGTCTGGTATACCGTGATGTTCTTGTGAGCAGCGTACGCCAGGAACATCCTAACAGCCTCAAGACGTGCCACTGGTGCAAATGATTCTTCGAAGTCAATCCCTTCTTCTTGACTGAACCCTTTGGCGACCAAGCGGGACTTGTTACGAATAACTGTACCATCCGCATCTAGCTTATTTTTCCAGATCCACTTTAAACCGACGACATATACCCCATCTGGTCTCTCGACTAATTCCCAAACTTTCAAACTTTTGAATTGATCCAATTCCTCTTGCATGGACTCAATCCAGTTGTCATATGTAAGGGCTTCTTGAATGTTTTTGGGTTCGGACTGACAAACGGTGAGTGCATAAATGCAGGTTTCACCGTCTGTATGGAGTCATTGTCGTGTCATTACAAGGTTTTCTGGGTTGCCAATCACATTTACAAGGGGATGATCCTTTGTCCATTTGTGTGTTGATGGGTAATGTTGATAGGTATGATGCAGATTTGACGGTTCCAAATTGCGTGAGGACGACTCTGCGATATCAGGAATGGTGGGAGCCGGCGCAAATGGATTAAAGAACGCATTCCCGTCATAATCTGCTGGAGTGGATACTTGAGAAGAATGTAGAGGGGGATCTTCAGCTGCAGGCTCAGAAGTAGAAGCTGATTAACCCATAGATGATGATGGTTCTAGTTGAGGTGCATCTTCGGCAACTGTTGTAGTTGTAGTTGCAGGTGTATCAGGTGCTTGATTTTCGACGAGTGGTTGTGCAGCGGAGCTTGTGGATACATCAGGAGCACGACTAACCATAGTGTCATCAAACAATGGAGCAAACAAGTCTTCTAAATCTTTGCGGTTAAGAGAGAAGGATGCAGCTGAAAGAACAGGGAAGTTAAGACGGTTGGTTGCGGGTTCTAAGCTGTGTTGCTCAGAAGCCATTTCTGTGAGCTCATCGAAATTAGCGTGTATTGTCTCCTGAATTTCTCTGGTGCGACGGTTCCAAATCCTGAATCCTTTTGAGTTTTCACAATACCCGACAAAAATTCCTATGTCTGCTTTGGCTTTGAGTTTACCAAGATCATCACGATCATTCTTTGGATAGCAAAGAGCACCAAAGACTTGAAAGTAATTGATATTCGGTTTTCTGTGGTAAACTATCTCATATGGTGTTTTTGTATGCCTCTTGGTGATCATGCATCTATTCTGGGTGTAGCAGGCAGTTGAAACAGCTTCAGCCCAAAGAAAATCCGGTAATTGAGCATTGATCAGCATTGTTCTTGCTGCTTCCACTAGAGTTCGGTTTCGTCTTTCGACCACACCGTTCTGTTCGGGGCTGCGAGCAATAGACGTTTGATGTTCAATACCCACTTTCTCATAATACTCCCGAAGAGTCTGATTCTTGAATTCTGTTCCATTGTCTGTTCGAATTTTACGGACGGTGTTACGGAGCTGAACTTGAATCTTTGTGAGAAAGGTGATGATCATCTGAGGAGCTTGATCTTTACTGCGAAGGAAGTAAACCCATGTCCATCGTGAGAAATCATCAACTATTACCAAAATATACCGCTTCCCATTGATGGTTTGAACACGCATAGGGCCACAAAGATCCATATGAAGAAGTTGTAAGACATGATCTGTACTGTGTTCAGCTTTGGGAGGAAAGTGAGCACGAGTACTCTTGCCTTGTTCACAAGCAGGACACAAGTGATCTTTGGCATATCGGAATTTTGGAAGACCGTCTACCAACTTTTTGCGAGCAAGCTCGGTCATAGTTTTGAAGTTCAGGTGAGACATCCGTTTGTGCCATAGCCAAGCTTTTGTGGGATGTGCCTTGGATAGTAGACATATTGGAGAGGAAGCTGTCATGCCTTCGAAGGAAATGGTATACAGACTGGTGCCACGTTTCCCTTTCATGAGGTCATTCCCTTCAAGATCTCGAATGAAACAAGTTTTCTCCCTAAATGCCACTTCTAGATCACCATCACAAAATTGTCCGACTGAGAACAAATTATGACCTAGGCCTTCGACATAGTAAACACGGCTAATCTCGATATTCCCATTGACATAATCACCGTAACCCATGTCATGTGCCGGGAACACCCGCTATCAACAATCCATAGCACAATTTGAATTACCTGCATCACAAGAAGAGGACACAGGAGAGTTGGAACCAGTGGATCCAGGTGGGTTAGTAATACAAGTTTTCAATATCTTAGGAACCCAGGCAAAACTAGGTTTATATTGCAACCAACGCTGCCACGCCCAACTAGTTTGTGCTTTCTTCTTAGTGAATTTGCTAGGTGAATGGATTTTCCTAGGGGTAACTACGGGCTTGTCAATGGTGGTCTCAGAAACTACTTGAGGCGGTTTTCCTAAAATGGACTTAGCAGTTGTTTTGGGCCTTTGGGAAATGCCAGAAGTACGTTTCTTTTTCCTTGACAAAAAAGTCTTAGCAATGCATTTCTGATGATTTCCAGACAACATACTAGTGTGACAGAATATACAAGAAGCATCAACCATAATATCATTAGTAACATTCAAAGATTCAACATTCATTACAACAGATAATCCACTCTTAGACAAGCTAGATTCCAAACTAGACGTAACATGTGTCTTATTCAAACTACTAGCATTAACTTCTACTTCTGCATTCTTAGATAATCCACTCTTAAGTTGCCAAACTCTAATCTTCTTTTGTCTTTTATTTTGACTCTTGGTGGTCTTTGAGCTGCTAGCCTAAGATGTGGTGCCTAATCCTGTGGAAGTTGAAGTGTTCACATTAGTAATTTGTGATGATGCTTTCTTAGGTTCCTTGTCTACTTTGTACATTCCTGGTGCAATCACATTATCTAATACAGCTTTCCCTTTGTCAAGAACTCTGAGTTTCTCTTTTATTTCAATGATGATGTGGTTTTGTTCTTGAATTTTTGATTCCAATTTTCTATTTAACCAAACAGTTTCATTTCGATTTTCACAAACTCCAGCAATATAATTTTCATACTCAAAAATTTGATGTTTTAAAACATCAATTTCCTTTGCAAGATCTTGATGTTCTGAACCATGAACGTTTTGAGATGACAAAGATTCTTTTAGGTTTTGGTATTTCAACTCAAAGGTAGAACTCTGAGTTTGAACCCAATCCAACTTTTGGCTAAATTTGAAAATTTCTTTTGCACACTTGGTTTCCACATCATCACTGATTTGTCTGAGTTTCTCATTCTCTTTTCTCAGATTTTCATTCTCAATTCTCATTATCTCAAGTTCATCACAGTGATCATCAACAAGCATTTCATGACATGACAAATAGATAGAATTCATTATCACAGATATCACATCCGAACAGAGAACATTCGTCAAGAGTCGATCAACATCATTTTCTAAAGCTTTCTTTTGACCTTTTTGTTTTGCAATTTTGACATCTTTTGCATTGAAAATACTCATCATTGATACAACTTCTGACTGTAGTTCCTGTTCCCATTGAGTTGCACAAAGTCGCAGGTGATTAACAAGTGGCAAGAATTGTTTTTGAAAACCTTCTCACTTTTCTTTCTCATAAGGAGATAAAAAAGTGGAGATTTTGATTTCAGAATTTCTTTCAATTGCGTTGTCCAAAAGTTGAATGTCCTCCATAAATGTTTTGAAATATTTAAGAATGTGACATTCTTTTGGCATTTGTTCATTATCACCTTGACTTGGTAATGGACCATTGATTTGGGCAACAATGGTAACTGGAGCAACTTCAGATGAAATATTTATTTCATTTAAAGAGCACGGTTGTAATGATTTCTCTTTTTGAGGTACAAAAGATTCTTTAATATGAGGTGCTTTCGAATAATCATATGGTTTGTTATATTTTACATGACTCATCTTTGATCGACACTCGATATCATGTTCTTCTTCCTCTTCAGTATTATAAACAACCACACATTGAAAAGTATCATCAAACATGTTACACCCATACCCCGATGAGGTACCATATGTGTATACAATATGTTATGTATTATATGTTGTGAGCTAGTTAAATGATAATATGTGGTCAAGTTAGAAAGGAATGAAACTAGGAGGACTAGAATGGCCAAAGGACCAAACCTATTTCTACATATGATTAAATAAGCCCAAGACTTAGAAAAATCAGGAATTATCTTTGGAGTTCTAGTAAGGTCGACAGTTAGCAAGGAGAAAAGGAGGGAAGATCATAATCTTCATCTAGCTCATTTTAGTTATCTATAAGTGATCAAGAATCATAAGAGAAGCCTTAATTGTAACCTCTTTACCTTGTAAGTGTTTTTCCCCAATTCTTGAAATTAGGGTTCATATGATGGATCTTGAGTATTATGATTAAAGGTAGTGAATTAATGATCTCCTTACTTAGTTAGTTGCTAATTATAGTTAATCTTGTGATAGGGAGCAATTATAGAAGCCCATTCAAAGCCTAGTAGGGAGCTAGTAGGATTTGAGGTAAGTATATGAGTATAATCCTTGTTAATGTTATGATGTTAATGTTATGATCATGTTAATGTGATTGTTATGGAGCTTGTGATGATATGTTAGCTTGGATCCAATGCTAAATGTGTAATGCTATATATATTACTTGCTTGGTCAAGGGGAGTAATAACCTCATTTGATGCTCCTTGTTAATGTTAATATTGGTGTTAATCACCAATCCTATGTGAATGTAATGTTGATTATATCTTATATACTTACTAAGCGTTTTCGCTTACGTTTGAAGTTAATGACATCTTGTAGGTTCAAGTGGAGGAGCCAAAGGTAAGGAATTGGCGTAACTGTAGCTTGGTGTTGATGCAAATAATGTTCTAAAAACGTTATTTATATCTTTCGATTACTTCGCGTTTTGAGGATGACAAAAGGTGAAATCACGTTACGTTAAAATTAACGTAAACAAGTTTTTAATCGGAAGATCCCGTTTCTATGCAAATCACTCTAGAACAAATTTACAACTTGACATATGATCAAATAAGTGAATTTGTGTTTTGAGACTTCACATTTGAATGGGACAAAACATTTTTTCAAAAATACATATGACAAATTATTTTTGAATTATTAAGAAATGTTTTAATGGAAAAATATGTTTAAAAATCACAACAGCTATTTCCCCCCCCCCCCCCCCCACCCAAAATCAGCTCCAACCTTCCCCAAATAAGTTTTCACCAGAAAAGACAAAATTTGGAGCGTCCTAGTCTAGGACGGCTCCACGGTTCCACTAAATTTAGTGGAGCCGTGACATGTTTAGTGGAGCCGTCCGTACTATTTTTTCTGTAACGTTCAGATTTTCTTTGCCTATAAATACCAACCCCTTTCACAGATTTTAGGCATCCTTACACACACAAAACTTTTTGAGTTGAATACTCTCTTCACACTTTCTTTCTTAGATCATTTAGGTTAGTTTTTCTTTTGTTCAAGAGTGATCCAATCATCCTTCAAGTGATCCTCTTCATTCCTCTTCACTAGCAAGAGAAGAACACAAGTATCCAAGTTGATACAAGGTGTTATCATTCCTCTTCATTAGCAAGAGAAGAACTCAAGGTATTCAAGAAGATACAAGAGTTGTAGTTGTTAGGTTTTGTAACACTTGTTACATCCTTGTTGTATCTTAGCATACATCAAGATTATCTTTCTTTTGTGAGAGTGTGAGTGAAGATCATTGTGATCTTAAGAGATAGTGAAGATCTCTTAAAGCCATTGGGCTTGTGTGTGAGTGATCAAAGGATCTAGAGTAGTTAGATTAAGTAGAGTGAAGTGAGAGTTGATCTTTGTGATCGTGTTGAGATCGTGGTGATCTCTTGTAGCCATTAGGGCTTGTGTGATTGGTCACGTGGACCTTGGTAGATTGGTGCTAGCTAAGATTAGCACTCGACATTTAGTTTAGTGTCGGTAATAGGATAAGCGACGTGTACGGTTTTCTCCGCCGGAAGGGAGGTTGTTGACATAGTACTTGAAACTCTCGAGTGTGGTACTCGGGGAGTGGAGTAGGGCGAAGAAGAGCTTCGTAGCCGAACCACTATAAATCCTCTGTCTCGGTTTGATCTTTACAACTATACTCTTTACTTTCATTATTTTGTATTAGTTAGTTTAGTGTGTAGTTCATATTGGTGTTGATTGATTACACATAGAGTTCGAATCAAAGTTTCCAATAGCCAACTTTTAAAACAAGATTTTTAAAAAGAATTTTAAACCGGTAAACTATTCAACCCCCCTTCTAGTTTCCCACAATTGGTATCAGAAGCCACGTCAGTCAAGATTTTAAAATATATTGTATTTTAAAACTTGAATCGATCAATGGATTCCGACAAATATCTAGAAGGGCAATCTATGCAAAGACCACCACTTTTCGAAACCGATTGTTTTATATATTGGAAAACAAGATTCGAAACGTATGTGAAATCAAAAGACATTGATCTTTGGCATGTTATTACCGAGGGTGACTTTCAACCCATCCAAATGAATCCGAAAACTAAAAAGGATGAAATAGTTTGTTATGATAAACAAAGTGATGAACTAAAAAGGATATTAGCCAAAAATAATGAGGCTAAAATGATGATTTACAATGCTTTGCCTAAAAAGGAATTTGAAAGAATTTTTATGTGTAATACGGCAAAAGAGATTTGGAAAACGTTGCTAGTCACTCACCAAGGTAATAACCAAGTCAAAGAGAACAAGATAGATCTTCTAGTTCAACAATATGAACAATTTTCCATTTCGGAAGATGAGTCAATAGACAATGCTTTTGCTAGATTTAATACTATTATCACTAGTCTTAAAGCTCTTGATGAAGGTTACTCTAGCAAGAATTATGTTAGGAAGTTTCTTAGGGCTCTACATCCTAAATGGAGAGCAAAGGTCACCGCCATAGAAGAGTCAAAGGACTTGGCGACCTTGTCACTCGATGAACTTATAGGAAACTTGAAAGTTCACGATATGATAATCAAGAAGGACTCTGACATAGTCAAAGGCAAAAGCGAGAGAGTTAGATCTCTAGCATTGAAAGCCAAGAAGGAGTCTAGTGATAAGGAATGCTCGAGTTCCGATAGTGAAGATGAGGAATATGCATTAGCGGTTAGGGACTTTAAAAAGTTCTTTAGGAGAAGAGGTAGGTTCGTTAGGCAACCTCGTGATGAGAAGAAGACATCACAAAAGAACCATGTTGAAAAGAAAGGGACAAGTGATAGGAAATGCTTTAGGTACGGAGATCCTAATCACCTCATAGGAGAGTGTCCTAAACCACCAAAATTCAACAACCAACGAGCTCTCATAGGAGGCTCCTGGAGTGATAGCGGTGATGATGAAGAAAAAAAGCCCAAGGACGAAACATGTCTAATGGCTCATACTTCAAATGAGATATGCTTGGGAATTGACTTGGAGCCTGACGAATGGGTCAAGGATAGTGGATGCACTAACCATATGACGGGTAACCGAAGTTTATTCTCATCATACAAGGCATACAACGGAGGTAATGTCACTTTCGATAGCAAACTTAAGGGCAACATTATAGGCAAAGGTACGATCACTCAAAACTCCCTCACTATTAGAAATGTTGAGTATGTAGATAACTTAGGATTTAATTTGCTTAGTATTAGTCAAATGGTAGATAATAAGTGTAGAGTTATATTCTCTGAAGAGGGTAGTGAGATCATTAAGGATGGTAAAACCATAGGCAAAGGAGTTAGGAAAAATGGCTTATTTGTTATGAAAATAGGAAATAAGCCTCAGGATAGGATATGCTTAGCAACCATAGATGATAACTCTACTCTATGGCATAGAAGATTAGGTCATGCCAATATGCGATTGATAAAATCATTGGCATCAAAGGAATTAGTTAGAAATCTACCTAAGATTAAGTTTGACAAACACTTTTGTGACGCTTGTAAAGTTGGAAAACAAGCACATTCTAGTCACAAAGCTAAGAATATGGTCTCGATCTCTAGATGCCTAGAACTCCTTCACATGGACTTATTCGGTCCATCCGCCGTACGGAGCTAAGGAGGAAATCACTACACCTTAGTAATAGTTTATGACTATTCTAGGTATACTTGGACTAGATTTCTTAAGAATAAGACACAAGCCTTTGAGGAATTTGAAATCTTTAGTAAGAAAGTCCAAAACCAACTAGGATGTACATTAGATTCTATTAGGACGGATCATGGTCGGGAATTTGATAATGAAGTGCAATTTGGAGTATTTTGTGATGCTAATGGTATTACTCACAATTTCTCGGCTCCACGCGCTCCACAATCAAATGGGGTAGTAGAGCGAAAAAATCGTACTCTACAAGAAATGAGTAGAACGATGTTGAATGAACAATCAATTCCACAAAAGTTTTGGTGTAATGCGGTGGACACCTCAACTTATATTCTTAATATGATTCTAATTAGACCTATCTTAGGAAAAACCCCATATGAAATCATGAAAGGTAGAAAACCTTCTCTTGATTATTTTAGAGTGTTTGAAAGCAAGTGCTTCGTACTAAACACTAAAGATTACCTCACCAAGTTTGACCCAAAGTCTTATGAAGGTATCTTCCTAGGTTACTCCCAAAATAGTAAAGCCTATGTTGTCCTAAATAGAGAAACCATGAAAGTCGAAGAATCACTCAACGTGACATTCGATGAAAGTCCTCCACAAACTAAGACATCACCCTTGGTGGATGATGACTTAGATGAGGACGAAGCCATTAAGGTTAATGGCAAGAAAACCTTAGAAGATGACATTGTGGATGAAATAGTTGAAGTTGACGAAATTGTCAACATTAAGGAATCCAAAAACCATCCTGTTGAAAATGTCATAGGTAATCTAAACCAAAGAACCCTTAGGTCACAAGCACAAAACAAAAGTAATTTCTTTGGTTTCATATCAATCGTAGAACCTAAGAATGTAGGTGAAGCGATTAAGGATGAAAGTTGGATACTTGCCATGCAAGAAGAACTTAATCAATTCACCACAAACCAAGTTTGGGATTTTGTACCTCTTCCTAAGAATCAAACAATCATAGAAACTAAGTGGGTGTTTAGGAATAAACTCGACGAAAATGGCGTCGTAGTTAGGAATAAGGCAAGGTTGGTAGCACAAGGCTATAACCAACAAGAGGGAATAGATTATGATGAAACCTATGCACCCATAGCTAGATTAGAATCAATTAGAATACTCATTGACTATGCTTGTGCCTTAGACTTTAAACTATACCAAATGGACGTGAAGAGTGCGTTCCTTAATGGTTATATCAACGAGGAGGTGTATGTTGCACAACCTCCGGGATTCATTGATTTCGAATATCCGAATCATGTTTACAAACTCAAGAAAGCACTCTATGGTCTTAAACAAGCTCCTAAAGCTTGGTATGATAGACTCAAAGCTTTCTTGATTGAACATGAATATACCATGGGAAAGGTTGATAACACACTCTTCACAAAGAAAAGAGATTCACATCTCATCATTGTTCAAATATATGTCGACGACATTATAATCGGATCAACTTGTCCAGAGATGTGCAATGATTTCTCTAAGATCATGCATGACGAGTTTGAGATGAGCATGATGGGTGAATTAAATTTCTTCCTTTGTCTACAAATTAAGCAAATGGAAAATGGTATCTTCTTTAATCAAGCTAAGTATAGTAAAGAGATGCTTAAGAAGTTTAGTTTAGAAGAGTCTAAGCCTATGAAAACTCCCATGTCCACGGAAATAAAACTCACGAAATATGAAGAAGGTGAGTCCGTGGATAGCACTAAGTATAGAGGTATGATAGGAAGTTTACTATACCTCACGGCAAGTAGGCCCGACATCATGTTTAGTGTCTGCCTTTGTGCTCGCTTCCAAGAGGATCCCAAAACCTCTCACCTCGAAGCAGTTAAGCGTATCTTCTGATGCATTAAAGGCACTATACACTTGGGATTATTCTATCCCAAGGGGACCGGTGTAGAAACTGTTGTCTATGCCGACTCTGATCATGCAGGAGATTATGTGGATCGAAAGAGTACGAGTGGCGTTTGTACCTTCATGGGTTGTTGCTTAACTTTTTGGTTCTCCAAGAAACAAACGGCTCTTGCTATCTCCACAACCGAAGCCGAGTACGTAAGCGCCGGAAAGGCATGTCAACAAGCACTATGGATGAAACAAGCCCTTATAGACTATGACATCCATTTAGATGACGTCCCCATTATGTGTGATAATAAAGTTGCTATTGACTTGAGCAAAAACACCGTTCAACACTCCCGTACCAAACATATCGAAATTCGCCACCACTTCCTTCGTGATAATGTTCAGAAAGGAAATATTTCTATTGAGAAAGTTCCTTCTGAGGACAATATCGCAGACATCCTCACCAAACCTCTCAAACGAGAATCCTTCAACTACCTTCGTCTAGGTCTAGGAATGATGGAACATGTTCCATAAACCTCATGACTCTTGAAGTCATCTCGTGTGTCTCGTTAAGTCTAGTTTAGGTTCCCTAGTCAAAGGAATTTATTAGGTATAAATTCTTTCCTCGTGTCATATAGTCTCACTAAAACAGCAAGACTTATTCGTCAAACATCAAAATGGGACAGAAAACCATCCCTGCAGATACACGGCTCCACTAAATGTGGCACGACACCGTTAAATTTAACAGTATCGTGGAACCGTGCATCTGGAACATTCCGTATTTCAGTTCCCTTTTTCCACACCACTCATTCCAAACCCTCATAACCTCAGCAACTGCTGTCATAACTTAACCTCACACCCAAAACATAGTTACACCCCTTCAAGATCATATTCAAGACATTGAGTTTCAAGATCCTCAATCATTCTCACCCTTTTCAACAAAAATTGTAAGTCATCTTACTCCAATTTTTTTTTAATTTTGAGTCTAGGGTTTATGCATTGATGAAAATTGAATTGGGGTTTTTCAATTTTTTTTCTAGGAAATTTTCAATTAGAAGTCATCAACACCAAAACATTTCAAAATCTTTGGTACCAAAACACCCCAATTCCATCATTTTCAAAATCTCACGAAACTAGGACCATGAAATTGTTCTTTTCATGCATTGTTGATGCAAACTAAAAACACTTTCTCATGCATACCAGATCTCACAAATCATGATCGAACTACATAATCAATATGTATTCTTCGACTTATTTGCTTGAGCAAAAGTAAAATTAGGAGTGTTTGGGTAATCTCATTATTTTCTTTTGAGTCGAGATTGCCGCACCTCCACATAGTTTGCATATAGGCACACACTAGGCATGTGCATATACTGCAACTATTCTTCATACTAATTTTTCCTAAAAACACTTTTATAGGAAACAAAAATGTCTCATGAATATGATTTTGATCATCTCCTAACCGACACCTACACACCCCAAATATCACAAGAACCCACAACTCCCGGTAACCACATTCGTGCCTATGTCAATCTTGAAACCCGTCGGTTTCATGAAGGCCGTGTCGTTGATCAATCTCTTGTTTACCATCGGGACATCAACACTTCTTTTAGAGCTATAGGATTCGATTGCCTACTCCACATAAACGAGCACATTTGTCCTCGCTTTATGTTGGAATTCTTCCAACAAGTTGAACTCGTACGTAACGAGGATCAATCCTTGTCTCTTTGGTTTTGGGTCAGAAATTTCAAATTTGTCCTAACCCTTGAGCAATTTGCTTAAATCCTTCAAATCCCCAATCATGGGCAATGTGCCTATACTGAGGATTGGTGTCTTGAGTCCCTCTTCAACTATCGTGAAGAGGATAATCCATATTGTTCCTACATACCCTCTCCCACCGAACTAACCAAAATCATTCGTACTCATAAGTACTCCTCTTACCCTAATCCAACGAAAATTCGTTTGGAAGAGGTGCATCATGAACTACTTTCTTGGGCAGTTATCCTGCGAGAAAATGTTCTAAGTCTGACAGGAAATTGTGAGTAACTCCCGGCGTGTTGTGCTCATATGATCTACTGTCTCCTTACCCAACAACCATACAATCTCGCTTACTTCTTCGCTAAGCGAATTATACATCTCAAGGGTAACAAGAATAAATTGATACCCTATGGGATGTTCCTAACCCGTCTCTATCACCACTTCATGAACCTACACCCTTACCTTCATGGTCCCCAATACTCACTTTACACACCAGTCATGAAACCCATAACTGAGTCATACGTGTCAACCATTCTCATTTCTGAATCCTCCACCCATTATGCACCCTTTGATGATCCAAATCATGAGAATGAGATAAATGCTCAAGACGGGAGTATCACAAGAATGGGAGAAGGCTCAAGTCATTAGTAGTTATGAAGAGATTTATATCTACTACTAGGGCTTATTCTTAATAGACTATATTAGGAATTAATACTCTAATTATCTTGCATGCTTAGTACTAAATCTATCACCATGCATGAATGATTTATGTGATATTTGGATGTTAGTTTATCTTGTCCTTTATGCTTGCATGCTTATGATTATCTTGGAAAATTGCTTGATAATCTTTATGTGCTAGATGTAGCATTGTAGGGGACATATTAGGAAAACAAAAACTTAGTGAGTTGAGGCACTATCATTTTCAGGAACTAGTTCCCCTAGAAAACATCCCCCTAGCTGCCCAGAACTAGCCTCAACAGAAATTTTCGTGACAATAGTGTCACGGTACCACTAAATAGGGACGGTACCGTTAAATTTAACGGTACCGTGGGTCATTTAGAGGAACCGTGTCTCTGTTTGACAGATTTTTACTGTTCCTTCTTGAATCCCTGCAACCCTAACCTCAAACCTGCAAATTTTGCAACCTCACACACACCCTAAGATTCCCTTGCTACACCATAGGTCACTCCCATCAACTTTAATTCAAATTTCACCCAACTTGCCTATTTAAGGCCTCACCCTTGCAAGCTTATCTTGCACTTCACCTTCAACCTCCCATCACACAAACACCATGTCTTCCACACAAGGATCCACCTCTCACATCTCCAAGAAACCTAGGATAACCGTGAAACCACCCTCAAAACCACTCTTTGTGGATCTCACAAAAGATGATGAAGCTATGACACCACCTTCCCAAGCCACTCCTTACTCACCATCACCACCTAATGCACCCTCTAAAACATCCTCTTCCTACACAACATCTTCATCATCCTTCAACACAACATCATCCATGGAGTACACACTATCCCCCATAACTCCATTGGACTATGCCATGCTAACTCCATCCCCAACAAACTCACCACTACCACCTTCTCTTATCATGGCACAACCCATCCAACCCCATCCCTTTGATTTACATAGGGCTAATTGCCTATGTTGTCTCCATAACCGTAATCTCATCTTCTTCTTACATAGGGCTAATTGCCTATGTTGTCTCCATAACCGTAATCTCATCTTCTTCTTAAGAGACGAGATTCATTTCATGTTCTCTTTTATAGAACATCTTTTAACACCACCACCACCCCAAATGATGCCACAATCTCCACCACCTCCTAACTCAAACAACTAAACATGCCCTTGTTTAGTTTCTCACCAATAAACCTTTAGGACTCTTCTGGGAAATGAAGCTTGCCTTTAGTCATTAGGGATTTAGGTTTCCTATTGTCTCTTTTATGCTTCTTATGTAGTCATACCTATGTATGACATTTGCTTTTATGAATGTATGCTTTTCTTTTATGTGGATGCTTAGCTTCTTAGTCATTCATTTTGTGGTTGGATATTTGTCTTCGGTGCTACATGTTAGATATTGTATATATGTCATCTAACCTTGTTTTGTAGCACGAATCCTTGCTCGATTCCTTGGTATTCTCCAAATGAGGGGGAGTATACGTCAAGGGGGAGCTTTAGTCACCTTTTTGATTTGACAAAAAGGGGGAGAAATGGGAGTAAACTCACTAAAAACTTGTTAAAACTAATTTTAACTTAAAAGGAGTTTATATTTTGTCATCATCAAAAAGGGGAGATTGTTGATGCAAATAATGTTCTAAAAACGTTATTTATATCTTTCGATTACTTCACGTTTTGAGGATGACAAAATGTGAAATCACGTAACGTTAAAATTAACATAAACAAGTTTTTAATCGGAAGATCCCGTTTCTATGCAAATCACTCTAGAACAAATTTACAACTTGACAAATGATCAAAGAAGTGAATTTGTGTTTTGAGACTTCACATTTTAATGGGACAAAACATTTTTTCAAAAATACATATGACAAATTATTTTTGAATTATTAAGAAATGTTTTAATGGAAAAATATGTTTAAAAATCACAACAGCTATTCCCCCCCCCCCAAAAAAATCAGCTCCAACCTTCCCCAAATAAGTTTTTACCAGAAAAGACAAAATTTGGAGCGTCCTAGTCTAGGACGGCTCCACGGTTCCACTAAATTTAGTGGAGCCGTGGCATGTTTAGTGGAGCCGTCCGTACAAAACTTTCTGTAACGTTCAGATTTTTCTTGCCTATAAATACCAACCCCTTTCACAGATTTTAGGTATCCTTACAAACACAAAACTTTCTGAGTTAAATACTCTCTTCACACTTTCTTTCTTAGATCATTTAGGTTAGTTTTTCTTTTGTTCAAGAGTGATCCAATCATCCTTCAAGTGATCCTCTTCATTCCTCTTCATTAGCAAGAGAAGAACACAAGTATCCAAGTTGATACAAGGTGTTATCATTCCTCTTCATTATCAAGAGAAGAACACAAGTATCCAAGTTGATACAAGGTGTTATCATTCCTCTTCACTAGCAAGAGAAGAACTCAAGGTATTCAAGAAGATACAAGAGTTGTAGTTGTTAGGTTTTGTAACACTTGTTACATCCTTGTTGTATCTTAGCATACATCAAGATTATCTTTCTTTTGTGAGAGTGTGAGTGAAGATCATTGTGATCTTAAGAGATAGTGAAGATCTCTTAAAGCCATTGGGCTTGTGTGTGAGTGATCAAAGGATCTAGAGTAGTTAGATTAAGTAGAGTGAAGTGAGAGTTGATCTTTGTGATCGTGTTGAGATCGTGGTGATCTCTTGTAGCCATTAGGGCTTGTGTGATTGGTCACGTGGACCTTGGAAGATTGGTGCTAGCTAAGATTAGCACTCGACATTTAGCTTAGTGTCGGTAATAGGATAAGCGACGTGTACGGTTTTCTCCGCCTGGAGGGAGGTTGTTGACATAGTGCTTGAAACTCTCGAGTGTGGTACTCGGGGAGTGGAGTAGGGCGAAGAAGAGCTTCGTAGCCGAACCACTATAAATCCTCTGTCTCGGTTTGATTTTTCCAACTCTACTCTTTACTTTCATTATTTTGTATTAGCTAGTTTAGTGTGTAGTTCATATTGGTGTTGATTGATTACACATAGAGTACGAATCAAAGTTTCCAATAGCCAACTTTTAAAACAAGATTTTTAAAAAGAATTTTAAACCGGTAAACTATTCAACCCCCCTTCTAGTTTCCTACACTTGGAAGTAAGTAGGATTGTAGCTAGAAGCTAGCCTAGAATACCACAACCTTTTGGACCAAGCGTGTTGAATTTGAAAGCCCCAACGTGTCCTTTCGTGTGTTTGTATACTTTAATCCATATGGTCGTTTTGTTATCTAGTGGTCTTGTTGTCCTTTATGGTCTTTTGTGCGAGTGTAAGTATGGGTCAAATGTGTATGAATGTCATGGAGTTGTCAAGAGCGTCCAAGTAGTACTTGTGTGGTTATTGTGTAAGTTAAGGGGTGTTTGGCTTATGTATGTTCCCACCCATTTTGGTCACTAAACGGTTCATGTAACCTTGGAACAAGTTTGAAATGATAAGTAATTGAAGTTGGTCAAGTTTGATGTAAAACGGAAGTCGTATGGGTTGTTTGTGGTGAAAACGGGTCAAAACGGGTTATTTGCATAACCCGTCTAAATTGTAAAGTACTATTTCCGAAAGTCGTTCGGGCGATGTTTTGTATTGGAAATGATCTTATAGATATACCAATCATATCTGGAAAGTTTGGTTAAGTTTCGAGTTCGGGTGGTCGGGTTTCCAAGCGGAGATAACGAAAACTGATTTTCGGGGACAGCAAGTTCAAACCGTTGCGGTTTGGACTGTTTTTCAGATTTTTGGAAATTTTCAAAAATTCATATCTTTTAATCCGTAAGTCGTCACGGGTCGTGCCACCTATCGTTTCGAAGGTAATTGAGTGTACTTTCATTTAAAAATAGCCTCAGGGGCTGAGTGTTTATATATTTTTGTCAGTTATCAAAAGAGTGACAGAATATCCGTAAAATTGGGTCGTTTCCGCTCAAAAGTTTTAAATTTTTTGTCTAAACGGGCACGGGGCATTACAGCTTGGTATCAAAGCTTCGGTCTAAGCGATTTAGGATTTCACTTTAGGATTTCCTAGACTTAGGCCTTGTATAGATGCGTATAGGACTAGTATTTGTTATTTGTGTATTGTTTGGATGATTTTGAGGACCCATATGTTCGATATTTTCATGACTACGCCTGGCCACCGTAGTGATGAAAATACGGAAAATATGTGAAATTGAAATCATTTAGATCATACATGGGTGACAAGCTAGGGTTCTAGAATAAGGATAGAAAATGTCATTCATGCATCGGTAGGGTATACGTATGTGTGCCTAATAATATGAATTGCTAATTTTCAGTAAGAAGAAATGGAAACCCCTCTCACGAAGGAAGTCGCGAAAGCCACGGCTTCCAAGCATGCCGAAACTTCGGCAAGTGATGCGGGTAATGATGGTAAGGATAATGAAAGTTCTTCCTCAAGCTCTGGAGGCCTTAACTTTAGAGGTTTCACGGGAGAGGAAATGAAATCCCTAGACTCAATGATGGCAAAAAGAGTGGGTAAGGCTATAGAACAAGCAATGCCCTTCTATGTCAAACAAACAACGCAAAATCTTAGGGAGCTAATGAAGGAAAAGTTTAAGGAATTTAAGAAAGAGTGTGGTCCGGTGAAAGAACCTAAGAGTGACAAAGCTACTTACCGGGACTTCACGACTTGTGATGTACCACGGTTTACCGGCGTTCTTGACCCCATTGTTAGTAATAGGTGGATTACGGCTGTGGAAGGTGCTTTTCGTACTAGTGGTTGTGAAGAAAAGAAGAAGGTTATCTATGCTACTAACTTTCTTCGTGATAGTGCTAAAACTTGGTGGGAAGGAAAGGTGTGTGAGAAAGGTGAACCTTGGGCTGAAGCATGTACCTGGAGGGAATTTAAGGAGTTGTTTAGTAGTGAATATGCCCCGATTGAGGAGATTGACAAAATCCGAGAGAAGTTCCAATCTCTCACTCAAACTAATGAAACGGTGAATTAGTTGTGGAGGACGTTCAATGACATGGTTCCGTATTGTCCCGAATACCTTGGAAATGAGAAGCTTAAAGTTGACAAGTTTCAAAGGATGCTTAAGGATGATATTCGGGATGTGATCTCACCATTCAAGTGTACTACTTTGGAAGATCTTTTGAGTAGAGCTAGGGTAAGGGAAGCGGACTTACTTAGGAGGAAGGAGAAAGAGGCTAAAGAACCAAAAAGGAAGCTAGAGTTTGTGGATTGGGATGGGAAGAAAACCAAATTTGACCATGGCAAGAAGGGTGTAGAAAACAAGACTAAGGTAGCATGTTTGAAGTGTGGTAAGTTTCATCTTGGGGAGTGTAGGCGTAATACGCCGGGTTGTTACAAGTGTGGAGCTCTAGACCATCAAAGCAAAGATTGTACCAAGCCGATGATAGTATGCTACGGGTGTAACGAGATAGGGCATAGGTTGAGGGATTGCCCGAAAACAAAGGCAATTGAAGCAAAGCCTTTGAGAACCGTCAAAGAGGAGAAAGTAGAAATTCCAAAACCAAAAGCTCGTGTGTATCAATTGAGTGCTGAAGAAGCCAAGTCGGGGTCCGATGTCATCACAGGTATTCATCTTGTTAATTCCGTACCCGCTCGGGTTTTGTATGATTCGGGTGCTAGTGTGTCCTTCGTGTCTTATAATTTTAGCAAGCAATTAACCTCCCCACTAGCTAAACTCCCGATACCCCTAGAAGTTGAAATAGCCGATAGTAAAATTGTTGTTGTGTCTAATGTATATCGAGACGTAGAGATTGAGATTGATGAAAACGTCTTTAAGATTGACTTAATTCCCATTATACTCGGGGAGTTCGATATTGTTATTGGTATGGATTGGCTTGACAAATATAACGCGGCTATCCTTTGTAGCCAAAAGATCATCCGAGTTGTGAATCCTAGCGGTCGTGAAATGATTATTTATGGCGATAAAAGAAAAGGTGAACTAAAGTTATGCTCCATGATGAAGGCTAGGAGATATTTAACACGTGGTTGTTGTGCCTTCATGGCTCACGTGGTAGATACGAGCTTTGAGAAGAAAAGTATCGATGTTCAGGTTGTGAACGAATTTTGTGATGTCTTTCCGGAAGACTTGCCGGGTATTCCACCCGAAAGGCAAGTCGAATTCCGTATTGATCTTGTTCCGGGTGCTACCCCTATTGCAAAAACTCCTTATCGCCTTGCTCCATACGAAATGAAAGAGTTGATGAGTCAACTTCAAGAATTGCTCGACAAGGGTTTTATTCGTCCTAGTGGTTCGCCATGGGGAGCTCCAATCTTGTTCGTTAAAAAGAAAGATGGTAGTATGCGGATGTGTATTGACTACCGAGAATTGAATAAAGTCACATTGAAAAATGTGTATCCGTTACGAAGAATTGATGACCTCTTTGATCAACTTCAAGGCGCACGATGGTTTTCAAAAATTGATCTCCGTTCGGGTTATCACCAATTGAAGGTTCGAGAAGAAGACATTCCTAAGACGGCCTTTAGGACCCGATATGGACACTACGAGTTCACGGTCATGCCCTTTGGTCTCACGAACGCGCCTGCGGTTTTCATGGATCTTATGAACCGCGTATGTAGACCGATGTTAGATAGGTTCGTCATAGTGTTCATCGATGACATTCTTATCTACTCAAAGAGTAAGGAGGAACACGCCGCGCATTTACGGGAGATTCTAGAGACATTGAGAAGAGAAAGATTGTACGCCAAATTCTCAAAATGTGAATTTTGGTTACAAGAAGTTCAATTCCTCGGTCACGTTATTAATTCCGACGGTATTAAAGTTGATCCTGCAAAGGTGGAAGCTATAATGAAGTGGCAGGCACCAAGGAATGTTGGAGAGATTCGAAGTTTTCTTGGTCTCGCGGGATATTATCAAAGGTTTATTCAAGACTTCTCCAAAATTGCATCGTCGCTAACAAAACTCACTAAGAAGAATGCTACGTTTGAGTGGGGTGAAGAATAGGACGAAGCCTTTCGTACTCTACGGAGGAAGTTATGTGAAGCACCAGTTCTTGTATTGCCGGAAGGAACTGAAGATATGGTGGTTTATAGTGACGCGTCTTATTCCGGTCTTGGATGTGTTCTTATGCAAAGGGGAAAGGTGATTGCTTACGACTCGAGACAACTAAAGAAGCATGAAGAGAATTATGCAACTCACGACCTTGAGTTTGCGGCTGTGGTTTTTGCTTTAAAATTGTGGAGGCATTATTTGTATGGTGTTAAGTTTGTGATTTACACCGATCATCGAAGCCTTCAATACTTCCTTGATAAGAAAGATCCGAACATGAGGCAACGAAGATGGTTAGACTTGTTGAAGGACTATGATTGCGAAATTCGATACCATCCCGGTAAAGCGAATGTTGTGGCGGATGCTTTGAGCCGCAAGGATCGAAACAAGGTTACTAAGATTCATTCGTTACGGATGATTGTCACGACCGACCTTTTTGATAAAATCAAGTTAGCTCAGGAGGAAGCATTGAAAGAAGAAAATAGGGAAGGTGAGCGTATCACTTCCCACATTCCACATCTCGAAGAAGATAGTCGAGGGATTAAGACTCGGTATGGAAGGGTTTACATCCCTTTTCGTAGTGACATCAAAGAATTGATTCTAGAGGAAGCACACAAGTCGAAATATTCTATTCATCCGGGAGCTACAAAGATGTACCGTGATTTGAAGAAGAACTATTGGTGGCCGGGTATAAAAAGAGATTGTGTAAAGTACGTCGAGAAGTGTTTAACTTGTTTAAAGGTCAAAGCCGAGTATCAAAAACCATATGGGAAAGTTCAACCTTTAGACATTCCGGTTTGGAAGTGGGGAAAGATCACGATGGATTTCATCACGAAATTGCCAAGGACGAAAAAGAAGAACGACACGATTTGGGTCATAGTAGATCGCCTAACCAAGAGTGCTCATTTTATTCTGATCCGAGAAAATATGCCCGTTCATAAGTTAGCTAAGATTTACGTTAACGAGATAGTCGCACGTCATGGGGTACCCATTTCTATAGTCTCCGATAGAGATGGACATTTCACATCAAACTTTTGGCAAGATTTCCAAGAAGAGTTAGGTACGAGACTTCATATGAGCACGGCCTTTCATCCTCTAACCGATGGGCAAAGCGAGAGGACGATTCAAACTTTAGAAGATATGCTTCGAGCTTGCATGATTGACTTTGGAGGAAATTGGGACGATCATTTGCCTTTAGTCGAATTCGCCTATAATAATAGTTATCATGCGAGTATAGATATGCCACCTTATGAAATGCTCTATGGTAGGAGGTGTAAGACGCCCGTGTGTTGGGAGGAAGTTGGAAGACGGGAATTGGCAAGCACGGATATAGTATTGGCAACAACGGAAAAGATCGAAATGATTCGTGCAAGACTTAAAGCGACGCAAGATAGGTGGAAGAGCTACGCCAATAATCGAAGAAGGCCAATAGAATTCGAGGTAGGTGATTTGGTTATGTTAAAGTTTCCCTGTGGAAAGGCGTTTTTAGGTTCAAAAATAAAGGAAAACTAAGTCCTAGGTTTATAGGACCATTCAAAATCTTGAAGCGAGTAGGCATGGTAGCGTATGTGTTGGATTTGCCCGAAGAAATGAGAGGTATTCACAATACCTTTCATGTGTCGTATTTAAGGAAATGCTTGGCGGACGAAACAAGTGTGGTCACCTTAAACGACATCGAAATTGATCTGGAGTTGCTTTCTCAAGAGGATGAACTAGAAGCCATACTAGGAAGGAAGGTGAGGCAACTAAGAAACAAGGAAATCCCATTGGTTAAAGTACAATAGAGGCATCGTAAGGGTATGAGTATTAGGTGGGAAACGGAAGCGAAAATGAGGAGCAAGTATCCTCATTTATTTCAAGAATAGAGTTCGAGGACGAACTCTCATTTTAAGGAGGGGAGAATTGTTACACCCATACCCCGATGAGGTACCATATGTGTATACAATATGTTATGTATTATATGTTGTGAGCTAGTTAAATGATAATATGTGGTCAAGTTAGAAAGGAATGAAACTAGGAGGACTAGAATGGCCAAAGGACCAAACCTATTTCTACATATGATTAAATAAGCCCAAGACTTAGAAAAATCTGGAATTATCTTTGGAGTTCTAGTAAGGTCGACATTTAGCAAGGAGAAAAGGAGGGAAGATCATAATCTTCATCTAGCTCATTTTAGTTATCTATAAGTGATCAAGAATCATAAGAGAAGCCTTAATTGTAACCTCTTTACCTTGTAAGTGTTTTTCCCCAATTCTTGAAATTAGGGTTCATATGATGGATCTTGAGTATTATGATTAAAGGTAGTGAATTAATGATCTCCTTACTTAGTTAGTTGCTAATTATAGTTAATCTTGTGATAGGGAGCAATTATAGAAGCCCATTCAAAGCCTAGTAGGGAGCTAGTAGGATTTGAGGTAAGTATATGAGTATAATCCTTGTTAATGTTATGATTATGTTAATGTGATTGTTATGGAGCTTGTGATGATATGTTAGCTTGGATCCAATGCTAAATGTGTAATGCTATATATATTACTTGCTTGGTCAAGGTGAGTAATAACCTCGTTTGATGCTCCTTGTTAATGTTAATATTGGTGTTAATCACCAATCCTATGTGAATGTAATGTTGATTATATCTTATATACTTACTAAGCGTTTTCGCTTACGTTTGAAGTTAATGACATCTTGTAGGTTCAAGTGGAGGAGCCAAAGGTAAGGAATTGGCGTAATTGTAGCTTGGAAGTAAGTAGGATTGTAGCTAGAAGCTAGCCTAGAAGACCACAACCTTTTGGACCAAGCGTGTTGAAGTTGAAAGCCCCAACGTGTCCTTTCGTGTGTTGGTATACTTTAATCCATATGGTCGTTTTGTTATCTAGTGGTCTTGTTGTCCTTTATGGTCTTTTGTGCAAGTGTAAGTATGGGTCAAATGTGTATGAATGTCATGGAGTTGTCAAGAGCGTCCAAGTAGTACTTGTGTGGTTATTGTGTAAGTTAAGGGGTGTTTGGCTTATGTATGTTCCCACCCATTTTGGTCACTAAACGGTTCATGTAACCTTAGAACAAGTTTGAAATGATAAGTAAATGAAGTTGGTCAAGTTTGATGTAAAACGGAAGTCGTATGGGTTGTTTGTGGTGAAAACGGGTCAAAACGGGTTATTTGCATAACCCGTCTAAATTGTAAAGTACTATTTCCGAAAGTCGTTCGGTCGATGTTTTGTATTGGAAATGATCTTATAGATATACCAATCATATCTGGAAAGTTTGGGTAAGTTTCGATTTCGGGAGGTCGGGTTTCCAAGCGGAGATAACGAAAACTGATTTTCGGGGACAGCAGGTTCAAACTGGCGGTTTGGACTGTTTTTCAGATTTTTGAAAATTTTCAAAAATTCATATCTTTTAATCCGTAAGTCGTCACGGGTCGTGCTACCTATTGTTTCGAAGGTAATTGAGTGTACTTTCATTTAAAAATAGCCTCAAGGGCTGAATGTTTATATTTTTGTCTATTATCAAAAGTGTGACAGAATGTCCGTAAAATTGGGTCGTTTCCGCTCAAAAGTTTTAAATTTTTGGTCTAAACGGGCACGGGGCGTTACAAAACAACAATTCGGCACTGTATAACTTAGGGTGTACCTCGAGTGCTTTTTTTAAAAAATGAGGTTGATCACATCCGATTGCAAATCCATATCCGCGAGGATTTGGTTTGACAGTTAGATTTCGAAGAGCTGTTACAGAATTACCCGCTTTATAAACAACGTTTTGAAAATCCTTAAGTTTGCCTTCCAATGTCACAATTTCTTCAAGATATGAATCGACACGTTTCCTTGAAGCTTCTTTGTGTTCAGAAAAAATTTGTTTGACAACTTGACTATTTTGTTTTGGTTTTAGAAATTTCCGATTGGAGAATGTCAACCTGTTTTTGAAAACCAAATATTTCTTGTTCCTTTTGTGAAATTATTTCATTTTTGGAAATGGTCAATTCACGAATTTGATGTTCCAAATTTTGTACTTTTACATATGACTCTTGGAATGCAGACTCAAAACTTTTCTCACGTTTTTCTTGGTTTTCAAATTGTGAAAGTTGTTGCTTGTAGCACTCAAGGTCCTTTGTTAACAGTGCAACTTTGGCTTTTAAGTTTTTGTTAATGTCATTGCATTTGTCCATCTGGGATTTATGTGCATTCAATTGTGATTGAGTGGCAAGCAATAAGGTCGTGATTTCTGAATCTGAATCTTGCATAAGATCATTTTGTTCAAGATGGTCATGATTGTCATCATCAAAAGAATCATCAAATGAAACCACTGGGTTAATTTGATCATCGTCAAAAGTAACCACTGTGCTTATTTGATCATTCTCTTGAGATGAAAATGATGAGATATTTTGCCCAAGATTTTCTTGTGCAGATGAGGATGCAGATGGTTAGGCAATTTCATGAATAAGACAATCTACATCAGATACCTGAGATAAAGCCATCGGTGTCGTAGACCGGGCTTGTCTCACTCATGTGCATCTCTTGCATGTTGGCCATTAACATGACTGCAGCATTAGCCTCCAGATCCTCCATTTCGTCATCAGAGTAGACATTTGCCATAAAACTCTGCTCTTTATCTGTCAAATTACCACTGGCCTTTTCATCTTTCAAAGCAAGGAGGAGAGCTTCCTTATGATATGCACTGCCCATTGTTCGTGGTTTTGGGCATGCGTTTGCCATGTGACCACTACCCCCACAATTGTAGCAAGTGATGGAAGTATTAGCAATCCCTTTCCCTTTGTCAGCAAACTGATTCCTTCTCTGATTGTTACCCATGCTGTTTCGACTACCACTTCCTGAACTAAATCGTTGCCCACCAGAATTCCCCATGTTTCCTGAGCCAAACCTTCCTGTAGACCGATTCTGAATCTCAACCCGTCCATTGTTAACTACTGCTTGATTTCTGGTGTTTGATGAAGTCCTCAGACGATTGTTCGACCTGTTGCAGAATTTGCTGAATGCATGGGCGATCAATGCAAACCCCTCATTTAAAGAATTAAATGCATCATCTTCATCAGTGTCAACATTGGAGTACATGTTATAATCAGTGTTGTCGAGTGGAACAAGTTGGTTATCAGGGTATTGCTCAAGTGCTTCATAAGGGATAATTTGATTTGACGGTTGTGGTGTAAACCCTGAATGAGGTGGTGGTGGTGAAACAAACTCCTGGTTTGGTGCAAAATGTGATTGAGCCATGAGAGCAAGTGAGTTTGGATTAGGTGCTGGTGAGAATCCTTGATGAGTGCCTATTTACTCATCATTTTATGCCCATTTAATACATAAAAAATACTAAAAACGGCCAAATATACCAATTTATACTGCAGATATCCTTAGTTTGTGTTTTATGTGTTTCAGGTACAAAAGGATTGAAAACAGGGCAAAAACGGACAAAACCGAGCATGGAATGGAACGAACGTGAAAAGCCGATGCCGGGGAAGAAATCATCAAAGGAAATGATATTCAAGCTCAGAAATGTCAAAACAAGCCCTTGGATCACTTTATTTCACAAAATCAGTTTTTGGATTTAATTTTCCCTATTTGGCATTTTTGGTCCCTCAAAGTTAAATCCAATTCCAAATCTAATCCTAAACTAAAGCCTTAAACTAACCTTATCCCAAACAAATAAAACCCAATCCCTTTTATCCAAATAACTAACCCAGCCCAACTCCACCAAAAAGCCCAATCCCAAAAAAAATAACCCATCCCGTTTTGTTTTGGCTAATACCAGGTTGACCACAGTCAAACCCATCTTCTAAACCAGTTGCCGCATTACCACTTACCTTTCTCCTTGACAAAACCACTCTCACCCACACCCTATTCTGCTATCTCCTCTGATACACTCCATCCCCCCTCCAGCTACTCCTTCACATGTTTACCATCTTCACGTGATGCACATTCCAGCTAGATATCCACTTAGCATTTTGGCGCCAAAATTGGAATTAAAGGCTGAGATGATCACAACCCCATCCAACGGTTCAGAAGTGATCAGAAGAAGTCAAGAGAAGAATCCCATCTTATTTTAGTATAAATAGGACCTTGTGTAAGCCGAAAAATGGCATGTAGATTTTTATTTAAGTCGTATATTTCTAGTTTAAGGTTTAATTAGTAGAAATTTAAGTTTCCAGTTGTAATTCAAGTTTTTTTAAGCTCATTTGTCATTAATATTATCAGCATTGTACTAGTTTTTAAAGTTAATGAAATTTCAAGTTTTCAAAGTTTACTGTTAATTCAAATTAAGATCATTGGTTGTTGAAAGAGCTTCTTTCCTGTTTCTATAAGCTCACATAAGCTCACTATAGCTTTTTATAAGCTTATAATAGTTTAATTCAGTTCTAATCTAAAAATTCCAAAAAAAAGTCAAAAAAAAAGGTCAACAAAACTCAAAATGGTCAAAGAAGCTGGAGCATGGTGAATTGTGGATGGCCATGGGTTAGAGCTTCTTGGGAAGCATTAGGTTTGTTTATAGAATACCTTGGGTGTCAAGAATTTGGCCTTGGTTTTGATCACAACGCTTTTGTAAGTTTCATTTTACCATTTTGACTTAATTTCTGCAATTCTATTGTTCATGTGCTTATATAAGTGCTTATTTGATTGTTTCATGTTTATTTGATGTTATTGAGGCTATTTCCAGTGAAATAGATAGGGTGTGCTTGTTTGTTATTATTTTTACCTTAAAATCTAAAAAAAAGCCAAAAATATAGCAATAAGTAGTTTGATCGTGTATAGTATCCCAGACCCAGCATACTGGGCCGAGCATGCTCATAACTCTTACTGCGGCAGAGTGATGAAGCGAAAAGTGTACCGCTTTTAGGGGGTCATTTAAGCCCAAAATCGTATTTATTTGATCAAATATTGCCCTAAATCGTTCCTTTTGTCATTTTAGGTACTTTGGAGAAGAAATCTGGAAAAGGAAGCATTTTGGACGTTTTTGGAGCATAAAAGTGAAGAAAACGACAAAGTCTCCAAAGCTGCTGGAAAAGTACACGTGACGGCGTCAAGGATTGCTCCTGACGGCGTCACGGCTTGGCAAAAGAGGTGGATATGACAAATACACATGACGCGCCAGAAAGTTTTACAATGGAAGTCTGACGGCGTCACCCTTTAAGGTGATCAAGGCCGTCACGGTTTAAGTTAAAGAGAGACGGCGTCAAGCACAATTGTGACGGTGTCAACCCTTGACGCGCCAGAGAGGATTTTGGAGGATTAAAAGGGGACGGCGTCAAGAAGGCCATCAAGAAACCCTAACCGCGGCGAGGTGACGGCGTCAGGCTCTACAACGTGACGCCGTCAGATCTGTTTTCCTATATATACTTTCATAATTTTTAGTCATTAGTGTGCAACTTTGTGAGGAGAAACCCTAAGACGAATTTTCTGCCATTTTTAAGGGTTTTATACCCTTGGATCTCCCATGTTTAATTGAAGATAAGTAATCATTTAATCATTCAATATGTCTATGTGTTGTTTGATTATATCTTGTTCTTGTCTTTTAATTAACATGCTAGGCTAGATTTATCTTGTGTTTGCTTAGATCTAATGAAACCTAACTATTGATTATTGGTTGTTGGTGTGTTATTAATTGTATTGGATGATTGTTTATCGATGTTAGGCTTAAGAAAACTGGCTAACCTCCTATACGGTAACTTGCTTGAATGTCTTAAGAAACATGAACCAATGAGTACTAAGGTTTTTATGGTTGTATTTAATGCATGAGCGAATTCTAGTGATCCCATGTCAGGAGCTTCTTAGCCGGCTCGACATAGGAGTGAAGTAGGAGCTTATAGAGTTGGGGAAGTACGTACGCCACCCCACGATTGGTATTAAGGAATACACCCGTCATCCACGCAATTAATACACACTAATCAACTGGTAAAAGATAGTTAGGGAGTAAGGAAATCTAAGTAAACACATTTCTCCCTATATAAGTTCCACGACCTTTTCATTTTCAGTTATTTTATTTTATTTGCAATTGTAGTTATTTGGGTTAGTTGACTAGCAACTAATTCCGCCCACTCCTTCAAACCCGAGATTTTACTTGCTTTCATAAAAATATAAAAATACAAAAAGAATCTTCCCTCACCCTTAGACCTATTAGAGTAGTTTTTCAATCATAACGACACTATTCCCCTAAAGAACGATCAATCCCCCGGTACTTGCCACTTCACTATACTACATCGGTCAGGTACACTGCCTGGTGGGGATTGCAAGCTTCTCGAGATCCCTCGAGAGGTAAAACCTGTTGTAAGGTCGCAAAACCACGCATCACAGAGTCAATATACATTATAGATTCCAGTCTTGCCAAACCAAGACGAGGACGTACCCCGGTCTCTCTAGACCGGGACAGCTCACATACTCAGCCGCGGTCATTCCACCGAAAGCCAGATCTTGTGGGATTGTGTCTCCCACTTGATCTGACACTTACCAACTAAGGTAAAGCGTAAGTTGACTTCCGCTCTGACATTCTATGATCAATGACTTAGAATCTCAAGGAACACATGATGAATCCTTTAGGCAAATTGAACATAGTAATCATGTTATCGGGGAAGATTCTTATGAATCGGACTTAGAACTTGAAATGGCTAGAGAAGGATTTGAGATACTTAGGAACATGTTTGGGTTAGATTCTACTAAAACACATGATGTGGATATAATTGATATAGAGACAAGGAAGGATGAGGTAAATAACACAAACCTACAAAGTACCCCACAAGTCCTACCATCATTCGAGGCATACACACCGCCCGTGACTTACCCGGAAGAAGTAGAAGGGACTATAGGAACCCCAATTGAAGTAGAACCTTTGGAAGAAACAAAACTAGAAGAAATAGGTTTGAATACTTGTAGTCATAACCTTTCTTTTAGTTCTATGGAAGTTCCTAGTTTTGATGAACCGGAGCCTAAACCAAAACTGTTACCTAATCTTCCATCCTTAGATGTGAACTTAGGAATTGAATTAGGTCCCGATCCACCCATCAAACCATGTAGTCCGGGTAATGTTAAGATTAAGGTAGTAGACTCTAGGCCTTGTAGAGAGGAAGCTAACATAGGAGTGAACCATGACCTTACATACTTACATCACCCATTTATGATTGATCATAAGAAACATTATGGGTTTAAACCGGGTTTATTAGGTCAAAGTGGATTCTTAACTTGGAGTCTCTCGAAGTTGATAGAAGATGATCCCTTTCTAGGAGAAAATCTTAATCCGCCCACTAACCCAATTGAATTAGGTAAGGTTATGATGATAGGATCCCGCACCTTTGAGCATATAATTCACCCGTCACTCTTTCCTCACGTGGCATATTTCTACCCTAAGGGTATGTATCGCTACTTTCACCCACACTTAATCCTAAGTGTAGGGAAAACCTCCCCTATTTCCGTTAAATAAGGGTAGAGTCAGGCTCGTGACTCGAACAAAAACAAGCGCTTCTTGGGAGGCAACCCAAGCTTTATTTGCTTTGTGTGTTTATTTATTTGTTTGTTTGATTTTATTTGCTTCAGTATGTATGTTTAATTTTTATTATTATTGATTCATGTTCAAAACTAAATTGTGAAAATTCTTTATCTTGTTTTTAACTTCGTCTTAACTACATATAAAGGTATTTTGCAAAAGATAAGTGTAAGGGAAATCCAAATCGGTTTATTAGAACAAATGAACATGAATCATAACAATATTAAATTAACATACATATTAGTAATTGTTTGAGTCAAATGCTTGTATCGAGTCATAATGATGTTTTGCAGGAATTCCAGGAAGTAAGGTATAGGTTTTTCCAGAAATTTTCCGGAAACTTAACATGAGAATTCTGTCAGATCATTTCTGACGGCGTCAGGAATTACAACCTGACGGCGTCAGGTTTTAATTTTCTGAAATTTTTGAAAGTTTTGCTTTTCTACCGGAATCATAAAAAGTTTTTATTAAATCTCTAACTTATAAACTCCAGGAATCTGCAAAATAATCATTCCACAAGCATTATATCCTTATATAGATTTATCCCACCGATGTTATGCAGGTTTTCGTGTTTGTTTTCTCAGGTTTAACAGGTTATTTTGGACAAGGAGATGTATGTGGAATCTAGCTTTTGGCGATGCATTAGTCTTTGTCACACCCCCAAAATCGGGTCCAGCGGAAGCTTACACATCGCTGGGGTGCAACTCAATTGGTATCATAACACATGTGCAAAGAACGGTTTTCACATCAATCATTTAGAATATATTTGATAAGTCAAAATTGTTAAATTTACATTATGAAAAGTGGTGCGGAAGTTGGCCCATAAAATAAGTTAAGCGGTCCCAAATGTTTTATCAGAGTCTTCTATGACCATGCCATGCCCTGCCAAAAGCCTCCAGTAGCGTGCTATTGCTTAGTTCCTGAAAATACATGCTAAAGTGTCAACACGAGGTTGGTGAGTTCATAGAGTTTGTTATAAATAAGTTGAAAAGCGTTTAGAGAAAGTTTCCACAGCATAGGCATTGTAAATCCACTCAGTTCCAAGCCCCGCCCATTCAAGACTTGCAACCTGTGTGTTTACAACCCAATGCTAACATAGTATGTCTAGAACAGATATATCAAAGCATATCATATCGTAAATGATCAGTGTACTTGCATACCAATGCAAAATGGGTTAGAGTACTTGCATACCAATGCAAAACGTGTCAGAGTACTTGCATACCAATGCAAAATGTATTAGCGTAATTGCATACCAATGCAAAATGTATTAGAGAACTTGCATACCAATGCAAAACGTGTCAGAGTACTTGCATACCAATGCAAAATGTATTAGCGTAATTGCATACCAATGCAAAATGGAATTGATGACTTGCATACCAATGCAAAACGTATTTGATAAACGAGAAAAGTAATTTAAGCATGTATCTCCCCCAAAAGTTCAAAACGTATAAAAGTAGGGGCTATGAAACTCACCTGATGCGATAGCAACAATGATAATAATGGATAAGATGAAATGAGGCTCGATCTCTAACCGCGACCTATTATGAATGATATGATCTAGCGTAAGCAATGATACAATGCTACACATGCAAATACATATGTTAACGATACCACTCGTTAGTTTTGGAAATAATGCTTATCATCGAAAACTACATTTTTGACGTCTCGTTAAGTTATGAACTACTTTTCATGTAAATATGTTGAAACGGTACTCCACGATCCTTGTTTGATGTTTTATCGTCAAATAAAATAGTTTCGTCGCAAAATAACTCTTTTTATAACTTGTGAAAATGTGACCAAACGGCCTCGCAAAACTAGTCGTAAAATATTGTACGTTATGAGTTAGGAATAGAACTTGACGTTTTTGAAATCCTTGCAACAACATCTCAATGTCGTCTCTTTTGAGTTTTGGTCATACGTGACTCGATCAACGGGAAAATAGCTCGCAATATGGTGACTTGAAAGGAAAACTGTTTTACACTTGGAATATATTTCGCTATAAGAAGCTGTCAAAATTAAATAAGTTTCGCCGGGTTTTCAAACGTGTATATCTTGGTCGTTATAAGTCCGTTTTCTATGTTCTTTATATCCACGGAATCGTGGGATAACGTACTAACCTATTTTTGGTAAGTCGGGACGGCTAGATCAAGTTTTATGCTCAAATTTGCCCGTGAGTACTGTTCATCAGCAAGCTATTTCCGGAAAATATAGTTTTCGTTGTTAACTCGTTTTTAGCGTATCTCCTTCGTTATAAACTCGTTTTTATCCCCGTTTTCGGCCATAGTTTCGTATCGGAAAGTATTTTCTAAATATTTGGTCCAAAATTACCCAGGAATCCCTGATCTTTCCACGTTTTGCAAAAATGGACAGCAACTTTCTATAAGTGTCAAAACTTGGTTTTCCTAGTTACTGACTTGTCTAAACCAACCAAACAACTTCAAATCAACTCAAATCCTACCATACACCTTCTTAGGGTGTCATGGGTTCCTAAACATCACCAACCTTGGTGGATCTCATGAGGATGTTAATAAAACTTATGGATCTACTTATATTAAGTATCTAGGGTTCGTAAGTTATAAAAAGTGTAAATAGAGTGGTATAAACTAACATATGCATATAGATCTTGAATAAACAACATGAAACTATAAAAATGAAAGTATGGAAAGATCAACAAGTGATCTTGAAGCTTACTTGATGATTGGATGAGTTTTGAAGATGATAATGTAAAGAACCTAGGGTTTTATCACAAAACCCTAACAAGGAATGAAAGTATAGCATGATTATGACTTGATCTTCAAAAATTGATGGATCTTGCTTGGTTCTTGTGGTGTGCCGTGGACTAGGGAGAGAAAGAGGGAGGGTTTGTGTGATTTTTGTGAAAAAGAAACTAATTTAGGCATTATATAGGCCAAGGGCATTTTGGTAATTTCAACGAAAGGGTAAAATGGTAATTTCACTAGGTTTTTGAAATATCTAGATATTTTTGAGAAAATATCTAGATATTTTAGGTTGAATACTTATCTTGACTTACGGAGTGAGTTTTGGTCCCGTTAATTGCTAACTGTAAGTCGTAAAGTCACAAAACTTAAAACCGGGTATCCTAAAATTCCTAAATTCATGAAAATGTCACGGAAGGTGGAAAACATATATTTCTCTTGTTGGCAATGTTGTTTGGACATATCGGGATGCCTAAATGACGTTTAAACCTTAAAGTAAGTCTCGGACACGGCTTCGTGATTCTTGCAGAAATTATCCGACGAGTGCCAAATTCTCGGGTTATCATTAAAATAGTTTAACTTACGATAATATGAAATAAAAATTTTGGAATGAATAGTGCCAGTGAATAGTAAAAATGAATAGTAACTCGTGAATAGTAAATTGTCGAGGTTCGGAAAAATGGCCTGAAATTACGAGTTGTGACAGTCTCCACCCGTTAGAGGAATTCAGTCCCTGAATTCAGCTCGCTCGTTCTACGTACGTACGTTCTCATGGTCGGGTTTGATGGGGGTAAACTTTCCCATGATCGAGCATAGCCTTCAAAAGACCTCTAGGTAACCGATTTTTACTTAATCCCATAACTCATCAAACAAGAACTGTCATGGGATTAGGCTAAATCGGTTTGAGGTTGTCGATTCAAATTTAATCTCACAACTCATCAAACAAGAACTGTCATGAGATTAAACTGAGTCGGCTTGGGTAACAACTTGATTCCAGTTTGATCCTCGCAACTCATCAAACAAGAACTGTCACTTAGATCAAACTAGGAACAAGTGGTTTGAAGGAGGTCTTTTGAAAATTTGGCTCGATTATGGAATTGCTTACACCGATCAAATCAATCCGGACATAATTCCATTATAACTACTCTCAGTATTGCAAAATTCATCTCTGAGTCGAACATAGGTAGTCAGGCTATGTCCCACTGTCCCGGGTCGAATATAGATGACTAGTCTATATTCCACCGAGGTTCAATGAATTTTGGAATACTCAGCTTAGTTATAATAATACTATGTCCTTCACATGTAAAGGGTGGTTCAAAAGTCTAAGGCAGGTGATCAGGCTTGAGGTCGAAAGATGAAACTACGTAAGGAAAAAGGTGTAACGCTGTGACGTGTATGATATGTATGCACCCTTATATGTAAGACAATCACAGTAATCAACGAGAATAAGTGAGTATAATCTATTTGGCAATAAGATATAAATCTCATTAAATATGTCAGCAACAAACCACAAATGAGGCATCAGCTTGGCAGGCAGGCACGTGGCGGTCATAGGGTTAAGTTTTCGTAAAAGTAGCTATAGTTTAGGTTTTAAAATTACCCAATTCTCTATAGCCTAGGCTCTGATACCAATCTGTCACACCCCCAAAATCGGGTCCAGCGGAAGCTTACACATCGCTGGGGTGCAACTCAATTGGTATCATAACACATGTGCAAAGAACGGTTTTCACATCAATCATGTAGAATATATTTGATAAGTCAAAATTGTTAAATTTACATTATGAAAAGTGGTGCGGAAGTTGGCCCATAAAATAAGTTAAGCGATCCCAAATGTTTTATCAGAGTCTTCTATGACCATGCCATGCCCTGCCAAAAGCCTCCAGTAGCGTGCTATTGCTTAGTTCCTGAAAATACATGCTAAAGTGTCAACACGAGGTTGGTGAGTTCATAGAGTTTGTTATAAATAAGTTGAAAAGCGTTTAGAGAAAGTTTCCACAGCATAGGCATTGTAAATCCACTCAGTTCCAAGCCCCGCCCATTCAAGACTTGCAACCTGTGTGTTTACAACCCAATGCTAACATAGTATGTCTAGAACAGATATATCAAAGCATATCATATCGTAAATGATCAGTGTACTTGCATACCAATGCAAAATGGGTTAGAGTACTTGCATACCAATGCAAAACGTGTCAGAGTACTTGCATACCAATGCAAAATGTATTAGCGTAATTGCATACCAATGCAAAATGTATTAGAGAACTTGCATACCAATGCAAAACGTGTCAGAGTACTTGCATACCAATGCAAAATGTATTAGCGTAATTGCATACCAATGCAAAATGGAATTGATGACTTGCATACCAATGCAAAATGTATTTGATAAACGAGAAAAGTAATTTAAGCATGTATCTCCCCCAAAAGTTCAAAACGTATAAAAGTATGGGCTATGAAACTCACCTGATGCGATAGCAACAATGATAATAATGGATAAGATGAAATGAGGCTCGATCTCTAACCGCGACCTATTATGAATGATATGATCTAGCGTAAGCAATGATACAATGCTACACATGCAAATACATATGTTAACGATACCACTCGTTAGTTTTGGAAATAATGCTTATCATCGAAAACTACATTTTTGACGTCTCGTTAAGTTATGAACTACTTTTCATGTAAATATGTTGAAACGGTACTCCACGATCCTTGTTTGATGTTTTATCGCCAAATAAAATAGTTTCGTCGCAAAATAACTCTTTTTATAACTTGTGAAAATGTGACCAAACGGCCTCGCAAAACTAGTCGTAAAATATTGTATGTTATGAGTTAGGAATAGAACTTGACGTTTTTGAAATCCTTGCAACAACATCTCAATGTCGTCTCTTTTGAGTTTTGGTCATACGTGACTCGATCAACGGGAAAATAGCTCGCAATATGGTGACTTGAAAGGAAAACTGTTTTACACTTGGAATATATTTCGCTATAAGAAGCTGTCAAAATTAAATAAGTTTCGCCGGGTTTTCAAACGTGTATATCTTGGTCGTTATAAGTCCGTTTTCTATGTTCTTTATATCCACGGAATCGTGGGATAACGTACTAACCTATTTTTGGTAAGTCGGGACGGCTAGATCAAGTTTTATGCTCAAATTTGCCCGTGAGTACTGTTCATCAGCAAGCTATTTCCGGAAAATATAGTTTTCGTTGTTAACTCGTTTTTAGCGTATCTCCTTCGTTATAAACTCGTTTTTATCCCCGTTTTCGGCCATAGTTTCGTATCGGAAAGTATTTTCTAAATATTTGGTCCAAAATTACCCAGGAATCCCTGATCTTTCCACGTTTTGCAAAAATGGACAGCAACTTTCTATAAGTGTCAAAACTTGGTTTTCCTAGTTACTGACTTGTCTAAACCAACCAAACAACTTCAAATCAACTCAAATCCTACCATACACCTTCTTAGGGTGTCATGGGTTCCTAAACATCACCAACCTTGGTGGATCTCATGAGGATGTTAATAAAACTTATGGATCTACTTATATTAAGTATCTAGGGTTCGTAAGTTATAAAAAGTGTAAATAGAGTGGTATAAACTAACATATGCATATAGATCTTGAATAAACAACATGAAACTAGAAAAATGAAAGTATGTGTTGGGCTATAAAAGTCAAAGTACTGCTACTCAAGTCAAAGTACTGCTATTCAATGAAAGTACTGCTGCTCGTTAAAGGACTGCCATGCAAAATAGTTTAAGGACTAATGTGTAAATCTAGAATATTCGTATTAGATTAGAGTTATAATTAGAATTTACTTGTCGTTCAAGTATTGTAAACCGACTAGGGTTTTCCTTGTGCCTATAAAAGGATCCCTAGGTTGGCATTAGAGATATATGCGTTTTTAGAGAGACAAGATATAGTCGATTAGTGATATACGATTATTAGAGTTTTAGAGTTTGTTAGTGAATCTGTGTAAGAAAGCAGGTTCAAGGTTTTAATAATATTCAAGTTCGTTGATTAAATTCTTCTTAGCTTTGTTGAAGTAGATTCCGCATACTTAGCAAAGTATATCAGTGTTTCACTATTAATAGGTTTGAATTTATTCAAAGCTGTTAAACCGTAGACAAGCTACAAGTTAGTTTGGTCAGAGTATAATCGATCCAACAAGTGGTATCAGAGCTTGTGTGGAGACTCTGATTAAGAAGAAACCCTTAAAACCGATTCATCAACAAACCCTCAACAATGACGACTGAAGCTGCACCTATCCCATCCATCACCTCACTCAGAATTCCTATCATCAAGAAGGGAGAATATGATCTCTGGAGTATGAAGATGAGGCAGTACCTTGCTATTACTGACCATGCTTTATGGGATGTAATTGTCAATGGTAATGTTGTTCTTGATGAACCTCTACAAGTTGAAGGACAACCCAAACCACCTCAACCAACCCTACCAGCAGCTACAAAGAGAAATCAAGATAAGGCTCTCAACATACTGCTGTCTGCTATTCCTGATGGACACCTATTGAAGTTTCATGATGCTAAGGATGCAAAACAATTATGGGCTGCTATCAAGACAAGATTTGGAGGTAATGATGCTTCCAAGAAGATGCATAGAAACTTATTGAAGCAGCAATTTGAAACCTTCACTGTTGGTGAAAGAGAAAGTCTTGATGCTGCCTATGACAGATTCCAAAACCTACTTAGTATGCTAGAACTGTATGGAGCAGAGGTATCTGTTGAAGATGCAAATTTGAAGTTCTTAAGGAGTTTGCCATCTGTCTGGCATGTGGTTGCTACTATGATTAGAGGACAACCTGGATTGGAGTCTATGGACTTTGATGATCTCTATAACAATCTGAAAGTGTACGAGCAAGAGATGAATGGTCACAGTTCTCAGAAAACTCACAACATAGCTTTTGTATCTTCTGAAAACAGAAGCAGTACTTCCACTAAAAGTACTGCTTATCCTTCTCAAAGTACTGTTGGTGATTCACAGCATGTTTGCACAACCACAACTACCCCCAACCCATCACCAACAAACAACACCAATTCTGATGAAATTGTATGTTCCTTCTTTGCACAACAAGCCACTTTACCTGTTACCTATCAAGAAGACTTGTTGCAGATTGAAGAAGATGCTTTAGAAGAGATTGACATAAGATGGCAAGTAGCTATGATCACTGCTAGGATCAAGAAGTTCATGAACAAGACAGGAAGGGGAATTGATTTCAAAGCCAAACAAGGTATCACTTTTGACAAATCTAAGATTGAATGTTTCAATTGTCAAAAGCTTGGACACTTTGCAAGGGAATGCAAGTTTGCAAAATATCAGGCAAACAGGATGATTGAACAACCCAAGGTTGAAAGAAAGGAGGTTCCTATTACTGAATCACAACCAAAAGCTTTGGTGGCTCAAGAAAATTTAGCAGAGATTGACTGGAGTGCTGAATTTGATGATGAACCTGTAACCTATTCTATGGTTGCAATGGAAGAATTTGATTGGGGCACAGCTTTTGATGAGGAACCTGGATATGCTGCTTTGGAATCAAGAGATGGTCTTGGAAGCTTTGACTGGAGCATGGAGGATGAAGATGAACCTATTCAGATTGCTATGGTAGCCACTTCACCAAGTTCATCCAATGTCTCTGAGGTATGCTCTAAGTGTAATAATGTTTATCAAAAGTTGCTTAAAGATTATGTGACTGAAAGAGATAATTGTAGAACAGCTAGGTCTGAGGTAGCTGGTTATCAATTAACTTTAGAGTCAATGGAAGCCAAAATATTAACACATGAAAATAATGAAGTGGCTTGGGCAGAAAAATATGAGCAACAGGATTATCAATTGAAATTAAGTGAATGGAAGTTAGGATGTAAAGTGTCTGAATTAGAAAAGATTACTAAGGAAAGAGATACTTTGTTAGAAAGACTTGGTAGTATTAAACAGGCTGGTCTATCACATGTTCAATTTGTTGAAAAACAAAGAGTAATAAACAGTAGGGCTGGACTAGGTTATGGTGAAGCTAGTAGTTCAGATGAGACCTCACCTAGTGATAAGGAAGAAACTCCACCTAGTGATAAGGAAGAAACCCCACCTAGTGCTAAGGAAGAGATTCCACCTAGTGATGATGACCTTACAAGCTCAGAAGATAATACATCTAGGGATGAGGAACCAATTAGTGAATCACCTCCTGAGTTTAAGAAAGATAAGGAGTACCATTCAGTTCCTCCACCTACTGGTCAGTTTCAACCTGCTAGGACAGATGTTTCTCGTTATGGTGTAGACAACCTAGAGTTTAGGAAGAAGCTTAATGGTAGAATTAGTTCTGAAAAACCTAAGAATGATTTTCAAAGGGGTAATGATCAAAAGTTTCCTACAGCCTTTCAAAAACAAGCAGTACCTCCAAAAACTTTTCAAAGTACTGCTGGACATTCAGCAGTACCTCCAAGAGAAACCTTTCAAAATACTGCTTACTACAGGAAACCTTTTAATCCTAGAAGAGGATTTGGGAATATGGAGAGGAAGTTATGTTATGTATGCTATAGTCCTGATCACTTGATTAAGCACTGTGACTTTCACTCAGAATACTTAAGTCAGTTTCCAAAGAATAGACCTCCCACCCATAAGTCAAGAGAGACTAGACCAGTTTGGAATCACTCAAATAGGGTCAACCATAGTAACTTCTCAAAAGACTACAGGTACCCTCACCAGAAAAGAATGTTTTCCAAATCACCAGTACCTTCACAATCTGATAAGTCTCAAGAAGTACCTTCACCAAGGACTGATAAGTTTTCACCCACTCATGGTACTGCTCATACTTTTTCACATAGAAAACCTAAGAGATTCAATTCATATAAAAAGTCTTCCAACTCAAGCAGAGTACCTAGCTCAGAGAAACCTAAGGTCAAACGAAATTGGGTTAAGAAAGAAAGTACTGATGGAGAACAAGAAGTACTTTCATCAGATAAGGGTGAAACAGGGAGTGTTGTTGAAATTGCAACACAGGACATGGGACCAACTCAAATAATCATTGACCATGCCTTTAAAACCAGTGGAGATTACATACTGAAGGAATTCAAGTATGTCACTCCACAAGGGGAACACAAGTCAGTAATGGCTTGGGTTCCTAAAAGAAACTAACCCTTTTCTTTTATGTGCAGGGCAACCCAGAGGAGGAGCTTAAAGATCATATTATTGTTGATAGTGGTTGCTCTGGCAGCATGACAGGGGACAAGGAGATCCTGTCAGACTTTAAGGCATATTATGGAGGAAGAGTTGCATTTGGTAATGATCCTGATGGAGGAAGAATCACTGGCAAAGGAACAATCAAGGCTGGATGTATTGATTTTGAGAATGTTCGATATGTAAAGGAGCTCAAATTCAACCTATTGTCAGTATCTCAAATTTGTGACAAGAAGTATCCAATCCTGTTTACTGATACAGAATGTCTCATTCTCTCACCTGAGTTCAAATTTGTTGATGATCATTTGGTAACATTGAGAGTACCAAGAACCAATGATGTATACAGTTTAGACTTAAAGAGTCTCAATTCTGCTGGAAGAGCAACATGTTTAGTAGCAAAGGCATCATTGGAAGAAGCACATCTGTGGCACAGAAGATTAGGTCATGTTAATTTTAAGAACATCAACAAGTTGGTCAAAGGAAATTTAGTTAAAGGTTTACCTTCCAAAACATTCAAGGCTAATCATTCATGTTTGGCTTGCAAGAAGGGTAAACAACATAAAGCTTCATGTAAGAAGCTTGGGGAAAGAGATATTAGAGAACCTTTGGAGTTGCTACACATGGATCTGTTTGGACCAGTTTCAGTAGAGAGTTTAAACAAGAAGAAGTACTGCTTAGTTGTGACAGATGATTGTAGCAGATTTAGTTGGGTCTTTTTCTTGGGATTTAAAGATGAAACCTTTGATGCTATCCATGACCTGATAGTAGCCCTTGAAAATCAATTAAGACTCAAGGTAAGAGGTATTAGATGTGATAATGGAACAGAATTCAAGAACAAGCATATGGATGAATTCTGTGCCAAGAAAGGGATCAAGAGAGAATTTAGCATTGCTAGAACACCACAGCAGAATGGTGTTGCAGAAAGAAAGAACAGGACTTTGATAGAAGCAGCTAGAACAATGCTTGCAGATTCCAAATTACCTATTCTCTTTTGGGCTGAAGCCATAAGTACTGCTTGCTATGTGTTGAATAGAGTTTCAGTAACTAAACCTCAGATGAAGACACCTTATGAGTTACTCATGGGAAAGAAACCAAATATACGTTTTCTAAAACCTTTTGGCTGCTCTCTGACTATTTTAAATACCATTGACTCTCTGGGTAAATTTGATGGTAAGTCAGATGAAGGATATTTATTGGGTTATTGTACAAATAGTAAAGGATTTAGAGTTTATAACAGGAATACAAGAAAGGTACAAGATTGTCTTCATGTTGAATTTTTAGAAGATAAGGAACCTCAGAAAGGTAAAGGTCCTGATTGGATGTTTGATCTTGATCTCAAATTCACACCATCTATGAATTATGTCCCTGTTAGAGAAGAGAATCAGGCTAATTCCAAAGAAGATGATTCACAGTACATTGTTCATGGAGTTAATGGTACACCAGAAGAAGTTCCTGACAAAGAACCTGAAGTTGCTATTGAGGACCAAGGTACTGCTCAGCCAACTCATACAGTATCTGATGAAGATCAAGCCATACAAGATGAACTTAATAGGATGCTTTTTCAAGAAACTATAGCACAATCCTATGAAGATGAACAAAGGAAGGCTTATGAGGCTGCAAAGAAAAAGAGTAAATTTCAAGATACTGCCCACAGTACTTTAGATCAAAGTACTGCTGATCCTTTTGACAGTACTTCTGGTGTGTTAGAGCAATCAAATTGGAACACTGCTGATAATTCCAATGTTGATGATGATGATTTAGTTGATAATAACATTCCTGGATTAGAAGAAGTTGATGATGAGCTTAATCCAGAGGGTATTTTCTCCAATGAAGGAATTGATTTTACTAACTTAGAGTCTGCTCTTTCAGTACCACCAACTCCTACATTGAGAGTTCATAAAGCTCATCCTCAAAGTAATATTATTGGATCACCCTCTTCAGGAGTGGTTACAAGGAACAAAGTTAAAGTCCTTTCTAAGCAACATACTGCTTTACTTAGCTTTGTTTACAAACAAAACAGGATGAATCACAAGGATCAACAAACATGCCTGTTTGCTTGCTTTCTATCTCAAGAAGAACCCAAGAAGGTAGCTCAAGCTTTAGCTGATGAAAGTTGGGTTGAAGCTATGCAAGAGGAGCTTCTACAATTCAAGCTTCAAGAAGTCTGGGTATTATGTGATCTACCAGATGGCAAAAGAGTCATTGGTACAAGATGGGTTTTTAGAATTAAAAGAGATGAAAGAGGGAATGTTATAAAAAATAAAGCTAGATTGGTTGCACAAGGATATCGCCAAGAAGAAGGAGTGGATTATGATGAAGTATTTGCTCCAGTTGCAAGGATAGAGGCAATAAGGTTATTTCTTGCCTTTGCATCATACATGGGATTTCCTGTCTACCAAATGGATGTAAAAAGTGCTTTCCTTTATGGCACAATTTCTGAGGAAGTTTATGTTAAACAACCTCCTGGTTTTGAAGATCCTGCACATCCAAACAAAGTCTACAAAGTGATCAAGGCACTTTATGGCCTTCATCAAGCTCCTAGAGCTTGGTATGAGAGACTCTCAAATTTTCTATTCCAACATGGTTATAGGAGAGGAGCAATTGACAAGACTTTGTTCATCAAGAGGGATAAGAAAGATATTATGTTAGTCCAAGTATATGTGGATGATATTATATTTGGAGCTACAAAGAAGTCTATGGTAAAAGAATTTGAAGATCTTATGCAGAAGGAGTTTCAAATGAGTTCTATGGGAGAATTAACTTTCTTTTTGGGTCTTCAAGTTAGACAAACAAGAGATGGAATCTTCATTAACCAAGAAAAGTATGTTGCAGACATACTTAAAAGATTTGATCTTCCAAATCTAAGGCCTGTCACCACACCCATTGATAAAAATAAACCTCTAGGCAAGGATGAAGATGGACAAGCTGTGGATGTCAAGCTTTACAGATCTATGATTGGTTGTCTTATGTACTTAACTGCATCCAGACCTGACATCATGTTTGCTGTTTGCTTATGTGCAAGATTTCAGGTTACACCCAAGGTTTCTCATATGTATGCAGTCAAGAGGATTTTTAGATATCTCAAGCATCAACCAAAGTTAGGATTATGGTATCCTAAGGAGTCACCTTTTCACTTAGAAGCCTTTTCAGATAGTGACTATGCAGGGGATAACTATGATAGAAGATCAACTTCAGGAGGATGTCAATATCTTGGTAGAAGATTAGTCTCCTGGCAATGTAAGAAGCAAACCATTGCTGCCACCTCCTCTACTGAAGCAGAATATGTTGCTGCTGCAAGCTGTTGTGGACAAGTTTTGTGGATGCAAAATCAACTCTTGGATTATGGATTCAATTTCAAGAATACTCCTATCAACATTGATAATGAGAGTACCATCTGCATTGTGAAGAATCCTGTTTATCACTCCAAGACTAAGCATATTCAGATTAGGCATCATTTTATTCGGGATTGTTATGAGCACAGGCTTATAAATGTGGTTAAGGTTCACACAGATGATAATGTAGCTGATCTACTCACTAAGGGATTTGATGTTTCAAGATTCAACCACTTAGTTGTGAGCATTGGGATGATTAACTACTAGGCTACATTTGAGGGGAGGCTTTAGTATTATTTAGAATACTTTTTATTCAGTTTTAATAAAAGTATTGGTTATTAGTTTAGCCTATATGTTGTATTTGAGGGGAGGCAACATTAGCTATTAGTTAGAACTAAAGCATGAATCTTTTACAAGTTCTTGGTTTTAGTTGGAATATTGATTGTGGATAAAAAGATGGAACGTACTGCTTTGTTGCTCAAAGTACTGCTTCAGCAACGTACTGCTTCAACGTACTGCTTCAACGTACTGCTTCATGGACGTACTGTTCCAACGGTCATAAATTAGTGGGGCTACGGTTAATTAATTCCTTACGGCGGAGATAATAAGTTAATCCAAACGGTAACTTTATTATTAAGAGTTTGATTTATTTTCATTCTATTTAAAGAAACTCACTCCTATTTTCCCGCCTTTCACCGTACTTAAGATCCCTCATTCGCTTTTACACCACAATCTTTTTATCAAATCACATACTCAAAGCGAATTCTTCTCTACCAAATCATCATGGCTAATCGCCTTACTGTTAGCAAACATAATATGATCGCTAATTTGGACAAGACAAGGGATAATCTTGATTTTCATGCGATCATTGATTTCTTAACTGGGTCTTCCATCAACTACTCTATTTTAGTTGACCCTGATGTTATTGGTCCCTGGATGCAAGAATTTTGGGCTACTGCAACGAAAGAAGATGATTCGTTGATTAGGGCTACGGTTGCTGGACGAGCTATTAGGATTACTGAGGCCACGATTAGGGATGTTTTGATGTTTGATGATGAAGGGGGGGCTGTTCGTTTTGAAAAACAAGTGCTTTGGGACACATTAAGTGCTTTAGGTTATGAAGGCGATCTGACGAAGCTTACTTTTCAAAAGCCTCTGTTTTGTTCTCATTGGAAGTACCTAATTCACATTCTACTTCATTGTTTGAGTCCCAAGAGTACTTCTTTTGATCAATTTGGTCAAAATGTTGCATCTGCTTTAGTGGGTTTAGCTACCGATCGAAGATTCAATTTTTCAAGACTTATTCTGGATGGTATGCTTACACATATTAGTAATGGTTCACCATTTTTGATGTATCCAAGGTTTGTTCAGTTGTTTTTGAACAATCAACTTGAGGATGTCCCTAAACCTCAACATTTTTTACCCACTGTCAAACTTCCATCAAAGGTGTTTACTTTTCTGTCTAAACAAAGTGCAAAGTTTTCTGGAACCAACACACCTTTGACTGCTCATATATTGGGAGTTGCACAAGTTGTAAGAGATGCAGAGCTAGAGCAAGAGCAAGAAGCAAATTCTGAATCAGCAAGCCAAGAGTCTCCTAGAGAAGTTAGTATTCCTCAACCTACTGCTTCTCAACATACTGCTTCTCCACATTCTGTTACTAGGGAAGGTACTACTCCTATTGACATTCCTACTAATGAGGAGTTAGACCAAGGTATGAATGATCCACCATCTCCTATTGATGATTCTTCCACCAATGTGTCTAAACAATTTGAAGAAGAAGAGGTAGAGTTGGACAATTATGCTTTAACAAGGGAGTTAAAGAGGCTGAAGAAGGAGAGTGAGGCTCAAGCTGCTCAGATAGACAAATTAAAGACTAAGTTTCAGAAATTAAAGAGGTATGTTTGGCCACTAGTTCAACACCATAGATTATGGGTGAAGTCTCAGAAAAGGACTGGTAGGATACCTACAAAGATTTCTAAGAAGAAAAAGTCTAAGAAGCAATCTTCATTCCAAATGGGGAGGAATTTAGAGAATTTGAATGAAGATGATGCTGATTTTGAACAAGATGCTGGATTTATGGATGATACTCAGAGGACACCACCAAAAGATATTCCTCAAGGTACTATTGAAAGGAAAAGTGATGAAACAGAGCAAATAAATTTGGAAGAAGCTACTGTTGAAGTGAGAAGTGGTGATACTGAGGAAATAAACTTAGAAGGAGCTGAAGTTGAAAGAACTGCTCAAGAAAGTACTGCTCAACAAGGTACTGAGAGACAATTCATTGTTACACCTAGAATTTTAGATTTTGAAGAGGATATTGGTCCTTCAAATCAAGTTCAAGAGGAAGTAGGTCCTTCTAAACCAGCTCAGGAAGAAGATGATATAGCTCAGACTAACAGTGATGATGAAACAATTGCTGATATCATGCTTAATATGTCAAGTCAAAGAGGTATTAGTATTCATGAGATTGAACAACATCATACTTCTTCTCAACCTGCACAAGAGATAGATCCAAAAGATAAAGGCAAAGGGATCTTGATAGAAAAGAAGAAGAAGAAGATGACATTGGCACAGTTAAGACAAATTGAGATTGCCAAAAATGAGGAAGCAGCAAGAATATTACAAGCAGAGATAGATGCTGAAGAATCAAGGAAGAATGTTCAATCAAGAAGGCCAATTAGTAAAGCTAGAGAAAGGAATGATATGATGACTTATTTGAAAGGTCAAGGATACACAGGATTAGTTAGATTGACATATACAGAGATGAAGGATCTGTATGATGCTGTTAGAGAAGCTATTCAAAGAGATGTTGCAGGCATTATTTCTTTTGAAGATGACAAGCCTGAAGATAAAAGAAAGGAAAGAGCTGCTACTAGAAGCTCAAAGAGGAAAAGAGTCACTGATGAACAGCCATCAAAGAAGTTCAAGGAAGCTGTTGAATTAAGAACAGACACAGTTGATGAGCTCAGAAATTATCTTAGAGTTGTTGACTTTGAAAATCCAAAACTGAAAGAAGATTCTGATAAGAAGTTCAAGATATCTACTTTTTCAGTTGTAGAATCTAAAGAAGGAGATTATCTAATCTTTCATAGACAAGATGGAAGTTTTAGAGTGTTTAATTCATTGTGGGATATTCTGCATCTGATTGATAGAGATGATATGCTTCAGTTATATCTCCAAGTGCAAACTTATTTTGAACATATTCCACCACAAGGAGTAGGTTTAGTATTGTTAGGAGATCTCACAACAATCTGGGACACAGAGGAGTCTAAGAACAGTGCTTTGTGGGAAAATCAAGACAACTGGGAGATTAACAGATGGAGATTCTTTGGATCAGTTGGGATACATGTTTTAGAGTTAGAAGATGGCACTATGATTCATATGCTAGCAGAAAAGAGATATCCACTCACAAGAGATCTGATGATCAGAATGCTAGAGCATGGAATGGAAGTGGAACTAGAGGATGAAGTAGCATTGATGGTCATAAAATTATTCATCAAGTGGACTACAGAAACTGAAGATTAGTGCATAACTACTGGTATGGTTTAAATATTATATAAATCTTTTGAAAAATAAAGTACTTTCTTCAAAGTACTGCTGGTCAGACAGTACTTTCACAAAGTACTGCTTGCAGCATAAAACCAGTAAAATCTTTTGATAAAATTAGTAATTTTTGATAAGTGCAAAAACATTTTGAAGCACAAAGATTAAAACAGCAACAAATGATTTTGAAAGCAACAAGCATGGTGTTAGTACTTGTACTACACAACAAATGGTAATCAACTCACCATGTTTAATAAACAAGAAAGAGTTTGACTCATCATGAGGGTACGGCTCTGATGTGATTATCAAATCCGTTTTTAGTTGGCAATTTACTAAAAATTGTATGGTTTTCAACTCACCATATCTATATTAGTGAAGAGTTGGCTAGCCCACAAGATAATGGCTCTGTGGTAAAGGCTGTGGAAAACCATTGTATGGTAATTAGTTCACCATGGTAGTGATTGTACTAAAAGAACTAGCTAGTCCAAAAGCAAACGGCTATTTGGTAAAGACTACTCAAATCCGTTGATAGCTGATGATTTGCTAAAAATCATATGGTTATCAATGTACCATGGTTTTTCTTAAATCTAAACATTGGCTACTCCAGAGTTAATGGCTTTGGTAAAGAGACATCAAAATCCATTAAGTTTTCAATGATTCACCTCTCACAGGAGTTAACACACCTGGAAGTGATGAGAATAGTATGAAACTTGTAGGATCTGATGTACATATTGCCAATATGATGCTGAGTTGCTGAGAAGATCTGATGCTGAAAAGAATTGTTGCTGATGAAGATTGAAGATACTATTTGCATTGATGATGACAAAACAATAACGAGTCAAGTTTGAAGAAACAACCTTTCCTTGAAGATAAAGTGTTGAAGTTAAAGACATACAAAGAAACTTGAAATCAAGCTAGTAGAATTCAAGTTAGGGGAGGATTGTTGGGCTATAAAAGTCAAAGTACTGCTACTCAAGTCAAAGTACTGCTATTCAATGAAAGTACTGCTGCTCGTTAAAGGACTGCCATGCAAAATAGTTTAAGGACTAATGTGTAAATCTAGAATATTCGTATTAGATTAGAGTTATAATTAGAATTTACTTGTCGTTCAAGTATTGTAAACCGACTAGGGTTTTCCTTGTGCCTATAAAAGGATCCCTAGGTTGGCATTAGAGATATATGCGTTTTTAGAGAGACAAGATATAGTCGATTAGTGATATACGATTATTAGAGTTTTAGAGTTTGTTAGTGAATCTGTGTAAGAAAGCAGGTTCAAGGTTTTAATAATATTCAAGTTCGTTGATTAAATTCTTCTTAGCTTTGTTGAAGTAGATTCCGCATACTTAGCAAAGTATATCAGTGTTTCACTATTAATAGGTTTGAATTTATTCAAAGCTGTTAAACCGTAGACAAGCTACAAGTTAGTTTGGTCAGAGTATAATCGATCCAACAGTATGGAAAGATCAACAAGTGATCTTGAAGCTTACTTGATGATTGGATGAGTTTTGAAGATGATAATGTAAAGAACCTAGGGTTTTATCACAAAACCCTAACAAGGAATGAAAGTATAGCATGATTATGACTTGATCTTCAAAAATTGATGGATCTTGCTTGGTTCTTGTGGTGTGCCGTGGACTAGGGAGAGAAAGAGGGAGGGTTTGTGTGATTTTTGTGAAAAAGAAACTAATTTAGGCATTATATAGGCCAAGGGCATTTTGGTAATTTCAACGAAAGGGTAAAATGGTAATTTCACTAGGTTTTTGAAATATCTAGATATTTTTGAGAAAATATCTAGATATTTTAGGTTGAATACTTATCTTGACTTACGGAGTGAGTTTTGGTCCCGTTAATTGCTAACTGTAAGTCGTAAAGTCACAAAACTTAAAACCGGGTATCCTAAAATTCCTAAATTCATGAAAATGTCACGGAAGGTGGAAAACATATATTTCTCTTGTTGGCAATGTTGTTTGGACATATCGGGATGCCTAAATGACGTTTAAACCTTAAAGTAAGTCTCGGACACGGCTTCGTGATTCTTGCAGAAATTATCCGACGAGTGCCAAATTCTCGGGTTATCATTAAAATAGTTTAACTTACGATAATATGAAATAAAAATTTTGGAATGAATAGTGCCAGTGAATAGTAAAAATGAATAGTAACTCGTGAATAGTAAATTGTCGAGGTTCGGAAAAATGGCCTGAAATTACGAGTTGTGACAGTCTCCACCCGTTAGAGGAATTCAGTCCCTGAATTCAGCTCGCTCGTTCTACGTACGTACGTTCTCATGGTCGGGTTTGATGGGGGTAAACTTTCCCATGATCGAGCATAGCCTTCAAAAGACCTCTAGGTAACCGATTTTTACTTAATCCCATAACTCATCAAACAAGAACTGTCATGGGATTAGGCTAAATCGGTTTGAGGTTGTCGATTCAAATTTAATCTCACAACTCATTAAACAAGAACTGTCATGAGATTAAACTGAGTCGGCTCGGGTAACAACTTGATTCCAGTTTGATCCTCGCAACTCATCAAACAAGAACTGTCACTTAGATCAAACTAGGAACAAGTGGTTTGAAGGAGGTCTTTTGAAAATTTGGCTCGATTATGGAATTGCTTACACCGATCAAATCAATCCGGACATAATTCCATTATAACTACTCTCAGTATTGCAAAATTCATCTCTGAGTCGAACATAGGTAGTCAGGCTATGTCCCACTGTCCCGGGTCGAATATAGATGACTAGTCTATATTCCACCGAGGTTCAATGAATTTTGGAATACTCAGCTTAGTTATAATAATACTATGTCCTTTACATGTAAAGGGTGGTTCAAAAGTCTAAGGCAGGTGATCAGGCTTGAGGTCGAAAGATGAAACTACGTAAGGAAAAAGGTGTAACGCTGTGACGTGTATGATATGTATGCACCCTTATATGTAAGACAATCACAGTAATCAACGAGAATAAGTGAGTATAATCTATTTGGCAATAAGATATAAATCTCATTAAATATGTCAGCAACAAACCACAAATGAGGCATCAGCTTGGCAGGCAGGCACGTGGCGGTCATAGGGTTAAGTTTTCGTAAAAGTAGCTATAGTTTAGGTTTTAAAATTACCCAATTCTCTATAGCCTAGGCTCTGATACCAATCTGTCACACCCCCAAAATCGGGTCCAGCGGAAGCTTACACATCGCTGGGGTGCAACTCAATTGGTATCATAACACATGTGCAAAGAACGGTTTTCACATCAATCATGTAGAATATATTTGATAAGTCAAAATTGTTAAATTTACATTATGAAAAGTGGTGCGGAAGTTGGCCCATAAAATAAGTTAAGCGATCCCAAATGTTTTATCAGAGTCTTCTATGACCATGCCATGCCCTGCCAAAAGCCTCCAGTAGCGTGCTATTGCTTAGTTCCTGAAAATACATGCTAAAGTGTCAACACGAGGTTGGTGAGTTCATAGAGTTTGTTATAAATAAGTTGAAAAGCGTTTAGAGAAAGTTTCCACAGCATAGGCATTGTAAATCCACTCAGTTCCAAGCCCGCCCATTCAAGACTTGCAACCTGTGTGTTTACAACCCAATGCTAACATAGTATGTCTAGAACAGATATATCAAAGCATATCATATCGTAAATGATCAGTGTACTTGCATACCAATGCAAAATGGGTTAGAGTACTTGCATACCAATGCAAAACGTGTCAGAGTACTTGCATACCAATGCAAAATGTATTAGCGTAATTGCATACCAATGCAAAATGTATTAGAGAACTTGCATACCAATGCAAAACGTGTCAGAGTACTTGCATACCAATGCAAAATGTATTAGCGTAATTGCATACCAATGCAAAATGGAATTGATGACTTGCATACCAATGCAAAACGTATTTGATAAACGAGAAAAGTAATTTAAGCATGTATCTCCCCCAAAAGTTCAAAACGTATAAAAGTAGGGGCTATGAAACTCACCTGATGCGATAGCAACAATGATAATAATGGATAAGATGAAATGAGGCTCGATCTCTAACCGCGACCTATTATGAATGATATGATCTAGCGTAAGCAATGATACAATGCTACACATGCAAATACATATGTTAACGATACCACTCGTTAGTTTTGGAAATAATGCTTATCATCGAAAACTACATTTTTGACGTCTCGTTAAGTTATGAACTACTTTTCATGTAAATATGTTGAAACGGTACTCCACGATCCTTGTTTGATGTTTTATCGCCAAATAAAATAGTTTCGTCGCAAAATAACTCTTTTTATAACTTGTGAAAATGTGACCAAACGGCCTCGCAAAACTAGTCGTAAAATATTGTACGTTATGAGTTAGGAATAGAACTTGACGTTTTTGAAATCCTTGCAACAACATCTCAATGTCGTCTCTTTTGAGTTTTGGTCATACGTGACTCGATCAACGGGAAAATAGCTCGCAATATGGTGACTTGAAAGGAAAACTGTTTTACACTTGGAATATATTTCGCTATAAGAAGCTGTCAAAATTAAATAAGTTTCGCCGGGTTTTCAAACGTGTATATCTTGGTCGTTATAAGTCCGTTTTCTATGTTCTTTATATCCACGGAATCGTGGGATAACGTACTAACCTATTTTTGGTAAGTCGGGACGGCTAGATCAAGTTTTATGCTCAAATTTGCCCGTGAGTACTGTTCATCAGCAAGCTATTTCCGGAAAATATAGTTTTCGTTGTTAACTCGTTTTTAGCGTATCTCCTTCGTTATAAACTCGTTTTTATCCCCGTTTTCGGCCATAGTTTCGTATCGGAAAGTATTTTCTAAATATTTGGTCCAAAATTACCCAGGAATCCCTGATCTTTCCACGTTTTGCAAAAATGGACAGCAACTTTCTATAAGTGTCAAAACTTGGTTTTCCTAGTTACTGACTTGTCTAAAAACCAACCAAACAACTTCAAATCAACTCAAATCCTACCATACACCTTCTTAGGGTGTCATGGGTTCCTAAACATCACCAACCTTGGTGGATCTCATGAGGATGTTAATAAAACTTATGGATCTACTTATATTAAGTATCTAGGGTTCGTAAGTTATAAAAAGTGTAAATAGAGTGGTATAAACTAACATATGCATATAGATCTTGAATAAACAACATGAAACTAGAAAAATGAAAGTATGGAAAGATCAACAAGTGATCTTGAAGCTTACTTGATGATTGGATGAGTTTTGAAGATGATAATGTAAAGAACCTAGGGTTTTATCACAAAACCCTAACAAGGAATGAAAGTATAGCATGATTATGACTTGATCTTCAAAAATTGATGGATCTTGCTTGGTTCTTGTGGTGTGCCGTGGACTAGGGAGAGAAAGAGGGAGGGTTTGTGTGATTTTTGTGAAAAAGAAACTAATTTAGGCATTATATAGGCCAAGGGCATTTTGGTAATTTCAACGAAAGGGTAAAATGGTAATTTCACTAGGTTTTTGAAATATCTAGATATTTTTGAGAAAATATCTAGATATTTTAGGTTGAATACTTATCTTGACTTACGGAGTGAGTTTTGGTCCCGTTAATTGCTAACTGTAAGTCGTAAAGTCACAAAACTTAAAACCGGGTATCCTAAAATTCCTAAATTCATGAAAATGTCACGGAAGGTGGAAAACATATATTTCTCTTGTTGGCAATGTTGTTTGGACATATCGGGATGCCTAAATGACGTTTAAACCTTAAAGTAAGTCTCGGACACGGCTTCGTGATTCTTGCAGAAATTATCCGACGAGTGCCAAATTCTCGGGTTATCATTAAAATAGTTTAACTTACGATAATATGAAATAAAAATTTTGGAATGAATAGTGCCAGTGAATAGTAAAAATGAATAGTAACTCGTGAATAGTAAATTGTCGAGGTTCGGAAAAATGGCCTGAAATTACAAGTTGTGACAGTCTCCACCCGTTAGAGGAATTCAGTCCCTGAATTCAGCTCGCTCGTTCTACGTACGTACGTTCTCATGGTCGGGTTTGATGGGGGTAAACTTTCCCATGATCGAGCATAGCCTTCAAAAGACCTCTAGGTAACCGATTTTTACTTAATCCCATAACTCATCAAACAAGAACTGTCATGGGATTAGGCTAAATCGGTTTGAGGTTGTCGATTCAAATTTAATCTCACAACTCATTAAACAAGAACTGTCATGAGATTAAACTGAGTCGGCTCGGGTAACAACTTGATTCCAGTTTGATCCTCGCAACTCATCAAACAAGAACTGTCACTTAGATCAAACTAGGAACAAGTGGTTTGAAGGAGGTCTTTTGAAAATTTGGCTCGATTATGGAATTGCTTACACCGATCAAATCAATCCGGACATAATTCCATTATAACTACTCTCAGTATTGCAAAATTCATCTCTGAGTCGAACATAGGTAGTCAGGCTATGTCCCACTGTCCCGGGTCGAATATAGATGACTAGTCTATATTCCACCGAGGTTCAATGAATTTTGGAATACTCAGCTTAGTTATAATAATACTATGTCCTTTACATGTAAAGGGTGGTTCAAAAGTCTAAGGCAGGTGATCAGGCTTGAGGTCGAAAGATGAAACTACGTAAGGAAAAAGGTGTAACGCTGTGACGTGTATGATATGTATGCACCCTTATATGTAAGACAATCACAGTAATCAACGAGAATAAGTGAGTATAATCTATTTGGCAATAAGATATAAATCTCATTAAATATGTCAGCAACAAACCACAAATGAGGCATCAGCTTGGCAGGCAGGCACGTGGCGGTCATAGGGTTAAGTTTTCGTAAAAGTAGCTATAGTTTAGGTTTTAAAATTACCCAATTCTCTATAGCCTAGGCTCTGATACCAATCTGTCACACCCCCAAAATCGGGTCCAGCGGAAGCTTACACATCGCTGGGGTGCAACTCAATTGGTATCATAACACATGTGCAAAGAACGGTTTTCACATCAATCATGTAGAATATATTTGATAAGTCAAAATTGTTAAATTTACATTATGAAAAGTGGTGCGGAAGTTGGCCCATAAAATAAGTTAAGCGATCCCAAATGTTTTATCAGAGTCTTCTATGACCATGCCATGCCCTGCCAAAAGCCTCCAGTAGCGTGCTATTGCTTAGTTCCTGAAAATACATGCTAAAGTGTCAACACGAGGTTGGTGAGTTCATAGAGTTTGTTATAAATAAGTTGAAAAGCGTTTAGAGAAAGTTTCCACAGCATAGGCATTGTAAATCCACTCAGTTCCAAGCCCCGCCCATTCAAGACTTGCAACCTGTGTGTTTACAACCCAATGCTAACATAGTATGTCTAGAACAGATATATCAAAGCATATCATATCGTAAATGATCAGTGTACTTGCATACCAATGCAAAATGGGTTAGAGTACTTGCATACCAATGCAAAACGTGTCAGAGTACTTGCATACCAATGCAAAATGTATTAGCGTAATTGCATACCAATGCAAAATGTATTAGAGAACTTGCATACCAATGCAAAACGTGTCAGAGTACTTGCATACCAATGCAAAATGTATTAGCGTAATTGCATACCAATGCAAAATGGAATTGATGACTTGCATACCAATGCAAAACGTATTTGATAAACGAGAAAAGTAATTTAAGCATGTATCTCCCCCAAAAGTTCAAAACGTATAAAAGTAGGGGCTATGAAACTCACCTGATGCGATAGCAACAATGATAATAATGGATAAGATGAAATGAGGCTCGATCTCTAACCGCGACCTATTATGAATGATATGATCTAGCGTAAGCAATGATACAATGCTACACATGCAAATACATATGTTAACGATACCACTCGTTAGTTTTGGAAATAATGCTTATCATCGAAAACTACATTTTTGACGTCTCGTTAAGTTATGAACTACTTTTCATGTAAATATGTTGAAACGGTACTCCACGATCCTTGTTTGATGTTTTATCGCCAAATAAAATAGTTTCGTCGCAAAATAACTCTTTTTATAACTTGTGAAAATGTGACCAAACGGCCTCGCAAAACTAGTCGTAAAATATTGTACGTTATGAGTTAGGAATAGAACTTGACGTTTTTGAAATCCTTGCAACAACATCTCAATGTCGTCTCTTTTGAGTTTTGGTCATACGTGACTCGATCAACGGGAAAATAGCTCGCAATATGGTGACTTGAAAGGAAAACTGTTTTACACTTGGAATATATTTCGCTATAAGAAGCTGTCAAAATTAAATAAGTTTCGCCGGGTTTTCAAACGTGTATATCTTGGTCGTTATAAGTCCGTTTTCTATGTTCTTTATATCCACGGAATCGTGGGATAACGTACTAACCTATTTTTGGTAAGTCGGGACGGCTAGATCAAGTTTTATGCTCAAATTTGCCCGTGAGTACTGTTCATCAGCAAGCTATTTCCGGAAAATATAGTTTTCGTTGTTAACTCGTTTTTAGCGTATCTCCTTCGTTATAAACTCGTTTTTATCCCCGTTTTCGGCCATAGTTTCGTATCGGAAAGTATTTTCTAAATATTTGGTCCAAAATTACCCAGGAATCCCTGATCTTTCCACGTTTTGCAAAAATGGACAGCAACTTTCTATAAGTGTCAAAACTTGGTTTTCCTAGTTACTGACTTGTCTAAACCAACCAAACAACTTCAAATCAACTCAAATCCTACCATACACCTTCTTAGGGTGTCATGGGTTCCTAAACATCACCAACCTTGGTGGATCTCATGAGGATGTTAATAAAACTTATGGATCTACTTATATTAAGTATCTAGGGTTCGTAAGTTATAAAAAGTGTAAATAGAGTGGTATAAACTAACATATGCATATAGATCTTGAATAAACAACATGAAACTAGAAAAATGAAAGTATGGAAAGATCAACAAGTGATCTTGAAGCTTACTTGATGATTGGATGAGTTTTGAAGATGATAATGTAAAGAACCTAGGGTTTTATCACAAAACCCTAACAAGGAATGAAAGTATAGCATGATTATGACTTGATCTTCAAAAATTGATGGATCTTGCTTGGTTCTTGTGGTGTGCCGTGGACTAGGGAGAGAAAGAGGGAGGGTTTGTGTGATTTTTGTGAAAAAGAAACTAATTTAGGCATTATATAGGCCAAGGGCATTTTGGTAATTTCAACGAAAGGGTAAAATGGTAATTTCACTAGGTTTTTGAAATATCTAGATATTTTTGAGAAAATATCTAGATATTTTAGGTTGAATACTTATCTTGACTTACGGAGTGAGTTTTGGTCCTGTTAATTGCTAACTGTAAGTCGTAAAGTCACAAAACTTAAAACCGGGTATCCTAAAATTCCTAAATTCATGAAAATGTCACGGAAGGTGGAAAACATATATTTCTCTTGTTGGCAATGTTGTTTGGACATATCGGGATGCCTAAATGACGTTTAAACCTTAAAGTAAGTCTCGGACACGGCTTCGTGATTCTTGCAGAAATTATCCGACGAGTGCCAAATTCTCGGGTTATCATTAAAATAGTTTAACTTACGATAATATGAAATAAAAATTTTGGAATGAATAGTGCCAGTGAATAGTAAAAATGAATAGTAACTCGTGAATAGTAAATTGTCGAGGTTCGGAAAAATGGCCTGAAATTACGAGTTGTGACAGTCTTGGAGCTTCTACTTTCTCTTGGAAGAAGATCTAACCATGTTACCTTTTTATCCACCAAACGAATCAGGGGAGTATTTGATTTCATTCTTTTACCTTATTTACTTTTACATCTTGTTATTTGAACATTGGGGACAATGTTCATCTTAAGTGTATGGGGGTAAAGTACGATACTTTAGAGAATGCTATTACGCTTGATTTTTGTTTGTTTAAGGGTAGATGTGTAATAAAACTGAGAGAAATACCTGTTAAGGCAATTTTAGTGCCAAATTTAAATTTTTTTACGACATATAGGAGTGAAACTTTGATCTTAATGAGCGTCTCATGGATAGGAGTTATATGACTAGCACAAAAACCGTACCACTAAAAAATTTTCCACCCCCAAATATGTGAGGTTCGCCCCTAGAATTGGTAGGAAAAGCATTTATGCTATGATGTGTGTACCGGTAGCACTTAGATTCTAGAACTTGCGTTAGGACCATTCCGAGGCCACAAGTGAGACTACATTCGTGTAGTTAGATTTACTACATGATAAGAGGCATTAGGATTAACCCATTGTTTTACACCTGTGTTTTTGTTATAATTACATTGGCTAAATTGGTCAAGTAATTCTCCCACACCCTTTGCGTTGTACTCATTTTTAGTACACGATACCCCTAGTACACCCCTCAGAGCCTATCTTTTCGTTTCTAACTTTAAGCATTTTACTTAAAGGAAGAATTTGTTTACACCCCACTTAAATGTACACCCAAATCGCCTTAGCCTACCTTGTATGCACTCATCTTTAGTGCATTATTGTTACAACATTTGTTTAAACCCCAAGTTAATTATCTAATTGATTACATGGTTGCTAAGTCGAGTCATATCCTTGTACATATTGTTTTGGGACGATTGGGACTCATGGGTAAAGTACTAGTGTAATGGAGTAATGGGGAAGAACAACATTATTACCCCCATACGTGCTAAATATTTTAAAAGTACTCCAAGTGTGTCGATTATCTTAATTCGAGTCATTAGAATAGTTATTTGTAAAGTTATGTAAAAGTTCAAGTGTAAGGGGAATGCGACGCCCCTACGATGTATTATTTTGGATGGTAGGGCAAGAGTGTATAAAAAAAATAAAAAAAAAAAAAATCGAAAAAATCAAGAAAAATACAAAAAAAATGAGAAAAAGAAAAGTAGAAAAAACATACGGACTACCATCCCGTTTCATTTTATGTTTATTTTATGTTTTTGTTATTTTGTTTTTAGCTTAAGTCGAGTCTAGTCTTGGCTTAGCAACGCCATATTGTACATGTAATTAATCAAGATCTTTAACTCGCCACCAGTAAAATATCCTTTATCCAACAAAACCGTGTTTATCATATCCCTACACCTCACGTTATAACCCGTTTAAAAGCCCTCTTTGATAGTTTATCTTAGGTAATCTATTTGCTATGACAGGTAGTGAGAGATATTATCCGTTTTCATTTATGAGATATACTTTTATGACACCTGAGAGATGTGAGTATCTAAACACTACTTGTGAGGTGCTAGTTTGTAATCTCCGTGCTTATTATGATTAAAGTGGAACGACTATTTGTTGTAATTACTTTTATATTAGCGTTAAATGACCCCTAACTTGTATTTTGATTAGAATAAAAGCGCATTTGCTTGAGGACAAGCAAATCTCAAGTGTAAGGGTATTTGATGAAGCGAAAAGTGTACCGCTTTTAGGGGGTCATTTAAGCCCTAAATCGTATTTATTTGATCAAATATTGCCCTAAATCGTTCCTTTTGTCATTTTAGGTACTTTGGAGAAGAAATCTGGAAAAGGAAGCATTTTGGACGTTTTTGGAGCATAAAAGTGAAGAAAACGACAAAGTCTCCAAAGCTGCTGGAAAAGTACACGTGACGGCGTCAAGGATTGCTCCTGACGGCGTCACGGCTTGGCAAAAGAGGTGGATATGACAAATACACATGACGCGCCAGAAAGTTTTACAATGGAAGTCTGACAGCGTCACCCTTTAAGGTGATCAAGGCCGTCACGGTTTAAGTTAAAGAGAGACGGCGTCAAGCACAATTGTGACGGCGTCAACCCTTGACGCGCCAGAGAGGATTTTGGAGGATTAAAAGGGGACGGCGTCAAGAAGGCCATCAAGAAACCCTAACCGCGGCGAGGTGACGGCGTCAGGCTCTATAACGTGACGCCGTCAGATCTGTTTTCCTATATATACTTTCATAATTTTTAGTCATTAGTGTGCAACTTTGTGAGGAGAAACCCTAAGACGAATTTTCTGCCATTTTTAAGGGTTTTATACCTTTGGATCTCCCATGTTTAATTGAAGATAAGTAATCATTTAATCATTCAATATGTCTATTTGTTGTTTGATTATATCTTGTTCTTGTCTTTTAATTAACATGCTAGGCTAGATTTATCTTGTGTTTGCTTAGATCTAATGAAACCTAACTATTGATTATTGGTTGTTGGTGTGTTATTAATTGTATTGGATGATTGTTTATCGATGTTAGGCTTAAGAAAACTGGCTAACCTCCTATACGGTAACTTGCTTGAACGTCTTAAGAAACATGAACCAATGCGTACTAAGGTTTTTATGGTTGTATTTAATGCATGAGCGAATTCTAGTGATCCCATGTTAGGAGCTTCTTAGCCGGCTCGACATAGGAGTGAAGTAGGAGCTTATAGAGTTGGGGAAGTACGTACGCCACCCCACGATTGGTATTAAGGAATACACCCGTCATCCACGCAATTAATACACACTAATCAACCGGTAAAAGATAGTTAGGGAGTAAGGAAATCTAAGTAAACACATTTCTCCCCATATAAGTTCCACGACCTTTTCATTTTCAGTTATTTTATTTTATTTGCAATTGTAGTTATTTGGGTTAGTTGACTAGCAACTAATTCCGCCCACTCCTTCAAACCTGAGATTTTACTTGCTTTCATAAAAATATAAAAATACAAAAAGAATCTTCCCTCACCCTTAGACCTATTAGAGTAGTTTTTCAATCCTAACGACACTATTCCCCTAGAGAACGATCAATCCCCCGGTACTTGCCACTTCACTATACTACATCGGTCAGGTACACTGCCTGGTGGGGATTGCAAGCTTCTCGAGATCCCTCGAGAGGTAAAACCTGTTGTAAGGTCGCAAAACCACGCATCACAGAGTCAATATACATTATAGATTCCAATCTTGCCAAACCAAGACGAGGACGTACCCCGGTCTCTCCAGACCGGGACAGCTCACATACTCAGCCGCGGTCATTCCACCAAAAGCCAGATCTTGTGGGATTGTGTCTCCCACTTGATCTGACACTTACCAACTAAGGTAAAGCGTAAGTTGACTTCCGCTCTGACATTCTACTTACTCGATAAGGTGTGTGTCAGCCCGCCCTTCCCGAGGCGGCTATAGTAAGGCGTAAGTTGACTTCCGCTCTGACATCTACCTACTCGGTAGCGTGTGTGTCAGCCCGCTCATTCCCGAGGTGGCTACAGTAAGTATATGGGTAGTATAAATACCCCCATCTCATTTATTACTCCACCCAACTGCAACTACTTTCACCTAGTCCGCACTTACCCTTTATTTCTCAAATAATATACTTACTCTCACACCGGAGGCCAACCGCGGAAGCCCCCTTCCGCGGTAAGACTAACGGTGTTGCTTTTCTTAGCAGCTCAACGAAGTATTTAGTGCAGGATCTGTACCCGCCAAGAGCTACTCTAACCTAGGTCTGGAGGTGCGCCCAAGATTTGTACTAACATAGTTTAGCTCATATTAGTTCTTAATTTCTTTTGAATTCTGCTTTTTAGGACTTAATACAGCTTAATTAGTATTTGTCTTTCCAAATTATAGCTTAAAATAGTCTGCCTTAGTTTAAATCTCAAAATCAGTAACTAAAGGGGTGTTTGGTTTAACAAGTCAAACTGGATAATTACTGTTCATTTGCACTTGGTCTAAGCTTAATCTTGATTAATTGAGCATATATGAGTTGTTAGTAGGAGCATTTGGCCTGTTATTAAAGATATTTAGGTTTTGAATGGATTAGTGTATTTGTAGGGTATTCACTGATCATATAAGCTTATGTCTGCTATAAGCTCATTTGATGCAAGCTTTTAATATTTTTGTGTCTCTTTTAGTTCATTAAGTCCATAGTAAGCAGTCATCAAGTATCATTAGGCCTTGAGGTGTTTTGACTCACTTTCGTTCAAAAAATTCTGCATTTTTTTTTATAAGTATTACTTAATTCAGTCCATGTTTTTTATTTTTTATTTCTTCATTATAAGTCCAATTAGGCTCAAATTTGGTACAATCACTCTTGGGTAGCTTATCTACTTATTCCACATTTTTCAGATTTTTTATATTAGCTTTTCAATAGCTTTTCAGTAGCTTAAAAATCACCTCAGTGGGCTGTTTTTGACATACTATTTTGTGCAGATCAGCCCATGTTTTTTATTTTTCATTTCTTCGTTATAAGCCCAAATAAGCTCAAATTTTGTACAATTACCATTGGGTAGCTTATCTAGTTGTTACATATTTTTCTGAATTTTTTAGATTAGCTTATAGTAGCTTTTGAGTGGCTTGAAACAGCCCCTTTTTCCCCTGCACCCACCTGCACAACAGCAGACCCTATAGCTTTTTTGTTATTCCCAAGTGCTTATTTGCTTATTCAGTGGCTTATTCTGATATTTCTAGCTTATTTAGACTCCCCTTAGGTTCCCTTAGCTTATTTCATTTTTAGTTTAGCTTAAAATTAGCTTTAACAGTCCATTAGCTTATAGCCTTAGCTTCTTCCTTTATTTTGCCCACTGTTCTGATAAAATTGGCTTATTTCTGAGCTTATCAGTGGTTTTAAAAATAAGTTGTAGTTACAAAACTTGCTTATTTTCATGTGCTTTTTAAGTTGGTAAAAAAAAAAAAAAAAAAAAAAAAAAAAAAAAAAAAAAAAAAAAAAAAAGCAGATTAGCAAAAAGCTGAGGCCAGGATTCGAACCCTGGACCTCCAGCCTACCAAGCCACAACACACCACGCACACCCCAACTGCCCTTGGGTCTTTTTCAGTTTAATCATGCACAATTAATTACTTAACCAAGTTTTTCCATTTTAAGCTTATTTCTCTTTTTAGCTTATTAACTGCTTATCTGAATAAGCTGTTGGCCCAATTTTATTTTTCCTAGGATTAGATTATCATTAAGTAGTTTTCTGTAATTTTTCAGATTTTTCCAGTTTCTTTTAATTAATTTTTCTTTTAAATTTAGTTTTTAATTCATAAAAAAAAATACAAAAGTAAAAAAAAACATAATTCTTTTTTCTAAAATTTTCTTTTATCATTTAGGACGTAGGAAAAATAAATTTGCACCCGTAGGGTTAATTTTTAAAGATTTTAGTTTTTAGGCTCGTTTTTGGAATTCCCGGTTTGCGTTTTTAGTGTAATTTGATGTTTGCGTAATTTCCTTTGTATATTTGCTTTTCATATCTTAATTAGAATTATAAAACACAAAAATCCAAAATTCACACTTCAAGCACTTTAATTCCAAACCTTACACGAAATCCTCGATTCACACCTCGCTGGGACACGACCCGGGTAATCACTTGCCCGGTATCTCATATCGTATTCACGGGTTTTGCAAGTTGGCCTTTTTCCTAAAGGGTTGGCTTGTTGATTCCCGCGTATCACGCGTATCCGTTTGATATTTTATATATACTTTCGTACGGATCAAGTTTTTGGCGCCGCTGCCGGGGAGGTTGTGTTGCGACAATATCGTTAAAGGTTTTAACGATTAGTGAATTGAGATCCTTTGTCAAGAAGTTATTGCTTTCATAAAAATATAAAAAACAAAAATATTTTTCTTTTTCTTTGTAATATATATATCATATAAAAAATACAAAAACATTTTCCGTTTTATTGTGTTAAATAAAAGATAAAAGCAATCTCAATATAATACTCATCAACTTTGAGTATTATCATAATAAGTTCCCAAACAAAAGATTAAAACTTGCCTTTGTATCACTTGTGAATATCGGCTCACCTTTGATTGATAAATAAACTATAAGAGGGGTATAAGGAGAGGTGATCCTACGAACTTCGCCTCGAAAAGAGATCCATTCTTCTCTTCCGCTCCTTTGTGTGTTTATCTTTTGAAGATATACCGCATGCTTGTTGATTATTGGTTTAAGTTCACTTGTGTTTTTGCTTCGGTCTTGTTTTAATTGAATTGTTTTTAGTGCATGCGCCCTCGTTCTTCTACATCGACAAGTCCTTTACGTGAACTCGTACATACTCCAAGAAGACGTAATCGAAGGCGTTCCGCCACAATAGACGAACCCGAGATTCATGCTATTCCTATTCCTGATCCTCCCATTGTCACAATGGCGGATGAACGTACCATGTCTGAGCTTCTCCAAGCACCCACCGAGGGTTACGAAGATGCTATCGTTGTTTCAAAAATCGTTGCCGATAGCTTTGAGCTTAAAACGGGGTTTGACCGGATCTACACACACTCCTTGTGTTAGATGAATACTTTGAATGATGTCTAGTCTAGCACGTGGAATTTACTAGCTAGCACTTAGAAGATTTGTTTGTTTGTGTTTTGTATTAACGAATCAACAATGTATGAACAATGAACACAATATACTTCAACTTCAACGATTCAATATTATTAATGAATAATACGAGTGATCTCCTATCACTAGGGTTTACAACCTTGAATCTTAACAAAACAATACGCACACATTCATACCAAAACTTTAACCTAGGCAATCCTTTTATAGAGTAAGGATTCCTGTAAAAGATAACTATCAACCTAATCATATAAGATATACACAATATCTTTTCTATAATTATCTTACAAAACATAAACCGTACTAACTTCTTCATACAAACAGTACTAACTGCTTATGTCTTCAAAACTCTTCAGCAGTGCTAACTTTCATCTTCAACCGTACTAACTGCTATAGCTTAATTTCCTAACAATCCTCCCCTAAACTTATGATTTCTATCCAAATCACTAAGTTTCTTCAAATTAAGCTTCTTCTTCTTAATGTGGAAAATTCTTTCTAACATCTATCACATCAGTCACTTTAGTCTTTGACTTTTCTTTGCTCTGCAAGGTTGAAAATCTTTGTAACTAACAAGTCTGCCATCTCAGAGTCTTCTTCAACCTTGAGTCTTCCTTGTACCATAGCCATTAACACAAATGATCTGAGTGGATAATCCTTTTCCACTAACATATAGATTTCTATCCCATCTGGAGTAGAAACTCTATGTACTCCACACAATTCAAACAAATACCAATACACATCTTTAACTTGTGCTTCAAATCTCCACATTGACTCTCCACTATCAGGTTCATAGATTCTCTTCAACTGAACCCATAATTCTTTGTCTTTGTCTTCAATAGGATCTTTATCTCTGAATCTCTCTTTTACTAAACTCCATAGTTGATTAAGATATTCTCTGTCAAATCCTCTGAGTAAATCTTCAAACAACTTGTACCTTTCAGAAATATCACCAAATCTGACTATCTTCCATCCTTTCATTCTTCCATCAGTGAACACTTTCCAGTCAATGATTGGATGTTTTACTTGTAGAGGTTTGATATATGAAGATTCTGGAACAATCATCATCATGCTCTTGATCTTCTCATTGGTTAATCATTCTTTTTCAGACTTTTGTTTCTTTGCAGCATCAGATTCCAGAACCTCTGGTTGTCTTTTCTTTTTCCTTGTCATGCCCTCTCTGATTGGAGTATTCAGTCTTGCATATGATTCAAAGAATTTCCTTTCAATCTCAGCATCTGTCCATCCAGTAAAGTCACTCATCTTGTAATTAGCTTGATTCTTCAAATAGTGCTTCATGAAATTAAGTTTTTCCTTCCTGGCAGGCAACTTTGTCTTGTAACCTAACGTTTGCCTTTCTCTGATTCTGTGCATTAAGTCACTCCAAGTAGCTTCTCTATTTGTCTTCAAGATAAATTCTTTGAGCTCCTCTGACTTTTCTTCTTCATTTAACTTCTGATCATTAAGAATCATCACAGCATGAGCTTTTATAATACAATCAGAATCCAACAAGTATTGAAGTTGCTCATTGAACTCTTCTTGATTAAAATCTTCAGTTCTTGTTCTATCCATGAAACCAGCTATGTTTTTTTCATCATCAGCAGCCATTTTCCTGGCTAATTCCTCATCTTGAGCTATCTGAGCTTTCTTAGCTTCTTCATCAGCCAAATCTTTTTCTATCATTTTCCTTGCAACTTCTGCATCATGATCTATCTGAGCTTGAGTTTTTGGTTTTAATGTCTTAAGCCTTTCAAGTTCTTGAGCTGCTTCCTCTTCTTCTTGTGTCATAGCTCTTTTACCTTTGTCAGCTCTTTTTCTTTCATAAACTAGCTTAGCTGAAGTATCACCAGTTGGAACTGCTTGATGCTCTGTCTCAGCAGTTGGAACTGCTTCAACAGTCTGAACTTTTTTTGCTTCTTGGGTATTAGTCTGAACTACTTCATGTTGTTGTTCTTCTTCCATATCTACATTACCAGAACCTATATCAAATCTTTCTTCTTCCTCTTCATTATGCCTCCCTTGAGAACTTGATTGATGCGTGGTTTTGCAACCTTACAACAGGTTTTACCTCTCGAGGGATCTCAAGAGGCTTACAACCCCACCAGGCAGTGTACCTGACCGATGTAGTATAGTGTAGTGGTAAGTACGGGGGATTGATCGTTCTCCACAGGGAATAGTGTCGTTAGAATTGAAAAACTACTCTAATAGGTCTAAGGGTGAGAGAAGATTCTTTTTGTGTTTTTATAATTTTATGAAAGCAAGTAAAATCTCGGGTTTGAAGGAGTGGGCGGAATTAGTTGCTAGTCAACTAACCCAAGTTACTACGAATGCAAATAAAATAAAATAACTGAAAATGAAAAGAGTTGTGAAACTTATGTGGAGAGAAATGTGTTTACTTAGATTTCCTTACTCCCTGACTATCTTTTACCGGTTGATTAGTGTGTATTAATCGCGTGGATGACGGGTGTATTCCTTAATACCAATCGTGGGGTGGCGTACGTACTTCCCCAACTCTACAAGCTCCTACTTCACTCCTATGTCGAGCCGGCTAGGAAGCTCCTAACATGGGATCACTAGAATTCGCTCATGCATTAAATACAACCATAAAAACCTTAGTACGCATTGGTTCATGTTTCTTAAGACGTTCAAGCAAGTTACCGAATAGGAAGTTAGCCAGTTTTCTTAAGCCTAACATCGATGAACAATCATCCAATACAACTAATAACACACTAATAACCAATAATCAATAGCTAGGTTTCATTAGATCTAAGCAAACACAAGATAAATCTAGCCTAGCATGTTAATCAAAAGACAAGAACAAGATATAATCAAACAACACATAGACATATTGAATGATTAAATAATCACTTATCTTCAATTAAACATGGGAGATCCAAGGGTATGAAAACCCTTAAAAATGGCAGAAATTCGTCTTAGGGTTTCTCCTCCAAAGTTACACACAATAAGTTCCACACTAATGACAAAAAATTGCAAAACTATATATAGAGTTTAAGGGCTGACGGCGTCACGTTATAGATCCTGACGCCATCACCTCGCCGCTTTTAGGGTTCCCGGATGGCCTTCCTGACGCCGTCCCTCTTTAGTGCTCCAAAATCCGCTCTGGCTTATCAAGGCTTGACGCCGTCCCTCTTTAATTTAAACCGTGATGGCCTTGATCACTTCAAAGGGTGACGCCGTCAGATTTTTCATGCAAAATTCTCTGGCTTATCATGAGTAATTTTCATATCCACCTCTTTTGCCAAGCCATGACGCCGTCTGGGCCAATCCCTGACGCCGTCAAAGGTACTTTCCAGCATAATTTTGAGACTTTGTCGTTTTCTTCACTTTTATGCTCCAAAAACGTCCAAAATGCTTCCTTTTCCAGATTTCTTCTCCAAAGTACCTAAAATGACAAAAGGAACGATTTAGGGCAATATTTGATCAAATAAATACGATTTAGGGCTTAAATGACCCCCTAAAAGCGGTACACTTTTCGCTTCATCAAATACCCTTACACTTGAGATTTGCTTGTCCTCAAGCAAATGCGCTTTTATTCTAATCAAAATACAAGTTAGGGGTCATTTAACACTAATATAAAAGTAATTACAACAAATAGTCGTTCCACTTTAATCATAATAAGCACGGAGATTACAAACTAGCACCTCACAAGTAGTGTTTAGATACTCACATCTCTCAAGTGTCATCAAAATAAATCTCATAAATGAAAACGGATATTATCTCTCATTACCTGTCATAGCAAATAGATTACCATAGGCTTGGGTAAGGATCGAAAACCTTCTCCACTAGGTGTAAGCACCTAAGATAAACTATCAAAGAGGGCTTTTACATGGGTTATAACGTGAGGTGTAGGGATATGATAAACACGGTTTTGTTGGATAAAGGATATTTTACTGGTGGCGAGTTAAAGATCTTGATCAATTACATGTACTATATGGCGTTGCTAAGCCAAGACTAGACTCGACTTAAGCTAATGAAAAAAATAACAAAAACATAAGACAAACATAAAATGAAACGGGATGGTAGTCCGTATGTTTTTTCTAATTTTCTTTTTCTCATTTTTTTTTCTTTTTTTTTTTGTATTTTTCTTGATTTTTTTTTTTTTTTTTTTTTTTTCATACACTCTTGCCCTACCATCCAAAATAATACATCATAGGGGCGTTGCATTCCCCTTACACTTGAACTTTTACATAACTTTACAAATAACTATTCTAATGACTCGAATTAAGATAATCGAAACACTTGGAGTACTTTTAAAATATTTAGCACATATGGGGGTAATAAATGATGTTCTTCCCCATTACTCCATTACACTAGTACTTTACCCATGAGTCCCAATCGTCCCAAAACAATATGTACAAGGATATGACTCGACTTAGCAACCATGTAATCAATTAGATAATTAACTTGGGGTTTAAACAAATGTTGTCACAATAGTGCACTAAAGATGAGTGCACACAAGGTAGGCTAAGGCGATTTGGGTGTACATTTAAGTGGGGTGTAAACAAATTCTTCCTTTAAGTAAAATGCTTAAAGGTCGAAACGAAAAGATAGGCTCTGAGGGGTGTACTAGGGGTATCGTGTACTAAAAATGAGTAAAACGCAAAGGGTGTGGGAGAATTACTTGACCAATGTAGCCAATGTAATTATAACAAAAGCACAGGTGTAAAACAATGGGTTAATCCTAATGCCTCTTATCATGTAGTAAATCTAACTACACGAATGTAGTCTCACTTGTGGCCTTGGAATGGTCCTAACGCAAGTTCTAGAATCTAAGTGCTACCGGTACACACATCATAGCATAAATGCTTTTCCTACCAATTCTAGGGGCGAACCTCACATATTTGGGGGAGGAAAATTTTTTTGTGGTACGGTTTTTGTGCTAGTCATATAACTCCTATCCGTGAGACGCTTATTAGAACTAAAGTTTCACTTCTATATGTTGTAAAAAAATTTTAAATTTGGCACTAAAATTGCCCTAACAGGTATTTCTCTCAGTTTTATTACACATTTACTATTAAACAAACAAAAATCAAGCGTAATTGTATTCTCTAAAGTATCGTATTTTACCCCCCCCCCCCTTACACTTAAGATGAACATTGTCCCCAATGTTCAAATAACAAGATGTAAAAGTGAAAAGGTAAAAGAATGAAATCAAATACTCCCCTGATTCGCTCGGTGGATAATGTGGCCACATGGTTAGATCTTCTTCCAAGAGAATGTAGAAGCTCCAAGGCTAATGCATCGCCATAAGCTTGATTCAACAAACATTTCCTTGTCCAAAATAACCTGTTATACCTGAGAAAACAAACACGAAAACCTGCATAACATCGGCGGGATAAATTCTATATATAAGGATATAATGCATGTGGAATGATAATTTTGCAGATTCCTGGAGATTATAAGTTAGAGATTTAATAAAAACTTTTTATGAAAACAAAACTTTCAAAAATTTCAGAAAATTAAAACCTGACGCCGTCAGGTTGTAACTCCTGACGCCGTCAGAAATGATCTGACAGAATTCTCATGTTAAGTTTCCGGAAAAATTTTGGAAAAACCTATACCTTACTTCCTGGAAATCCTGCAAAATATCATTATGACTCGATACAAGCATTTGACTCAAACAAATACTAATATGTATGTTAATTTATTATTATTACGATTCATGTTCATTTGTTCTAATAAACCGATTTAGATTTCCCTTACACTTAACTTTTGCAAAATACCTTTATATGTAGTTAAGACGAGGTTAAAAACAAGATAAAGCATTTTCACAATTTAGTTTTGAACATGAATCAATAATAATAAAAATTAAACATACATACGGAAGCAAATAAAATCAAACAAACAAATAAATAAACACCAAGAAGCAAATAAAGCTTGCATGTAATAAAGAAAACCAATGTCACGAATGTTTGAAGGCCAAAAGATGCCTAATCCTAAACTATTACAGACCAAATTATTCCAAAACATACAACCATAGATTAAATTGTTCAAACATCATAACATCAAATCAAATCATCACTGGGGTGGGGGACCTTGGCGATAGTCGTAGCCTGGAGGGAGGTGCCCGTAGTACCCATATGGTGGGTAATCCTGCTCACGTCCCGGGAAAGGGTCAATCTGCAGGTGTGGGTCCAACTGATCACGCGTAGATAAATGCTGCATCTGACGAACAGTGTGATCATACATCCAGTCGAACCTCTCATCCACCCGGGTTCTCCAAGTATCAACCTGGCCCATCCATGCCCCCTGGTGAGCCTGCCAATCCCCCCTGCTCATGTGCCGGTAGTAATCTGCCGTACCAGCCTCATAACCCCCATGCTGCTGCTGCTGATGCTCCTCCTCCTCATCATCCCCACCATCATCATCCTCAGCTCCGTCTGGATGATACCACATAAAGGTCCCATCATGCATCTCCATAACCACCTCCATCTGCTTCAGGGACCTAACCTTCACTGTCCTGCATGCATCACCACCACTCAAATACCTCATGACCTCGGGCCTGAGGACTCCATAGGATCGGGCCAGCCGGGTGATAAACATCCCACCATAAATCCTGTCTCCTTCCCTTTCCCCAACTCCACCATGCAGAAAGCTAGCAACCCAAAATGGGATGTTGCAGTAAACCTCATCAGAGTAAATGGTGTACAAATAAAAGAGGTCTGAAGCAGTGACACGGTGGTGAGAGCTGTGGCGCCCTGTCAATCTGTAGGTGAGACATCTATGGGTCAACCTAACTCTAGGCTCCCTGATTTGAGATGCCACAGTAGTCGAGGTGTACACCCCATCCCCAATAGTCGGCCAGAACATGGAACATCTAAAATCATTCCTCATCGACTCCCCATGCAACAACCTAGTCATGAACCCTACTTGAGTGGTTTCATGCTGACTATACAACCCAAGTCTCCATCCAAACTCAGTAACCGAGCATGTCCTAAGCTCACCCCCAGCCTAAAATAGATTGTGGTCCTGCCCACATCGGTCCTTGCCTCGGCCATGTCAAAGTGAAAAGTGGCAAAGAATTCACGTACCAATTCGTCATAGACTGGCTCTTGAATTCTAAACAGGTTTTCCCACTGAGGGCCGGTAAATTCATCCGTCTGAAAGCTTTGGAGAAAGGTTTGCTCAAGACCTTCCCTCCTCAAAAAGCTCCAATCAACCACGGCCCCATTTTCAACTTTATGTTGTAGCAATTGGGTGTATTTAGTTGTGGCAGCATCGTCATCGAAGACACCCCAACTGAGGACCGTGTCGCCAAAGTTCTCTTGTTGAGATCTAGAAGAACTCCCTCTGCTAGGTCTTTGACGCTTACTCATTATCTGGAACAAAGCAAGTAGGAACAAAAAAGGGTTAATTTGTGAATCAAAGAATTGGTTGAGCATCAGACAAGTCTGACGCCGTCACCCTTTGCTAGGTGACGCCGTCAGGTTCGACCGAATTCAAATCCAAAATTACGAGGGAAAAATCAATATCCAAAC